>OX451738.1:1128599698-1129799698 GCA_948472305.1 Vicia faba | reverse complement strand
TTTGTCAAAAAAGCACTGAAACAGGAGATATAGGTTTGAACTAGCCACGCGCGTTTTTCTGTTTGTCACAAGGAAGAAGATGAAGTCTGGGCTGGGCCTGGATTTCTTGCTTCCAACACCTCCCAGCTTACTTTCAGCACCCCCTGGCCCATTTCTTTGTATTTTTATTATTTTTGTATTTTAATTTCTTTTCTGACTTTGATATTTTATTTTCAAATATAAAAAATACTATAAAAATATTTTCACATTTTTTTTCATTTATTAGATATTTATTTGATTTTTTCTAATATAAAAAAACAATTTAAATACTTATATTGTTTTGTTTAAACTTGAAAATAATACTTCTATTTTTCATTTCTATTTTTTATTCACACCAAAAATATTTTCTTGAATATGGTTTATTTTTGTAAACATTTTTTTTTATTTTTTTTTACTTAACATATTTAATAAATGTATATATATACATATATACTTTTATTTTATTAAATACTTAGAAATAAAAATACAAAAATATTACTTTTTTTATTTTTATTATTATTTATACTAAAAAATAGCTTTTTAGATATATTTCACTTTCATACATATTTTTGTACATAAATAATACATCATATTTATTTTCTTAAGAAATTAGGGTTTTTGCCCTAAAAACAAACAAAATTAATCTCTTATTTATTTCTTTATACCTTTTATATTAAAAAATACTTTTGCATACATGAACAAATAAAAACGTTTTTTTGCATAATACATTTTTATTTAAATATTTGTTCATTTTGTTTAAATATTGTACATTTAAATTTTGATTGCATTTGATATTCAATTTGGATGTAATAGTAATTAGGGTTTTATATTTCTTGTCAAATACCCCCTATTCAAAATTGTACCCCCTCCCTATATCAAAGTTGTAATAGCTTAGATTTATTTTTACGCACTTAAATGCTTTCAATTATGTCATGATTAGAATTAGGGTTTGTATGCAAAATCCAAAACCAACAAATAGTTTGACCTAATCAAAGACAAAAATGCATAAAAAACAAACACAATGTACACTTACACCCCTAGGGTTACAATCCACTTGTTGCCTTCAAAAAAGGGCCATGGTATGCATGTTAAGTACTTTGGCAAAACAAAAACAAAACAAAAGATCATAGTCCCTCAATGAAGCTATCTAGGTTGCCTAAACAAAATGATCAAGTCCCTTAAGAAAATTGCCAAAAATACTTGACACAATTGCTATCATGGTCTATACGATGACCCGCTCTTGTCCCGTTTAACATCCTAACACAAGGTTGTTAACTAAACACAATGGTGAAGCAACACTGTTAAAAGGGTTAAAAACATAAGAAAGATCTTTGAGTAAAATAGGGTAGATAACTCTTAGTTACTTGATCAAAAATTGCAAAAACATCCTTACTACTTTCAAAACATACTTCACCATACAAATTCAAAACCCTACTTTCAAACATTGGAAACTTTTCAAAAGACAAAAACACCTTTGTATACATTCAAACAAGAATCATTACAAAGGTTGCCACAATGATGGCCTCTTTTCAAAACATCTTTCAAAACCACACACAAAGCACCATTTCAAACAATTGAAGAGCACCATTTCAAACAATTGAAAAGCAAAGCAAGTGATCTAAACAAGTAACTAAGAGCCCATGGATAACCATGGATAGAAAGGGTGCTAATACCTTCCCTTTCTATAATCTACTCCCTGAACCCAAGAAAACATCTTAAAGGTCTTTCCTGTGCTTTTTGACCTTTCCTTAGGATAAAATAAAAAGTCGGTGGCGACTCTTGCTAAACCTAAACATTTGCGAACACTAACGCAAAATCCCAAGTCATTTCTCCCACCGTATTACAGCATGCAATGTCATGATGCATGATGTTATGATAGAAACATATCACAAGTATTCACAGATAACAAACATGGTAAGGGCACACAAGTCACACATATAGCCCTTATATTTCAGGCTGGCAAGGAGTTTAGGTATTACCCTCTTTCAGTTTAGTTGGTTCAAATCTGTCCTAAAATAGTAACCGGGTTCTAGAGGATCTCAATATCACTGACCACCCTCGATCGGTCATAATTCCAGTTTGGCAACCTTTTCTTGCAGCCGGAATCATCGCGAGAGTTTGGTCTCAATGAGTGTAGCATACTGCTAATGTTCTATGGCCAAGTTGGTCAATTAAAGGTGATAGGGTCAGTTGGTGCTTAATGACCCCTTAGCATACCCATATTCTCCTTATTGCGCCACAAGGGATATCAGTACATACTAAAGTGCCACACCAACGTAGCTACTGCTTCAACCGTATCGGTCTACGCCATACAGTTCCCTCACAGTTTATTGCTACTTACCTAAAGGGTATCCCCCAGATCCTGGTTAGGATCTATAGTAACTCCGATTCAACCCACAAAGATATAGCGTACAAGTCAAGCAATTGAAAACATTATGAACTATTCATAAGGTACACCCCACTTATTAAAGCGTCCCCAGCAGAGTCTCCAGTTCTGTGATACGGTGGGAAGAACTGACTGTTTTTGGAGTGTTGGTTTGTGTTTTGCGTTTGTTTTTTCAAAATGTCGCGGTAAGCAAGAGTCGTCGCCGACTTTTATTTTATCCAACAAGGAAAGGAAAAAAGCACAGAAAAATTCCTTTTTTGAGATATTTCTCGGGTTCGGGGGGTAGATTATAGAAAGGGAAGGTGTTAGCACCCTTTCTATTTGTGGTTATCCACGGGCTCTTAGGTACTTGCTCAATTGTTTTCAAAATGTTTTCTTTGTGCTTATGGGTTTTGAAAAGTTTGTTTTAACTTCGATTTAACTCTTGCTTCTGTCCTCAAGAGTGTAATGAAGTGTTTTTGAAATCTTTGTTCGTAAATGTGTAAGTGTGAAAGATTTGTTTTGTTTTGGATGAGCAAGTATCTAAGAGCTATCTACCTACTCGAAAAAGGAATCATTCTATGCTAATTTCCTTTTGACAATGCTATCCTACTATTAATGAGTAGATAGCGCCGTCGTTGGAGTTTGAGGGTCAATTCGAATTAGGGACTTACGGTCACCAAAGCAATGTTAGGATGCCTTAGCGGTAACCCTAATGTCTTAGATCATTTGTTTGAGGCAACAATATCTGAGGCAACCGTTTCGAGGCGACTATGATCTTTTAGACAAGAGGGCGACCTCTAAAACGACCTATACTCAATGACCGCGTACGAAGGCAACCAAGTGGGGTGTACCCTAGGAGTGCGCATGTGCGAGTGTATCGTTTTCAGTTATTTTTATCTTTTGTACATGTTAAGGGTGATCTAAGTTGATTTCAGGTTAAAACATTCAATCTTGTCATGCAACCCTATTATCAAACATCTAACAGTTATAATTTGCGGAAATAAAATACAGAATTTAAATTACAAGGCGTCGGGTATTTACATCGCCAAAGACAAACCCTTTGAAAATAAATAAAGCGATAAAAATAAATAAAAGTCCTATTTATCTATTACAATCCGGGAGCAAGTACATTATTGGATAAAAAAAGTAACACGTGCGGGAAATTAAATCGAGCGCATGATTAGGGTTTTGACCCTTTTGGTTAAAGAAAATCTTTTTTGTTGTTTTTTATTTTAAGAAAGAAATGACCTAAATTAATTACTAAATTAAATTAAATTAGTTAATAAAAATAAATTTTTTTTTGAGTTTTTGATATTTTAAGAAAGAAAATAAAATTAATTGAATTAGTAATTAAAACCTAATTAAATCTAATTAATTTTAATTATTTGCAAAAATAGGTTAAAGTTTTTTTTCTAGAATTAAAACCTAACTTAATTAATTAGTATTTATTAATAAAAAATAAAAGTTAAAATTTGATTGAATAAAAATATTTTTTTGGTGATTTTATTTAATAAAAGAAGAATTTTAATAAAACAATTAAAATAAATAAACAAGAAAAAATATAAAGGAGGAGTAATGGGCCTGAACCAAGGGGTGCTGGTAGCAATGGGAAAGCCCATTAGTGCTGGCCTTCTTGGACTTTCTGGAATCCAGTAGACACGCGTGGACTTGGACTATGGTGGACCTCCACTCATGGGCCACCAGATCTGGCCTTTGACCATTTGGCTATTGCATGGACGAGGACACATGGTGTACTGGAAGCTTATGTATGCACGTGATAGCCTGAAAAGAAATAAGAAAATACAAAGTGCTGGAGGCAGGGATCGAACCCCTGACCTCCAGCCCCTAACGCCTTGGAAGTTGACATGTTGACCACTGAGACACGCTGCTGGATTTGTTATTACAATGCAAATAATGTATATTATATAAAAAACAAAACTATTGCCAGAAATAAATAAAAAAGCGCGCGTGGTTTGAAAGGCCCAATGATAGGATGCCACGCATCATCCCCAACCTCTCGTCCGTGGCTAAAAGTGCACAGAACTATACCAACGGACAGAAGTCCGTAGCTACAAAGTTGTTCATCTCAAAAATCCTTCTCAGGCCACAAAAATGAATTCCAAGGGCATGGTTGTGTTCGTCTCACCCTCCCGGTCACAACCATGTCCATTATGTGCTTCAATTGTACCTGGAATAGAAACACCCAAAAACAAGAAACGAACCCTAACAATGGTGGTTCTTCTCCTACGCCAGATAAATGCAATTGAGTAATATGAAAAGCTTGGAAATGCTCTTGTGATCATAAATATGCCATTAGTTTTCGTTATAGATGCAAGAATAGATCAAACCGAATTCAAGAACAGGGGTATTTTTCATGACACTTACAGCGTGATTGGACGTCTGAAAAAGCTTGCTTTGGATCCAGGTAGCTTGAGTGAATGCTCAGGAAGCGATTGAGACAAGTCTTGGCCTCTGAAAATGCCTCTAACCTGGATTTCGACTTCTCACTTTTTTGTAATTTTTTTACTTTTTGTTCTGCCTCTCTCTGCACTTTTCAACCCTGATTTCGTATCCCTTGGCTTGCTTATGTAATATGCTTTGTATCATGGTACAAATTATGGACTGAATCCCTTCATATCAATGCACATGAATGTGATTTGATCTCCATTATTAAACCTTCCAAATTTGATTTTATTCAATCTTTTTGCACATGATTTGGCTTGATACAAATTTGATGGTGATGCTAGCTGTGAACAAAACCTAAAACAATTAAAAAATCAAGAGTTATTAATTATTTGGATTTTCTATGATTTTATTTGATTTAAAATGAATAAATTCAATAAAAAATCAAATTAAATAATAAAAATGAAATATGGGCTCATGGCTGAAGCTAGGACACGTGGGCAACTATGAAAGCTCAAATCAACTGGAAAAGAATGGGCCCATTTGACAAAATTTGAAGTTTTGGGGATTGTTGACTTTTGGCAACTTTGCAAAAAAGTCCAACTTCAACAATGCATAACTTCTTCAATTTTGAACTTTTGTAGGTGTTATTGGACTTTTTAGAAATCTTGAGATGTCCTCTAACTACCACTTTTGGTCTCATCTCAATTTGATATTTCATGCTCAAGTTATAAGCTTTGGCAAAAAAGGTGTATTTGTTGACTTTCAAAAATGACCTATAATGTCCAAATTTATAACTTCTTGTGAATGAATTTTTTGAAATTGGGGTATGAAGATGGATTGTAGGAAATTTCTTCATCTTCAAAATGAGATTTGGATGGGCCATTTCTCATAAAGTATGAGAAAGTTATGCTTGGTAAAAGTTGAGTTGACTTTTCCTACAAAACCCTAATTTAGCAACTTTTGAGTCTTGATGAATTTTGAGCAATCCTTGATGAATAATGATCAACCCTTGATCAAATGATGAAATATCCTTCAAAATGAGAATTTTGACAAAAAAATCTTGAAGTTTGAGTGTTTGTAGGTCACAGTTGACTTTTGCCCTAGCACAGTCGATTTTTGGACCCTTTGAGCAATTGACTGAGCAAACTTCCTCTGCAAGGCTTAAAACTTGACATGGATGATCTTGAGAGAATATTAGGACATTGGGGAGAACTTGAGGTCATTTGGACTCAAGGATCTTGATGCAACACAAAACCCTAATTTGGGGTTGACTTCCTTAGGAGATAGCTTGTCTGACCAACTCTTGAGCAACCTTGAGCAACTTGGAGATTTTCCTTGCAATGTCTTTGAGGAATACGAGAGGGAAAATTTTGGGGTACAACAATCATGTATCTGATTGTCTTGGAGAATTCAATGGGATGCGTACTGGGCCAACATGACGAGTCTGGCCGAAAAGAGCATGCCATTTATTACCTTAGCAAAAAGTTTACCGACTGTTAGACTCGCTACTCACTGCTCGAGAAAACTTGCTGCGCTTTGGTATGGGCTGCTCGCCGGCTAAGGAAGTATATGTTGACACATACAACTTTACTGATCTCTAAGATGGATCTGATCAAGTACATCTTCGAGAAGCCTGCTTTATCTGGAAGAATCGCTAGATGGCAGATGATCCTTACCGAATATGATATACAGTACACGACTCAAAAAGCTATAAAGGGGAGTGTGCTAGCCGATCATTTGGCCCATCAAGCTGTCGAAGATTACCAAGCTATGAGATTCGACTTCCCTGACAAGGATATCATGACTTTGAGCAACATTGAAGAAAACAGACCGTATGATGGACCTGAACAAGGATCCCGATGGACCCTGTACTTTGATGGTTCCTCCAATGCACTGGGAACGGTATCGGTGCCATGCTCATCTCTCCACAAGGTTTCCATACACCTTTCACCGCCAGACTCTGTTTCAGCTGCACCAACAACATGGCCGAGTATGAAGCTTGTATCTTCGGTCTCAAGGCTGCTATTGACTTAGGAATCAAATCATTGATTGTATTTGGGGACTCAGCTTTGGTTATCAGTCAAATCAAAGGAGAGTGGGATACTAAGCACCCTAACCTCATCCCTTACAAAGAACATGTCTTGACATTGTTACCACATTTCGAGCAGATCACCTTCGAGCATTTTTCGCGAGAAGAAAATCAGCTAGCAGATGCGCTAACAACAATGTCATCCATGTTTAAACTTAAGTGGGATAATGAGGCTCCCCAAATCACCATCGAGCAAATGGATGAACCTGCTCATTGTCACGAGATTAATACCGAAGAAGTAATGGACCGACCTTGGTTTCATGACGTCAAAAGGTATCTTGAAGTACAACAATACCATGAAGGAGCTTCAGTCAATGACAAAAAGTTCTTAAGGAGGTTCGCAGCTAAGTTCTTCCTGAGCAATGGTATCCTATACAAGCGCAATCATGATTGCGTCCTGCTCCATTGTATGGACAAGGTTGAAGCTAAGCAGATCATGGCTGAACTACATAATGGTACATTCGGCACCCACTCGAGCAATCATACGATGGCTAAGAAGATTCTACGGGCAGGCTACTACTGGTCTACCATGGAAGCAGTTCCTCTCAATGTCCTAACAGCTCCTTGGCCATTCGCAATGTGGGGAATCGACATGATTGGAGAGATCAAGCCTACAGCATCCAATGGACACCGTGTCATCCTGGTGGCCATTGATTACTTTACCAAGTGGGTCGAAGCAGCTTCATTCGCCTCCGTTACAAAGAATGTGGTTTCCCACTTCATCAAGCAGAACCTCATATGTCGGTACGGTATCTCCGACAGGATTATCACTGACAATGGTACAAATTTGAACAATACTATGATCACCGCTCTGTGCGAGCAGTTCAAGATTCAACATCACAATTCATCTTCCTATCATCCTAAGATGAACGGTGTTGTCGAAGCTGCGAACAAAAATATCAAGAAGATCATTCAAAAGATGACAGTCACCTACAAGGACTGGCATGAGATGTTACCGTTTGCTCTACACGGATACCGTACCACGGCACAAACATCAACTGGGGCAACACCCTTTTCTTTGGTATACGGCATGGAAGTTGTTTTACCTATCGAGGTTCAGATTCCCTCCTTGAGAATCATGAAGGATGCTGGTTTGAGTGAAGACGATTGGATTCAGACCCGGTTTAATCAACTTAACTTGATTGATGAAAAGCGACTTACTGCTGTTTGTCATGGTCAGACGTATCAAAAACGGATGATCAAGGCTTTCAACAAGAAAGTCAGACGCCAGGTATATCAAGTCGGAGATCTTGTAATCAAGCGGATCATCTTGCCGCAAAGTGATCCCAGGGGCAAATGGACTCCTACTTACGAAGGACAATTTATGATCAAAAACATCTTTTCTGGTGGGGCAATGATCCTAACCACAATGGACGGTGATGACCTTCCGCACCCTGCGAACGCAGACATAGTCAAAAGATACTATGCATAAATGACCCGACAAGTTGAAAACCCGAAAGGGCGACTTGGGAAAAAATGGGCATCCCGGTGAATCGAAAACCCGAAAGGGCGGTTCAGGCAAAAATTAGGGATAAATATAAAAAAATTGTACACCCGGCAAGTTGAAAACCCGAAAGGGCGACTTGGGCAAAAAAGGGTTTCCCGGTGGATCGAAAACCCGAAAGGGCAGTCCAGGAAAAAGTTAGGGAATTAAAGCGTATGACTATGTCTCGTCGGATCAATTTAAGGACAATCTCTTCACCAGACAAGCTCCTGGCTTCTGATCGACCCAAGTCATCTTCGGACGAAGTAACGAATGGACAAGATATCCAGAGTGACGAAGGCTATAGCAGAATGGGAACCCCATGGAATTTTTACACATAGCCACCTTTCTTTGTATAATTTTTTTCATTTTTTATGACAACATTCTCTTACTAGGATGACTGTCTCCTTTGTACAAAATACTTACACAAAGTTAATACAAAGATACTTCAGAGTGCAGAAAATTATCCGCCTTTTCTTTCTTTTTTACACTTGTGTTTTATTTGAAAACGTCCAATGATTTATTAAATGAGCATATGCATTTGAGTATAATCACTATTCACAAATGAACGAAATGTGGAAGAACGATTATTGATAGGTTGAAAGGATAGGAAAACGTCTTTAGGCTATTCCAAGTGAAATCCCCTGCAATACATCATCGAGGTCCCCAGTGGAGCCAAAACCTTGAAATACATGCCCCCCGCGGAGTTAAATTTCAAAATCCCCACCAGAACTAAGTTTCCTAACTCCCAATCCCCAACAGAGCCAAAAACTTTGAACTACAGACCCTCGGCGAAGATGAAACTTTCTTCCCCAATGAATTTTAAAACTTCAACCCTTAAACACCGGTGGAAGACCATCCAGTTTCCTCCAGCTCCCCAGAGAGTTGTCTTAAAACCAGAAAATTCCCCTGCAAGTTATCTTAGAGCCTGACAGCTAACCAGAAGACAACTTCGGATAATTCCTCAGTAGATTGGCATACAACCCAAGCTCTTGAAAACTCTCCAACAGAATAAACTTTCTCCCCACAGAGTTATTTCCCAACAGATTGAAGATTCTCAATCCCCACTCACCATCATCAAGTTTCTCGGGACTCCCCAAGCAGGTTTCTCAAGCAGCACTCGACATTATTCTTACAACGGAATGTCTATCATGTTCCAACTTCAAAGGGCTTGAAAGATCCCTATATCCCCAGGAAAGTCGTGAAGGATTCTCACATTCCCACAGAAGTTGTCAAAGTTTTGATAATTCCCGCGAGTTGCCAAGGATTTTCTATCCACAGCATAAGTCAAGGATTTATCCTCCCCGACAGCAGTCAAAGATTTTATCATCTCCAGTTATCAAGGATTTATTTTCCTCAGCAAGACAGCTAATCAGCTTACATGCACATACATTACATTCATAAATCATGAACATTGATAAAACACATACATTGCATCATACATTTCATGCAACATAACTTTGTGTTTCAGCTAGCATTTTACCCTTTTCAGGATGAGATTAGTAGCTATCTTTAACAAATATTCAAAGCTCAGAAAACAGCTTAGAGATGCTCCAGACACGGATGCTATTCTATTGCTTATTCAAATCAATGCTCATACTCCTGTTCCAGTTCAAAATTGTGAAGCCTGGATTTTAACCAGATAGAAATACAAGACTGTGAAGCCTGGATTTTGACCCAATAACAGTGAGGTACACTGTGAAGCTTGGATTTTGACCAAATAACAGTTTACTCGGCTAATTGCTTTGAAATCCGGATTCAACCGGATATTAGTAGGCCCCAAAATCAAAGGGAAGCCCGGAGGTGACCAGATAACCATTTAATTTCCTTCTGAAGCCTGGATGTTGACCAGATAAGAAGTAGGGTATCGTGAAGCCTGGATTTTGACCAGATAGCAATACAAGACTGTGAAGCCTAGATTTTGACCAGATAACAGTGAGGTGCACTATGAAGCTTGGATTTTGACCAAATAGCAGTTTACTTGGCTAATTACTAAGAAGTTTAGAGTCGACCAGATATTAGTATGCCTTAAATTCAAGATGAAGCCAGGAGGCGACCGGATAACAGCTTAATTCCTTCTAAAGCCTGGAGCACGACCAGATAAGAATTGAGAAATTACGAAGTCTGGAGAATGACCAGATAGCAAGTCTAATCTCATCCCCCCAGTAAGTCACTGAAGAGCCTGGAGAATGACCAGATGGCAGTGCATTTTCACCTCTTCTAACCAATAGATGATTCCCCAATAGAATAACGGATGACTGAAGCTCCTAAAATTCTATTTCCACCACGACGGAGACCAGCATTCCCCGACATGATGCTCTTCAACAACATGTATACGAGTTCTCGCAGAGGAATCTCTTATGCGATTGACACTTCTTGGATGGCATCTTTAAGCCCATCTCCAGCAAGACTCTATCATCACCAAATGGCATCTTTAAGCCCATTCCTTCAACCACGTCTTGACAAGTGCAAATTTACGGGCACTCTAGTGTCCAATCCTCTTTTACCTTTGAGTCACGAAAGGCAAACTCGCCAATCTAACTCTTTAGGTTCAAGAAGATTGAACAGGGGCAGCTGTTGTACCCCAAAATTTTCCCTCTTATTTTATCAAGACTTCCCCTCACAAGACTCTTTGAACTCAAGACCAAGCTAGGGTTTGCTCTGCTCAAGATATCTCCTTGCATTGATGACCTAAAATTATGGTTTGAGTTTGCACAAGGATTTTTGGACTTCCAATGTTCAAAGTGACTTTCATACTTCATGTTGGACTTATAAGATTGTTCATACCAAGTTTCAAGCCTTGAATCAGATTTTTGCCCAGTCAATTGGACAGTTGACCTAGAAATCAGCTGTATTAGGGGAAAAGTCAATTGTGGCCAATTTACGATCAAACCTCATCATTTTTTATCCACATCAACATTATAGGCTCATATGAACCATTTGATCAAGTTTGGACCACAACTCCTCAAGAAATTTGATCAGATCATCAAAAGGGCAAAATGGTCACTTTTAGGGTTTTGACTGTATAAGGGCAATTTCTGATTTTTAACCTAGCAAATGGAAAATTTGGTTCAAGCATGGTTTCAAGGACTCAATGGCATCATCTTGACCTAATCACAAGGTTCAAAAGATCTCAAAAGCACCAGATTGACAGATGAATTTTCCAGTCAACTGATAATATCAACTGCACACTGAAAAGTCAAACTTTGACTTTTTGGTCAAAATCAAGTGCCAAGGGTTATTTTTCATCAAGATATGTCAAAACATGAAACTTGTTCATCAAGAAACCTAATTTTGCAAATTAGGGTTTAAGATTGAAAATTTTCATAACTTAGAATTTTTCTAAGTTATGAAATTTTCTTATTTTTTCCCAACTTTGCCCAACATTTTCACCATGATGCAATTGGATTCAAACAAAACTTCCAACATGAAAGTTGTAGTACTCCACAAAATCTATAACTTTGATTCACAAAGTTTTCACAAAAGATGCTTGGATCTCAAGTTATGATTTTTGAAATAAGGGTCCAAAAACTTTCTAACTTTAGTGAAATTTTGCCCTAGTTTAGGCAGGATTTTAACCTATCTTCATGGAAATTTTTCACATAGTTCCACTTGGAATCTCAAAATTAATTTCAAAGATGGATTGTAGAGAATGTTACAAGATTTCCAAAATGTCTAAGAACTCTTCAAAATCATTTGTGTTTAGGGAGAATCGAAGGTTTGAATTTGGGAAATTATCACTTTGATCCATGGCATTTTCATGTTGACACAAGTTGCAAAATCTGTCCAACTTTGCTTGTACTTGAATACAGGTCTCTAAACCCTTCCACACTCAAAAATTGAATGCAAACTCAATGGATTGAAGCTTTGTTCTGATCAATAGAGGTTTACACAAGGGATTAATCCAAAAATAGAAAAAAGGCAACATTGCCATTTTCATAAAGTTGGCTTTATGTCAAGTTGTTCCTCTTGAGCCTTGAACCCTTTCTTTTGCAGCAAACAAAGCTCACTAATATCAGGAAATTGTTACCAACTCTTGGAATACCCTAAGCTAGATGGTACAACCCTTTGCATTGTCATTTCACACTTTTCTTAAAAGCCAAGTCAACTTGCAAAAACAAAGAGAACTTGGCAATCTGATAAAAACCAACTCTTGTAATCATTCCAAACAACTTTTGCATATCACATTGAGCCAAAAACAAGAGCTATCCAATCCTAAAACACCCTTGAACATCAAAACACCTTCTTCTTGCAAAACAGGGCAGTTTCTACATTTTTGTTTCCAAATCAAAAACTACTCGTGCGTTTTGCCCCAAACCTCTTCCAATACACTCTATACAACCCACCTAAGCTATCCCAACCATTGGCCAGTGACTGTAACCTTGATTTCAAGCTTCACCATTTCTGAAATCTGATTGTGCAGGTTGACTCCTACAAGCTTGTTCAAGCAATTTCAAAGCAAACTAAACATTGAGGAAGGTCAGAGGAAGTTTAAGCAAGCTCCCAAGCATCTCAGGCCTCATTGAAAACCTCCACATTACCATACTCGAGTTCAACTGAAGCAGGTATTGTTCAAACTTCTATCTCTCTATTTAGGAAACATTAGGCTTAGGTTTGTGAATAAAAAATGTAGTACTCATTGCCCTTAAGTTGTACATATGCATAGATTTCATTTAAGTTAACTGTGTTGAGAGAATTTGATTGATGAACTTTCTGAAAAAGTTAGGTTAGAAATTAGGGCCAGAGAAATTCTCTCTGGTCTTTGAGAGTTAGATTAAGTTTTTTATATGGTTGGAATCGTGTTGAAAAATGCTATAACTTTTGTGTTGTGAGTTTTTTCTTTAGAGCACGTATACAGGATTTCCATATTTGAACATACCAGGCGCGCGCTTTTGTCACAAGGTTGAAGACGAAGCTGAGCATGGGCTGGGCCTGTTTTGTTTCCACTTTTGACACCCCCTGACTTACTGTTTACACCCCCTTGGCTCATTGTTTTATATTTTTATATTTTTGAATTTCATTTTTAGTTTCTAACTTTATTTTATTTTTCTTAAACATTAAAAATACCAAAAATATTTTTTATAAATTTCCCATTTTATTTTATTATTTCTATTATTTTTTAGACATAGAAATAATTATTAAATAGTATATACTTTTATTTTCTTTAATAAAAACTTGAAAATAATACATAAAAATATTTTTTTTTATTTTTTTTATTATTTATATACTTAAATAATATTTTTTTTCTAACATATTTTTATTTTTTGACTTTTTTTTACATTTGTATATGTTTTATTGTACATAAATATTATAATTAATATATATACTTTCTTAAAATAAATTAGGGTTTCCACCCTTAATAAAAATAATCTTTTATTTTTTTATTATTTTTATACATTAAATATTTTATTTTTTACATAAAATAAAATACAAAAAGAATCACTTTTGCATATTCATATTTATTTGCATATTTAAATATTGTCCATTTATTTATTTGTAAAGAATTCAATTTGGTTGTAATAGTTGATTTAGGTTTTAATTTTTTGCAAATAATCCCCTATTCAAAATTGTACCCCCTCCCTATATCAATGTTGTAATTGTGGTAGATTTACTTTTATGCATTTATTGCTTTCAAATATGCCATGCTAGAGATTAGGGTTTGTATGCAATATCCAAAATCAAAACAAATAGCTAGACCTAATGCAAAACATAAGAGCATGTAAATTGACAACACAATGCACTCATGCACCCCTAGGGTTTCACCCACTTGTTGCCTTTAAAATGGCCATGGTATGCATGTTGAGTATCTTGGTAAAACAAAAACAAAACAAAAGATCATAGTCCCTCGATGATGCTATCTTGGTTTCCTATACAAAATGATCTAGTCCCTCAAACAAAAAACTTGCTAAAGATACTTAGCACAATTTCTATCATGGTCAATACGATGACCCGCGCCTGTCCCGTTTAACATCCAAACACAAGTTTGTCTACCAAATGCAATGGTAAAACAACAATGTGAAAGGGTTAAAAATGTGTAGGAAAGATCTTTGAGTAAATAGGGTAGACAACTCTTATTTACTTGAACAAAACTTGCAAACATCCTTGCTAATTTCAAAACACACAATTTCAAAACATTTTCCCAAAACAAACTTTCAAACATTGAAACATTTTTCAAAAGACAATACACCTTTGTATACATTCAAGCAAGAATCATTACAAAGGTTGCCACAACGATGGCCTCTTTTCAAAACATTTTCAAAACCACACACAAAGCACCATTTCAAACAATTGAAAAGCAAAAGCAAGTGATCTAAACAAGTAACTAAGAGCCCATGGATAACCATGGATGAGAAGGGTGCTTCCACCTTCCCTTTTCATAATTTACCCCCCGAACCCAAGAAAACATCTCAAAGGTCTTTCCTGTGCTTTTTGACCTTTCCTTTGGATGAATAAAAAATCGGTGGCGACTCTTGCTAAACCGAAACATTTGTGAACATAAACGCAAAACCTCAAGTCAGTTCTCCCACCGTATCACAGTATCCAAGCATGCTAACATTCAAAATACAAACCTTAGGACCACCATTATATGATAACATTAGGATTAGAAATAGGCCAGTCTCTCATATACTCTTTTCTTCCCCTTTTGCATATGCTTTTAAAACTAAAACTTTCTTTTTCTTGGAAAATCATAAAACATCTTCATCACACTTAAACCCTTTTCAAGGTAATAAAACACAAACTTGTCGAATGTGACATCTTGTCTTGAGGGTGTAGCTCAAAACTGTTTTCATAAGGGTTCGTCACCCATAAAAAACACAAAACAAACAAAAACATGTGAGCTGAACTAATGCGTTCTGATTCCTTGAAAGGGATACGTAGGCAACAGGTCGCAGGGCCTAACCGAGCAAAATTCATAAATACTTCCTTCTTTTCCCCGCGTTTCTTTTGCATGCATTCTTCCTCAGTAGTAAGAAGTAAGCATAAATTAGACACACCCATAAGATAGATAACTATAATGGATACCATAGAGTACTACGGGCGTATGGGGTGTTGATACCTTCCCATCGCGTAACAGACTCCCTTACCCGATCTCTCGGTTGCAATACTGTGACTTCTCTCTTCTCAGGTTTTCTCGATGTTTACCTATCCCTTCATGTGGGATAAAATACGTCTGATGGTGACTTCATTGTTTGATGATTTTCAGTCGGTTGTTTCAGACACCTTTGGGTTTCTAAACGAGATCCCAAACATCATTCTTTGAGAATTGGTTTAGTTCTTCTTCCAAAACCAGAACTAAATCTTTATATAGAAGGGCTTCCTCAATAGATGTAGGTTCTATTAAAGAAACTAAACCCAGAAGCACTTCATCAGAAGGTTTGAGAGCTGGTCTTATTCTGGATGGAGCACCTTTACTTCCAAGAATGAGATCTTCAGGATGGAAGGATGTGATTCTGCTCTACCTTGGTTGAGGTTAATCAGAAGGACTATCAACAACATCATAAGAAGGAGATTTTGATTCTTTATTTTCTTGAATCTTCTTCTTTGGTTCAGAGAATGTTATCTTTACATCAATATTTCCATATCCAATGATCTTCCCTTTCTAATTGCCTTCTGAAACTATCAAGGCCTCCAGATTTAAGTTCCAAATCTTGGAACATATACCTTTCTCCAATCATGTGTTGCAAGCATCCATTTTCTAGGTGCCATAATTGGTGTTTCAGTTGTACTATCAAGAACATCTGCAACATATATTATCTGATCTTTTGGTACCCAATTCCTGGGTCCTTTAGAATCTTGTGCAACAGGATAATCATGTGAAATTTGGGCATGATACTTTGGTTTAGAAGTTTCATTTTGTGTCTGTGTTTGTGCTACAGTAGTATTAGAACCTTCTTGTTCTGGACATTTCAATTTTGTGTCAGCAAGCACGAAATGTTCAAAAATAGGTTTTGGTATGACAATCAGAGTCTGCTAAATTTTCTTTGATGGTTCTGAGTATCTCAAGCCTCTGCTTCCATTTCTACTAACACCATAGATCATTGAAGCCATTTTGCTTCTATCTATTCTTTTAGAAAGAAAGTGTTGAAAAGTTGTATCGTATCTGATTACTTCGTCAGTAACATATGTGTTAGAGAAAATATCTTCTTCTAATCTAGACACTTTAATTTTCAAAGCAATGTTTGATTTTTCTAAAACAAATAATTTTTCATTTAAGTTAGAAATATTTTGCTCATCTATAGTAGTGTTCTCGGAAGTAGCTAAAAAACTCTTTTTCAAGATTTTGTGTTTACTTAGAAGAAGTTGATATCTTTTCATTAATTCAGATAAAACAATTTCAAGTTTAGAACGAGATAGTGAAGAAAGCACCTATTAGTCGTCATCAGAGTCTGACTCATAATCAAGTTCCAGTTCATCTTTTGATGTTGCTTTACTCGTGCTGGTCTTTGTCATGAATGCTACGTTAGCATGCTCTTCATCAGAATCTTCATCTTCTGATTCTAAATCATCCAATGTTTCCATGAGACCTTTCTTAGCTTTGTATGCCTTCTTAGGTTTCTTATCCCTTTTGAGCTTAGGTCATTCATTTTTGTAATGTCCAGGATCTTGTATTTAAAGCATGTGACTTCCTTTTCAGAAGCTTTCTTCTAACCAGAAGTGGATTCACTTCTTACATATGTCCTTCGTTGACTTCTGAATTTAATTTGTCTATGCATCTGCTTTCTTAAGAGTGATCTATCAGAGGTTTTGAACTCGTACTTACTGGTTCCTCTTACTTCTTTAGAGGTTCTGAAAGCTTTGTTGATCTTGATGTAGTAATGAGAATAACTTCTTCATATTGATTCACCTTAGAACATTTTGGACAATAACCCTTGTTCTATTTAATTCAATGATCACTTTAGAAAACAACATTCATGTTGTGGATTTGTAACTGGATCTTCCATGATCATCTTCATTATCTTATACGGCTTAGCAAACTTCTTACAATATATGAAATTAAGCACATTGTGAATCAATTATTTCATTGTTATCTTATAATCATTAACAACATGATTGAATAATCATTTTGACAACAATTATTCTTGTTGTTGTTATATTGGTTGGCAATTTTTGGTTGTGTTCCAACAATGACAACTTCCATTTGAACACCAATAACATTTTAAGCATATGATCCTTTTCTTATATAGCCAAGCAAAATAGAGACGTTGGATATTGAAAAATATTTGTTACACAGTGATGAAAATAGTACTGCCACTTATATTTCTTTTCCATAATTTAAGCTAGTGGAGAGGTAGTGGGATAAGGATTTTTCGTACTGTGTACTTATCATTGCTAACGGTACCATTTGTCTTCGAAACTTCAGAGTATTATGATGGTGATTGAAACATGAGTAGAATCATGACATTTGAATCTCCATATAATCAAGTCTTCAGTCGTCAGAACTTGTTCACTCAGAACCTTGTCTTTGAAACTTCAGCACTTGGTCTTGAGATCCTTTTCTAGAACCTTAGGTCTTTAGAACTTCAAGTCTTCAGAGTCTTCAGAACTGCATCTTCAGAGTCTTCAGCACTTGGTTGTGAGAACCTTTTCTAGAACCTTGGGAATTCAAAACTTTAGAGTCTTAAGAACTTCTGTCTTCAGAGTCTTCAGCACTTTTTCTTTAGAACCCTTTTCTTAGAACCACGGGTCTTTAGAAACTTGAGTATTTAGCATCTGGACTTGAGTAGAAACTTCTATCTTCAGATCTTCTGACTGGTTTCTTTATAACACATTGTCTTCAGAAACATGAGTCTTTAGCATCTGGATTTTAAGTAGAACTTCTGCCTTCATATCTTCTGACTTATTTCTTTAGAACACATTATCTTTAAAAGCATGAGTCTTCAACATCTAGACTTAAGTAGAACTTCTATCATCAGATATTTTGACTGGTTTCTTTAGACTTCATATCAGAGGATACACTTTAGAATCTTCTGGAGTGACTTTCTACTATTTATCAGAAATTGTGTAGCGCAGAAGCGGAACTAATTCTCTTCTAATGTCTTGGCCACGCCATCCATCAGAAGCATAACCAGTTTGTTAAATACTCAAAAATAAAAAACATTAGAGTATCAAAATTGTTCATACAAACATACTCATTTGTTATTATCAAAACTCAGAGATAGTATTGTAGAAGCAAATCTTTTTCTAACATCTCATACATCTATTCCTACAAGGTGGTGCCAATAATGGAGGTTGAATAAGATATTGCTTGATCTTGTCGAATTACTCTTGATGTTCTTTCCTCAATTCAAAGCTTCATTTTTTTAACCGTAGAAGGGGAGAGAAGGCCTGAGTGGGTCCACTTAAGTTGGATATGAATCTTCTCAAGAAATTTATCTCCCCAAGTAAAGACTGCAACTCTTTATTTGTTGATGGTGTTTTCGCTTCCATTATGGCCTTCGTCTTGTTTTGGTTAATCTCTATTCTCTTCTTATGGACCACAAAGCCTAGGAAATCACTTTCCTATACAAAAAAGGCACACTTAAGGGGATTCATCTTCAACCCATGTTTCCTCATTCTTTCGAATGATTGTCGATGGTGATCCAAATGATTTTCATCTGACACAAATTTGACAACTATGTCATCAATATAAACCTGCATGAAAGTCTCAATGAAATCATCAAATATAGAATTCATTGCCCTTTGATAAGTTGCCCCAATGTTTTTTAATCCAAAAGGCATAACCACCCATTTATAGGTGTATATTGCCCCTGGGCATAGAAAATTTGTTTTGGGCACATCTTCTTCAACAATGAAAATCTGATTGTACCCAGAGTATCCATCAAGCATACTAAGATACTCAAAGCCCACGACTAAATCAATTTACATTTCTGCCACATGGATTGGATATTCATCCTTTGGATTTGCAGAATTTAAATCACGAAAATCAATGAAAACCCTTAATGATCCATTCTTTTTAATAACAGAAACTATATTTGAAATCCATTCGACATACCTTGTAGTCCTAATGAATTTGCAACATAGGAGTATTTCAATCTCTTTCTTTATCTTCGACAGAATTTATGGCGTGAATCTTCTTGGAGTCTGCTTGATGGGCTTCTTTCCATCCTTTATGGGCAACTTCAATTCGACCAGATCTCTAGTCAACCAAGGTATTTCGTTATAGTCCCAGGAAAAGCAGTCTTTGTATTTCCTTAGAAGTTTGACAACTTTGTCTTTCATTTATGGGTTAAGTTTGGTGCTGATGTACATGGGTCTTTTAAGGGACCCATCGCCCAAATCAAATTCTTTGAGAGGATCTTGCGTCATCATCTTTGCACTTCGCGTTGTTGGATTTTTCTCAAATCCCAAAGGCTCTTCGTCATATATTGCGTCCAACCTCTGGTCTTTTTCTTCCATGGAAATTTTGTCAAAGGGCTCTGGTTTGAAGTTGATCCCAGGTCTCTTCGCATAGATTCCCTCATTGATGGCTTCGACAGCCATATATTTGACTTCAGCCTCCAGGGCCATTTTTAATCTATTTTCCGCCAAATAAGCCTAAATCTTTTATAAGTAACTTGACTCAGACATCATTACATTCTCTGTCACTCCATCTAGTTGGCTGAAGTTCTGGTACTCCTGCTACATCATTTTCTTCCACCATTATCTCTTCATTCCACAGAAAGCCATGGGTTGAGTGCAGTGTGAGGAAGTGCAGAGCATTGTTCATTAGGGAGTAAGCAACATCTGCAGGAGTGCATGGGCCTATGTTGGCTAGGTTTCTGTCGAAGTTCCTTCGATCAATATGATTGATCTCCGCCATATAATAACTTTGATTTGCCTCTATGTTCTCCATAATCCCATCTTCTCTCCATATAGCAACCCTTTGGTGCAGTGATGATGGGACTTCCCCCACGCCATGAATCCATTCACGGCCCATCAACAGATTATAATTTGCCTTCGACGCAATCACCATAAACATGGTAGGTCTTGTGATGGATCCTGCAATGAGATCTACTTGTACCACACCCAAAGTGTGACCCATTTTTCCTTCGTAATTTGACAGGACCATATTGTGAGGTTTTAGGTCCATATCAAACATTCTAATTTTTTGGAGCAAGCATTATGGCATTAGATTAACTGACGCTCCTCCATAACCTAGGATTTTGTTAATTACGACATTCTCCACCTTACCTCTGATGAATAAGGGCTTTAGATGGTTCTTCATACCTGCATCTAGAAGCTTTAAGAACACATTTTATTCCTCTACTGCTCCATTGTTCATGACATAGTAACACACTGGCCTATGCCTAGCCATTTTGACTTTATCGACCATTTCATCTTCTTCGGCCTTAATAACTTGATTGTATTCATGTGGCAATACAGATACCACATTGTAGTTTAAACCTAAAGATAATTCGTCTTCTGAGTCAAAGTTATCAGTCATCATTTCTTCATCCTTTATGGGCTTCTCTTGTCTTTTCTCATTGATTTTTTCCTTCTTTGGGGAAAGAGTCTTCTCCCCACTGGCTTCTTCTCCTCATCTTCGCTTCAAGGAGGGAGCTGATTGGTGCTTGATTCGTCCATATCTTTCTCCTTCATCTCTCTTTGTGCCTTCTTAAGCCTTTGATGTCTTCCCCATTGAGACCTGGATATTAGGTTCTTGCCCTTATAGTTATTAGATCTATAAGATTTTTGCTTTGATACCTGGAATTCATTCCTATAGGCCACAAATGAACCTCTTCCAAACTTGAAACTCTTCCATTTTCCTTGCCCTTGTCCCCTGTTTTCTGATGGCTTCACCCACTTGTCAGTTGGGACATCTACAGTTGGTTTAAAAGTCACCCTTTGATTTTCTTTTCGAGAGGGGTTGTCTGGCCTTCTGGGGACTCAGCATTTGTCGAACATAAATATGCTCTTGACATCTTTCTAGTTTCCTCTCTTTCAAGAAATCTGCCTTTCATAGTTTCCTACAGCCTTTTGATCATAAATAGAATTACATTTGGGGCACGTGAGGGCCTCAGAGTGCTTTCTTTAACATCAAACCAAAAAATTCCAAAAGACTCTCTTTAGATCTTGGATACACCACCTTCATCTGCTCATCCTCCTGTCTAATGCGCCTTTCCACATCATTTCTCTCAACATTTTGATTCATTTCGACCATGTTTACTTCAAGGTTAGGACCATCAGCGATCCTTACTTCCTAGAACTTAATTCTAAGGTGTGATACGGTGGGAAGAATTGACAGTTTTTTGAAATGTTGGTTTGCATTTTGCGTTTTGTTTTCGCAAAATGTCGCGGTAAGCAAGAGTCGCCACCGACTTTTATTTTATCCAACAAGGAAAGGAAAAAAGCACAGAAAAATTCCTTTTCTAAGATATTTCTTGGGTTCGGGGGGTAGATTATAGAGAGGGAAGGTATTAGCCTCCTTTCTATCCGTGGTTATCCACGGGCTCTTAGGTACTTGCTCAATTGTTTTCAAAATTGTTTTTCTTTGTGCTTGTGGGTTTTGAAAAAGTTTTTGTTTTAAAACTTCGATTTAACTCTTGCTTCTGTCCTCGAGAGTGTAATGAAGTGTTTTGAAAACTTTGTTCGAAAAGTGTAAGTGTGAAAAAGTTTTATTTTGAAAGAGCAAGTATCTAAGAACCATCTACCTACTCGAAAAAGGAATCGTTCTATGCTAATTTCCTTTAGATAGTGCTATCCCACTATTGATGAGTGGGTAGCACCGTTGTTGGAGTTTGAGGGTCAATTCGAATTAGGGACTTACGGTCACCAAAGCAATGTTAGGATGCCTTAGCGGTAACCCTAATGTCTTAGATCATTTGTTTGAGGAAACAATATCCGAGGCAGCCGTTTTGAGGCGACTATGATCTTTTAGACAAGAGGGCGACCTCTAAAACGACCTATACTCAATGACTGTGTACGAAGGCAACCAAGTGGGGTGTACCCTAAGAGTGCGCATGTGTGAGTGTGTCGTTTTCAGTTATTTTTATCTTTGTACATGTTAAAGGTGATCTAATTTTGATTTTAAGATTAACATTCAGTCTTGTCATGCAAACCCTATTATCAAACATCTAACAGTTATAATTTGCGGAAAATAAAATACGGAATTTAAATTACAAGGCGTCGGGTATTTACATCGCCAAAGACAAACCCTTTGAAAAATAAAGTAAAATAATAAAAATAATCAAAATTCCTATTTAACTATTACAATCCGGGAGCAAGTACATTATTGGATAAAAGAAAGTAAATCGTGGTGCAAAATTAAATCGGACGCATGATTAGGGTTTTGACCCCTTTTGGTTAAAGAAATTTTTTTTTTTGTTTTTGTTGTTTTTTAAATTAAGAAAGAAATAAATCCTAAATTAATTGCTAAATTAAATTAATAAATTAATTAAATGAAAAATAAATTAATTTTTTGGAGTTTTTTTTATTATTTTAAGAAAGAAAATAAAATTAATTGAATTAGTAATTAAAACCTTATTAAATCTAGTTAATTTTAATTATTTGCAAAATAGGTTAAAATTATTCTAGAATTAAAACCTAAATTAATTAATTAGTGTTTATTAAGAAAAATAAAAGTTTAAAGTTTAATTAAATATAAAAATATTTTTGTGATTTTTATTTTAATAAAAGAGGAGTTTTATTATTGGTTAGTAAATCAAATGAAAATAATAAAATAATTAAAATAAAATAAAATGAGTGAAAGAGAGAGTTTGGGCCTGAATTTGAGAGTATGAATAGCAATTTGAAGGCCCAAAAACGCTGGCCTTTGTTGACTTTTTGGAATCCAGTATGCATGCTTGGACTTGGCCTATGGTGGACCTTCAGCTTTGGACCCTCAGATTTGGCCTTTGGCCATCTGGCAATTAGATAGGTGATGGCACACGGTAGGCTGCATGTTTGAGCAAACACATGATTATCTGAAAAACAAAATTATTAAGGAAGTGGGGGACCTGGGATTCGAACCCATGTCCTGAAGGAGATTTGCACGCTTGCCTTGCCAACACACCATGCTATTTTGTTTGTCATAGTAATAAGCATTAATAATAATATATCAAAACAACACGAATGCCAGCAAAACAAAAAAATGCGCAAAATAATTTGAACTGGCCAACAAGCGGATGACACGAGTTCATCCCTATCCTCCAAAACCTGTAAAAATACTTGCGGATTTAAATTTGCAGCTAAATGCGCAAGCCTGTTCTAAAATTCATTCCAGGCCATGAAAACATATTCCACGAGCATGGTTGAACTCGTCTTGGCTTCCTGATCAACACCATACCCTTCTTGGGTCACAATTTTTCCTGAAACAGAAAACCCTAAAAAAAACAAAGAACCCTAGCTATGGTGGTTCTTCATTCAGGCCAGATAAACGCAATTGAATAATACCAATCGCTTGCAAATGTTATGTAGATTCAAAATATGGTAATGATTCATGAAAAGGATGCTTAAATTCAGAGTTACGAATTCAAGAACAGGGGTGGTTATCGTGACACTTACAGCGTGTTTGGACGTCTGAACAAGCTTGCTTTGGATCCAGGTGGCTTGAGTGAATACCCAGGAAGCGATTGAGATATGTCTCAGCTCTTGAAAACACCTCTAATTATGATTTCGATCGCAAGCTTTTTTGTGTATTTTTCAAATCTTGTTCTGCCTCTCTCTTCACTTTCCAACCTCAAACTCGTATCCCTTGGCTTGCTTATGTAATGTCCTTTGTATTAGGGTAACAAATTTGATTCAAATCTTGCTCCAATAATGATTGCCAATTTGATTTAATTCTCCATTATTAAACCTTCCAAATTTGTCCAATTTCAATCTTTTTGTACATGATTTGGTTTGATTCGAATTTGATCATGATAATGATGATAATCAAAGCCTGAAACAGCCAAAAAAATCTCATGTTATCAAAGTTTTGGATTTTATATGATTTTATTTGATTTAAAATGAATAAATTCAAATAAAAATTAAATTAAATAATAAAAATGAAGTATGGGCTCATGGCTGAAGCTAGGATACGTGGGCAACTATGCAAGCTCAAATCAAGTGGAAAAGAATGGGCCCATTTGACAAAATTTGAAGTTTTGGGGATAGTTGACTTTTGGCAATTTTGCAAAAAAGTCCAAATTCAAAAATCCATAACTTCTGCAATTTTGAACTTTTGGAAGTGTTATTGGACTTTTTAGAAATATTAAGATGTCTTATAACTAACCCTTTTGGTCTCATCTCATTTTGATATTCCATGCTCAAGTTATAAGCTTTGGAAAAAAGGTGTTTTTGTTGACTTTCAAAAATGACCTATAATGTCCAAATTAATAACTTCTTGTGAGTGCCTTTTTTTGATATTGGGGTATGAATATGGATTGTAGTAAATTTCATCCTATTAAGAATGAGCTTTGGATGGGTCATTTATCATAAAGTATGAGGAAGTTATGCTTGGTCAAAGTTGAGTTGACTTTTCCTACAAAACCCTAATTTAGCAACTTTTGAGTCTTGATGAATTTTGAGCAATCCTTGATGAATCATAATCAACCCTTGATCAAATGATTAAATATACTTCAAAATGAGAATGTTGACAAAAAATCTTGAAGTTTGACTGTATTTGGGTCACAGTTGACTTTTGCCCTAACATAGTCAATTTTTGGGACCCTTGAGCAATTGACTGAGCAAACTTTCTCTGCAAGGCTTGAAATTTGGCATGGATGACCTTGAGAACATATTAGGACATTTGAGAGCACTTGAGTTCATGTGGACTCAAGGATCTTGATGCAACACAAAACCCTAATTTGGGGTTGACTGCCTTAGGAGATAGCTTGTCTGACCAACTCTTGAGCAACCTTGGGCAACTTAGAGATTTTCCTTGCAATGTTTTGAGAAATATGGGAGGGAAAATTTTGGGGTACAACAGCTTCCCCTATTCAATCTTCTTAAACCTGAGGATGTAGATTAGCTTGTATGCCTTTCGTGATCCGAAGGTGGAAGATGATTGAACACTAGAGTGCCCAGAAATTTGCACTCGCATGAAGTGGTATCAGCCTTGTGATATCGGGAATGGGCTTACATATGCCATTTGGAGATTGCTGGCGGGAGGATGGGCTTAAAGATGCCATCTGCAGGAGTGTCGATCGCATAAGAGATTCCTTAGCGAGAACTTGCATACCTGTTGTTTGTGGAAGATTCCGCTTGGGGAAGTCTGATCTTTATTGAGATTTAGGAACTTGCCTGTACTTCAACTGAGAGAGCATCTCCGCTGAGTTTTAAGAACTTGTCTGTAATTCAACCGGGGGGAAACATCTTCATCGAGATTTAGGACTTGTCTGTAATTCAACGGAGGATAATTTTGTTTAGATTTAAGAACTCGTCAGTAATTCGACGGAGGAAAATTGTCGAGATTTAGAACCTTATCTGTAATTCAACCGAGGATAATTCAGTTGAGATTTAAGAACCGGTCAGTACTTCGACTGAGGGAAACATCTTCATCGAGATCTAGGACTGTCTGTACCTCAACGGAGGATAATTCTGTTGAGATTTAAGAACTCGTCCACACTTCGACGGAGGAAAATTGCCGAGATTTAGAACCTTATTTGTAACTCAACCGAGACTAATTCAGTTGAGATTTAAGAACCGGTCAGTACTTCGACTGAGGGAAACATCTTCATCGAGATCTAGGACTGTATGTACTTCAATGGAGGATAATTCTGTTTAGATTTAAGAACTTGTCCACACTTCGACGGAGAAAAATTGTCGAGATTTAGAACCTTATCTGTAATTCAACCGAGGATAATTCAGTTAATATTTAAGAACCGGTCAGTACTTCGACTGAGGGAAACATCTTCATCGAGATCTAGGAACTGTTTGTACTTCAACGGAGGATAATTCTGTTGAGATTTAAGAACTCTTCCACACTTCGACGGAGGAAAATTGTTGAGATTTAGAACCTTATCTGTAATTCAATCGAGAATAATTCAGTTGAGATTTAAGAACCAGTCAGTACTTCGACTGAGGTAAAAGCTTCATAGCTGAGAATTTAACTGCATCTTTCTCGAAAGGTAAAGGTTAGCTGTATGTAATGCATGATATGTATCAAGCAATGATGTTCTCAAAATAAATGAGATTGTGTTATATGATGCGTATATGCACGTGTCATGATGTATGGAAATGTAATGTTTTTAACTGGGGAAAATAAATCCCAGATAGCTGCTGGAGAAAAGAGTTGAATTCCTCGTTTCCGCTGGGGATGGCGAGCGGAGAAGATTGTGAGAATAAACCTGCAGGAGAGGATAACTCCGTTGGGGAATAAACTGATGAGGAGATTACTCTGTGGGGAAGAGATGTTCTACTGAGGATTCTACCGATAAATTCCGCTGGGGATGAATTACCGTTGCTGGTGATACTGAATCCTATTGGGGATTGACTTCTTGTTTGTGAAAGGAAAGAACTCCGCTGGGGATAATCTTTCGGTTGCGACTTCACTGGGAATAACCTTTTAGACTCTTATGGGGATAATCCTTTCGAACTTTGCTGGGGACAATCTTCCAAAGTCTACTGGGGATGATTCTCCAAACTCCACTGGGAAATCTTTTTCCGGATGCGCTGGGAAAAATTTCAGACTCCACTGGGGATATCTTATACTCTGCCGGGGAATATTCTTATACTCCGTTGGGGAATATTAAGACCTTTCAGTGCTGATGGTAGATAAACTCTACTTGGGGAGAATATTACCGATTCATTCACAGTTGCGAGTCTCAGCTGGGGAGAGCTATCATTACTGTCTTTTTCTTACTCTGCGGGGAGTGAAATTACCTTAGTTATATTCTTCAGCTAAATCTACCTTTGTATCTGGTGGATAGAGCAACCGTACAGTTTGGACATTTCTCGTTTGCCCCTGTTTCTGATATTACAGGTAATCGTCTTTTGTTTTGTATGTAAATATTCATGAGCAGCAATTAATGTCAAATGCATATATCAAAAATGAACATTGGACGTTCTTTTCAAAACAAAACAGAAAAAGGAAAAATAGTTTGAAATTTCTCTGAAAATGAATTGTATTGATTTTGAAGTTTGGCCTGTAAATAGGCGTTTTTGTACAAGAGGCTGACGTCCTAGTAAGAGAACACCGTCGAATAATAGAATTTACATAATTTTTGAAAAACTAAACAAAACAGCTATGTGAATAACCCCACTGGGTTCCAACTCTGCTATTGCCTTTATGTCCTCGAGTATCTCATCACTTTGCTACTTGGTTAAAGGTAAATCAGATTGATTAGTGATGTCCGAGCTTGATAGTCTATACTGAAGTCTGGTTGCAAGGTGATCCAATGAGACATAGTGTTACGCTTTGATCCCTAATTTTTGCCTGGACCGCCCTTTCGGGTTTTCAGTCCACCGGGATACCCTTTTTTGCCCAAGCCGCCTTTTCAGGATTTCGACTTGCCGGGTGTACAGATTTTTTCATTTTCATCTCTTATTTTTGCCCGAACCCTTTTGGTTCGCCGGGGAGCCCTTATTTTTGCCTAGGCCAGTCGACCTAGCGGGTCTTTGATCATGCGTAGTATTTTTTCACTATGTCTGCATTGACGGGGTGAGGAAGGTCGTCACCATCCATGGTGGTTAGAATCATAGCTCCTCCTGAGAAAATATTCTTAACCACAAATGGCCCTTCGTAGGTAGGGGTCCATTAGCCCCTGGGATCACCTTGAGGTAAGATAATGCGCTTGATCACCAGATCCCCAACTTGATACTCTTGTTGTCTAACTTTTTCGTTAAATTCCTTGATCATCCGTTTTTGATACGCCTGACCATGACAAATAGTAGTAAGTCTCTTTTCATCGATTAAGTTCAGCTGATCAAGCCGGGTCTGGATCCAGTCATCTTCGCTCAAACCTGCATCCTTCATAATCCGAAGAGAGGGTATCTGAACTTCGATGGGTAAGACTACCTCCATACCATATACCAAGGGATAGGGTGTTGCCCCTGTTGACGTTTGCGCTGAGGTACAGTACCCATGAAGAGCAAATGGTAACATCTCGTTCCAGTCTTTGTATGTCACCGTCATCTTCTGCACAATCTTCTTGATGTTCTTATTAGCCGCTTCAACAGCCCCATTCATCTTCGACCGGTAAGGAGAAGAGTTGTGATGTTGTATCTTGAACTGCTTGCAAATCTCAGTGATCATCTTGTTATTGAGATTTTTACCATTATTCGTAATGATCCTCTCTGGTACACCATACCGACAGATCAAGTTGTGCCGAATAAACCGTGCCACAACGTTCTTGGTTACGATAGCAAAGGAAGCCGCTTCAACCCACTTTGTAAAGTAATCAATTGCTACCAAGATGAAACGATGCCCGTTGGACGCTGTAGGTCTGATCTCGCCGATCATATCAATGCCCCACATTGCAAAAGGCCATGGAGCTGTCAAGACGTTCATAGGAACTGGAGGTATGTGCACTTTATCAGCATAGACTTGGCACTTGTGACAGGTCCGAGAATGTTGATAACAGTCGGCTTCCATTGTGGACCAATAATATCCTGCCCGAAGGATTTTCTTTGCCATGGTGTGTCCACTGGAATGAGTTCCGAAAGCCCCTTCATGTAACTCTATCATGATCCTTTCTGCTTCGTTCTTATCCACACATCATAGTAAGGTTGAATCATGATTACGCTTGTAAAGAATTCCATTGCTGATGAAGAACTTTTCCGCGTACCTCCTCAAGAACTTCTTGTCATTAACAGACGCACCCTCGGGGTATTCCTGAGCCTCAAGATACCTCTTCACCTCATGAAACCAGGGTTTATCTGTCACCTCTTCAGTATCAATGTCGCAGCAATGTGCAGGTTCGTCCAATCTTTCAATGATAATCCGGGGAGCTTCGTTGTCCCAATTGACTTTGAACATAGAGGACATCGTAGCTAGCGCGTCCGCCAACTGACTCTCCTCTCTAGGGAAGTGTTCAAAAGTTATCTCCTTGAAGTACGGAAGCAACGTCAACACATACTCCTTGTAAGGAATGAGATTAGGGTGTTTCGTATCCCACTCGCCTTTGATCTTACTGATCACGAGAGCGAAATCTCCGAAAACACTCAAGAACTTAATCCTTAGGTCGATAGCTGCTCGAAGACCCATAATGCACGCTTCATACTCCGCCATGTTGTTGGTGCAGTTGAAACATAGTCGGGCGATGAACGGAGTATGAGAGCCTTTAGGAGATATGATCACGGCGCCGATGCCATTACCCAAAGCATTTGAAGCTCCATCAAAGTACATAGACCATCGGGATCCCTCCTCAGGTCCTTCATCTGGTCCAGGTGTCTCACAGTCAGTCACTATCATGATATTCTCATCCGAAAATTCAAAGTTCATAGACTGGTAATCATCTACTGCCTGGTGTGCCAAATGGTTTGCCAACACACTTCCCTTAATTGCTTTTTGGGTTGTATATTGGATGTCATACTCAGTCAAGATCATCTGCCATCTTGCTATTCTTCCGGACAAGGAAGGCTTTTCGAAGATGTACTTGATCGGATCCATCTTTGATATCAATAAAGTAGTGTGAGTCAGCATATACTGTCTCAGCCGGCGAGCAGCCCATGCCAAAGCGCAGCAAGTTTTATCAAGCAACGAGTATCGGGTCTCGCAGTCGGTAAACTTTTTGCTAAGGTAATAAATAGCATGCTCTTTTTGGCCAGACTCGTCATGCTGTCCCAGCACGCACCCCATTGAATTATCGAGTACTTTCAAGTATAAGATCAAAGGTCTCCCTTCAACTGGCGGCATCAGAATAGGAGGTTCTTGGAGATACTCTTTGATTCTTTCGAAAGCGGCCTGACATTCATCGTTCCATCTTACCACTTAATCTTTCTTCAGTAGCTTGAAGATTGGCTCACAAGTAGCAGTCAGGTGTGAGATGAATCGGGCAATATATTTCAGACGTCCCAGAAAGCCTCTGACTTCTTTTTCTATTCGGGGAGCTGGCATTTCTTGTATAGCCTTCACCTTTGCAGGATCCACTTGAATACCTTTATCGCTTACGACGAAACCCAGCAGTTTACCAGATCTCACCTCGAAGGTGCACTTGTTCGGGTTTAACCTCAGCTTGTACAACTTCAACCTGTCAAATAGCTTCTGAAGGTGGTCAAGATGTTCTTCCTCAGTCTGGGATCTTGCAATCATGTCATTGACATATACCTCAATCTCATGATGGATCATGTCATGGAACAAAGCGATCATGGCGCGCTGATACGTTGCCCCAGCATTCTTCAATCCAAAAGGCATGACCTTGTAGCAAAAGGTGCCCCATTGAGTAACAAAGGTTATCTTCTCCATATCTTTGGGAGCCATTTTAATCTGATTATAACTGGAGAAACCATCCATAAAGGAGAAGAGCTTATGTTGTGCAGTGTTGTCAACCAGAACGTCGATATGAGGTAGAGGGAAGTCATCCTTGGGGCTTGCTCTGTTCAGATCCCTATAGTCAACATACATTCGAACCTTACCATCCTTCTTTGGCACAGGAACCATGTTGGCCACCCACTGTGGATAAGAAGTAACTGCTAGAAAACTGGCGTCAAACTGCTTCATAACTTCATCCTTGATTTTATCAGACATCTCTGGGCGTATTCGGCGGAATTTCTATTTCACTAGAGGACAGTCTTCCTTGGTAGGCAATCGGTGAACCACAATATCGGTATCTAACCCAGGCATATCTTCATAAGACCAAGCAAAGATCTCAACGTAGTCACGCAGCATCTGAATTAACCGTTGCTTAACACTAGCTTCCAGATTTGCACCGATCTTGACTTCTTTCTTGTCTATCTCTGTACCCAGATTCACTGTTTCCACCGGCTCTTCATGCGGCTGTATATCCCTCTCTTCCTGAAGTAAAAGTCATGCAAGTTCACCAGGCACTTCGCAATCATCTTCACCTTCGTCTTCGGCTAAGTTGATCGGACTTTCGAAGTCATAACCGGCAGTAGCAGAGTCGTTATCAGTAGGATCCAGAGTGGATGTACACCTGTATATGTGAGTGTGTGTAAAATAGCTGTTTTGAAATATATATAATAAAAGAAAAACAAGGAGCGCGAAATTTTGAAATTCAAAAACGTCCAATGCTTTTATTAATGATATATGTAGATGACACACATAAAGCCCTCACAAATGAAGCCACGGTGCCCCGGGTAAGACATCGGGCCGTAGAGTTTAAAACATTGTCTGTTACAAATACAAAACAAAAGTCTCATTACTGGGTAACAAAAGAAATTGGGATGAAGTCCTTTGCTGTCCAGTTGCTTAGTCCACCATCAGTAGTAGGATATATCCAACTGTCAAACTCAGATTCTTCAACATCGTCTTCAATGGCATTCACTCCTGAATTGCTGATAAACAAGGGAGGTCTTCCAGTCCTTGCACTCTGAACAACCCTTTGAGCTTCTGCAGTGAAACCCAAACCAAACTTGTTAGTCTTATGTGCAAAATCAGGGAGTCGGCCCCAATTTGCACACCCACCTTTCTCAACAACAGCCCGGGCATCCTTGAGGGAAGCCATCTTCATTGGAGGATCTTCAACAACAGTTTCGTTGATGCCAGCGTCTGGGGAACCTCTTCAAAATGCTGAAACGGGGTCTCAATGAACTCCCCATCCATCTCTACATATCAGAAAGAGTTGAGGTGGCTTACCATGTACTCCTCCTCTCCTCGTACCGTTACAATCTTCCCCTTGACTGGGTACTTCAGCATCTGGTGGAGCGTAGAAGTGACTACCCCAGCTTTGTGGATCCATGGGCGACCCAGCAAACAAGAATAGGATGGCCGAATGTCCATCACATAAAAATTAGACGCAAAGACCTGAGAACTAACCTTCACTTAAATATCCACCTCTCTGTGTACCATTCTCTTTGACCCATCAAAGGCCCTGACAATAATGTTACTTGGCTTCAACTCTAAACCCTCACAGTCCAATCAGTCTAGAGCTTTCTTAGGCAAAACGTTCAATGAGGAACCAGTATCCACCAATACATGGGCTAGAGTAGTGCCCCTGCATTCAATAGAGACATGCAGGGCATCATTGTGATTCCTCCCCTTAGCAGGCAAGTCTGCATCGAAGAAACCTAACCCATTATCCGCTTTTAGACTAGCCACACAATCTTTAAACTGATCAGCTGATGTTTCTTGCGGTACGTGTGCAGTTTTCAGGAAAGCAATCAGAGCCTTGGCATGAGCTTCTGAGCAAAGTAACAGAGACAACATAGAGATTTTGGACGGGGTTTGCCCCAGCTACTCGACTAAATTATAGTCGCTCTTTTTGATGATTTTCAAAATTTCCTACATCTCTTGTCTAGAGGCTTCAACTGTAATTGTCTTTGGTGCCTCTGTCTGGGAAGGCTCATCAGTGGTCCCTTTGCCCCGAGTGTCAGATGACTCAGCAACAGGGGTAAGAATGGGAACTTGAACAGGAATAGTAGCAGGTACACTGGCAGGTGTAATGACAACAGGCGTCTGAACAACTGGCGGAGAGATCTCAGGGGAGAAAAGTCTTCCGCTGCGGGTGACTTTGGCAGGTCCAACAATATTGCCTATGTTAGTATCAGCCTCTTCAGCATTCAAATCTTGCTTAACTCTATGATAATATATGTCATCCCCATAATGCCACGGGACAGTTTTATCGGGTGTATAGGGAATAGGCCCAGGAACAGTGATGATCAATGGTGCGATTCTTGGAACAGATGTAATTCTAACAGGCTTTTTCGAGGAAGCCTTGAAAGAATTGTCAAAAATGGTGATTATAGCAACTTCTTCAGTAGGAACCAAAGGAACAAAAGTCTTCTCAAACAGAATTTCTTTATTATCCATCAGGCGTTGGACACCTGACTTCAAAAGATGGCAACTGGTAGGTAGGACGGCACACAAATGGCAACCTTCGCCACAGCCCGGAAATAAACCGGCTAGCAGAAGGTTCTTCTTTACAGTCATTAAGGGAGTAATAATATATTTCACAAAAACAACAAACGAGTCTTCATCTACAGCATTCACCCCATGCTTGGGCATAGGAGCAGTCACAACATTAGGTCTTTCAGGTGCTTCGAATTCAATCTCCTTTGCATCAATCAAGTCCTGTACCTTGTTCTTCAGGACCCAGCAGTTATCCGTATCATGCCCCGGGCTATTAGAGTGAAAAGCACAGCGAGCATTCAGATCGTACATCGGTGATGTTGTATTAGGGCTCTTCGGGGCCTCTTTCGGAATCACCAAGTTGGTCTTCAATAACTGCAGCAAAATTTGGGATAAATTCATGTTGAGCTGAGTGAATTGTCTTCGTGGCCTCTCGGCCCTTGGCTGATTATTGTGCTGAGGAGCAACAACAGGTCTTGAAATAACAACTGTATTAACTGCTTGGCGGCATTCAAGTCTATTATGGTTCTTCGTGCTATAAACTGCGCTAGATTCCTTCTTAAAAGGTTTCTTCTCGGTGCTTGATGAAGCCCCTTTCTATATTTTACCGCTTTTGATACCGGCCTCAATTCTTTCCCCGATCATAATCAGCTCTGTAAACCCGGACGATGAGCTTCCAATCAGATGGTTTAAATACGGACCAGACAAGGTCCCCAAAAACATATCTATTAACTCCCTGTCAGTTAGCGGGGGTTGTACTCTTCCAGCAAGGTCCCTCCACTTCTGAGTGTAGTCTTTGAAACCTTCGCCCGCACCCATAGACATACCCTGAAGTTGGGTACGCGTGGGAGCAAGGTCGGCATTGTATTGGTACTGCTTGTAGAAAGTAGAAGCCAAATCCTCCCAATTATGGATACTATCTCCTTCCAGCTGGTAAAACCATTCAAGCTAAGTCCCTGAGAGATTGTCTTGAAAGAAGTGGATCCAGAGATTCTTGTCAGCGGTGTATGGCTGAATTTTTCTAACATACGAACGGAGGTGCAACTTTGGAAAAGAAACCTCGTCGTATTTAGCAAAGGCTGGTGCTTTAAACTTGTGGGGAATCACCACCCCAGACGACAAACCTAGATCACCAAAGTCTAACCCAAGGACCTTTTGGATCTCCATGGCACTTAAACGGTCCTCAAGCTGTTTATATCTATCCTCGGCAGGAGGATACTGGTCCTCGTCAAAGTCAGTGTCGTGGTCAGACACCACAGGGCTAGGGACCCTCCTTTCTTCTTGGTTTTCTCCCCCTCCAAATGAGTGGGATAGAATGACTTCATCTCGCAGCCTATTTCCAAACCTGTGCCCCATGTTCAAGAGGACTGTCTTCTTCTTATTCTTCTTCTTCTTATCCTTTAAGATAAGGGTCTTCAGATCTTGTTGACCCTTAGCCAAATTCATGAACAATTCCTGGAACTGGGCGTTTTGAGCCTGCAGAGCCTTGATTGCTTGTTTAGTTGATGTTTCAGAAGACATGATGCTGAAATAAACAGCGAAGAAGATGAGAAAAACCTGTAAGGGTACCTGTTATGAGATGCATGGGAATGATATGCGCATGATATGATTTCAAAGACTTTAGAGATTCAAATTCGTAAACCAAAAATGAAACACACTTTTATTAGATACACTTTGAATTCAATTGTTCAACAGATGCCCTTAAGGCGTTACAAGAAAGAAAAACTGAAAAGTAAATCAAAACTAGAAATAAACAAAAGACAATCAGTGCTCCCATGGTCGTTTCTTGTCGGTGCAGACATAGTCGTTGAGGATCCTCTCGTTCTCCAGTTGCCTTGTCAACTTATGGATCTTCTGCTCTTGTTCGTGATACTTTTCTCTATAAGTATCCCGCTCTTCTCTCAGCTGCATCCTAGATCTCTTTAGTTCCCCTATGTCAGTAGGCATGTATGGATGGAGGATGGTAGGAGGAACCCCTTCTTCATCAGCAACTTCAACAATCACAGGTAAGACAACTTCGTAGGGCATTCCCAGCTTTTGGGCATGTATGCGAACCCATCGGAGATATGGTTCCATTGGTAGAGAAGTCTTCGCACCCAGCTCGTGTGGATCAGACCTGTATACCCTATCCCAAGCTCGTATGAACCTGCGGCGTTGCTCGTCACTATCCCCTTGGAAATCAAAGACAATACTTGGCATTAGTAACTCATGAGGTCCTTCCCTCCTTGCTCTCCCAAACTGACGTAAGGCCAAACACGGATTATAGGTGATTCCTCCATGGGTTCCTAGCAGTGGAACATTGGGGTACTCCCCACAGCGATCAATAATAGCCATATCTTCCATACCCTTAATAGTCCAAATGATGTCATTATGAGAGAGATACATAATCATGTAGGCCCAACCCATGCCTTCCTTATTCTTTAAAACTTATTTGGGGAGGTGAGGAATAAACCACCTCGCCAGCAATGGTGCACAACACATAAGGGTTCCCTGTTTCTGAGCAGTACGGGCATAAAGAGAGTGCAGGATGTCGCCCAAGAGAGTGGGCACAGGATTACCGGATATGAAAATCTTTACCGCATTCACGTTGACAAAGGAATCGGAGTTAGGAAACAACACCAAACCATATATGATAAGAGCCTGAATGTCTTCAAATGCCTGGAAGTCTAGACTGTCCCAGAACTGATTAGCCTTACCAACCAAGAATTTAGTCAAGAAGCCTTTTGTCCCACTTCTAGTCTCCTAGTTTGACATTACCTTAGCCTTTGTCAGATGAAGGGCTGAAGCAATCTCTTCCGGCCTAAGGATCTTCTCCCAACCTGTAAACGGGGTCTGCTCTAGAATGGAGATACCCAGTAGATCAGAGAACTCTTCCAAGGTAGGGATCAACTGGTAGTCCGAAAAAGTGAAGCAGTGGTACAGTGGATCAAAGAACTGGACTAAGACACTCATCATCTGTTCATCTATCTTGGAGGTGACCAACCCAAGGAGGTTCCCATGTCTTCTGATAAAGGAAGAAGTATCTGGCATCTTTGCAATCAACTCCTTAAGCTGAGTGGGAATCTGGACAAAGTTGATCCGAATAGTGTTTCTACGCATGGGTGCCATGACCTACAAAACAGAACAAAGATGAATCCCCTATGTCTTTGAAATAGGTTAGTCTTATGCAGGATGCATGCAATGTCATGATGTCATGATGTCATGATAGAAAACACACCACAAGTATCCACAAATAGCAAACATGGTAAGGGCACACAAGTCACACAGATAGCCCTTAGATTTCAGGCTGGCAAGGAGCTTAGGTACTACCCTCTTTCAGTTCAGTTGGTTCAAACCTGTCTTAAAAATAGTAACCGGGTTCTAGAGGATCTCAATATCACTGACCACCCTCAATCGGTCATAATTCCAGTTTAGCAACCTTTTCTTGCAGCCGGAATCATCGCGAGAGTTTGGTCTCAATGAGTGTAGCATACTGCTATTGTTCTATGGCCAAGTTGGTCAATTTAAAGGTTCTAATGTCAGTTGGTGCCACAAGGGATATCGGTACATACTAAAGTGCCACACCAACGTAGCTACTGCTTCAACCGTATCGGTCTACGCCGTACAGTTCCCTCACAGTTTATTGCTACTTACCTAAAGGGTATCCCCCAGATCCGGGTTAGGATCTATAGTAACTCCGATTCAGCCCACAAAGATAAAGCATACAAGTCAAGCAATTGAAAATATTATGAACTATTCCTAAGGTACACCCCACTTATAAATATCCCCAGTAGAGTCGCCAGTTCTGTGATACGGTGGGAAGAACTGACTTTTTTGGAATACTGGTTTGCGTTTTGCGTTTTGTTTTTGCAAAATGTCGCGGTAAGCAAGAGTCGCCACCGACTTTTATTTTATCCAACAAGGAAAGGAAAAAAGCACAGAAAAATTCCTTTTTCGAGATATTTCTTGGGTTCGGGGGGTAGATTATAGAGAGGGAAGGTATTAGCATCCTTTCTATCCGTGGTTATCCACGGGCTCTTAGGTACTTGCTCAATTGTTTTCAAAATTGTGGGTTTTGAAAAAGTTTTTGTTTTTAAACTTCGATTTAACTCTTGCTTCTGTCCTCAAGAGTGTAATGAAGTGTTTTGAAAACTTTGTTCGAAAAGTGTAAGTGTGAAAAAGTTTTGTTTTGAAATAGCAAGTATCTATGAACCATCTACCTACTCGAAAAAGGAATCGTTATATGCTAATTTCCTTTAGACAATGCTATCCCACTATTGATGAGTGGGTAGCACTGTTGTTGGAGTTTGAGGGTCAATTCAAATTAGGGACTTACGGTCACCAAAGCAATGTTAGGATGCCTTAGCGGTAACCCTAATGTCTTAGATCATTTGTTTGAGGCAACAATATCCGAGGCATCCGTTTTGAGGCGACTATGATCTTTTAGACAAGAGGGCGACCTCTAAAACGACCTATACTCAATGACCGTGCACGAAGGAAACCAAGTGGGGTGTACCCTAAGAGTGCGCATGTGCGAGTGTGTCGTTTTCAGTTATTTTTATCTTTTTACATGTTAAAGGTGATCTAATTTTGATTTTAAGATTAACATTCAGTCTTGTCATGCAAACCCTATTATCAAACATCTAACAGTTATAATTTGCGGAAAATAAAATGCGGAATTTAAATTACAAGGCGTCGTGTATTTATATCGCCAAAGACAAACCCTTTGAAAAATAAAGTAAAGCAATAAAAATAATCAAAAGTCCTATTTAACTATTACAATCCGGGAGCAAGTACATTATTGGATAAAAGAAAGTAAATCGCGGTGCAAAATTAAATCGGACGCATGATTAGGGTTTTGACCCCTTTTGGTTAAAGAATTTTTTTTTTTGTTTTTTAAATTAAGAAAGAAATAAATCCTAAATTAATTGCTAAATTAAATTAATAAATTAATTAAATGAAAAATAAATTATTTTTTGGAGTTTTTTTTATTATTTTAAGAAAGAAAATAAAATTAATTGAATTAGTAATTAAAACCTTATTAAATCTAGTTAATTTTAATTATTTGCAAAATAGGTTAAAATTATTCTAGAATTAAAACCTAAATTAATTAATTAGTGTTTATTAAGAAAAATAAAAGTTTAAAGTTTAATTAAATATAAAAATATTTTTGTGATTTTTATTTTAATAAAAGAGGATTTTTATGATTGATTAGTAAATCAAATGAAAATAATAAAATAATTAAAATAAAATAAAATAAAATGAGTGAAAGAGAGAGTTTGGGCCTGAATTTGAGAGTATGAATAGAAATTTGAAGGCCCAAAAACGCTGGCCTTTGTTGACTTTTTGGAATCCAGTATGCATGCTTGGACTTGGCCTATGGTGGACCTTCAGCTTTGGACCCTCAGATTTGGCCTTTGGCTATCTGGCAATTAGATAGGTGATGGCACACGGTAGGCTGCACGCTTGAGCAAACACATGATTATCTGAAAAACAAAATTATTAAGGAAGTGGGGGACCTGGGATTCGAACCCAGGTCCTGAAGGAGATTTGCACGCTTGCCTTGCCAACACACCATGCTATTTTGTTTATCATAGTAATAAGCATTAATAATAATATATCAAAACAACATGAATGCCAGCAAAACAAAAAAATGCACGAAATAATTTGAACTGGCCAACGGGCGGATGACACGAGTTTATCCCTGTCCTCCAAAACCTGTAAAAATACCTGCGGATTTGAATCTGCAGCTAAATGCGCAAGCCTGTTCTAAAATTCATTCCAGGCCATGAAAACATATTCCACGAGCATGGTTGAACTCGTCTTGGCTTCCTAATCAACACCATACCCTTCTTGAGTCACAATTTTTCCTGAAACAGAAAACCCTAAAAAACAAACGAAGAACCATAGCTATGGTGGTTCTTCACTCAGGCCAGATAAACGCAATTGAATAATACCAATCGCTTGCAAATGTTATGTAGATTCAAAATATGGTATTGATTCATGAAAAGGATGCTTAAATTCAGAGTTGCGAAATCAAGAACATGGGTGGTTATCGTGACACTTACAGCGCGTTTGGACGTCTGAAAAAGCTTGCTTTGATCCAGGTGGCTTGATTGAATACCCAGGAAGCGATTGAGATATGTCTCAGTTCTTGAAAACACCTCTAACTATGATTTCGATCTCAAGCTTTTTTGTGTATTTTTCAAATCTTGTTATGCCTCTCTCTGAACTTTCCAACCCTGATCTCGTATCCCTTGGATTGCTTATGTAATGTCCTTTGTATTAGGGTAACAAATTTGATTCAAATCTTGCTCCAATAATGATTGCCAATTTGATTTGATTCTCCATTATTAAACCTTCCAAATTTGTCCAATTTCAATCTTTTTGTACATGATTTGGTTTGGTTCTAATTTGATGATGATAATGATGATAATCAAAGCCTGAAACAGCCAAAAAATCTCATGTTATCAAAGTTTTGGATTTTATATGATTTTATTTGATTTAAAATGAATAAATTCAATTAAAAATCAAATTAAATAATAAAATAGAAGTATGAGCTCATGGCTGAAGCTAGGACACTTGGGAAACTATGCAAGCTCAAATCAAGTGGAAAAGAATGGGCCCATTTGACAAAATTTGAAGTTTTGGGGATAGTTTACTTTTGGCAATTTTGCAAAAAAGTCCAACTTCAACAATGCATAACTTCTGCAATTTTGAACTTTTGGAAGTTTTCTTTGACTTTTTAGAAATATTGAGATGTCCTCTAACCAACCCTTTTTGTCTCATATCATTTTGATATTCCATGCTCAAGTTATAATCTTTGGAAAAAAAGGTGTTTTTGTTGACTTTCAAAAATGACCTATAATGTCCAAATTCATAACTTCTTGTGAGTGCCTTTTTTGATCTTGGGGTATGAATATGGATTGTAGGAAATTGCATCCTCTTAAGAATGAGCTTTGTATGGGTCATTTATCATAAAGTATTAGGAAGTTATGCTTGGTCAAAGTTGAGTTGACTTTTCCTACAAAACCCTAATTTAGCAACTTTTGAGTCTTGATGAATTTTGAGCAATCCTTGATGAATCATGATCAAACCTTGATCAAATGATGAAATATACTTCAAAATGAGAATGTTGACAAAAAATCTTGAAGTTTGACTGTATTTGGGTCACAGTTGACTTTTGCTCTAGCATAGTCGATTTTTGGGACCCTTGAGCAATTGACTGAGCAAACTTTCTCTGCAAGGCTTGAAATTTGGCATGGATGACCTTGAGTTGAGAACATATTAGGACATTGGGTAGCACTTGATTTCATGTGGACTCAAGGATCTTGATGCAACACAAAACCCTAATTTGGGGTTGACTGCCTTAAGAGATAACTTGTCTGACCAACTCTTGAGCAACCTTGGGCAACTTGGAGATTTTCCTTGCAATGTTTTGAGAAATATGGGAGAGAAAATTTTTGGGTACAACATAAGGCCTTCAATAGCCCTGGTCATCTCAGCATCTTTGATCTCTTTGGTGAGGCCTTTAGTGGCCTTCTTAGTTTTGACATCTGCAGAGAAACCATCAGTGATTTTACCCCCAGGGTGCTAATCAATAAGGCCTTCAGTGACCTCCACCATATTGATGTTGGAAGGTTTATCGTAGTTAGTCTCTTCCACCTGCAGAGGATCAGCATCAACCTTTATCTTACTCTTCTCATCGAACCTCGGTCTTCCGTTGGTGATAGCATTTTGAATTAGATCCCTGAAAAGAAAACACTGTAAGGTTTTATGCCATAAAAATATGATATTTACAAAAACCTCTTTTCTTTCATTGTTTTATCAGAGGAATTTTAGCACCAGGTGGAACTATCATTTGTCCATCCTTTACCAATAAGTCAAAGATTTCATCACATTTTGTTACATCGAAAGTGTATGTTTTCTTAGGGAACTTATCATTTTTCTATGATTCGACGGGATTTTTCCCATTCGAAGGGGCTAAGACTTTACAAGAATAAGGTGGGGCTTGTTTCAATTCAGCCAAGTCCACTTCACTTTCTTCGAAACCTATAGGGTCACTATATACTTCTTGTTCATCTTCACCGACTTCAACATAAGCCACCCTTTCTTTTCTATTGTTTATATTCGCCCTAGCCTTTTCAGTCTTTAATCGTTCGAATTTTCAAACTCTATATGCTAATTGGGCCATGTCCCTCAAATATTGAGTATCTAACTTCTTTCGAATAAAATAATCCAAACCGCACGCGACCATTCCGACCAACTCATGTTCAGGCACCTGTGTAAATCATCTTGCCTTTAATAGACATAACCTGTTTAGATAATCATCAATTGGCTCTATGAATTTTCTTTTGATACTAGCCAATTCTTTGAGACTATCCTTCAATTATCCCATGTAAAAGTTCTCATGTAATAACCTCTCCAAGCGAGTCCAATCATGGATAGAATTTGTTGGGAGGGTAGTGAACCATGTAAAATAATTTTTTGTCAGTGAACTAGGGAAGTGTTTTATCCTTAGTTTTTCATTGTTTGCTATGTCCCCAGCGTCTGTAAGATACCTGGCTATGTGTTCGACAATGGACATGCTGGTGTCATCAGAGAATTTTGTGAAGTTTGGGACCTTCCAACCCCTGGGTAATTCAAGTAGTAGGACATATTCAGACAGAGGGGATGTGTAATTTGGCCTTCGAAGGCCTATATTTACCCCCATTTCAAGCCATTATCCTTTTGACCATGGCTGACAGATTATTTTACCTTGTGTATTCGTCTTGTCGAACGCGTTGAAGGACTTTGTGAGCATCCTGGTTTCGATTGATCATTATTACTCTTGGGACTTGAACTTCCCTTGGCATGGCATGTTTAACCCTGGGTTGTTCGACTCTTTTCCCATATTTTGTGTGCCTGGTTGCACTTGGTCAACTGTTTGATTTTCATCGAACATCACTCCTTGGTTTTCTCATATCCATTTTGGGAAGGGATGTTGAACTGGGGCTCGAGGGCTCCCAAAGAAATTACAATTTATGCCATTTTCCCTGCCAACTACTAATTTGTTTGGCCATTTTGCTGGTTGGTTTAAGTAGCACTTTGGATTAATGGATTAAAGATTGTGCCCATTTGTTGGGCTAAAACGCCAACCATTTCATGTTTGTTATCATCCATTTATTGTTGAAATTCCACTATAGAATTCGTTGTAAGAGAATGTAATTGGGAAGCGAATCCTGAAGATGAGACATTTCGACCCAAGTTATTATTTCCTGATCCTGATCCATGTAGTGGTGAAAATATAGATATTCTTGAGTCAGAAAATGTGGAAGTATTGTTATTTAAATTTGCCATCATTGATGTTGGCATTCCATATGGTCGTTCACGACCATCCATATGCATTATAAACCCATATGTGAAATGTATGAAATTATTGGCCCATGGTTTCCCTGGGCCCTGTGTACGAACTGGGGATAAAACTAGACCACTATAAGCATTTGTCAAATTTACGGCCGTACTTGCTTGAACATGTATTGGTTTGGTTGTAGATATTGAAACTTAAACCAACCGTCAAATTTCCAAAAGGGGTTGTTCTCCATCGTTATTGGGTGGGTTAACCATCTTCCTATTGTACTTTCTTTTTGGTATAGGTTCGTTAGTTTTGGCTAATTTTCCGCTTCTTAATCGCATACAACAATGTCAAACAAAAGGACTAAATAAAACACAAACAAAAATTTGTGACACAATTTCGACACTTGTCCCACTGGGCGTGCCAATTTGTTTACTGTAAAATTTGGTAAAAAACCGCTAGTCCTCCAAAAACAAAGATAATTTCTGGCTACTCACAGGATCAACTAGATTGATCTTAGAAAATGTGTCGAATCTTGTTTTTGTCTTAATGTTTCTGAGTATTTGTTCTATGTCAAAAAGACAAATATAACAAAAGTAAAAGTAAAGATAAAGGCTTGAAGACAAGGGTAAAAGGTTTTAAAATAAAACTGGAAATGTAAAGAATTCAATTGAAATATTAAACGAAAGTAAAATACTTGATTTAATGTAAAATACTATGAATAAAAAGTATGGTGTTTCTATACGTACACTCTCCGTGACTCTTTTCTCTAACACTGGTACTTTGATTTTATATGAGTAATTTGTACAAAGTGAACACACTGAATCTTAATATAAAGGTCCCTATTTATACTAATTCAACCCTAGCGGTCTTTCTCTAAAGAAGTGTCACATTCGATTCTTGCATGCTCCTTCGAGTCGTCAGGCTTCCATGCGTCTTTCCGGATAAGACCAAACCATTTGAATTCAAATCTTTCTTTAATTTGAAGCGCCAAAAAAACAGCATGATGTGTCAAAACATTTCAAATTCGAATCTTCACTTCCCCTAAGTTCCATATATTTCACAACATAAGAACTTTTTTGAACCATTAAATATAACCAAATTATCTATAGTTTGGTCAGTCGAAGACCATATGAAAATATTCTCATATTTTCTTCCAAAGCTACAATTCTTTTGATTTCTTCATTTTCGTCAATGGTTTATTTCGTTGAAATTCTCAGCTAACACTCCGAACCTTTTAGAATTCTCCATCTCCATTTGAGGAGGATCACAACATTGAAATCTTCGATACTCCTAATCCCCATATCACCTTTATCCATAGGCAAGCGTACATCCTTTCATCTTACCCAATGGATCCTTCTTCGCTCCTCCAAACCTCCCCATAAAAAATTACTTTGCAATCTTGTGATATCGTTTGCAATCTTAACCGATATCTTGTAAAAAGAAAGCATAAATATAGACAATGAGCACAACACGGATTTTAAGAGAGTAATTCTTCCTCCAAGACTTAGAAAATGACCCTTCCAAGACATGAGGTCCTTTTTAATCTTAATAACCAACGGCTGCCAAGTCGATAATCTCCTTGGGTTCGACCCAATGGGGATACCGAGAAATTTAAAGTTTCTTTCTTCCAAACTGCATGAGAGAAAGGATGCAGCAACCTTCAAAAAAGTAGAATTCGAGTTAATCCCAATCAACTTACTTTTATGAAAGTTAATTCTGAAACCCGAAAAAACATTAAAGCTCCTAAGAACTGTCTTAAAAGCCCACACTTGCTTCGAACTACTCTCGCCAACCAACAAGGTGTCGTCTGCAAACCGAAGGATGTCGGTCGTACATCTCCTATTAACCACAACCCTTTCAAATTCACCAATTTCCTCTGTTTTTTAAACCAAACCCGAAAGATCCTCCACCACTAGAACAAAAAGAAATGGGGATAAAGGATCTCCCTGTCTCAAACCCCACTCCACCTTAAACTCCAAAGTCGGGCTACCATTCACAAGCACCGACATATTGATATTAAAGATCAACAACTTCACCCATCTCATCCGAACGTTACCAAAATCCATCCTCCTCATCATAAACCTTAGAAAATCCCAACTAAATTTGTCACACGCTTTTTCGAAATCCACCTTAAAGAGGAGACAACTCTTTTCTCCCTTCTTAGCCAAGTCCACCAACTCATTAGCAACCAATACACCATCTAAAAGTTGTCTTCCCGGAACGAAAGCACTTTGACTAGAAGAAATGATAGAATTCATAACAACTTTTAATCTCCCCGCCAAAAGTTTAGACAATACTTTGCACAAGAAACCGACAAGATAAATGGGTCTATAGTTATCGAGACCTAGAGGATTAGGAGCTTTCAGAACTAAAGTAAAAAAAGATGAAGTGATAGCTTTTGAAATAACTGTACCCGAATTAAATCCATTGAAAAAACTCACAAAATATTCCTTAAGAATATGCCAACACCTTCTAATGAACAAAAGGGTAAAACTACCCGGACCCAGACTTTTTGAACCCCCACAACTCCACACCGCCCCCATAATCTCACTCTCCGAAAATAGAACTTCAAGAGACGCACATTCAAGACTATTGAGGCTCTTGAAATGGACACCATCTAAAATATTCCTATTCTCAACTTCTTCAACAAATTTACTCGAGAAATGCTCCAAAACCTCCTTCCTCGCCTTACAAACGGAATCCAACATACCGTTATTCAGATTGATAGAACCTATATGGTTATGCCTCCTTCTCTCTTTCATAATTCTATGAAAGAAACTACTGTTGTTGTCTCCATCATTGATCCACTTCAACCTAGATTTTTCAATAAGCATATTCTCCTTTATCTTAAGGTTCAACCAAAATTGACAAAAAGCTTCCTTCCTTTTCGCTAAAATCTCCTCCAACTCACTATCATTATCAAGAGCAAGTAAATCATCCACCTCGTTCATCTTCCTCACCCCTCTTCCACTTCCAAATCTAACCTCCAAAATTTCTCGGAATTCCACCATTTAAGACAATCTTTTAACAATCTCAACTTTTCCTTAAGCACAAAATTGTACCTCCCTACCACAACAAGCTTCTTCCATTCTGATTCAACAAAAGGAAGAAAAGCTTTATTGAAGAACAATTCATTATTGACTTTAAAAGGTTTCGACCCTCAATTCGCCCGTCCACCACCAACCAAATAGGACAATGGTCTGAAATATCGCACAATCCAATAAATTGGCTCGTCATTCCCCATCTACTCACTATCACCTCCGAAACTAAAAATCAATATATTCTACTCATAGCCTTCCCATCTCCAATATACCAACTGAATTTCTTGCCTTTGCACGAAACATCAACCAAATTACCCTCTTCAATAAATGTGCCAAAATCCTTCATCTCAGAGCTTCTATAAACCCCCACCATTCCTTTCCTTTCTCTAGGACTCTTAACCACATTAAAATCACAACTGAAAATCCACTCACTGTCAAAATGATTAGCTTTAAAATCAAACAACTTTTCCCACAAAATTATCTTAAGGGCCAACTCACAAGGGGAATAAACATTTGCATTATAATAAATGAAATTTCTCCACTTAACCTTCACTCCCAAAAAACCTTCTCCTCTAAAGCTACAGATAAAATCAACCTCCCATTCTTTCCAAAAAATAATAAGACCATCGGATAAACCTCTAGAGTCAGAAAAAGAAAACACCACCTCTTCATTGCTCCAGAAGCTCTTAGCTACCCGTTTCTGCATCGAACTAATTTTTGTTTCCAGAATCAAACACAGATTCGCATTGCCTTTGTTGATCAACTAACTAATTCTTATCCTCTTCACTAAACTACCTTCCCCTCTTATATTCATGGTGCCGATAATCATTTTAACTCATTGGTTTTCTCCTTCCTTACTAACATTCTGAACTTATAAGCTTTTTCCATCTCAATAATCCTATTCTTGTAATCTTTCACTTTTGATATATAGAGGTCTGAGTTTGATATATAGAGGTCTGAGATTAAAAATGAAACTTTTTTACTTTTTAAATATGTGTGAGTCTAACTAAAATACAACTATTTTTTAACGAAAAATAAGGATGTAATAATGCATATACTAAGAGAGTAAAAGGTCTCACAATTACAAAAGCAGAATTACGTTAGACTCAATAACTACTCCTACTAGATTAAGGATACCAAAAACAAATATAACATAAAAATAATTCAAAAATACAAAAGGTAGTCGAGTCTCGGACAAGCACCTGGACCAAAAAGATGAAAGCCCAAACAAAAACACCACAGAGTAAAGCTATATCTATGCCAAAAGATACAGACATAAGAGAATTCTCTAGAAAAACCACCAAAAATACTCCACCTCAAGGTCAAAATCACTCAATCTGCTATAGACACAGACACACAATAAAAATGTCAAGACAGACAGAAAACACAGGAGTTGTTGGAAATCTACCAAAAAACTATGATGAACTTCTACTAATCTTGATGAATAAGATTGTTATCACCATGCAATAACAATGAAAAATATGAAAGAAAGAAAGAAAGAGAGGACATTTATTTTCTGCAGATTTTCTCTCTGCCCACAAACTGTGGAAAACTTTATTATTCACTTGCAACTGCAAATTATGTGAATACAACTTGATTGACTTAATTACAAAAATAGGGGTTACTCCCTCTATTTATAGATTTAGGTTAACTTGCTCCATAAGCCAAAACCCAAAACTATGACAGCCCAAAATACCTATTTTGGAACTAAATCAAATCTATCTATTTTAGATCTAAATCAAATCTAAATCTAAAACTAAATTAAATCTATCTGTAGCCTGCTTCGATCCACAATCTCTTAGACTAAGCAATGATTTTTATTGAGCAACCTGCTTCGAGAACCTCTAATCCATCGACACACATAGTTTTGACACACATGAATTACAATTTAACACACCACCTAATTCATTGTGTCTAAACTATCTATATTCATCATGGCTCTTAGTCTTTTGAATATTTAGACCTGCACTCCCTTCGACATGATATCTGCAATCTGATTCTCAGTTCTGCAGTGTTCCAAGTCCATCTTCCCATCTGCTACCAGCTCTCTTAGATAGTGGAACCTCATTTCGATGTGCTTACTTTGACCGTGCGTTATCGGGTTCTTTTCCAGGTTGATAGTTGACATGTTTTCGATCTTCATGGTAATCACTCTATGATCTTTCCTTGTTATGTCTTCGACCAAGTTCAACATCCATGTTTTTTGACATGCACAAAGAGAAGCAACTATATATTCTTCTTTGCACGATGATAATGCCACTACTAGTTCCTTTCTAGAACTCCAAGCAATTGGTGCACCTCCTAGCATAAACACATATCTTGTTGTGGATTTTTTATCCTCAACATCACTACACCAACTCAAATCAGTGTACCCCACTAACTTGCATTATTTTCCTTTATCAGCTACAGGAAACAAAATGCCATAGTCAAGAGTTCCTTTTAGATACTTCAATATCCCTTTCACCGCTGCTAGGTGTGATACCTTTGGCTTCTGCATGAATCCACTTACCATACCTACATTGTATTCTAAGTCAGGCCTTGTATGACAAAGGTATCTTAATGACCCAATAAGTCTTCTGTATTGGGTTGGGTCGACGACATCTTTATCTACATCTTTCGAAAGTTGTAGTCTTGGTTCTACAGGTGTCGAAGTCGAGTTGCACTCTTCCATCTCAAATTTCTCGAGAATCTCTCTTGTATATCTTCTTTGATGCATCATCAAACCTCTACCACTCTTGTAGAATTCGAGGCCAAGGAAATATGAAATGTCACTCAGATCAAACATTTTGAATTCCTTGTTGAGATCACCTTTGAAGTCTTCGATCTCACTTCTGCAGCTACCTGTTATTAACAAGTCATCGACATAGAGACATAGTATAAGAAATTCACTATTTCTTCTTCTTACATATACTCCATGCTCAGTTGTGCACTTCACAAATTCCTTCTCCCTTAGAAAACTATTAATCTTCTATTTCCAAGCTCTTGGAGCTTATTTCAATACATACAGGGCTTTATGCAACCTGTACACCTTTCTCTCTTCGTCAGGTTTCACAAACCTAACTAGTTGTTTAACATAAAATTCTTTGTCTAAGGGTCCATTTAGGAATTCATACTTCACGTTCATATGACATATGTGCCAACTGTTTATTTCTGTAAGACTAACAATCAACCTGGTCGTTTCGATCCTAGCCACAGGTGCAAAAACTTCATCGAAGTCAATTCCTTCTTTCTGGAGAAATCCTTCACCAAGACCCTTGCTTTATGTCGAGTTATTTCCCCATTGGGATTCATCTTCACTTTGTATACCCACTTGACATCAATTTCCTTCTTGCTTTGAGGCAATTCGACAAGTGACCAAGTGTTGTTGTCTTCGATGGGCTTCACTTCTTCGTTCATTGCTTTCACTGACTTCGAATCTTTCAATGCTTCAATTGCATTGACAAGTTAGACATATGCATAAAAAGCATAATGTACCAGCTCACCTTCGTTATCAATCACATCATCTGATGTAATTACACAATTTTGCAATCTTGCAGGCATGTGTCTAGTTCTCCGAGGTCTGCTTGGTCCTGGTTGATCTATAACTAATGGTTCCTCTTGTTGAACTTCTCTTTCGACTTCAACTGCTGGTTCTTCGAATAAGATTCTTACTGAATCTTTCTTGACATTTTTTGTCCAATCCCATTCCTTAAGCTCATCAATGATCACGTCTTTGTTGATCACAATCTTCTTGTTCAATGGGTCGAACAACTTCTAACCTCCCGTGGAATGATATCCTACTAGAATCATTTGACTTGACTTATCATCAAGTTTTCTTCTCAACTGATCTGACACATGTCAATATGCAATAGATCCAAATACCTTCAGATGACTCAAGCTAGGCTTCACACCAGACCAACATTCTTCTGGCGTAATTCCTTCTAGCTTCTTCATCGGGCATCTGTTCAATATATATATATATATATATATATATATATATATATATATATATATATATATATATATATATATATATATATATATATATATATATATATATATATATATATATATATATATATATATATATATATATATATATATATATATATATATATATATATATATATATATATATATATATATATATATATATATATATATATATATATATATATATATATATATATTGTAGTCGACACAGCTTCACCCCAAAACTCTTTAGGTACATGCTTGCCTTTCAACATACTTCTCACCATATTCATGATAGTTCAATTCTTCCTTTCCGTAGTTCCATTATGTTGTGGAGTGTAGGGTGGCACCACCTCATGCACAATCCTTTCTTTCTCGCATAACCTGTCGAAGTCTTTCGGTACATACTCTCCACCACCATCAGTTCTCAAAACGTTGAGCTTTCGACCACTTTGTCTTTCGACCATCGACTTAAACTTGGAAAATACCTCGATCACTTCACTTTTCTTCTTGATCAGGTAAGTCCACAGTTTTTGACTAAAATCATCTATGAATGTAACAAAGTATTTGTTACCTCCCATGGAATCCACCTGGATTGGTCCACATACATCAGAGTATATGACTTCGAGAATAGCCTTCGACCTGCTTCCTGCATCTATGATGAAGCTATTATTGTGTTGCTTCGCCTACACACATTCCTCGCATATCTCATTTAGAATGTCAATTTTTGACAATCCTGAAACCATATTTCTTCTTATTAAATCTCTAATGTCTCTGAAGTTGAGATGACTTATTTGATAGTGTCATATCCATTCATCTCTGATAGCTGCAGTCAAAAGGAACTTGTGCTCCATCACATTAAATTCAATCTTGAAGGTTCTATTTTGAGACATGGGAGTCTTCAATATTAATCTTAAATTTGCTTCGACGAATCTCATCATCTTGCCTTCGATCGATACTTTGTAATTCTTTTCCACCAACTGCTCTATACTGAGCAAATTGCTCTTCATACCTGGTATGTACAATACATTGGAAATTACTGACCTTTTTCCATCTTTCCTCATAATCATAATGTCACCAATACCTTCAACTGCTAGGGTATTGTCATTTGTGAATTTCACCGTGTTCTTCATCGAGGGTTTTATATTGAAAAACCAGTCTTTTCTTCAAGACATGTGTGATGACCATCCTAAATCCAATTACCATTGGTCCTTTAATTTCTCTTCATCTTCTGTTGTGATCATCAACATCATCTCTTCTTCTTCTTCATGTTTTACAAACTTTGCATAACTTTCTTGATTCTTTCGCTTTTCTGGACAATAACTAGAATAGTGATCATACTTCTGACAATTGAAACACTAAATATGACTCTTGTCAAGCTTTTGACCATCATCTCTTCCTCTATTTGCAATACCACCTCTTTGGTTGCCTTGGTATAGTCTTCTCTAATTCGACATATTTTACTCGTATTGGTTTCCTCTACCAATCAAATTATTTTAGCCTCCTGTACCTTTATTGTCGAACCACTTTCCTTTGAATTTATTATCTTTTGTTGATTGAGCCTGCAGATCCACATCACTCTTTGACTTTCCTACAACTCTTTTAGTCATTCTTTGTTCATGAGATTCAAACATCCCTTGAATTTGTTCCTTCAACATAGTTGATATGTCCTTCGATTCTTCTATGGAAACTACCACATGATCGAACTTTGGAGCCAAAGATCTCAAGATTTTTGAAACAACTGCTCTTTTTGTTAATTTCTCTCCATAAGTCTTGATTTGATTCACTAGTTTCGTAACCTTAGTGAAGAAATCAAATATGCTCTCACTATCTTCCATCTGAAGCAATTCATACGTTCTTTTGTGAGTTTGTAACCTCGCCTCTTTCACCTTCTCAACACCTCCAAACAATTTCTTCAAGATTTCCCAAGCTTCTTTTGCAGATTAAACATCACTAACCTTTTTTAAATTGTCTGGGATGACACATTGATGAATTATAAAGAGAGCTTTATAATTCTTCTTCTTCGATTCTTTGTATTCCGCCTCATTTGCTTCTGAAGCTTTTTTATCAAGTGGTTCTAATCCATATTTAACAAGTACCCAAAGACCTTGAAAACAAAATATAACCTTCATCTGTTTACACCAATCCTCATAATTATCACCTTTAAGAATTGGAAGATTCGATGGAAAATTTCCATTCGCATGATTCATCACCATTGATTTTCTTCTTCTTCTTCCTTGATCGTTCTTCCCTTGAATCACTCAACCAGGCTCTGATCCCAGATGTTGGAAGTCCACCAAAAAACTATGATGAATTTCTACAAATCTTGATGAATAGGATTGTTATCACCATACAATAACGATGAAAAATATGAAAGAAAGAAAGAAAGAGAAGACAATTATTTTTCTGCAGAGTTTCTCTCTGCCCACAAACTGTGGAAAACTTTGTTATTCAATTGCAACTGAAAATTCTGTGAATACAACTTGATTGACTTAATTACAAAAAATAGGGGTTACTCCCTCTATTTATAGATTTAGGTTAGTTTGCTCCCTAAGCCAAAACCCAAAACTATGAAAGCCTAAAATACTTATTTCGGAACTAAATCAAATCTATCTATTTTAGATCTAAATCTAAAACTAAATTAAATCTGTATGTAGCCTGCTTTGATCCACAAGCTCTTCGACTGAGCAATGATTTCCATCAAGCAACCTGTTTCGACAACCTCTAACCCATCGATTCACATAGTTTCGACACACAGGAATTACAATTTAACAAACTTGAAAAATATTTTTTTTCTTCCACACTCTTCACCTTCATGTTGGAAGAAGAACCTAAAAAACATCATTCAAAGATTTCTAAATCATAGTGGGCATCCCTTAACCTAGACCTACCTTCTCATGCTCTAAACATGAGAAAAAGATTGTCAAGTTTTCTAGGAAGAACAAAACACCATCCTAATCAGCTAAAAATCATATATTAGATAAACACTATCAAATCACAAGTCAAAACGACCCTTTACATACATGGCACGAGGCATCCTCCAGATTCACAAACACCCTACTTTTAAACAATTTCCCTCTAGTAGAAACCTTATCTTGGAGAAGTCGCCACGAGAAAACAATAAAATTATAAAGGTGGCCAACTAACTTAAATGAGCGGAAAATTAAGTTTGCATGACTGAGCAAAACCTTATCTTGGACTGAGACACTAAAGAGAAAAAAACTAGAAAAAAAAACTCTCCATCTCATATAAAGTGCAAATGAAATATAGTTGTTGTGCAAAAATACACCCAAGAAGTTTACAGATCATTCAATTCCAAGAAACAACGTTCATTTATATATGTCAGTCATAGGAACAATAACTGTTATATATAATAGTATCAGTCATAGGAACATTACCGTGTCTTAATTTCGGAGCCGATCCTTTATCCTCTGTGACAAAAATCAAAGGCACCTATTAATTTAAAACAAACAATAAAGACCAAAGGGGTCATTGGACAAATTATAGTGCATACCTTTGATGCAATGGAATTTTCTGTGAGTGTCAAGTTGACACTGGCCTCCTTGGAGGCGAAAACATTTGTTGCAATCATCTGATAATTGTACTTGGATTGTGATTACATGAGATATAAAATCAAAAGGGTCATTGGTAGTTATGTCTCTTGTTGCAACCTGACACTGTGTGTACTGTTAAAGACCTTGGTACTTTGATACAACTAGGCCTCACATAACTTAGAAGGTCATGATAGATGTTATAACCGGAACAACTTGTATTTTTGAAATGATTTGGGAGGGATGGCATTAATGGAGTGATTGCATTTGAAAGAGGCTAAAGGAGAAGTGGGAGGAACAGGAGAATTGCAAAATGCTTCACAATTTTTTATTGCAAATTCCTTTGTTGAGTTTGATCTGATGGGAAATTCAACAACAATTAACAGTAACAACTCTAATAGAGCAATACACAGCGGATATAATTTCCCCAACTTGTTGAATCTGTGAGGAGCAACAACAAATAATACAGCAACTAAAAATCAACAACACAAAGAGACACCAAGATTTTTAACGTGGAAAAAACCTTCTCAAAGTGAGAAGTAAAACAACCACGGGCATAATCCAGTAAATAAGCTCCACTATGATCAATGTATGGGTACAAGAGAGTCTCAAATGTAGCACAAATCATGTTCAACAATCAACCAAAACAACAAGGCAACAAAACATGAAATAAAGAACAAAGAAGAACCAGAAAACTCCAAAGGGCTGCTACTGTGCGTGGCCAATATCTCCCACCTCAGACCTCTGATCGATGATCACACTGTTCAGATTAAAGAACCGGGTGTCAGGAACCTGCAGTTCAAATTTAGACCAAATCGGACGGTGAACGAAGGAGATATCGCGATTCTAGTGCAGCTGCTATGTGTATGTGCGAAAATCTGTTTCTCTTCTCTTCTCTCACTTTTCTCTTGCCTCTCTTGCCTAAATCATACCTCTCACACTTTCCCTAATTGATTCCTCTTCACTTAGATAAGTGAGACACATGGGCTTGCACATATTGGGCCTTTCTCCATATAGGATAGGAGCCCAAAACCCAACATATCTCCCTCTCACAACTATGTGGAGGTGACCGCCAAACCGGTGATCTCACAACAAGTTTCAAACTTGCTTCTCGGTAATGCCTTGGTCATCATATCATCACCATTATCATCTGTATGAACCTTGTCCAATTCCAACAACCCAACATCCAATGCATCACGTATCCAATGATACCTAACATCAATGTGCTTGGACCTAGAATGAAAAGTTGAATTCTTACCAAGATGATTTGCACCTTGACTATCACAAAATAGCAAGTATTTGTCCTGCACAAAACCAAGCTCCTGCAAGAATTTCTTCAACCAAATCAACTCCTTGCATGCTTCTGTAATGGCAATAAACTCTGCCTCAGTAGTGGACAATGCAACACATCTCTGCAATCTGGATTGCCATGCCACAACTCCCCCTGCAAACTTAATCAAGTAGCCTGAAGTAGACTTTCTGGAATCAATGTCTCCAGCCATATCAGAATCAGTATAGCCCACAAGAGTGGGTATATCACCTCCAAAACAAAGCCTCAAACTGGTAGTACCACGAAGATACCTCAAAATCCATTTCACAGCATTCCAATGCTCTCTACCTGTATTAGATAGAAATCTACCGACTGTACCAACAGCATGTGCAATATCAGGTCTTGTACACACCATTGCATACATCAAACTCCCCACAGCAGATGCATAAGGAACCCGTTGCATATCTAATTTTTCAGCTTCATTGGAAGGACTCTGATTAACACTCAATTTGAAATGAGCAGCAAGAGGAGTACTTACAGCCTTAGCATTTTCCATCTGGAACCTCTGAAGCACCCTTTTAACATAGTGTTCCTGTGACAACCAAAGTTTCTTCTTGTTCCTGTCACGCATGATTCTTATACCAAGAATCTGATTAGCAGCTCCCATTTCTTTCATGGCAAATGACTCGCCCAATTGCTTCTTCAACCTGTCAATCATGGAAATATTTTTCCCAACAATAAGAATGTCATCAACACACAATAACAGGATAATGAAATTATCATCAGCAAACTTTTTAACAAAAACACAGTGATCAGAAGTAGTCTTCTTGTAGCCTTGCTCACACATAACAGACTCAAACATCTTGTACCACTGACGCGGGGCTTGCTTCAAGCCATATAGGCTCTTTCTCAATCTGCACACATAGTCTTCCTTGCCTTTAACAAGAAAGCCATCAGGTTGCTTCATGTAAATCTCTTCCTCCAAATCACCATGAAGGAAAGCAGTTTTTACATCCATTTGTTCTACCTCTAGATCAAGAGTAGCAGCCAAACCCAACACGGTTCTTATGGATGACATCTTCACGACAGGAGAAAAAATCTCATTGAAATCAACACCCTTTCTTTGTCTGAAACCTTTCACCACCAATCTGGCTTTATATCTTGGAGATGTAGAATTGCTTTCTTGCTTTACCCTGTAAATCCACCTATTTTCCAAAGCCTTCTTGCCTTTAGGAAATTTCACCAAATCAAAAGTGTGATTATCATGCAAAGACTTCATTTCATCTTGCATAGCATCCAACCACTTCTTCTTTTCATCACTCTCCATGGCCTCATTAAAACACTCAGGTTCTCCTTCATTTGTCAAGGTAACATAGTCATCAGAAGGATACCTGGTAGATGGTTTCCTCTGCCTATTAGACCTCCAAAGTTGAACTTGAGGTGGTTCGGGAGCATCACCAAGATCTTCATATTGTGACATCTCATGTTCCTCTTCAGCATCATCAACATGAATATCTACATCATCTCCAAGTTGCTGGTCACTAACATCATCATGTTGCTCATCATTCTGAACATTATTTTCAGCAGTATCCAGATCATGTACAGGCCTCCGAACTGGATCAACATCAGACAAACTATTATCAATCTCTGGTGTAGTCTTCTCCATCTTGTCAATGTCTTCAATGGTTTGGTCTTCCACGAACTTCACATCACGGCTTCTAACAGCTTTCTTCCCAACTGGATCATATAGCTTGTAGCCAAATTCATCTTGACCATACCCGATAGAAATACACTGCCTTGTCTTCGCATCCAACTTGGATCTCTCATCCTTTGGAACATGAACATATGCTTTGCAACCGAAGACACGCAAATGATCATATTTGACATTCTTGCCAAACCAAATTTTGTCTGGCACCTCTGCATTCAAAGCAACCACAGGACTCAGATTAATAACATGCACTGTCGTGTACAATGCTTCACCCCAGAAATGTTTAGGCAACTTTGCTTCAGAAAGCATACACCTAACTCTTTCAATCAAAGTTCTATTCATCCTCTCCGCTAAACCATTCAGCTGAGGAGTTTTAGGAGGAGTCTTTTCATGTCCGATACCGTGCTGCTTGCAATAAACATCAAATGGTCCACTATACTCACCACCATTGTCAGTACGAATGCATTTCAGCTTCTTGTCTGACTGTCTCTCCACCATAACATGGAACTCTTTGAATTTCTCCAGAACTTTGTCTTTTATCTTCAAAGCATAGACCCAAAGCTTCTTGGAACAATCATCAATAAAGGTAACAAAATAAAGTGCACCACTAAATGACTTTACCTTCAACGGGCCACAAACATCAGAATGCACCAATTCAAGCAAATCTGAATTCCTTGAGGGATGATGCTTCTTAAAGGATACTCTAGTCTGCTTACCAGCCATGCAATGAGAACATTTATCCAACTCTGCACTCTTCAATCCCGGAAGCACATCCTTTTTAGCTAAACAATTCAGCCTCTTTTCACTGATATGACTAAGCCTGCGGTGCCACAAAGAAGCCTCCATATCCATGACATTCACACTGTCTTTAGCAACCAATGCTTTAGTCCAATACAATTTATTATCTTTCTCCCCTCTAGCCACAACCAAGTTACCTCTGGTGAGTTTCCATTTTCCAGAACCAAAGTGATTATCATAACCACCTTCATCAAGCATATGCACAGAAATCAAATTGAAGCGAACATCTGGAGCATGTTTGACTCCTCTCAACAACAACTGCACTCCCATGTTGGTCTGCAAACAAATATCACCAATACCAACTACCTTAGACACACCATCATTACCCATCTTCAACACTCCAAAGTCACCAGCAGTGTAAGATGTGAAGAACACCTTCCTTGGTGTAACATGCAGTGTAGCAGCACTATCAACAGCCCACATGCTCTCATCTGATACAAGATTGACTGAATCATGGTCACGGAGAATAATCAGATCATCACAAGTAGCAGTAGTAACACGGTCATCATCATCATGATTCTTATCTTTCTGCTTACTATTATTGTTTCTGTTCTCCCTTTTTCATATGAAACAGTTTTTCTGTATGTGCCCCATTTTGTGACAATGATTGCACTCAACATTCTTGTATCTGGACTTGGACTTACTTCTGTTGTTGTCTCTACTCGCACTCCTGCTATTCTGCCGGTTCCCTTCCGGTTCCTTTTTCTGACTCCTGCCTCTGTTCTCAGTGACAAGTACCTCAGAATGAGATGAAGTACCCTGTGCCTTCCTTCTCATCTCCTTATTCAGAACACTTCCCTTTACACTTTGCAAAAAGACAACACCATCAGAAGCTGAGTTTGTAATTGAAACCCGAAAAGTTTCCCAAGAATCCGGTAGAGTATTCAGTAGCCATAGTCCCAAAATGTCATCATCAAATTTGATACCCATACCTGACAATTGATCTAGGAGCCCTTGAAAATCATTCAAGTGATCAGAAATAGAAGTTCCCTCCTTGTACCTCAAATTCATCAAGGAATTCAACAAATACAACTTATTATTCCCTGATTTAGAAGCATACAAAGATTCAATCTTCTTCCACAAGGATTTGGCATGTTCCTCATTAGCAATGTGATTATAAACATTGTCTTCTACAAATTGTCGAATAAAACCACAAACCTGCTGATGTTCAAAATTCCACTCTTCATCAGTTTTGGATTCCGGCTTCTCACTAGCAAACACAGGAAGATGCATATTTTTCACAAATAACAGATCCTTCATTTTTCCCTTCCACAAATGATAATTAGTGTCATTCAAAGAAATCATTATATTTGTATTTCCCTCCATCATTCAAACAAGTCAAACAGCCCCTTAACCAAAGAGCTCTGATACCACTCTGATGGGAAATTCAACAACAATTAACAGTAACAACTCTAATAGAGCAATACACAGCGGATATAATTTCCCCAACTTGTTGAATCTGTGAGGAGCAACAACAAATAATGCAGCAACTAAAAATCAACAACACAAAGAGACACCAAGATTTTTAACGTGGAAAAAACCTTCTCAAAGTGAGAAGTAAAACAACCACGGGCACAAGCCAGTAAACAAGCTTCACTATGATCAATGTATGGGTATAAGAGAGTCTCAAATGTAGCACAAATCGTGCTCAATAATCAGCCAAAACAACAAGGCAATAAAACATGAAATAGAGAACAAAGAAGAACCAGAAAACTCCAAAGGGCTGCTACTATGCGTGGCCAATATTTCCCACCTCAGACCTCTAATCGCCGATCACACCGTTCAGATTGAAGAACCGGATGTCAGGAACCTGCAGTTCAAATTTTGGCCAAATCGGACGGTGAACGAAGGAGATATCGCGATTCTAGTGCAGCTGCTATGTGTATGTGCGAAAATCTGTTTCTCTTCTCTTCTCTCACTTTTCTCTTGCCTCTCTTGCCTAAATTAGACCTCTCACACTTTCCCTAATTGATCCCTCTCCACTTAGATAAATGAGACACATGGGCTTGCACATATTGAGCCTTTCTCCACATAGGATGGGAGTCCAAAACCCAACATGATCTGCGATCATGATGGCATCACTTTCCACGGATGTAACAGTAAAGAACTGTCTTGATGGTGTGCTGTCTACTTGGATGCTTTTCGGTGCAGCTGTATCGTTATGATTACAACCAAACAAAAAGCGATTTTTTTTTTTGTTGGAAATCTTGGTATCCAGCATTACTAGTCCTTTGAAAGAGTATAGGTTTGAATTAGTAAAAGGTTGGGCACAAAAGCATAGGCTGTTTCAGATTGCTGCAGTTGGTAATCCTTAAGGAAATCGACATAGCTGACCATTTTATCAAAATCGTACCGTCCAGATTTTAAGTTTGGTACATTTAAATCTAAACTGTTTGATTTCAATGTAACAGAAACAACATATGTTTTGAATATGCAACTTCTAAAATAGGCGATCTAACTTCAATTACCACACGCAAAGAAACACAAATACATTAAAATCTTTATAGAAAGCGCAAATACATTAAAATCTCTATTGAATTGCACATGATTCTAACTGATATGTCGCAATACTCGAGTATCCGATTTTTTTTTTTGTTTAAACAAAAAATATCCAATAAGCCATGACATATGTTTGGGATGGTTTGTATCCGTCGACCTATCTGAATTATACATGGCACACATGTACCAGTACCCAATGAAATTTGATGGGCACGAGAGTGTTACATTTGGCTCATCATAATAAAACATGGTACTTAACTAAAACCAAATATCAGTCAACAATTCAAATAACTACTACCTAAGTCTTAGTATTTATTCAAACCAGAAAATACTAATTAAATTTCAACATAGCCTATAGTTTTTTGTGCACAAGTCTTGCATTTGACAACAATGTTGGTATATTCTTCTTGGAATGTTGGCCTCGCACTAGCTCTGCCAAGGCAAGATCACTAGAGAGGTTGGCAATCAGTGGTATGGAGTGTGCCTGCAGTTTCAATTTAGCAGTGTAGTTTATAAATAGGAATGATAATAACAGTGCTAACAAATTTTTGAATCATATTTATTTGCTTCAGAAACTTATTGCAGTGATTTATATACCGGAAGGATACGAATCATGAGATGTGTAAGTGTTACAATCCGATGATTTTGAGGGAGGCCTAGGAGGTGAAGACAGGAAAGGTTTTGGTGGTATTTGCAAAGATTCCAAGCTACCTTCCATCATATCTACTACTTTACTCATTTCAGGCCTATGGGATGGATCAGTCTGGATGCACCATAAGCTTACTATAATCATCTTTCGAACACGATGTTTATCAAATTCATTATTATTACTTTGCAGTCTAAATTCTTGATTCAGTTCAAGGCGCTTGTAAATCCAGTGTGGAAAATAAATTTCACTCGACCGTTCAACATCATCCATACTGTTCTTCTGTTTTCCACCAACCATTTCCAAAACCATCATTCCATAGCTATATACATCAGACTTGTGAGAAACTGAACCGAAATTTCTAGAGAACACTTCAGGAGCAATGTATCCTGCAGTACCTCTAGCACCCAATAAAGATATAATACTTTCTTTTCTTGGACATACTTTTGCAAGTCCAAAATCAGAAATTTTAGGACAAAAATCACCATCTAGTAATATATTATGAGGTTTTATATCAAAATGCAAGATTTTAGTATTGCAACCCATGTGCAAATACTCTAATCCTTGAGCAACGCCAATTGCAATATTGTAGATAGTATTGCAACTCAATGGAAAATTTAGCTTTAGTGGATCTTTGTCTTGATATATGAACTTTTCTAGTGATCCGTTAGGCATGTAGTCATATATCAAAGCTCTTTTAGAACCTTCTAAACAGAATCCCAATAAACTAACGATATTAACATGAGAAGTGACACTAATACTTGCAACCTCGTTAATGAATTCTTCACCGTTACCATTGGATTCACTTAATACCTTTACTGCCACAAGACTCCCATCTTGTAATTTTCCTTTGTATACACTTCCGTATCCTCCTCGGCCTAGTTTGTTTTTGAACGAGTTTGTTACTTTTTTTATTTCTGTATAAGTGTACCTTTTAGCTGCTAGATGACCATGGTTTTTCAGAAACAACTCAATTATTTGGTATGGTGAGTTTTTGTTGCTGATAAAACGCCTTCTCAAGAACCAAGCCAATAAAGCTAGAACTCCAAGTACTCCAGTAGAAGATGCAACTGCATAGTTTATCAAGTAATTACTAATCTAGTGCAGAAAGTGTTATTATACACTAGTATATTGAGTATTTATGGAAAATGAGCATTTCACACCTATTTTCATTACACTACTCTTTCTTTTCTGTGAATGTAATAACAAGCCAAGTTATTAAATTCAAGGTAGTTCTGTACTAGACACTAGTTGTATAATAAATAAGTTAAGACAAAATGATACAAAGCTAAACCAGATCATAATCCTGGATTAATGACTCATCAGACTTGCAAGTTACTAGTTAGCATTCTTAGAACTATATTAATGCACACTATTATTAATGATCAATGATCGTTCTTTATAGACCACTAGTTGTGTTTACAACTCATTAATCAAGCCCAAAAGAACATAATCAACTTAGTTAGTTAGTTACTTGCCTAACAAAATAATTTAACTAAATTAACCAATTAGTTATTTACGTGACAAGTAACTCACTTAATCTACACTTATTACATTGAGCATGCTTTCCTTCTCTTTGAATTTTTCAATCTTTAATGGTTTGGTTAGAACATCTACTATCTAATCATTTGTTTTGCAGTATGTCGAAGTGATTTTTCTCTTTCTTACTTGATCTCTAAGAAAGTGAAATTTGAATTCAATGTGTTTGTTCCTTCCATGAGCTATAAGATTTTTTGCAAGGTTAAATGTTCATTTGTTGTTTACCATTAGTTCAACTTTTTTCTCTTTTCCTATCTCCATTACAAACAACAAAGATTGGAGTCAGGCTCTTTTACAAGTGTATTACAGGATGATAGTTGTGATGAACTGGTGTTGTCATGTAATTGTTTATTCGATGACGTAGTTTTTTTGTGATATTTATTTTAATAGATTTAAAGGTTGCAAACTAAACTTGTAAATTTCTTTTTTTAATGTTATTGAGTTGAGCCTCTGAAAACGCTCTAGTTATTTGTTGATGGATATTGAGTTTAGTCTGTGTAAAAGCTATTGGATGTTTGTGAAAGATTTTTGGTCTAACCCTATACAAAAGCTTAAGTTGTTTTGTAAGATTATTTGGGATGATCTTATGAAAAATCTCAAGATTATTTTTAGTGAAAATCTCAAAGGAAAACTCTTAGAAACTAGAGTAGACTGAACCAGGATAATTTTATGATGTAATCTTTTTATCTCTTTTTTTATTTGTGTTATTTATTTTTATTCCACTACTTATTTCTCCATCTCTTCTATTTTCTATTGTTTTGTTGTCTCCTCTCTGTTTATTTCTATCTTCTAACACAATTCATTTTAAATCAAAGCTTTTTTTTAAACAAATTTTAAAATCCTAATATCACAATTCACCCATCATATGTTTGTAGTCACTTGGTCAATATATTATTCATATCGGGAACATACAACATTCGAGGGATGAGTGTTTGACTTCCTTGCTTTCATTTAATCAACACATCACAAACCCCTTCTAATGGAAATTTTTATGTTAATATCACATCTTAGATTTGTCTTTGTTGAATCATCAAAATGACAAGCCATTCTCGATAACTCGCCTTAAGATTTGAACAATTTGTGTCCAAGTACGAACCATCTATACTTCTAATTTCTAAATTGGTTTTTCCATCAAGAGCATAAGGTCTGATTGTGAGTTACTCTCACCCTAATCCTTGTGTGCCTCATTGTCTGCATTTTCCTTATTTTGTGGGACACATTTTCCCTAACACTCCTTGCAAAGTGTCTAAATCTTTGAATATTATAGCATTGAGTGTTCTTCTTGTTCATTGGTTTTTTCTTCTTTTTCATTCTTGATGAGCAGAATGGTTTCTGGTATAAGATTCAGGTTAGTCATCTTTCTTAGAGTATTGTTCTTGAAATCATCCTCTCTTGGATATTTCATTTCCCTCCCACTTTTAACCACCACCATTCTTAGTTGTTTGAGCCTTCATATCCTATTCAGTCACATATCCTTTTGTTTTTTCAAGCACTCTTTGATTGTGTGCTTCCAAAAACATTGCAATTCCTGAAACTTCATGATTGATGAATCTTATGATTTTTTTTAGTTTACATTGCAATAGAATAAAATTTGGAGGAGAGAGTCTGCATCATCTTGTTCACTTTGGTTTGATCAAAAATAATTTGGAAGAGCTTTTCATTTGATTGGTGATCTGTGTAATCATATAGAAATATTCATCAATTTTTTCATTGTTCTTCATCTACAAATTTTCTTCTTAAAGTTTGTAAAAGAATGTTTCTGAGTTTGTCATCATCAACACGACATTTCTCAAGAATGTATCAAGGATCATTGGATGAAGTATCCTAATCAATTTTCTTCTTCATTACATTTATGTGTCATGATTTGTATATCTAATACATTACTGACAAAATCTTGCATTCTCGTTTGCACTATTTCCATTACATCGTGGAATCTAAAAACCTTCTATATGTTGGAAGTAATTCATATTCAGAAGTTATTAGATTTAGAAGCAATGTTGCTCAGAAGCAGTAGAACTTCTAAGATTGTTAGTTAGAAGTTGTTATTAGTCAGAAACAGAAGCTTCTGATGTTGCGTCTCAGAAGTATGTTCAGTTTGTGGGGTTCTAGTTATTTTGTTTACTTAGCTATTAAGTTTAGTTTGCTTAGTTTTTAAGTTTACCTTTTATTAGGGCCTACATGACAATTTACTTTGTGTATAAATAGACTAGTGGTAGCTGTCATAAAAATATTCAATCATTCTTCTTTATAACTTTATAGCCGTCATTGCAGAGCTTTAATATTATTATCTCATACCTTTTTCTTCATTTATTAACTTTGTGCACTAACAAATTGGTATCTAGAGCTCTGGTTCGGATCCACAGGGACACACGAATGAAATGGTAAGGCGTTGTGTGATTGATTTTGGTTCTTGAATTCGCGTTGAATCTTAAACAAAATCTGAACATAATCACATTTTATGATTCTGTAGAATTTGAAAACATTGTGTTTGTGAGATCTGAGTTACTTGCACTAGGTTGAAGATTAGAAACAGTAGTCTAAGCACTAAACTTTCAGTATTTAATGGTAAAAACTGGAATCATTGGATGTTTCAGATGCGTGTGTTGTTTGACGCTCAAGATGTTCTTGATCTCGTTAACGATGGTTATATTCCAGTTGCAGCAGATGCGGCAGAGGAATAGAGAAATGTACAAAGAGATATAAGGAAGAAATATCAGGAGGTGTTGTTCTTCATCCATCTGTGTGTGGATGAGAACGTGTTTGAGAAAATTGTTGATTCAACGACAGCGAAGGCTGCGTGGAACATACTGAGTAGGTGTTCAGTGGTGACAGATCAGTGAAGAAGGTTAACTTTCAGTCTCTCAGAAAGCAGTATAAGAATTTCAACATGAAGGACAACGAGAAGATTTCTAAGTACATCTTCATAGTGATTTTGATCACTAATGAGATGAAAGTTTATGGAGAAACTCTTTCTGAACAAGTAATCATTGAGAAGATATTGAGGTCTCTTACTCCTCAATTTGATTACGTTGTTGTAGCAATTGAGCATTATAAAGATCTAGACACCATGAGAATAGAAGAGCTGCAAAGAAGTCTAGAGACGCAAGAGTTGCGTCTGAATGAAAGAACTTCTGAGAAGAAAGTTGAGCAGACTCTAAAAGCTTCTTTTGTCAAGAAGGACCAGAAGCAGAAAAACATGGTAGGTTTTAGAAGTCGGAAGTTTTCTATTCTGATGAGAAGAAATATCAGAAGGGAAATGAGAAGTATGACAAGAGAATAATTATGTGTTACTGTTGTAATAGGTTTGGCCACTTTGCTAAAGATTGTTGTTTAAACAAGAAGAAGCAAAAATAGTCAGAGGAGATTCTGATGATGAACATGTTCTATTGTTGGCTTATGAATCTGATGAGGAACCAGTGCGATTGTCATTTTCTGATTCTGAAGGGGAGAAGATGACTCTGAATATTCTGACTTTGGAGTGTTTGAATATGAGTCAGAATCAGAAGATGAATCTGAAGATTTTGAAGATGAGTCAGAATCTGAAGATTCTGAAGATGAGTCAGAATTTGAGGTTTCTGAAGATGAGTCAGAGTTAGAAGATGATTTTGAAGCTAAAGACAAGTCAGAATCTGAAGGTGATTCTGAGTCTTAAGAAAAATCAGAAGATGAGTCTGAATCTGAAGGAGATTATGTTTCTGAAGATGAGTCGGAATTTGAAAGTTCTAAAGGGAGTCAGAGTCAGAAGATGAAGAATCTTCTGGAGACTCTGAAGTTGACTCAGATGGTGAATCTGATTCTGATCCAGATTTTGAATCTGGTGGTGATCATGCTTCTAGAATGGAAAACTCTGAAGATGTAGGTTATGGAGGACAAGCTTCTGAAGATGATCATGTTTCTTGTGGAAATCATGTCTTTAAAGGTGGACCTTTTGAAGAAGAAGCTTCTGAAGGTAGTCCAGCCTCTGACGGTGGTCATGATTACGAAAGTGGAACTTTTGAAGGCAGAGTTTCTAAAGACGATCCAATTTCTGAAGGTGGTATTTCTGAAGGTATTGGTTCTGAATGAGGTCCAGAAGTTAACAAATGTGTAGCTTCTGGTGGTAGTCAAACTTCTGAAGAAAGTCCAGAAGGAGATACTGTTCCAGAATCAGAAAGAGTTTCTGAACAAGTTCAAAGGCCACAAAGAATCATACAAATACCAAGAAGATTTGCAGAGTTTGACAAGCTGCAAGATACTGAAGGGACTATGAGGTATGAAGTGTTGTTCTCTTCTGGTGTTAAATCTGACTCAGAGCTGATATGTTATTCAGACTTTGATTTGTATCGAGACAGAGTTGACAAAAGAAATACTTCTGAATATTTTTGTTTGTATCTGGAAAGTCCTATTTCTTGGTGCTCCAAGAATCAACTGGTGGTTGCGTTGTCAACCTGTGAAGCTCTCAAGAAGAAAGTGTGGTTGAAGTCCATGAAAGAAGAGCTTGCTACTATTGAAAGAAACAAGACTTGGGAGTTAATTGGGCTTTCAAAGGAGAAGAAAGTCATCAGCGTCAGATGGGTCTTCAAGGAGAAATCTGCATTTCTAAATGGAGTACTAGAAGTTGCACATTGTAGCAACCAAAAGCAATTTGCAGATGTTCTGACGAAGAATGTCAAGACTGAACACTTTATCCATTTGAGGGATGAAATTGGTGTTGTAATTTTTTTGGTTAGCTGAATATGAATTAAAGGATGTTGTTGAAAGTAATTCTTATTCCGAAGTTATTAGACTCATAAACAGTGTTACTCAGAAGCAGTAGAGCTTCTGAGGTTGTTAATCATAAGTTGTTATTAGTCAAAAGCGGAAACTTTTGATGTTGCGTCCCAGAAGTATGTTCAGCTTCTGGGGTTCTAGTGTTTTGTTTACTTAGCTATTAAGTTTAGTTTGCTTAGTCTTTAAATTTATCTTTTGTCAAGACCTACGTGACAATTTACTTTGTGTATAAATAGACTAGTGGTAACTGTCATAAAAATATTCAATCATTCTTCTTTACAATTTTATAGCTATCATTGCAGAACTTTAATATTATCTCATACATTTTTCTTCATTTATTAACCTTTGCACTAATATTATATTCTTTTGCTCCATCTATCCTAATTACTGTTGCAAAGAAGTGGGAGCTTCCAACTAAAACCGCTTCAAAAATTCTTCAAAGAATTTGTCATAGTCACTCGATAAACAAGTAGAATGAACACCAAATATTAAACACTTTAAGAACCCATTAACCTAACTCTCTAGACACTACTTGCTAGAACTACATTAACACACATAGAAAAGAAAGAGAGAAATTGAATATAAGATGTGTCTATTAGACACTATCATATTAATGATCATAGATTATTATTTACTCTCTGCTAATTAAGCTTATAAGGTGCTAATCAAGCCAAAAAACTTAACCAACTCAAGTAATTAATTCCTTGCCTAACACAAATAATTAAATATAACATTTTATATTTGAATTATAATTCAAAATATATATTTGAAAATACTACAATTCAATCTCCGCGATTATGATTGAGAGGGAGTTAAAACTATTTGTTATCAGAATTGACTCTGAATCAAATTAGATAGTCCAATAGATTGAATATTGGTGGTGAAAAAAATTTGAAAAAAATTGTAAATTATATTTAATTTCTACATACCTGTTGTGACTATTAGAAGGGTCTTATTAGATTTCCCTGCCAAATAAAACAACATAAGTGTTAGTATGAAATGAAGTACTGTAATTATATTTGGGAAATCTTAAATGTGTAAATTGCGGCGGTACCTTGGTGACAATAAAACTGGCCTTGTGTATCAAGACGACATTGACCTCCATCAATATCATGGCAACTTGAACAATCTTGGGAAACTTGTAATTTGATTGGAATATCAGCGATCAAGTAGTAAAAAAGATCTTCTGGGTCAACATCAGCTGTAACTTCATATTTAGTTGGAAGCTCCACCTTTGAACATCCTTTGAGATGATAAGTGGTGGAATCAGTTACAACCACAATAGTTTTATCACTGTTGGAGAACAGTTGTGTTGTACAAATAGAAGTTGAATTAGAAACAGAAGAATAGTACTGTCGAAGATCGACTGTGTTGTTGATGTTGCTGCATCCGAAAACAGTAACATAATTCTCTAGACTGGACGAAACCAAAGGCGTGTTGATAGTAAACATAGAATCGAAATTAAGAATATTGCAGCTTTTCTGTTGCAATAAATCATGGAGTTGATCGTCCCGAATTGTGATTGTGAAGGGTTTGATTTCGATTACATCAAACCATCTATTGTTATTTTGAATGCTTTTTGTGGATTGTGGTTCGGGGTCATCACAACCGTGTATGGTTAACATGCCACAGTTTGGGTGTTGCGGTGTTGTAAAAGGAAACTCGATTTGTCCGACATGTCCGCAGTTAATTGAAGCTGGACAGTTAGCTGATGCTAGTAGCACTTGAATTATAATGAAGAATGAAAACAACAAGACGCTTTGTTGTGAGGCCATTGGTGTGAGAGTGTGAGTAAGGAATATTGACTTAAAAAATGATATGATTTATCAAAATTAATTAAGGAAGCAACGTGGAGATCAACAGGGAGAATGGTCTTGTTAGATTAGAAAGAAAAACCACATACATGAATTCTTATTGTTACAAATATTTAATAAATTATTTTATTTACTTAATTTTTTTTTAATTGTTATTATGAAAGTGATTGTGATTATGTAGGAGATAGAATATCATTTTTTTTTTAATTAACAAAAAATAAATAAAATATTATATTTGTGTGTACCTAAAATTTTTCTTAGATTAGATTCGGCCGTTTTTGACTAAATTCTATATTTAGTTGCCAATGTCATATTTTTTATTAGGAACTTGGAAATGTATCAAAGGGATGGTTGATACTAATGGAAGATTTTTCAACAAATACTTTTCCCTTTTTTTATTATATTTCTTATATGAGTATTTAAAAAAAAAATTGTATTAAATTATAATAATTCTAAGCTATTTTAGAATATGAATGAGTCATTAATATTATTTTTTAATTATAAAATATTATTAACGTGTTATTTCCTAATAATCAAATTCATTATCACTTGGTATTGATTTTCACTCTCTCATTAATTTGTGTATTTGAGTGTTAACCTTGCAAGTACACTTCATATTATCGTATTAAAATTACAACACAATTGTTCTTTACATCGATTCCACCGTGTAATTGACAAAGTCACTAGACCTGCTAAAGCTATTCTAAAATCGAATCCTTACGACTATTGTGACATCCAAAGTCAATGGACTTGTTAAACCTGATGTTCTTATCATGGTGGAGGCTAACATAAATCGTCCTCGCCTTCATTTTCTAGAAGTTGAAAATCCAATGTTAGTAGCTTCACCATCTATCCTTTTGAGAATCTTTTAAGGTGCGTTCCATCCTACTATGCAGCTTGGCTTGGTCAAGAAATTCCCTGGCCTCCAACTACTGCAAGCTAATTTGAGTGCACATGGAGCAGCTAATTTGATGAACAACATATATAATATGTATAAAAACAGAACTCTCAGTTTCTAATTGATAGGATTCAGAGACCTGGAAAGAGCATGCAATTTTCCCCTCCTAGAGGACGCACACTATGGGAAGCGGTCTTGCGCAGAAATCTTGTCGCAACTCTAAAACCAGTCATTGCCAAGACACCTACAACACGAGAGAAAATTCCAGAATCTCCACGCCCTTAGAGAATTGAAAGACACTAGTCTCCTCCCTAGATCTGAGGGAAGAACTGGAAAATACATTCCAGTTGAAGTTCCTCATCCTCTTCGCTATTTGACTCACAATCATCAAAAGAGGAAAAAAGTTGAATTTGACGCTGAAGCTACAGAATGAAAGAGAATCTCGTTATCTACACGAATCCTTGACATCATAATACAGAGATCGCTAGAGAAACCTCCAAAACATTCAAACTACAACGAGATCAGAATATATTGCCCTCACTGAAGTTGTGAAAGAAACATTGTGACTTGAAAGTTTTGCTAATTAGGAGGTGAAACTTTAAAGTCGAGTTATCACTGTTAAATGGGATAGTCAAAGTGCAATACATATGTCAAAGAATTAATCCTATCATGAGAGAACCAAACACATCAATGTAAGGCTGCATTTCGTGAGAGGGGTAATTTAGAGTGCAGAAGTTCAAGTGCTGATGATTTCGGCAGATCACAATGCTGCTGATATGATCACCAAGACTTTATCAAGTTGCAAATTTTTCCACGGTATGAAGTTGATAAAGCTGCATATGAAGAAAACTAATTTGTTCCCGTGATGTTATAGAGTTTGTTTTAAGGTGGAGATTTGTGAGATAATGGACCGACTCTAGTATGATCGAAGGAGTAGCTTCTGATCTGATATGATTTAACCATGAGGTCGAAACTTGTTCGTATGCTGCTGTCGAAATAATGCGTGTTGTAGTCAAAGTTGTTCTAACATGCATTAGTCGAAAATGCTAGGATTGTTAGCATGTCGAATTGAGCCTGTATGTTATGCCCAATTGTCTAAATTAGTTTGTTTTCTAAGTTAGCTTGTAACGAGTTTGTGTGTAGAAGCCCATTAATTTAGTATGTTAGCTTTTTTTATAAATAACATACTAGTCTTTCATCATTGCACACTGCAAATTCTAATTAAAGTGAGAGAGATTATTTATTATATAACATTTGTGATCTTATTTCAAAGAGAAAGTAAATAAATAATAGTTTATAATCAATTCATTGTATTCTTCTGGTTTTCCGTTCTTTCTTTATGATCAAAATCGAACGATCCATTTTTCTAACTTGATATTTTATAAAGGTAAGTGAATATTGCAAAGGTATTCACAACTAAATGAAAGAGGATAATCAATCAACTAAAAAAATGTAATTAGGAGAGTACTCACTCATTAGTTATGTGAGATCAACTAGTAAGTATCTTGAAAATGAAGATGAACTCTTTCCTTTCCTCTAGCTCGTTATCCTTGCTCTCTATTCTTTCATAATAGTCTTTATCTCTCTCTCATCTAAAATACACTCTTGCCATTTCTACTCATATTTAACCGTAAACATATGAAGGATGAACTAAATGTTCAATTTTGAGGCGTCTGTGTTTTGGAAGCCATGGGTTGAGGGTTTGGTTGCCTTGGCCCAAAGCCAACCTTGTTTACATTAATACGTCAATCATATAATTATATATATGTTTATTTATTTATTTTAATTCACAAATAAATTATGATTGGTAGAGCTGGTCTGATTATTATTGAACTAATTTCAACAAGTTGTTCACTAAAAATATAATTTTTATTTTTTAATAGGAAATCATGAAGCATCTATTTTAAATTTATGATTTTTCTTTTTTAACAAGATTGAAATTAATCTTATGGCCTATTGTGATGCTATAGGGCCAGAGATCACGCCGACTACAAACCCTATTATAATTATCTTTTTAACAATTTGTTTATCTAATTCATCATTAATGCTTTGCAATTTAGGTTCTTGATTTTGTTCAAGGCGCTTGTAAATCCAGTGTGAAAAATAAATTTCACTCGAATGTTCAACGTTAACAATATTGTCATTCTGTTTTCTCGCAATCATTTCTAACACGATCATTCTATAGTTATATACATCAGACTTATGAGAAACACAACCAAAATTCCTAGAAAATACTTCGTGAGCAATGTATACTGTAGTACCTTTTGCACCCAATAAAGATATAATACTTTCTTTTCTTGCACATATTTTTGAAAGTCCAAAATCTGAAATTTAGGACAAAAATCACCATCTAACAATATATTATGAGGTTTTATATCAAAATGTAAGATTTTGGTATTGCAATCCTTGTGCAAATACTCTAATCCTCGAGCAACGCCAGCAATATTGTAGATAGTTTTGCAACTCAATGTAAGATTTAGCTTTAGTGGATCTTTGCCTTCATATATGTATTTTTCTAGTGATCCATTAGGCATGTAGTCATATATAAGAGCTCTTTTGGAACCTTTCTAGATAGAATCCCAATAAAGTAACAATGTTAACATGAGAAGTGACACTAATACTAGCAACCTCGTTGATGAATTCTTCACCGTTACCGTTGGATTCACTTAAAACTCTTACTGCCACGAGACTTCCATCTTGTAATTTTCCTTTGTATACACTTCCATACCTTCCTTGACCCAATTTGTTTTTGAATGAACTGGTTGCTTTTTTTATCTCAAGTGTAAGTGTATCCTTTAGCTGAAACGTGACCATGGTTTTTTAGAAACAACTCAATTAGGGTTTTTATTGCTGATAAAATGCCGTCTCAAGAACCAAGCCAGAACTCCAAGTAATCCCGTAGAAGATGCAACTGCATAACTTATCGAGAAGTTAATAACCGATTGCAGATTAAGTGTTGTTATATATACTAATATGGCCCGTTTCCTTTATTATTTTTTAAAAATAATTTTTATAATGTTACTTAACTTTGTATAAAAAAATTATAATTTTTTTTAATGAAAAATGAAAATTTAATTTGGATAATTATTTTTAAAATATTATTTTAGTTATTTCATCTTTTTATTAAAGTTTTTTAGATATCAAAATTTTAAAAAATCACTTAATTTTAAAGTTATTTTAAATAAATTTTCATAAAAATTATTTTTGAAATACAACATTTTAAAAAAATTATAATTTTGACTATGTTTTGATCTTCAATAATATACTTTTATGTTATAAGATTTTAAAATTAGTGTTTCAATTAAAAAAAAAACAAATATAAAAAAAATTATAATATTTTAAAAACAGTTTTGTAAAAGCTATTTTAAAAAATAGAAAGAAAAAAAATTAATCTTAATGGAAAACGAACTTTTTCACACCTATTTTCACCCGTGATATGGTGGAAGAATTGACTTGGTTGTTTTGCGTTTTATCGCAAATGTTGCGGATAGCAAGAGTCGCCACCGACTTTTCTTTTATCCAATAAAGAAAAGCGTGAAAAGAACAGGAAAGACCTTTGAGATATTTTCTTTAGTTCGGGGGGTAGGTTATGAAAAGGGAAGGTGTTAGCACCTTTTTCATCCGTAGTTATCTACGGGCTCGTAGTTGTTTGCTAGATCACTTAAAATTTTGCTTTGTTTGAAAATGTGTTTTGTGATGGGTGTAAGTTTGAAAGTATTTTGAAAACGCCTTTGTTTCGGCAAACTTTGTAATGATTCTCGTCTCTATAAGAATGTACACAAAGTGTTGGTTTTGAAAATAGTTAAAAGAGATGTTTGTTTTTGAAGATGTTTTGAAAGTGTAAGTGCGGAAATGGTTTTAGTTTGTGAACAAGCAACTACGAGCGTCCTACCTACTCAAAAGATCTTTGTTCTTTTCCTCCTCCTTTAGATGTTGCTATCTTACCATAGATTGGTAAGAAGCCCCATCATTGGATGTGAAGGGACGGGCGTGGGTCATCGTATAGTCATGAATGACAATATTGTGAGATATCTTAGCATTTCTCTTAAGGGACTAAGATCATTTGTAAGGCAACATTCGTAGCGTCATCGAGAGACTATGATCTTGTATTTTGATTATTTTTACTAAGATGGCTCACATGCACATTATGACTATTTTTCTCAAGGCAACAAGTGGAGTTAACCCTAGAGGTATAAGTGTGCAAGTGTGTTTATTTTTCATGCATTGTCTTGTCTTGGATTAGGATTTTCTAAGGTTGATTTTTTTATATTGCCATACACACCCTAATTACTAACATTTATGAAAGCGATAAAATTGCGGAAAATAAATGTTCTACGCTATTACATTATTTGGGGAATAGGGATACAAATGTACAAATGAGGATTGCAAGAAATTAAACCTAATTATCTATTACAACCATATTGAATAGCTATGAAGCAAATATATGAAATATGTAAAAGAAAAGCGCAAAAGAAAGAACAAAACAAATCTTTTGACAACATGTCCTGAAGCATGTGGATCGAAGCATGCTTATATGCATCGAACATGTCCTTCTTTTGACCCTGTAACTCCAAATCAAACTCAGTATGAGTCAAAGCATAATATTATGTGTCGAATCACACACCCTTTTCCCCTTCTGTTTAGGCCTGTGAAGCAGTATGAATCGAAGCCTAAGGCTTTGTGTTGAATCATGCTGTAATTCTTTCACTCCAACATTATTTTATGGTCTGTACAGGTTAGTTCTTGAAGCTGGAATTTGTGATTCGAACTTGAGTTGATGTCTTGAATGTTCTTGAGTTCGAAAGAAAAGAACATAGGTGTTGTGTTTTTTTTTTTGGTTCTGGGTTCGAAAGAAAAGAACAAGAGGTGTTGTATTTTTTTGGTTCTGAGTTTAAGAGTGTTTAAGACTTCAGCCTTAGTGTTCTCTCCTCTCTCTCTTTTTTTCTTCTTCTCCTTTTTCCTCGTCCAAAAGCCTCCCCTTGTGTGTTGTGAAACAACTTATTTATAGAAGAGTCTTGCTGGGGTTTTTTTTGGGGGGGGGGGGGGGGGGGGGGAACAAATAAAATTTGAACAGTTTGGGTATGTTCTTTTCATAGCTTTCGAGCTGCAGCTCTTATATGCTAGTTTGGTGCAAATATGGGACTGGTTTAGAAGCAGCATTGCAAGACTATTTTGCAACAGTTTTGGAGTGTTGTGGCAGCTTGGTGTAGGGCTGTTTCATAGCATTGCAGCAGAATGCTCTTTGACATGGTTTTAGGCTGTTATGTGGACAGTACATTTAGCTTTGGCTTGAAAACATATAGGACTTTGTTCAGCAAGCATCTTGAATACTTCACCCTTTCGTTTTGATCACATAGATCCACAAACCTTCGACCAAACTCATCAACAGACAAAACAATATTGTTTTCCACCAATTGTATATTCTTCGAATGGACCACATAACCTTCGACCAAACTCATCAACAGACAAAACAATATTTGTTTCCACCAATTGTATGTCTTCAAATGGACCACATTCATCTGAACCTTCGACCAAACTCAACAACATACAAAACAATATTTGTTTCCACGAATTGTATGTCCTTCGAATGGACCATATTCATCTGAATGTACCACTTTGAGTATGCAAGATTATCTCATTGGCATAGTCAAAATGAAAGAATTTTTGGATTGCTTTCCTACCAGACAAACTTCACAAAGTTTTTTTCAGGCATCTCAAGACTTGGAATACCAGTAACCATATCTTGAGTAATCAGCTGATTAAGTGGACGAAAGTTCAAATGTCTAAACTTAAAATTCCACAACCAACTACCCTTGTGGATCGAAGCAAGTTTCTCGAAGAAGCCATTGCCCAGTCGAAGCTTGTGGATCGAAGCAAGCATAAAAATAGACTTGTAATCCATAGTGTCAAAACTATGTGTGTCGAAGGGTTTAAAGGTGGATCGAAGCAAGTTGTACGAAGGAATCCATTGCCCAGTTGAAGCTTGTGGATCAAAGAAAGCATGAAGATAGACTTGTAATCCATAGTGTCGAAACTATGTATGTCAAAGGGTTTAGAGGTGGATCTAAGCAGGTTGCTCGAAGGAAGCCACTGCCCAGTCGAAGCTTGGGGATCGAAGGAAGCTTGCTCTTCTTCGAGTTGTCAAAATCTGCCAATCACTCCTTTCGATCAGTCATATGGTTCAAACAGCCTGAACCAGATTTTGAATTCGACATAGTTATTTGCATCTGCACACCTTTTTTATCTGCCTTCCCCTTTCGACAATTTCCTCTTCAACCTGATGCTTGAAAGCCCAATATGATCCATGGAAACTATATGGGGCATTAAGAATCTAATTGTACTTGTGCAAACTTTAGATTTTTTTTTGAAAATCTTTGTGAGAAATGTCTTGAGAAAAGAGAGGGAAAATTTTGGGGTACAACAACTGCCCCTGTTCAATCTTCTTAAACCTGAAGAGTTAGATTGGCGAGTCCGCCATCCGTGACTTGAAGGTGGAAGATGATTGAACACTAGAGTGCCCAAAAATTTGCACTCGATGATGTGGTGGTTGATTGTGTCGGAAATGGGCTTAAAGATGCCATTTGGAGAGGTGATAGAGAGTTTGTCGGAGTTGGGCTTACAGATGCCATCCAAAGTGATTGTTGGTAGAAATTGGAAGAATTATCAGAATAAATATTTGGTCGATTTATACTGAAATAGAAGATGTAGTGGGATGAGTATCAGAATAATATCCATAACCGAATTGTATCTAACTCATATTTGAAAGATGTATTGAATAAGTGTCAGAATGACATCCTCATTTGAATCGTATCTGAACTGTGTCTGAAAAATGTATTGAGTGAGTGTCAGAATGACATCCGTCTCTGGATCATATTTGAACTGTATTTGAAAAATGTATTGAATGAGTGTCAGAATGACATCCGTATTTGGATCGTATCTGAACCGTGTCTGAAAAATGTATTAAATGAGTGTCAGAATGACATCCGTCTCTAGATCGTATATAAATTGTATTTGAAAAATGTATTGAATGAGTGTCAAAATGACATCCGTCTCTAGATCGCATCTGAACTATATTTGAAAAATGTATTGAATGAGTGCCAGAATGACATCCGTCTCTGGATCGTATCTGAACTGTATTATAAAAATGTATTGAATGAGTGTCCGAATGACATCCGTCTCTGGATCATATCTAAATTGTATTTGAAAAATGTATTGAATGAGTTTCAAAATGACACCTAGATCGTATCGAAACTGTATTTGAAAAGTGTATTGAATGAGTGTCATAATGACACCCGCATCTGGATCGTATCTAGAATGTATTTGAAAATGTATTGAATGAGTGTCAGAATGACACCCGTCTCTGAATCGTATCTGAACTGTATTTGGAAAATGTATTGAATGAGTGTCAGAATGGCATCCGTCTCTGGATCGTATCTGAACTGTATTTGAAAAATGTATTGAATGAGTGTCAGAATGACATCCATCTCTGGATCGTATCCGGACTGTATTTGAAAGATATATTGAATGAGTATCAGAATGACATCCGTCTCTGGATCGTATCTGAACTGTATTTGAAAAATTTATTGAATGAGTGTCAGAATGACATTCGCCTCTGGATCGTATCTGAACTTTATTTGAAAAATATATTGAATGAGTGTTAGAATAACATCCACATCTGGATCGTATCTGAATTATATTTGAAAAGTGTATTGAATGAGTGTCAGAATGACATCTGCATCTGGATCGTATCTGGACTGTATTTGAAAGATATATTGAATGAGTGTCAGAATGACATCCGCATCTGGATCGTATCTGAACTGTATTTGAACGAATCTGGAATAAGTTATCAGAATGTCATCCGTATCTGGATCGTATTTAAACTCTCTCTAGAAGAGAATCTGGAATAAGTGTCAGAATGTCATCCGTCTCTAGATCATATCTGGGTTGTATCTAGAAGAGAATCTGGAATAAGTGTCATAATGTCATCCATCTCTGGATTGTATCTGAACTGTTTCTAGAAGAGAATCTGGAATAAGTGTTAGAATGTCATCCGTCTCTGGATCGTATCTGAACTGTTTCTAGAAGAGAATCTAGAGTAAGTGTCAGAATGTCATCCGTCTCTGGATTGTATCTGAACGGTTTCTGAAAAATGTATGAGAAGGAACCCGTGTAGGATTGCTTCATGATGAGCCCGTATGAAGCCGCATCTGGAAATGTATGTATGAGAAGGAACTCGTGTAAGATTGCTTCGTCTGGTCGTGTAGATAGTTGCTCTGTCTGGTTTCAGGAACTGAATCTGTGACCTTAAAGAAAGAAAAATAGTTTTCCCGTCTTGTTTTAGGAGTTAATCTTTAATCCGCTCATGAAGATAGTTGTCTGTCTCGTTTCAGGAATTAATCTGGAACTTGTTTTTTTGTTGGTCGTAGAGATAGTTGCCCTGGCTTGTTTCAGGAATTAATCTTTGACCTATTTGAAAGAAAGATAGTTTCCCCGGCTTGTTTCGGGAGTTAATCTTCAATCTTCTCATGTAGATAGTTTTCCTTTCTTGTTTCAGGTATTAATCTACAATCAGTTGTTCACAAATAGTTGTCCTGTCTTATTTTAGGTATTAATCTGGAACTTGTTGAAAATTGATGATGATATTTGTTTGTTGATCTTTCCTTGAAAAGGTAAAGAAATAGTTGTATGCAATATCATGATGCATGACACTCATTATGTAATAATGTTCTCAAAATAAATGAGATTGTGCCACGTGTATTTTGTTATACATGTGATGTGATGTTTGTAAAGTAATGTATGAATGCAATATATGAACTGATCAGTTGTTCGTTGTAACACCGTTGAAATGAGGTAAAATAAATCTCTGACTGCTGTTGGGGATGAAAAAATGTGATTCTTAATTATTTGTTGAAGTTGAATTGCTGGGAGATGGACTTCTGTGGCTAGAGAAATAAACTCTACTGGGGAAAGAAAACTCTGTAAACTGCTTGAGGATTTTTATGAAACCCTGTTGAGGGAACCCAAGAAGTTTATGAACCATGTTGTGGAATTCTTTAAGATGCTGGGGAGATGATTAGAGACTCTTGTTTTGCAGGGGATGTCGGAACCTCTGATATCAATAGGCTATATGCTGAGGAGATGACAGTGACTTCGCAGGAGGACGTCTCTGTATCTATTGTAGGATGTATCTGCGGGGAGGTGTTTTCTTCTGGCATAACTCCTCAAGGCTTCCTCTTAAGACCAATTCAATTGGGGAGAGGTTTTCCGGAGGTTGAAACTCTGGTCGGGGATTGCATGGATCCAACTTTATGGGGATATCCATGAATTTGGCCTTATGGGATTTGTACCCTTATCCATGAAGATTATTCTGCGAGGATAACCTTATAAAGGTGGCTCTGGCGACTTCAACGGGGATAACCTTATGAAAGGGACTTTGTGGGGATTTTTCGTTGTCCATAGTAGTAAGTGTGATAGCGCTGCCAGAAAATGTGTGCTCGGTCGTACGTGACCCTTTGCTGGAATTCGTGTTCCATGCGCCAAGTGATTCAGATGCAGACCTACCCCTGACTATTCAGGACTTTATGAGATATTTTGACTTGACTTCCACTGATGAGTTGGACAATAACATGTCATGCCCGTTGATTATGGATAGTTTGTCATTGGAAGTGGTTTTGTTCATTGAGAATTTATGTTCATTGGATATTTGTCGTGCGAATTTCATTGCTGTCAAACAATTAGCCATATGCAAACAACGATATTCAAATAATGCAAAGTTTATGTTTGTCTTGAAGTTTTGAAAATGTATTTTTTAGCAGATAAAAGAATTTTGTAAGAATTTTAATTCAACTCAGGATTTACAATAAGTCTTACAGGAGTCAGGATACCTTTTGTAATAGTATGCTTTCAAACTAACCCATGCTTCAATTAGGACTTTTAAGGGGTTGTAACATGGCCTGGTTCACGATTTTAAGAAACAAAGGATAAGGCTCAAAGTTTATTTGTAATCGCCCGTTCTTCATGATGTTCTTCATCTATATACTCAGTTAAGTGTGCGTTTGAACTCCTATTGAATCTTGAATGGTATTTTGGTGATGGCTCGGATACTGGAAGTTTATTTGAAGGCAGTCATTTTTGCAACATTTTTCATGTTTGTCGAGGATTTGTAGCGCCCTCTTTTTGATTTACTATCCCTAATTTTTGCCTGACTGTTCTTGTTTTGAGATTACAGCCAGCGGGATGCCCCAGTTTTTTTCTTAAGTCTCCTTCGTAGGTTTTGACTCAGTGGGCTTTTCTTTTGACAGATAATGACTGCCTATTTTTTGGGGAACCAACACCATCTTTTGATTCAGAAGGCTATTTTTGTTGTGAAGGGACAACTTATGCTGAACGCGCCTTTGAATTAACTGAGAAACTACCCTGCCCCAGGTTATGATTAAATATTTTAATTTGTGTGAAAAAGAAAACTCATACTTCTTAGGCTCAAAGGGGTTGACTAGGGATTATCTTCCTTATAACTCCACTGTTTAGGCATTGAAAGAACGCCTGTACATCGTCAGCAATGTCTGTCCAAAAGCATACTGTATGAGATTATGGTATTGTTTTCGTCATCCTCCTTCTAAAGGCTTAAAACTTTTAACGAGATTTGAATATTACAAAGAAAAGAATAAAAGCACAGCTTAAATATGGTGAAAACGAATAGATTAATTCAAGACAAACATATGCAATGCATTAATGAAAGTAACCAAAGTATGACATAATGGATAAGTGTTCGAACAAACAATAGAAATTATAATTGAAAATTCAAAAATGAACTGGACGCTCTCAATGATTTGGCATGGGAGTAGTGATCACATTTGGATTCTCGGGAGGGTCGAATTCAACCTCCTTGACATCAATCATATCTTGAACTTTGTTCTTCAGAGCTCAGCAACCATTCATATCATGTCCAGGACTATCATAATGGTATGCACACCTTTAATTGGGATGGTAACTAGGAGCATAAGTATTGGGATTCTGGAGAGGAGCCTTTAACGTAATCAGCTATGCCTTCAACATATGTTGTAACGCTTAAGTCAGTGACATGTTGATCTTGGTGAATTGTCTTTTAGGCGCGACCTCCTTATGCTGGTTCCCCTGTTGACGTTATTGCACAAGCGTAGGATTAGAGATTAGCACAACTCCCACAGATTGGTTGTGGTTACCTCTAGCATAAACAACACTAACTTCCTTCTTCCCAATGAAAGGCTTCTTCACCGCCCTTGAAGATGCATCCCTTTAAATCTTACCTCTCTTGATACCAGCTTCTACTTTTTCACCTGTCAATATCAGCTTGGTGAACCCAACTGAAGAGCTTTTGATCATATGGTTGAAAAATGGGCATGACAAAGTACCCAAGAGCATATCTACCAGCTCTCTATCAGACAGAGGAGGCTGGACTCTTCCTGAAAGATCTCTCCACTTCTAGGCATAATCTTTGAAGCCCTCACTAGAAGCCATAGACATGATTTGGAGTTGTGTATGGGTTGGAGTGAGGTCAGCATTATATTGGTACTGCCTGTAGAAAGCAGCAGCTAGATCCTCCCAGTTGCGGATGTTGGTTCCCTCTAGTTGATAGAACCATTTCAATTGAGTCCTCGATAAACTTTCCTGGAAGAAATGCACCCATAAATTCCTATCAGCGGTGTGAGGTTGGATCTTCCTGACATAAGACCTTAGATGCATCTTAGGACATGAAACCCCGTCATATTTAGTAAATGCGGGCAGCTTGAACTTCGGTGAAATGGCCACTCCAGAAACCAACCCTAATTCTTCAAAATCCAGACCATGTACCCTCTGAATTTCCATGGCGTTGAGACGATCCTCCAGCTTCTTGTATTTGTCATTAACATGAGGATATTGTTCTTCAGCATAGACAACCTCTTCTTCATCAGACTCTGGACTGTGGTCTTCTTCTTTTGTCTTCTCTTCTTGATTGTCCCCCTCATTTGACGGAGTTGTGAATTCTAGAGCTCTCTTTGATGGTCCTTTAAGTCTCCTTCCTATATTCACGATACTCACTGGTTTCTCTGTCTTTTTCTTCTTGTCTTTGAGAATGAGAGCCTTCAAGTCCTCTTGTCCCTTAGCCAGAGCCAGGAACATCTGCTGGAATTGAGCATTTTGTGCTTGAAGATCCTTAATATTCTGTTTGAGAGCCATCTCTACTGAAATAAACAGTAGGCAAATGAGAAAACCCGTAAGGGAAAAATATGTCATGATATGATGCATGGTATGTGGATGCAATGTTTTTAAGGATCTCGCAGGGTAAACACAAGAAGATGTTAGAAGTTGAACTTTGATTACAACTTTTATTGGAGAACTTTGTATCGTTGAATGTCCTTCCATGAGAATCAAGCTCACCATGTCAAGTGGGTCATAGCCCTTGACTTAAGTTATCATGCTTTGGTCTTTGAGAGAATTTGGTTAAAGGAAAATAAATCCTCTTGCCCCTTGATAGATGTCTGGTTCAACATAACCCTGCATCACGGATCCTTGAGATCCTTGGAATGCTTATGATGTTATGATGTTTATGATGACATGAATAATAATCACAAACAAAGAACACAAAAACCCTAGGTTTAGGCTTGCATGGAGTTTATAGGTAAGTACCCTCTTGAAGTTTAGTTGGCTCAATCTGTCCTAGAAAATAATCGGGTTCTAAGGAATCTCAATATCACTGATCTTTCTTCATCGAGCATTATTTCAGCGCAGGCCTCTTTATTAGTGACTGAAATATCCCGAAAGTCCGATTTCAATGAGATTAGTATCGAGTATCAACTAGTCTTCAGCTTTACACCAAAGCCGGCTATCTCACTACTTCCTAATGGCCAAGTTGTTAAACTAAAGGTTCTAAGGTTAGTTAGTGCTTCATGACACCGCTCAGCGGCCCCGTATTCTCCTCGATTCAACACAAGGGATACTAGTACCAACAAATGTGTCACACTAATGTAGCCATCGCTTCAACCATGTCGGTATACCCCACACAGTCCCCACGATCTATTGCTACTTACCTAATGGTGTTCCTCGATCCGGGTAGAGGATCAATACAAACTCCAAATAAAGACCCATAAATGTAAAGCAATCAAGTCAAACAATGGAACAAATTAAATATGATCTATCTCTAAGGTAATCCCACTTTTAAGTAGTCCCCAGCAGAGCCGCCAGTTCTGTGATATGGTGGGAGAACTGACTTTGTTGTTTTGTGTTTTATCGTAAATGTTGCAGATAGCAAGAGTCGTCACCGACTTTTCTTTTACCCAATAAAGGAAAGGGTGAAAAGAACAGGAAACAACTTTGAGATATTTTCTTGAGTTCGGGGGGGGGGGGGGGGGTAGGTTATGAAAAAGGAAGGTGTTAGTACCATTTTCATCCGTAGTTATCTACGGGCTCTTAGTTGCTTCCTAGATCACTTGAAAATTTGCTTTGTTTGAAAATGTGTTTTGTGATGGGTGTAAGTTTGAAAGTATTTTGAAAACGCCTTTGTTTCGGAAAACTTTGTAATGATTATCGTCTCTATAGAATGTATACAAAGTGTTGGTTTTGAAAATAGTTCAAAGAGATGTTTGTTTTTGAAGATGTTTTGAAAGTGTAATTGCGTAAATGGTTTTAGTTTGTGAGCAAGTAACTACAAGCGTCCTACCTACTCAAAGGGTCTTTGTTCTTTTCCTCCTCCTTTAGATGTTGCTATTTTACCATGGATTGGTAAGAAGCCCCATCATTGGATGTGAAGGGACGAGCGTGGGTCATCGTATAGTCATGAATGATAATATTGTGAGATATATTAGCATTTCTCTTGAGGGACTAAGATCATTTGTAAGGCAACATCCGTAGCGTCATCGAGGGACTATGATCTTGTATTTTGATTACTTTTGCTAAGATGTCTCACATGCACATAATGACTAATTTTCTCAAGGCAACAAGTGGAGTTAATCCTAGAGGTGTAAGTGTGCAAGTGTGTTTATTTTTCATGCAATGTCTTGTCTTGGATTAGGGTTTTCTAAGGTTGATTTTTTTATCTTGCCATACACACCCTAATTACTAACATTTATGAAAGCGATAAAATTGCGAAAAATAAATGTTCTACGCTATTACATCATTTGGGGATGGGGGATACAAATGTATAAATGGGGATTGCAAGAAATTAAACCTAATTATCTATTACAACCATATTGAATAGCTATGAAGCAAATATATGAAATATGTAAACGAAAAGCGCAAAAGAAAGAACAAAACAAATCTTTCGACAACATGTGTCGAAGCATGTGGATCGAAGCATGCTTATATGCATCGAACATGTCCTTCTTTCGACCTTGTAACTCCAAATCGAACTCAGTATGAGTCGAAGCATAATGTTATGTGTCAAATCACACACCCTTTTTCCCTTTTGTTTGGGCCTGTGAAGCAGTATGGATTGAAGCCTAAGGCTTTGTGTCAAATCATGTTGTAATTCTTTCACTCCAACATTATTTTATGGTATGTACATGTTAGTTCTTGAAGCTGGAATTTGTGATTCGAACTTGAGTTGATGCTTTGAATGTTCTTGAGTTCGAAAGAAAAGAACAGAGGTGTTGTGTTTTTTTTTGGTTCTGGGTTCGAAAGAAAAGAACAAGAGGTGTTGTATTTTTTTGGTTCTGAGTTTAAGAGTGTTTAAGACTTCAGCCTTAGTGTTCTCTCCTCTCTCTTTTTTTCTTCTTCTCCTTTTTCCTCGTCCAAAAGCCTCCCCTTGTGTGTTGTGAAACAACTTATTTATAGAAGAGTCTTGCTTGGGTTTTGGGGGGAAAACAAATAAAATTTGAACAGTTTGGGTATGTTCTTTTCATAGCTTTCGAGGTGCAGCTCTTATATGCTAGTTTGGTGCAAATATGGGACTGGTTTAGGAGCAGCATAGCAGGACTGTTTTATAGCAGTTTTGGAGTGTTGTGGCATCTTGGTGTAGGGTTGTTTCATAGAAGTGCAACAGACTTCTTTTTGACATGGTTTTAGGCTGTTATGTGGACAGTACAATAAGCTTGGGCTTGGCAGCATATAATACTTTGTTCAGCAAGCATCTTGAATACTTCACCCTTTCATTTTGATCATATAGACCCATAAACCTTCGACCAAATTCATCAACAGAGAAAACAATATTGTTTTCCACCGATTGTATATTCTTCTAATGGACCACATAACCTTCAACCAAACTCATCAACAGACAAAACAATATTTGTTTCCACCAATTGTATGTTCTTAGAATGGACCACATTCATCTAAACCTTTGACCAGACTCAACAACAGACAAAACAATATTTGTTTCCACCAATTGTATGTCCTTCGAATGGACCAAATTCATCTGAATGTACCACTTTGAGTATGCAAGATGATCTCATTGACATAGTCAAAACGAAAGAATTTCTGGATTGCTTTCCTACCAGACAAACTTCACAAAGTTTTTTTCAGGCATCTCAAGACTTGGAATACCAGTAACCATATCTTGAGTAATCAGTTGATTAAGTGGTCCAAAGTTCAAATGTCCAAACTTCAAATTCCACAACCAACTATCCTTGTGGATAGAAGCAAGTTGCTCGAAGAAGCCATTGCCCAGTCGAAGCTTGTGGATCGAAGCAAGCATGAAAATAGACTTGTAATCCATAGTGTCGAAACTATGTGTGTGAAAGGGTTTAGAGGTGGATCAAAGCAAGTTGCTCGTAGGAAGCCATTGCCAAGTCGAAGCTTGTGGATCGAAGCAAGCATGAAGATAGACTTGTAATCCATAGTGTCAAAACTATGTGTGTCGAAGGGTTTAGAGGTGGATCGAAGCAGGTTATTCGAAGGAAGCCATTACCCAGTCGAAGCTTGGGGATCGAAGTAAGCTTGCTCTTCTTCGACTTGTCAAAATCTTCCAATCACTCCTTTCGACCAGTCATGTGGTTCGAACAGCCTGAACCAGATTTTGAATTCGACATAGTTATTTGCATCTGCACACCTTTTTTATTTGCTTTGCCCTTTCGATAGTTTTCTCTTTGACCTGATGCTTGAAAGCCCAATATGATCCATGGAAACTATATGGAACATTAAGAATCCAATTGTACTTGTGAAAACTTGAGCTTTTTTTTTTAAATCTTTGTGAGAAATGTCTTGAAAAAAGAGAAGACAAAATTTAGGGTACAACATCACCTATAATTAGTTGAGTGGTCAGTAAGTCAAGAGACAATGTTATAAAACTAAAACAGATCATAATCTTTCAAGTTACTAGTTAGTACATATTAACAAATTTTTGAAAATGTTAATTTGCAAATTATATAAGTGTAGAATTTGTAAAATCAAGCTTCTCAAATAAGCTTTTGTTTTGATGAAGACAAACCATGGCTAACAAAGAAGGCAAAGATTTTGGTCAAGCATCTAAGCATCTAAGGATAATATCTTCACTCAAAGCTCTCAACAACTTTAAAGGTATAATAATATTATCTACTATGATCTTAAGATATAGACGCTCAAAAATGAAAAAGAAATTTTTAAGAATCATTACTCAAGCTTTTCAAAGATAAAATTTCACTTTTCTTCTGCATGCAATCGATTTACATCTCAGTGCAATCGATTGCACTCTTCAAAAATTGAAAATCTTTTGCTTCTGTTTCTTTGTGCAATTGATTTGCATTCCTATGCAATCGATTGCATACTTAAATTTTTCAAAACGTTTGCTACTGACTTTGCATGCAATCGATTACATTGTTAGTGCAATCGATTGCACTTAGTTAATTTTTTTGCTACTGACTTTGCATGCAATCGATTACATTGTTAATGCAATCGATTGCACTCTTAAGATTTTGAAAAAATAGTTGTTGAAAACCTTGTGCAATCGATTACACCAAGGGTGCAATTGATTACACACTGCACAAATTTGAAAAATAACAGCTTTGTTCATGCCTTTTGATCATGCCTTTTCATTACATCTTTTCACTCAAACTTGGCATTTGTTCATGATACATTTCCAGATCTTCATGATGTTTCAAAAGGGTGTTATGAACATATAAATATTCAATTTCAAATCCAGATCTAACACCTTCTTTCAAAATATTTTTCTGAACTTTAAAAATACAAACTCAAGCATTCTTCATTTTCATGCATAAGTTTTCTGCACATTTTCATACTTCAAACAGAAAACTTTGAGCAAATATATCTTGAGTCTTTGTACAATATTATTATTGAAAGAAGAAGATTATACATTGTCAAATCACTCTTAGTGATCAATATTACTCTACTTACTCAAACTCACAAATTGATATTTACTTACTTATTTTCCAGGATTGTTAGAATTAAGTTTAAGTGTTTTTGTTGAAATCTTGTATTTCCAAGTTGCTGGATACAAGTGTAGTTACATTGAGAGGATTGTTCTCATAGGTAACTTAGTGAAAATCCAAGAGGATTGTTCTTGGTCTAAGAGGATTGTTCTTGGTTTGGTTGGTAGTTCTTGTGTAAGTTTGCCACAATAAGGAAATCTCTTTCATGTTGAAAGGGGACTGGAGTACTCTCGGACTGTGAGGGGAACCTGGATATATCGCCCGTGTCTCTTTATTTTTCTGCATTTTTAAGCTTTCCTAAACTCATTTATAACCAGAAAAATAAGAACCATCATCACTAAAAACCAGAATTTTTAAAAGTACCTAATTCACCCCCCCCCTCTTAGGCGCACTTCGTACTTACAATTGGTATCAGAGCAGGTTATAGGTAACCTGCTCCTAAAAGATCCAGAATGGCTTCCGCAAATCATAATCCCGTTTTCAGAGATGGTGGTAGTAACAACAAGCCTCCTTTATTCTGTGGTGAATACTTTGACTTCTGGAAAATTCGCATGAAGGCGCATCTAGAAGCACAAGGAGAAGAAATATGGGATGCCGTCGAAAATGGTCCATTTATCTCGATAACGGTAATCAATGGTGTTGGCTCATCAAAGCCTAAAACTGCATGGGACGATGATGATAAGAAGAAAGTTCTCTATGACAAAAAGGCAATAAACATTCTTCAAGGTGCACTTAGTATGGACGAATTCTTCCGTGTCTCGGCATGCAAAACAACAAAGGAAATATGGGATACCTTGGTACAAACTCATGAAGGAACGGTTGAAGTAAAAAGATCAAGACTAAATACCCTAAGTCAAGAATACAAACTATTTCGAATGCAGCCCGGAGAAACCATTCTTGACTTACAAAAGAGATTTGTGCACTTGACAAATCATCTAAGTGCTCTTGGTAAAACTTTGACGAATGATGAATTGAATCTGAAAGTACTTAGGTCCTTAACTAGGGAATGGAAACCAAAGGTAACGGAAATTTCAGAAAAGAAAATTCTCTCCAACATGACATCCGCAACTCTATTTGGAAAACTTCAAGAATACGAAACAGAACTCGGAAGACTCGAAAAGCATGAAAATCAAGAGAAGAAATCCAAGAATATTGCTTTGAAGATAGACTCCAAGGAAGTTGAAAAGGAAAACAATCCAGAAGAAGATGAAAACTTCATGCTTCTTGTTAAAAGTCTTGGTAAGTTCTTCGGTAGAAATGACAAACCTTTTTCTCATTCAAAAGGAAAGAAACATTTTCAGAAAAAGGAAGGCTCCACATCAACACAAGAAATCACATGTTATGAATGTGGTAAGCAAGGTCATATCAAGCCGGATTGTCCAAAACTATCCAAAAAAAGTGGCTTCAAAAGCAAGAAGGGATTCAAGAACAAAAAGACTTATGTCGCATGGGAGTACAATGAAATAAGTTCCTCATCCGATTCCGATAGTGATGAGAGTGCAAATCTAGCATTGATGGCCTCACACCATTCCGATGATGAAGATAATGAGGTTAGTAATGAATTTTCTCTTTTTGATAGCGATGCACAAGGTGCTATAGATGAACTATTGAATGAATGCAAAATTCTGTATAAAACCATTTCATCACAAAAGAAACAAATTTCATCCTTAGAAGAAAAATACGTTTCAATGGAAAAAGATTTCAAAGAAGAAAAACAAAAATCAAGTGATGAACAAAAACAAAATTTTGTATGCAAAAATTGTGATTCACTCTCTTTCCAAATTGTCCTATTAAAAAGGGTCATTGAAAGATACGAAAAAGGGCAAATTGGATTGGAAGGTGTTCTTAGCCAACAAAGATACTCCGATGATAAAAGTGGACTTGGATATTCAAAGTTCTCAAAACCAAGTTCTAACAAAACTATCTTTGTTAAGGCAAGTGATCAATCTTCCAAAGAGAAAGTGAACAAACCTAAAATAGTTCGTCATTATCTGAAAAAGAAAACATTTTCTAAGAAGAAATCTTATCCTTCTAGATATAGAAGTAACTTTTAACCTACTTGTTTTTATTGTGGTATTAAAGGACATACACCTAATACTTGCTATGTTAGAAACTTCAGTGTGGCAAGTGGACATTATGTCTGGGTAAAGAAAGGCACTAATTATGAAGGACCCAAAGCAACTTGGGTACCTAACAAAACCTAATTTGTTTTGCAGGTATGCTTGAAGACCACATGAAATCTTTGGTATCTTGATAGTGGTTGTTCAAAGCATATGACAGGAGACATAAACCAATTTTCATATCTAGCGCTAAAGGCCAAGGGTTTTGTCACTCATGGGGACAATAATAAGGGAAGAATCCTAGGCAAAGGCAAAGTTGGTGCTCCACCTTTCACATCCATTGAAGATGTTCTTTATGTTAAAGGACTAAAACACAATCTTCTAAGTATCTTCCAAGGATCAACCCATCCAACTAGGAGAATCACCTCAATCGAATCTCAATGATATACCAAAAGAATGGATAACTCATAGAGATTATCCTATTGATAAAGTAATTGGTGATATAAGTCAAGGCGTGTCTACAAGATTAAATCTCAAGGATGCTTGCCTAAACATGGCGTTTGTCTCTCAAATTGAACCTTCCAAAGTTGATGAAGCTTTAGGCGATGACCAATGAATCATAGCTATGCAAGAAGAATTGAATCAATTTGAAAGGAATCAAGTTTGGGAACTCGTTCCTAGGCCAAGCAACAAACACATTATTGGAACAAGATGTGTGTTCAAAAACAAAATTGACGAGAATGAAATAATTGTTTGCAACAAAAAAAGATTGGTAGCACAAGGCTATAATCAAGAAGAAGGAATAGACTTTGAAGAAACTTTCTCTCCAGTTGCAAGGTTAGAAGCTATTCGTCTCTTACTTGCCTATGCTTGTTCATTAAATTTTCAGCTTTTCCAAATGGACGTCAAAAGCGCATTCTTGAATGGATATATCACTGAAGAAGTATACGTTAAGTAAACCCCCAATTTCGAAGACTTCAAGAATCCATCTCATGTATATAAATTAAGAAAATCTCTTTATGGACTGAAACAAGCACCAAGGGCATGGTATGATCGTTTAAGCAACTTCTTATGCGAAAAAGGTTTCGAAAAAGGCAAAGTTGACAAGACTCTATTTATCAAGAAAATCAAAGGCGATACTTTGCTAGCACAAGTCTATGTTGATGACATCATCTTCGGTTCTTCAAATCAAGAAATGTGTGGAGAATTCTCATCAATGATGCAAGGAGAATTTGAAATGTCCATGATGGGTAAAATGAACTATTTTCTTGGACTTCAAATCAAACAACTTAAAGATGACATCTTCATCAACCAATCCAAATATTGCAAGGAACTCTTGAAAAGGTTTGACATGGATAGCTGCAAGGAAATGTCTACACCTATAGGTTCTGGTTCTTATGTTGATCAAGATGAATCAGGTGTTTCCATCGGCATCACTAAATATCAAGGTATGATTGGCTCTTTATTATATTTGATGGCAAGCCGTCCTGACATAATGTTTAGTGTTTGTCTCTGTGCCCGCTTTCAAGCTAACCCAAAGGAATCTCATCTCATGGCGGTAAAGAGGATCATGAATTATCTCAAAGGGACAAAAAATGTCGGATTGTGGTATCCTAAAGGTAGTGTCTGTAACTTAATTGGTTATTCTGACGCGGATTATGCAGGATGTAAAACAAATAGAAAGAGCACAAGTGGTACTTGTTACATTCTTGGTAATGCATTAGTATCACGGGCCTACAAGAAACAAGCATGTGTTGCTCTAAGCACGACTGAAGCTGAATATATTGCAGCGGGTAGTAGTTGCGCTTAAATTTTGTGGCTAAAACAACAGCTTCGTGACTACGGACTCGATCTAGGGTGCATTCCTCTAAGATGCGACAACACCAGTGCAATCAACATCACAATGAATCCCGTCATGCATTCAAGGACTAAACATATAGACATTCGACATCATTTTCTCCGTGATCATGTTCTTCAAGGAGATGTCGAGGTAACCTTTGTAGATACTCATAATCAGCTTGCCGGTATCTTCACCAAACCTTTGGCGAAAGAACCTTTCTACAAAATTTGTCGAGAGCTCGGCGTACTTGATGAACGCGACTTATAAGGTGCATTCTACCCTTGATATATCTTTTATATATGTTTTATACATGTCATATATGAATTTATGCTATGTGATACTTAAAGTTTCAAGAAAAATTTGGTTTTGGACAATTTTTGTTGGTTCAAATCGATTGCACAAAGAGTGTAATCGATTGCACAAAGAATTTTTTCAATTCTGTCCATTCTGTTTCATGTGAAAATCGATTGCACCTTTAATGCAATCGATTGCACTATGTGCGTTTTGCTTTATTTTTTTATTCTGTTTGTGTGCAAATCGATTGCACATGGTATGTCAATCGATTGCACGCACTGAAAGTAGCTTTTATGACAGAAAATTAATGTTGGTCAGAATTCCTCTCTCATATTCCCAAGCCAAATACACTTCAATTCTAATAACTCATTCCATACCTGCCAAAATCACTTCCAATTCTCTCTCACAAAACCTTTCTCTCTCACAAAACCAAAACCCCAAAACCCTAAAATTCCATATCCATGGCTTCAAGAACAAAGAGAAAGGCTTCAGTTTCAGATAAAGGGAAAAAGAAGATTGATTCAACATCCAATCCACTGCTCTTAACTCTCACCGAAGCGCAAGAAGTCAGATTTGTCAAAGACTTTCAAAGGAAAATTGTATCCAACCCCAAGTATGGTATACTCTCCTCCTTCCCTCAAGAATGTTTTTCCTTTCAGAATGATCTAGCTGCTTATGGTCTGGAACCCTTGATTTCTTCGTACGGCCCATACTACCTGAATTTGGTAAGAATGTTTTTCAGTAATCTAACTCCCTACAAAGAAAATATAGTCACATATGTGCTAGGCACTCGTATCTCTCTGACTCCTCAGGTTGTTGGTGAGATCTTGCATATTCCTTTCATTGGAAGCTCCCTATATGATCCTGAAAACGAAATATGGGATGGCTATTCGAAAATAGGATTCTTTTACAACATTGGGCGGTTAAGTGAAGCTGAATTTCACGCCAAACAGATACGTGGTCTTGGCGGAGTAATTCCTTCCAGAGAATCCTAGAGTGCAGGTAACCTCCATATAAACGATCGCTTTTTTCATTATTTCTTGGTCTATATACTTTTTCCAAGAGTTGGAAACCATTGCACGGTTACCGACTTCGAGATGCAACTTATTTATGCAAGGAAGAAAGGAATACATGTAAACTGGGCAAGAATGATGATGATGTATATGCTGAGAGTGGATGAAAAGTCTAAATTCCTTCCATATACTTATTTTTTCACTTTGATTATGGAGGAATTTGGTGTTTATTTTCGTGGTTTTGAAAAGGTGGATATGGATCCTATTTTAAACAGAATTTCAATTAAGAATGTTGATTCAAGAATGGGCGTACATTTTAATCCAGAGACAAAGACCATCACCTATATTGGTTAAGATGTTGTTGGCAATGAAGATAATGACCAAGAAGTTGAAGGCAGTGAAGCTGTGCCTCCTCCTCCTACTGCTTCCTCTGGTCCAAGCAATCAAGACCTCATGGACTACATGGCTCAACAGTTTGCTTCTATGAACACCAATATCAACAATCAATGGAGTGCAATCAATGAATCCACTACAACCCGGATAAATGATTTTCGCTTGGATGTGAACCAAAAATTCTCATACCTTTATTCTCACCTTCATATCCCACCATACGACCCAAACAACCCAGCTGCACCTCCTCCTCATTACACAGAACCGCCACTTCAACAACAATTCCCGAACCAAGGCTCATGGTCTTACAATCATCCAGACATTCATCACCCTTAATGTTCTGGCTGACTATTTTTTTCTGTTATGTTATTGTCTTGATATTTCAATGTTTCGTTTGTTCAATTTTCTGTGTAATTCTTAAAACAATGTGTGTTAATGTTTTAATTTTATAATTTTTGGTTAATATTTTACTCTATTATTATTTGTTTGAGGCATCTTTCCCTTCTTTTTGATAATGTCAAAGGGGGAGAAAGATGTATGGTACTTTATGCTTGTATTTCCCTTGTCTTAATCTTCAAGGTACTCTCCAATCAAGATGAAGAATTGCAAGGATTCCAACCCTCTCCTATATAGGGTGAGTTTTGCATCTTAGGGGGAGAAGCTCTTCCGGAAAGTACATCGCATAAAGAAAGATTTTTTGTCATCATTAAAAAGGGGGAGAATGTAAAATCAAGCTTCTCAAATAAGCTTTTGTTTTGATGAAGACAAACCATGGCTAACAAAGAAGGCAAAGATTTTGGTCAAGCATCTAAACATCTAAGGATAATATCTTCACTCAAAGCTCTCAACAACTTTAAAGGTATAATAATATTATCTACTTTGATCTTAAGATATATATGCTCAAAAATGAAAAAGAAATGTTTAAGAATCATTACTCAAGCCTTTCAAAGATAAAATTTCACTTTTCTTCTGCATGCAATCGATTTACATCTCAGTGCAATCGATTGCACTCTTCAAAAATTTCAAATCTTTTGCTTCTGTTTCTTTGTGCAATCGATTTACATTCCTATGCAATCGATTTCATACTTAAAAATTTCAAAACGTTTGCTACTGACTTTGCATGCAATCGATTACATTGTTAGTGCAATCGATTACATTGTTAGTGCAATCGATTGCACTCAGTTAATTTTTTTGCTACTGACTTTGCATGCAATCGATTACATTGTTAATGCAATCGATTACACTCTTAAGATTTTGAAAAAATAGCTGTTGAAAACCTTGTGCAATCGATTACACCAAGGGTGCAATCGATTACACACTGCACGAATTTGAAAAATAACAACTTTGTTCATGCCTTTTGATCATGCCTTTTCATTACATCTTTTCACTCAAACTTGGCATTTATTCATGATACATTTCCAGATATTCATGATGTTTCAAAAGGGTGTTATGAACATATAAATATTCAATTTCAAATCCAGATCTAACATCTTCTTTCAAAATATTTTTCTGAACTTTAAAAATACAAACTCAAGCATTCTTCATTTTCATGCATAAGTTTTCTGCATATTTTCATACTTCAAACAGAAAACTTTGAGCAAATATATCTTGAGTCTTTGTACAATATTATTATTGAAAGAAGAAGATTATACATTGTCAAATCACTCTTAGTGATCAATATTACTCTACTCACTCAAACTCACAAATTGATATTTACTTACTTATTTTCCAAAATTGTTGGAATTAAGTTTAAGTGTTTTTGTTGAAATCTTGTCTTTCCAAGTTGCTGGATAAAGGTGTAGTTACATTGAGAGGATTGTTCTCATAGGTAACTTAGTGAAAATCCAAGAGGATTGTTCTTGGTCCAATAGGATTGTTCTTGGTTTGGTTGGTAGTTCTTGTGTAAGTTTGCCACAATAAGGAAATCCCTTTCATGTTGAAAGGAAACTGGAGTACTCTCGAACTGTGAGGGGAACCAGGATATATCGCTCGTGTCTCTTTATTTTTCTGCATTTTTAAGCTTTCCTAAACTCATTTATAACCAGAAAAATAAGAACCATCATCACTAAAAACCAGAATTTTTAAAAGTACTTAATTCACCCCTCATCTTAGGTGCACTTCGTACTTACAGAATTATTTTAATAAGTTATTCAATTTTTGTTGCAGAGAAATATTAAAAATGTTATTATAATATTTACTTTAATACATAGTTGTTGTCACTATTAGATTGATTTTAATAGATACTAGTATGTATATTCGTGTGAGACATGAGATAAAAAATTTTAAAGTAAAAAAATTATATTTTATAATTACTTATAATTACAAATAAAATGATAGTAATATTATAAATTGTCTTTGATATTAGTAACACGTGAAAAATTCTTTTTATCAATAATAAATTATTTTTTGCTTATAAAATTATCTTTGTTATTTAAAAAATTAATTAATTAATTAAACTATAAAAACAAATTTTAGTTTCTAAACTATGATGTTAATTTAAAAAGAATAGAATTTGTTAATATTTTTTAAATTATCAAAAAATCATTCAATCCTTAAATATATAATATCAATTAAGAAATTAAAATGTACATTTGCACGAATATTGGATTGTTACGCGCATTTGATTTTAAAATATAATAAAATGCAAAAAAATAAAATTGTTTTAACAAAATTTTTTATTATTTTAAAAAAAATATATATTTTGAAAATATTTAAATGAATGGTATATTTTCCTATATGTAATATTATTTTTGTTTTAACGTTATTTATAAAAATATTTAAATTAAAAAAACTTATTTCCATTAAAAAAACACTCATTAACTTAAAAATAATATTTTCTATTAAAAACATATATTAGTAAAATGATTGCATCGTGGTCTATACTTAAAAACATATAGTAGTTTGTAACCAAGAAAAAAAAACACTTAAATATCATAGTGTATAGGATTTTAGAATGATATTTTAACCATATATAAATGATATTGTAACAGAAGATTTCAACTTATCTACTTACCAAACTCATCTTTTTATTTTATTTTATAGGAAACACCATTTTATTAAGACCATGTGCAATGGGTATGTTGAGTTTGAACTCAACATGCAAAATCTCCTCCAATGGGTGTTGAGAGAGGTGTTGAGTGTGTGTTGGAAGAGAGAGGTGTTGAGAAAACTCAACACAATTGAAGCTGGCACGTGGTTGTGCTTGATTGGCTGATCAGATTTTTATCCATTTAATACTTTGAACTCAATTATTTCGTTGCAAATTAATTTTTTTTTATTTTTTTTTTACCAAAATTCATGATTTTTTTCCTCTATAAATAGAGACTTGGTTCATTTGATTTGGACACAAAAAAAAACTAAGTTTTTCACTATCTTAATTTTATTATTAGTGTTTATTTTGAAGTTAAGTGTCTTTTTTTAGTGAAATGGATCCCAATAATCATTTTAACACTCAAAATTCTGCTAATTTTCCATTTAACCAAAATCCCAACATGAAAATAATAAAATTAAATAAGAATATGAAAATAAAAAGTAAAATTTAAATCCCAACATTTAACCAAATTCTGCTAATCATAAAAATAAAAATAAAATTTAAATAAGAATATGAAAATAAAAAGTGGTGGGGTAGGGTGTTGAGTGAAAAACTATTGGAGAGGGTAAAAGTTGAATGAGTGTTGAGTTATTAGGTGGAAGAAAGAGAAAATGATGTTGGAGTGTTGGGAGTTGAAAATGTGGGTGTTGAGTTTTTCAACCATTGTAAATGGTCTAAGAGAAAAGCTAAGAGGCATTACAAACATCAAGAAATTTATGGTATAGGATAAATCTCATCTATAGTTCGGAAGCATCTAAGACATTACACATAATTTTAACACAAGTTAAAAAAACACAACTAAATCAAAAACAACAATCAATCATCCATCCATCAACTCTCTTAAGAACACTATTACTGGAAATATAAGAATGAGAATATGTTGTCTTTTTTCAAATTCAATTAAGGATGGTTTCCTTGACTTGTGTCTGCGCATATCGATTTCCTTTGTTCTCAAGATTGTCCATTTTTAATAGAAAGTTCAAAACTTTGTTGATGACTAGAGATATTGTTGCTCCAAAACACAAAAATCCTTTGAAGCTTTTTATCAAACACTATGAGTGCAGTCTTAAATCTCATATGACAAAAGCATAAAATAGACAACACCAAAACATAAATGGATAGATCTGAAAGAGGGACAAATTGCAATCTGTAGTAAATCTACAGCGGCTTTGGAGGTGCGCAAATCGTAACCAATAGAGCATAAACAGTGCAGAGGGACGGCTTTGAGATAGTAAGACCAACTTTGACGATATTTCTATCTCCTAGTAGTGGTGGTGGCTCTGGCGGCGGCCGGTTCAACAGAAATGAAGGCAGTTTAATAGTGAATTGTAGTGGAAAAAGAGAAAGTCTGATGAGAAAGCTAGATGGGAGCCATCATAAAGATAGGGGCAGCCACCATTAAATCCTAAAGATTTGGGGGAGGTATTCTAGAGAGAAGAGAGAATCTCTCTCTAACTCATCTTGTTCTTATCTCTACTATCTCCTACATAAAAGACCAATTGAAAAACATATATTAGAATCTCTAATATCACCTGTTACTAATGAGTATAAAAAATGAATCCTCAAAAACTCAAAATTTAACATGGAAGATATCAAAATGACATAAAAGTATAAAGTTGAATGGCACAAATACATAGATATGTTGAATATAGACAACCAAATACATGTCCCAATGGCGATGCAAAAATATTCTTCAACATTAAAGGAAAATTCAAAAGTAATTGCAAGAGATAGTAGAATATGTTGAAATGTCAAAATAAAAGTTATTGCAATTAGTCCGGAAACATATTAATAAATTAGAAAAAAATTACTGAAGTTGTGACAAAATGATTAATTGACATCCCTAAGTTATTTACTACACATGTCATGTTTGTATGATAAACATAGTTTCCAATAAAAAATATATGTAAACAAATATTCTAGTAAAAATCATAGTTTCCAAAACCAAACATTCCATTTAGCACTTTAGATAAACAATATGTATAATCAGACTTGGAAAAGCTTTTAATCTATATTCACCTATAACTATCAAATATATAAATTGAAGAGATGTTTTGATGCATTTCAACTAAAAGATTGATGGCAGCCATTAAAAGCTGAAAGATGCTTTCGACTGGCTAAGCCTGTCGAAGTGCCCGTCGAAAGATGGCAAAATACTTAGAAGATTTCTTCTAAGAAAGAAGGCTGATTGCCTTCGACGTCGAAGGAGTTTTCGTCGAAGACGTCTCTTGATGAAGGTGTTCGATGGTCCAGAGTGGAGCAGTTTGAAATTCAAAGCTTTGGAGGGAAAACGGTTTCCAGCAGTTACTACGTGCAAACGTGCAAGGATCTGGAGCGTCGAGCATGGAGAACGTGCCAAGTGGCTTAATCTCGAAGCAGTGTAACTGCCCGACGGTTACTTGGAATGTTTTGTATAAATAGGAGTAGACATGTAGTTTCTCGCGTGTGTTCACAATAAATACATAGTCACTCATTTAGATTCAAGTACCCAGTGTGAGCGAACGAATTGTTGAGAAATGTATGTGTGAAACACCAATTTTATCAATTCAAGTCATTTACTTTTCCAGTATTTTACATGCTTTTTCCCTTTAAATTCCTGTCGAACCTTTACTTTAAAGCCTTGTTTATTTTACCAAGCCTTTCCTTTATGCAATTTACCTTAAACAATTTACTTAAAGCCTTATCCAACTTAATTAAACTTCAAAATCAACCTATGTCCATAGGATCAATCTGATCGATCCTGCGAGTAACCAAATAAGTAACCATTTGGAAGATCAGCGGTTGTTTACCAAATCCCTAGGTAAACAAATTGGCACGCCCAGTGGGACTGTGTGTTGATTGTTGAAAAATAATCTCATCTTTCGAGTTGTATGTTATTGAGGAGTGGTAGAATATACACCAACGATAACAATACTGCCAGAAGAAGGGAAGAGATGGCGAATCCGCCAAACAATAACGAAATTCCACCACCAAGTGTGGGAGCAACGGTTAATATGACCGTTAGTGAAGCGACGAATGTTGGTTCGACACCAGCAGTGTCAGTCACAGCCACGGGGCCAATAACTTCGTTTTCAGGCCCCAGAATGCCTTTGGGAACCCCCCCACCAAGGGGAAATATTGGCACAAGGCCAGTGGTTCCCCCAGGATTTATTCCATTCTATGGTATGCCAACTTCTGAAGTGGCAAGCCTGACGAATGCTGCGTCCACTTATTCAGACCCTTTCGTGAGTGCTTCTTCGCCACTCCAAGGCTCTGGAGTAGGCATGGCGAATAGAAATAGGACCCAACTCTTAGGAGGAACGTCCCAAGTAGCCCATGGCCTTACAAATGCCTCGACAGCAGTCTTGAGGCAACAGATGGACGAAAGCAACCATGATATGGTGCAAATGTTGGCACAAACCTTGAGTACAGTGCTAAATCCTCTAATACAAAATACTACTCAATCGAATCAGCAAGTTACAGCACAAATGACGCGTTTGGCTGACTTCTTTGGAGTACCCCCACCTATTCGACAGCCCCAAAGGGCGCAAATAAGAGGAAATCAGGGGATATTTGTAGAGGAAGAAACCACCATTAATCAGGCTCAACAGCCTGTAGAACAACCTGTCGAAGAACCTAGGGTAATAGCCCCAGAGGTAAGGTTAGTTAACAGAAACCAAAATGCTGACGAAGTGGTTCAGCATATCCAACACCAAAACATGGGTTTGGAAAACAATCTGGCAACCATGATCGAAAGGATCATGAATCAGAATGGGATGAACATGGGCTTTCGAAGGCCCAACTTTACATCTCCATTGTCAGAATATGTGTTACAAACTGACTTACCTCCAAGAAGCAAAGTCCCCAAATTTACTAAGTTCTCTGGGGACACGACAGAATCTACTGTCGAACATGTGGCGAGGTATTTGATCGAAGCAGGAGACATTTCAAATAATGAAAACCTAAGGATCAAATACTTCCCAAGTTCCTTAACCAAGAACGCTTTTACTTGGTTCACAAATCTACCCCCCAATTCGATCCACCATTGGACCCAGTTGGAAAGATTGTTCCATGAACAATTCTATATGGGGCAAACCAAGATAAGCCTGAAAGAACTGGCGAGTGTGAAGAGACGTTTCACTGAACCTATAGACGAATATCTGAATAGGTTTAGGTTGCTTAAGGCGAGATGTTTTACACAAGTGCCAGAACATGAGCTGGTCGAAATAGCCGCAGGTGGTTTAGATTATTCCATTAGGAAGAAGCTAGATACCCAGTACCTAAGAGACATGGCCCAACTGGCCGACAGAGTTCGACAAGTCGAACGCCTCAAAGCTGAAAAAGCTAAGGCAACGAAAACTCACAAGAGAGAGAGAATAGCTTACGTTGAGATGGATGACGAAGATCTAGAATCCTTCGACGATACTTTAGCTGTCGAAGAAGGAGAAGTCGATTTAGCAGAACTAAAACAAGGGCCACCATACTCTTGTAAACAGTTAGTCCCCTCAAATGGGAAAAATCCCATTGGTCCAGACAGGACCAACGATAGGTTCCCAAAAAAGACTTATAGTTTTGACATCACAAAGTGTGATGAAATATTCGACTTGCTAGTTAAAGATGGCCAAATGATAGTACCCCCTGGGGTAAAAGTGCCTCCTCTTGATCAAAGAAAGAAGAGAGGTTTTTGCAAATATCATAATTTTCTGGGCCATAAAACTTCTCAATGTTTTCTTTTCAGGAATCTTGTGCAAGACGCTATTGAGGAAGGGAGATTAAAGTTTGCTGACAAATCCCCCATGGCTGTCGACTCCAATCCACTGAAGGCTGAAGCCCACTATGCAGAACCCTCTGAGGTGAACATGATAGAGGCAACCAGGATCCAGTCGAAGAAGCCAGGCATTACCATGGTCGAAGTCTCAAAGGACCACATCAACATGCCAATCTTTGGCAGTTTTTCTGGAAGTTTATCCAGGAAGACAATTGAGGCTGTCCAGAAAGCGGTCGAAGACCCGAAGTCGAAGACTGCTGAAGCACAAAAAACTGGACCAAAGCCCAGTTCCCACTTGGCCACTGTACAGGGCCAGACGGAGAATCTGGAAACACAAATGAAACAACTAACTCTTGCTAATAAGGATACCATGAATATCAACATGGTTGAACTTTCTGACCCTAAAGCTTCAGAAGAAGCCATAAGGCAAGAGCAGGCAAATAAAACGGCTTTCCCTAGGGAAAACGAAAACTTGGCAGATTTTTTACAAAGATGCCAGAAGAAGAAATCAGAGGTTATGCTATGTCCAAGATGTAGTTCTATCTTTGATAAAAAAGCTGCTGAGCACATACAAGGCGTGAGAGCAGCAAACAAGAGAAGGGAGAATGCTGGCCTTCGACATGATCCCAGAAGGGGTTCTAATCAAGACAAGAGGCCTTTGACTTTTAGGCCTCCAACAAATGTACCAGTAGACACTTGGTACAAAACATCTGGCCGGAAAAGGCCAAGTGAAGAGAAATGGCATTCTTTCGAAGTGCCAAGAGGTTCCTCTTTAATTCAGAAGAAAGATCCTCAAGTTGCTGCACCCAAGGTTGCTCAAGTGTCCAGCAACTACAAGGGAAAAAATCCTATGTCGAGATCCCAATGGAGGAGATATCAAAGAAGGCGAAAAGCTGAAAGGGAGGCTGCCAACGAACCTAAGGCAGAAACTAGTTCGAATGTGCCTCAAAGGAAACAAAGAAAGCCTCTTGAGAGAGAACCAGTTACCAACAGGCTAGTTTGGCCTAACCAGAGCGAAGTCGAAGACGAAGATGATGCTGAGTCCGACGATACTTTGGATATAATGGTGAACATTGTTTCAGTACTGCCTAGGGAATTCAATCGACAGGTAGAAGTCGAAGCCAGTGACTGGGAGGTGGAACAAGAAATGGCCAAACACAGGCCAGTGTGCTATTTTGTCATGGACAATGGCGCTACAGAGGAACAAAATGGCTTCTTCGAGCCACCTACAGAGGCGATGAAGAATCACCTCAAACCTTTGTTCATAAGGGCTAAGCTCGAAGAGACCACTGTGAACAAAATATTGGTCGACTGTGGGGCCACTATCAATATTATCCCTCATTCTATGCTAAGGAAGATTGGCAAAAGGGATGAAGAAATCAAACCTCACAATATGGTCCTGTCCAACTATGAGGGAGGCATTGGGACCACCATGGGAGTGATCCAGCTCGACATAAAAGTTGGGTCGATCCTTCGACCAACAATGTTCATGGTCATATCGGCCAAACCTAACTACAACCTTTTGTTAGGCCGTGAGTGGATTCATGGCGTAGGTGCCGTGCCTTCATCGATGCATCAAAGGCTGCTTCTATGGCGTCCAGATGGGATGGTCGAAAACATAGAGGCAGATCAGAGTTACTACCTTGGCGAAGTGAATCACTTGGGTGTAACAGATTTCGACAAAAACTTGGCTCACATAGGGCCATGTCCAACTCCTGACTTCGACATGGCGCCAGCGCCAAACACCTTTTGTTCCCTATACCTGCATCCTGAGCATGGTTTCCAATGGGACAGAGAAGACTTGTCCCACATAGACTTCAGTGGGCTAACTGATATCCAACCAACAGGTTGGGGAAGTGAATTCAGTGATAATGACTGAGTCACAATCTCTGAAGCGAATTTCGGCTTATGTAGCCGAAACCAAGATGATAACGGCTCTCGAAGCCGAAGTGAAGTACATGGCCACACAGGCCAATGATCAACAATTATCTGCTGTTGGCCCAGGAAAGGATTTCGATCCAAGACCTCCTGATATCATGCCAGATGAAATGCAGGAACAGAGGCTCGACGCCATCTATGACGATGAGCCTTTGGGCTTCGAAAAGGATCCCTTGGCGAACAACATTAAGATGTTAGCACAAGACCCTTTAGAAGAAATCAACTTAGGCGAAGGATCAGAGAATAGGCCAACTTACATCAGCGCCAAAATTGATCCAGAACTTAGGTTGGAAGTAATCCAATTGCTGAAAGAGTTTAAAGACTGTTTTGCATGGGATTATGACGAAATGCCTGGTCTCGACAGAGGATTGGTAGAACTTCAGTTGCCAATCAAACCTGGGAAGAAGCCAATCAAGCAAAATCCAAGACGCTTCGCTCCAGAAATACTGTCGAAGATCAAGACGGAGGTCGAAAGACTTCTGAAATGCAAATTCATCCGTGTTACAAGGTATGTCGAATGGATTGCAAATATTGTGCCAGTAATTAAGAAAAATGGCACATTAAGGGTGTGCATAGATTTCAGAGATTTGAATGCTGCCACCCCCAAAGATGAATATTCTATGCCTGTGGCGGAGATGCTAGTCGATTCTGCCGCTGGCTACGAATACCTGAGTATGCTTGATAGTTATTCAGGATATAATCAAATATTCATTGCTGAAGAGGATGTGTCGAAAACAGCCTTTCGATGCCCTGGGGCCTTAGGCACTTACGAATGGGTAGTGATGCCTTTTGGCCTAAAGAACGCTGGGGCAACGTACCAGCGAGCAATGAACACTATCTTCCATGATTTTATTAACACTTTTATGCAAGTTTATATTGATGATATTGTTATAAAATCTGTTTCCAGGAAGAGTCACATTGACCACCTTCGACAATCATTCGAAAGAATGAGAGAACATGGTCTGAAGATGAACCCTTTGAAGTGTGCGTTCTGTGTAAAAGCTGGAGATTTCTTGGGTTTCGTTGTCCACAAGAAAGGAATCGAAATAAATCAGAACAAGACGAAGGCAATTTTGGAAGCGAAAGCGCCATCGAATAAGAAGGAATTGCAATCTCTCTTAGGCAAGATAAATTTCTTGAGAAGGTTTATATCTAACCTAAGTGGGAAAGCTCAGGCCTTTTCACCCTTACTTCGACTGAATAAAGAGGGGTTCGAATGGGGGCAAGAGCAGCAAGAAGCCTTCGACAAAATCAAAGGGTATCTCACTAAGCCACCTATTTTGGTGCCTCCTTGTAGCAATAGGAGTATGAGATTGTACATAGCTGCATCTGACAAAACTCTGGGAAGTATGTTAGCCCAAGAGGATGAGAATGGAGTCGAAAGACCCATTTATTATCTCAGTCGAGTTTTGAATGATGCAGAAACTAGATATAGCGAAGTTGAAAAATTGTGTCTATGTCTGTATTTCTCTTGTACAAAACTCAAGCAATATATAAAACCAGTTGATGTTTATGTTTCGTCTCATTTTGATGTTTTCAAATATATGTTGTCGAAACCTATCTTGCATAGTCGAATTGGCAAGTGGGCATTAGCATTGACTGAATACTCCTTGACCTTTATGCCTCTTAAGGCAGTAAAAGGACAAGTGGTTGCAGACTTCATAGTCGACCACTCAATTCAAGTCGAGGATATTAATTATGTGGAGATAGAACCTTGGAAATTCTACTTCGATGGTTCCAGCCATAAAAATGGAACAGGAGTTGGAGTCTTGATTATTTCTCCAGATAAAATTCCAACAACATTTAAGTACCAAATCGAAGGTTCTTGTTCGAACAATGAGGCTGAGTATGAAGCTCTAATTACTGGCCTTGAAATATTGTTGGAATTGGGGGCAACTCGAGTCGAAATAATGGGAGACTCAGAGTTAGTCATCAAGCAAGTCACAAAGGAGTATAAATGCATAAGAGAGAATCTCATTATGTACTTTGTGATAGCAAATCGTTTGTTGAAACAATTTGAAAGTGTCAATATTCGACACATACCCAGAGTCGAAAATCAAATAGCCAATGACTTGGCACAAATTGCATCAGGGTATAAGATTTCAAAAACGAGATTACAAAGAGCAATCGAAGTTCGAGAAAAGATAAAGGCAACTTGTCTATCACCATCAGACTTGGAATCGACAAGGCTAGGTTATGCTGATCACTCAAACTTCGAGATTTCGTTCATTGATAATTTGTCAGACCAGGATTGGAGGAAACCCATTGTGGACTATCTTCAAAATCCAGGAGCTCCGACAGAACGAAAAACAAAATACAGGGCGTTGAGTTTTGTACTCATGGGTAATGAGTTATTCAAGAAGACGCCTGAAGGGGTGTTGCTGAAATGTTTAAGTGAAACTGAAGCATACATAGCCCTTTCGACTACACATGCTGGGGCATGTGGGGCTCACCAAGCAGGCCATAAGATGAAATGGTTGTTGTTTCGACAAGGACTATATTGGCCCACTATGCTGAAAGATTGTGTTGAGTTCGCCAAAGGTTGCCAAGAGTGTCAAGTTCATACAGGCATCCAGCATGTACCAGCAAGCGAACTTCACTCGATAGTGAAGCCTTGGCCCTTTCGAGGATGGGCGTTGGATCTTATTGGAGAGATTCGACCAGCATCATCAAAGAGTCAGAAATACATATTGGTAGGCATTGATTATTTTACTAAGTGGATCGAAGCTGTCCCTTTAGTCAATGTAGACCAAGAAAATGTCATTGAATTCATTCAAAAGAACATTATATTTAGGTATGGAATCCCTGAGACAATAACAACTGATCAAGGTTCAGTTTTCACTGGTCGAAAGATGCAGGAATTTGCTCAGGAAACAGGTTTCAAACTCCTAACATCCACGCCTTACTATGCACAGGCGAATGGTCAAGTCGAAGCAGCTAACAAAGTGGTGATTGGCTTGATAAAGAAACATGTTGGGAAGAAACCAAAGAATTGGCATAAGACGTTAGACCAGATTTTATGGGCTTGTCGAACGTCCCCAAAAGAAGCCACTGGTACAACACCATATAGGCTAACTTTTGGCCATGATGCAGTATTGCCAGCAGAAATTTGTCTTCAATCTGCAAGAGTTCAGAGGCATTATGATATTCCTTCTGAGGTTTATTGGAATATGATGTTAGATGAACTGGTGGATTTAGACGAAGAGAGATTACACGCTCTCGACTTACTCAGGCTTCAGAAGAAAAGAGTAGAGGACTCTTATAATAGAAAGGTAAAACCTAAGGTATTTTTGCCTGAAGACTTAGTTTGGAAGGTAATTCTTCCCATGGATCGACGGGATCGAAGCATGGGGAAGTGGTCACCCAAATGGGAAGGACCCTTCAGAGTTATCCAAACTTTTTCTGGTGGAGCCTATGAGGTCGAAGAGATAAGCGGTGATAAAAGGCTCTTGAGAGTAAATGGTAAATATTTGAAAAAATATAAGCCTATACTTCAAGAGATAAAAATAAAACAATAAAAGAACAAGCTAAATTAACCATAAAAATGCCAAAATGGAAATTTTATTAATTTCAGCCAAAATGGCAATTGTTGTCGAAAGTGATTACAGAAGATGGTTACAAAAGAGAATCAATCAAAAGGAAAGAGAATTCTTGAGTCGAAGATACTTGGCATGCTGTAGCTCCAACCTCTTTTTGCACCAAGATTTTTCTTGCACCAGTTTGGCAATTTGGGCGTCGAGGCTTTGAGCCCTCTCAGCGAATTCCAGGCCTTGCTTGATCTCAGTCTGGCTCTCAGTGTCTGGGATGGTCGAAAGAATTTCCTCCTGGAGCACAGTGTTGGCGTTTATCTTCGCCTCTATCTCTGCAATTTGTGTTCGGAAGGAGACATTCTCTCGCTCAATAGCATCGAACCTTTCCTGTGCAGACGCTTTCTGTTTCGACAACTCGGCAATTCGAGAAGTCGAATCTGAGACAGCTGTCCACGCAGATGAGCTTTTGCCATGCAGCACTTCGAGCTGACTGTTAAAAGTTCGTTGGCGCCGGTAATCCGCTGAGACTTGATCAATCATAGAATGTAATTCCATGATTAAGTCTGAGATTTCTGGGGCTACAGCTTCGAAGTCAACAACATTCAAAACCTCTTTTAAGCATGATGGAGCAGTGGGGTCCCCCTCTAAAGCCTTCATTAAATCCCTCTTGAAGAACTGGGCCTTAACCTTCGCCAACGCATCATCAAGAGGAGAAGTCTTAGTAGATTTCCCCGACAGAGTAGGAATTTCCTGACTAGTGTCAGAAGAACTCTTGCTCTCGACGATTGCATTAAGGTAGCTGACAGGGTCAGTTTGTTTCAAGATTTCCAAGTCCTCTTTCGACCTGTGCTTTGAGGAGGTGACCCTTGCCACAGTATTATCTTGGGCTGGAGGCTGTTGAATGCTGAGTGCCTCGTTTGGTTGCTCTTCGACTTGAACTGAGGCGGTACTAGTATCGATTTGTGGTTCTTTGTTAACATCACCTTGGGGTCCTTCGCCAGCGTCATTTTGTGGTTCTTCGCTAGCGTCACCCTGGTGGTCTTCGCCAGTACCACCTTGATGCTCTTCGTCAACAGCATCTTGATTCTCTTCGCCATTGCCTTGGTCTCTTCCTTCAGGATTCTCTTCTGATGACAAGACCACCACAGGAACCGTTTCTGGCTGTGTTTCCTCCGCCATAGGTTCTTCAGTTGTCTTCTCCACTGTTTCAGCATTGGCCTCGTTCTCAGTGTGGGCTTCGTCATTGCCCAAATCTTTTTCCCGAGGCCTGCTAAGGTCAGCAGATTCTAGAGTTTCTGAAGTCCTTGGTGGGGAACTTTCAGTGGTGTCCTGAAAAAGAGAAAGAAGACAAATCTTCAGATGTCGAAAGGGACATAATCGAATACGGGTATCTATGCCTAAGTTATAAGAAGAGTCCAATAGATTACCTGTGGACTAACTTCAGCCCCAGGGCTGGAATTGTCACTTTCGACAGGCTTGGTAACAAGAGCGTTCAGTTCCTCCTCAGTTGGTTCTTCGATGACCACTGCAGGTGGCCTAGGCTTTCTCACAGCGACCTTTATTCTGACGGTTCGACCTTCAGGAGCTGGAGTAGGAACAGAAGCGTCCTTCGTTAACTTTCGCCTCTTTAAGGGAGAAGGAGGGGAATCACTTTCGTCATCACTCCCCGATTCGATCACCAATGCTGCCCTTTTCTTGGGCGAAGGGGCCTAGAAAACCAATAGGAATTCGATTGAATAATTACGTCGAAAATAAATAATCGAAAGCCAGAATGAAAATGAAGAAAATCTGGTTACCGATGCAGGAGGCCTCCTCGAAGAGCCTTCCCCCTGTTGGTTGCCCGTTGTCTTCGCCGGCGCTATAGTCTTCGCCGGCGGTGGGGGTTTTGTCGAAGGGACTCTTCCTTGTGGGCCTTCTGTAGCCTTCTTGGCTAGGGGCTTTCGAACAACTGAAAGCGAAAAGGAAAGTTAACAGGCTAACAGTCGAAGAGAAAGATAAAAAGCAATGTGAGAGCATGAACTTACATTTCTTTACTTTGTCCAACACAAGGACAAAAGACTTCTGCAACTCTGCTATGAAGTCCTTCTCGTCGAAGAAGTACTCAGCATAATAGCTTCTCCACCACTCTTCAAAAGATGGTGAGCAAAGGAAGTTAAGCTGGTAGTTGAACAGCGAGAGGATTGTTCGACCAGCATATCTTCCGATATGCTTGGTAGCAGCTTCTTCTGTATAATCGTTGCAGAAGTACAACATTGACTTCTCTCTTTGGAAAATGGGAGAAGGCAGGGTTTGGATGATACCAAACTGGCGAGATACCAGATTGGGTTGATAGGCAAGCAGACTCAAATGAGTCTTAGAACTCTTAAATCGAAGAGGCATGATCCTGGGTGTCAGGAACGCCTCCCAAAGTACAGTGTGCTCATCGACATTGGGACCACTCGACTCCTTTGGATGTGGCCTTGTAAACCATGCTGGCCCCACCTTCCGTTGAGCAAATGGATCCATAGTTGAAACAAATTCCTTCCTTCGAGCGAACATCAGAACGAAGTTAGTGAAGGTTTGTTGGAACTCTAGCCCATCCTCCACAGGTGTCAGTAGAGCCAGCCTAATTCCTTCGATACGTCTATTAGCTATCGCTGGGGCTTGTTCATTTATCTGATTCTTCTTGGGTAAGAAGGATTCGAAAGTGGCGTTGAGCCACAGTTGAAGTAGCCAGAAAGGCCCAGCGAGTAGCAAACTGTTCCTATCTTCGACATGTTTCAAGAGAGTAACCCCATTGCTGATTGAGTCATAAAGACTGGCCAGAATTAGTTCTGCCAAACAGATGTTCTGGCGGTGATGCAGTTGGGTGGCAAGAGTGACCATCTTTTTGGTCACTTGTAGAGACTTCGAGCAGAACACAAAGCGAGTTAGCCATAAGGCTAGAAACGCTATGTGTTCGACATCCGACACTGTATCCGTCGACCTGTCGTGATAATGGTTGATGAAGGTGGTGAATGTTGGCTTGGTCTCAAAGAAGCCAATTTGGTCCTCCGACATCTCTTCCGGGTCGAAGTAATCTCCGGTTGGTCGAAGGCCAGTGATGGCCGCTACGTCGAAGAGTGTGGGGGTTAACATCCCACATGGAAGGTGAAAGGTGAAGTGAGAGTTATCCCAGAACAACAGCGAAGCTATAAGCATCTCTGGGGAGTAGTTTAAACCTGTCTTCGACAGCATTACTAGGTCAAAGATTCCCATTTCCTTCCAGACTGGAGTTTGATGTTTCTCCAACTTTGTTAGCCAAGCAATATAGTCAGAGGTCAGATTAGGGCAAGACCTGAAGACTCTAACACTTCTGTTGAAGAAACGAAGGTCGATCTTCTCGTGTGTAGGGTCTTCGTTGTCTTCTGCGTCCTTCTTGGCGCATGCTACTGGCTTGAGTTTCTCGACGATGGGAAAATAGCTCTTGATCTTCAGAGCTTCAGAGATGCTTGGGTTCATGGGTCCAGACATTGCGAAGATTTGGTTGGAGTATCCAACCGGAATCATCAAGTGACGCGAGTAAGCATCGCGAACGGAGATGTCAGATGGTTCAGGGACCCTTCGTTTCCCTGTAGCGTTCACTACCGGAGCAGTAACAAAGACCTTGGGCTTAGCAAGTTGTTCAGTTGGTGCGTTAGTCTTGGGGGCAGTAGAAGCAGAAGCCATTGTTGAAGATGAAGATGGAGTGAAAAAGGAAGAGTTTTTCTGCAAAGAGAGCAAGTTTGTATGAAAGCAAGGGAGTTTGAGGGCTAGTGTGCGTGAAAAGTCCCACAATGGGATATTCACTACTATTTATAGTAGTGGGAGAAATTCCCAATAACGAGGACATTAAATGTCATTTAATGCTGCAGGAATTAGTGGGACACGTGGTAGCATCCTGTTGTTTTGGCCGTTTCTGCAGAAACAGAGAGACGCAGCGTGCGTCCTCGTTTTTGAGATTTGTCATAATGACAAATTTTGAAGTGATGTTTGGTACTGCACGCCGTACTGAAAGTGACGTCCTAGGATCAAATCAATGATGGTTTCTTGGGATTGCCAATAGTTGGTAAAAAGCAATAAAAAGTGCACAAGTTAACTTGTGACTAAGCGTGGAAAAGCAGGTGTCGAATGGTGTTTTTCAAAGAATGCCTTTTTCTTTCAGAGTCGAAATAAGGCATTCTTGGGGGGCAATTTGTTGGCTCCTAAATTCGACACCTTTGTTTTGATTGATGGCAGCCATTAAAAGCTGAAAGATGCTTTCGACTGGCTAAGCCTGTCGAAGTGCCCGTCGAAAGATGGCAAAATACTTAGAAGATTTCTTCCAAGAAAGAAGGCTGATTGCCTTCGACGTCGAAGGAGTTTTCGTCGAAGACGTCTCTTGATGAAGGTGTTCGATGGTCCAGAGTGGAGCAGTTTGAAATTCAAAGCTTTGGAGGGAAAACGGTTTCCAGCAGTTACTACGTGCAAACGTGCAAGGATCTGGAGCGTCGAGCATGGAGAACGTGCCAAGTGGCTTAATCTCGAAGCAGTGTAACTGCCCGACGGTTACTTGGAATGTTTTGTATAAATAGGAGTAGACATGTAGTTTCTCGCGTGTGTTCACAATAAATACATAGTCACTCATTTAGATTCAAGTACCCAGTGTGAGCGAACGAATTGTTGAGAAATGTATGTGTGAAACACCAATTTTATCAATTCAAGTCATTTACTTTTCCAGTATTTTACATGCTTTTTCCCTTTAAATTCCTGTCGAACCTTTACTTTAAAGCCTTGTTTATTTTACCAAGCCTTTCCTTTATGCAATTTACCTTAAACAATTTACTTAAAGCCTTATCCAACTTAATTAAACTTCAAAATCAACCTATGTCCATAGGATCAATCTGATCGATCCTGCGAGTAACCAAATAAGTAACCATTTGGAAGATCAGCGGTTGTTTACCAAATCCCTAGGTAAACAAAGTAACAATGTTGATACGAAATAGAAAAAAAATCCAAAAGTACATTTAGTTGTCAAACTACATAATCACTACTCAGCATTCAAGGTAATATATGCCTCAAATAGATTATGATAGGGTGCAAGTAAAAGAGCAATGGAAATAAATTAGGCCTCAATAGTACACTTTATATACCAGCATGTATATGCATACTTGGATATGTTTTGATACATAATCATCATTTAACAATTTTCATGCATGAGCCATAGCAACTTCAGTTTCTCCTTCATTAAAGGTGTTGTCTTCTTCATCTTTCTTTTCTTCCATATATATCATATCTGAAGCAATCAATATAATCAGGTAGATTATACTCTGTTTGAATGCTCCTATCAACCACCTATATTTGCTTCAAATGAAATAAGATGACTTTCTCTCTAGCTTCCACGGACAGAAAAACTCTTCCTCCAATTTTAATTACAAAGTTAGCCAATCTTAGTTTGTTAATCACTTGCCACCTTGGGTTAGCAATGGATAACTGAAACAAAAATGTAGCAAGAGTTAATACCAATCTTGAAAGCTAATTATATAAGAAAAGAATTCACCTTGTGACTCTATGTGAAGTAAACTAATCTAAGCCTATCTTTAAATCACTCATCTCTCACCTTCTTCTCCTTCAATCACCCATCTCTCACCTTCTTCTTCTCCTTCAATCACCCATCTCTCAATCCTTAAAAAAAAGTATTTTGTATAACAAAAGATAGCATAACTATTTAATATTTTGAAGTGGAAAATTTAAGTAAATTTAAACATCAAGTAAAATGGAGAAAAAAAATCCACATATATACCTTTCTCTTATAGGACATGTGTAATACAGTGGGAGAACTGACTTGGTTGTTTTGCGTTTGATTGTAATTGTTGCGGATAGCAAGAGTCGCCACCGACTTTTCTTTTATCTAATAAAGGAAACGATGAAAAGAACAGGAAAGACCTTTAGAGATATTTTCTCGAGTTCAGAGGGTAGGTTATGAAAAAAAGAAGGTATTAGCATATTTTTCATCCGTAGTTATCTACGGGCTCTTAGTTGCTTGCTAGATCACTTGCTTTGTTTGAAAATGTATTTTGTGGTGTGGGTTTGAAAATATTTTGAAAACGTCTTTGTAATGATTCTCGTCTCTATAAGAATGCGTACAAAGTGTTGGTTTTGAAAATAGTTCAAAGAGGTGTTTGTTGTGGAAGATGTTTTTGAAAGTGATTTGAAAAAAGTGACTTCGTAATGATTCTCGTCTCTATAAGAATGTGTTGTACCCCAAAATTTATCCTCCCATTTTACTCAACAAATGTCAATTGAGGTCCCCAAGTTGTTCAAGGAAGTCCAAGAGTTGACCAGACAAACTCTCTCCTAAGGCAGTATACCTCAAATTAGGGTTTCCCTTTTCATCCATATGTGTGAACTACAAAGGACTAAAATGCTTCTCATGTCAAGTTTCATACCTTGCACAAAGAAGTTTGCCCAGTCAACTACTCAAATGCTTGAGAATCGACTATATTAGGTCAAAAGTCAACTGTGGCCCACATACAGTCAAACCTCAAATTTTTTGGTCAACATCAATATTTTGAAGTGACTTCCATCATTTGATCAAGGTTTGATCATGATTCCTCAAGGAATGCTCCAAATTCATCAAAATCCAAAAGTTGCTAAATTAGGGTTTTGCAGGAAAAGTCAACCCAACTTTGACCAAGCATAACTTCCTCATACTTTATCAGAAATTTTCCATCCAAGGCTCATTTTGAAAAGGATGCAATTCCTTACAATTCAACTTCATCCCACAAGTTCAAAATATGAACTCATCAAAAGATATGAATTTCTACATTATAGGTCCTTTTGAAAAGTCAACAAAAACACCTTTTGGGTCAAAGCTTCTTACATGAACATGGAAGACCCAATTGAAATGAAACCAAAAGGGTTGGTTAGGGGACATCCTAAGCTTCCTAAAAAGTCTAAGAACACCCTCCTAGGGTCAAAATTGAGAGAGATATGCATTGTCAAAGTTGGAAATATTTGGAAAATTGTCAAAAATCAACATTGATCAAATTTGCATTTTTTCCAAAGGGGCCCATGTTTTCTTGTTTGAAACATGTTTCTAATAGGACCCACGACCCCTGAGCTTTTCCACCTATTATTCTATTACTTTTATTATTTATTTTGATTTTATTTCATTTAAATCAAAACAAATCAATATAAAATAGTAAAATAATGAAATAAAATCAAATCCTTGATTTTTTATGCACATTGTGAATCCATGTACAGCTAATATGCCATCCAATTCGTGAAAAGTGGATTTGGATTGAAAAAGATTAGATTGAAGCTTGTTTTAGAAACATATCATACAAGAGCAAATCAAATCCAATTTCCATTATTTTTCAAGATTCGTGCCAATTTTATTGACCTAATTCAGTCTACTATAAGTGCATAACAATTGCAGATCAAAGGCACAAGGGTTGCAGTCGCGAAAAAGCCAAAAGCAAATTCAAAAATCTTGACAAAAAGTGAGGTTCAGTTTTCAGTCTAGAGGACCTTTTAGAGTAATTCAAGGCCAGCCATCACATCCTGGGCGTGCACTGAAGCCATCCCAACCATTTGCAAGGTCTGAAACACCCAGAATTCATCTCTACACCTCACACGGTTTGCAAGGTTTTTCAAATTTGATTATTACAATTTACGCATCATTAGCACCTTTAACTGTTATATTTGTGATCATTATCATGTTTTCAAGCTGACCACATGGTTTAATTGCAGTTTTTAGGCCTTTACACGCATCCGCCATTGTTAGGGTTTCTACATGAGTTTTAGGGTCTTTGTATACAGGTAAAATTAGACCTCCAACAAGATACCATGATGATTGTGACATCATAACCAATGGAACGCTGGTATCCAATTTCATTTATATTGCGTTTGGTGAGTTTTTGAATTGCGCAGGGATATAGCAACGGAAAGTGTCTGCAGGTAAAGGTCATCACCTAACACGACGGTTCCAGGGAGAAGATAATGTGTGGCAGCCCACCATTGGTTCATTTGAATCTCGCGCGCCTTTCTGAGTCCATTACTTTATTTTATTTATTACGTTTTGTTTTCATTATATAAACAAGTTAACAAGTTAGCGCAGTTGGCAACATATCGTTGGTGGTGAGTATAAGGACCTGAGTTTGATCCCAGGTCCCAACGATTTCTTTGTTTTATTCTTCTTCTATAATTAGGTGTGTCACGCTCTCAACCATCCACCATGCGCTAGCAATCCCTGACCAGTGGATCTAGGATCAATCCAGATCCAACGCTTGCAGTGAAGGAGTATGATACACCTTCAGGTCAACGCTACACCTAATCCAGCGTGGTTGACTTGGGCTCAGCTTAATGGGCCAAGAATTTTAGCTTCACACCCCTTCAGCAATTCATCACAGGCCCATTTGGTTATTTTTTTCTATTACTTTTTTTTAAATTTCTTTTCTCTAGTTATTTTCCTTTTTCTTTTAATTAATATAGAAATTATTTTTTATTAATTTAACAAATCAAAATCACAAAAATCTTTTTAATAAATATTTTTAATTAATTAATTTAATTAATTTCGGGTAATTTAATCTTCTTTTTATAATTAAAAATAATTAGAATTAAGATTTTAGTTGTACATAATTTAATTAATTTTTTTAAAAAATACATCAAAAATCATTTTTCTCATAAATATCTATTTCTTTAATTAATTAATTTAATTAGAAAATTAGGTTAATTTAATTTCTTTCATAATTTAAAAACAATTAGAAATTAGGTTTAATTGATTTGTAATTTAAATGTTTTCTCAAATAAAAATCCACAAAAACACTTTTTCTCTCAATTAGGGTTTTAGGTTATTTCAATCGTCCTCGCATTTAATTTTCCGCACTGTAGTTGTTTAGTTGTTGGCATGCATTTTTGGTAAAACCAGGTGTGTGAAGAATGTCATGACTGATGTCATAACATTCTAGTTTGTTAGGTACTGTTTCATTAGATACCTTTGCAGAAAAATTGAGTCTTACAGGTGCTGCTGTTTATAAGTGTGTATCTGAGCATTTTGCAAAAAGATCACATTTACCAAATTCAGTAGATAGGAATTCAGATGTCATAACAAATGTTAAGACATCCTACTCTGAACTAACAATTATGCAGTTTGGGTAATTCTGAGTTTTTTCAGGATTATGACTCAGTCTTTCCAGAACATAAAATCTCGTGGACTTGGGGTTAACCTAGCTCAACCCTAACCTGGTTGATAAAGTCCTGTGACCTAGTCTTAAGGTTAAACGGAATTAACCCTAACTTTTTATGGAAACCCTAACTGAAGATGCAGCTGCTATATATTCAACAGAGCTGCTGTTTTGGAATCAATCCCCTTTTTGACAGAAGATCATTTAGAAGCTGTATAGTTTTAACTATTATAATCCAAGCAAGTATCATTGTGATAAGTGACTTGGAATAGGTTTTAATTGTAAGGGTTGTGTACCACTCAAAGCTTTGAAGCAAGAGTGTTTTTTTGTGTCTCTTGACTAAAGCTTTGAAGCAAAGTCAAGTTAGATTTGTGTATCACTCAAAGTTGTGAAGCAAGAGTGTTTGTGTTGCTTGATTGAAAAGCTGTGAAGCATAATCAAGTGTATGTTTTGAAGAGTGTCTTCATCAATTCATTAGTCAAATTGTTTTAAGTATCACTGCTGTGATTGAGGGGGAGTGAGTAGGAACTCAGGTTTAAGTTGTACTTAGATTGAAGTTGCATTGGGTAGGTCTTAAGTGAAGGAGATAAACTGGTTGGTTTATTCCTGAATTAATATCTCTTATAGTGGATTTCCTCCCTGGCTTGGTAGCCCCCAGAGTAGGTGTTGTTGCACACTGAACTAGGTAAACAATTGACTGTGTTCTTTACTGTTTTTGTATTTACTGTCTTATAGAAAGTCAGATACGGTGTCATAACATTGAACGTGACATTGAGTATCTGCAGCCAGAATTTCAATTGGCATCAGAGCAGGCACCCTGCCTGTATTACTGGGTGAGATCTAGGGATATCACTTTCTGGCACTATGGACAAAGAAGGAGTTTTTGGAAATAGACCACCCATTCTGGATGGAACAAATTATGACTACTGGAAACCTCGTATGATAGCCTTCTTAAAATCTCTGGACAAAAAGGCTTGGAGAGCTGCTGACAAAGGATGGAACCATCCCACCATATCTGAGAAAGATGGGACAATCAGTCTGAAGCCTGAGGAAGATTGGAGTAAAGAAGAAGATGAGTTAGCCCTGGGAAATTCCAAAGCTTTAAATTCCTTGTTCAATGGAATTGATAGAAACATTTTCAGACTAGTACATCAATATGAACTGGCCAAGGAAGTTTGGGACACTCTCAAAACTACTCATGAGGGCACTTCCAAAGTGAAAATGTCAAGGCTTCAGATGTTGACTACCAAGTTTGAGAATCTAAAAATGATGGAAGATGAAACCATTCATGAGTTTCACATGAACATCTTGGAGATTGCCAACACCTCAGGAGCACTGGGAGAAAAGATGTCAGAAGAAAAATTGGTGAGAAAGATTCTCAGATCCTTGCCTAAAAGATTTGCTATGAAGGTAACTGCCATAGAGGAAGCCCAGGACATCAGCAAGTTGAAAGTGGATGAACTAATTGGGTCTGTTCAGACTTTTGAGATGGGGATCACTGATAATGGTGACAAGAAGAACAAGAGCATAGCACTTGTATCCAACACTGATGTTGAAAACAAGGAGGATGAAGAAGAAAATATTTCAGAAGCTATAGCCATGCTTGGAAGACAATTCAACAAACTCATCAAAAGAATAGATCCAAAGTCAAGGTCTAATGTTCATAACATTCCCTCTGACATTGACAGTTCCAGCAGAAGACCAAGGTCAGAAGAGAAGGGAAATCAAGGCAGAGGAATTCAATGCCATGGTTGTGAAGGATATGGGCATATTCGAGCTGAATGTCCTACCTTTCTTAAGAAACAAAAGAAAGGAATGACTGTTACTTGGTCTGACTGTGATTCAGAAAGTAATTCTGAAGAAGAATCTGCCAAACTAGTTACTGCTCTAACTGGTGTTTGTACCTCTGAAAGTGACACTAGTGATGAAGAAGTGACATTTGAAGAACTGACTGATACTTACAAGAAATTGTGTATCAGAAGTGCTGAAGTCTGTGTTCAGAATGAGAAACAATCAAAACTCATCATAAAGCTGGAGGCTGAAAAAAGGGCAAACCTTGAAACTATAAGTCATCTAGAAGGAGAAGTTCAATTGCTGAACTCACAACTGAATCAAATGACCAAATCTGTCAAGATGCTGACTAATGGAACAAACAAATTGGAAGAGATCCTTCAGGTTGGACAAAATGTGGGTAACAAATCTGGACTAGGATTTGTGGAAGCTAAGAAATCTGTTGCAGACAAGAAGATCAGGCCTGTTAAACAAATGTCAAAGCAGATGTCTCAACACAACTCTCAACATCAGAAACAGAGATATATGAAGAAAAAGTACCAAAGATGGAGATGTCATCATTGTGGGAGGTATGGCCACATAAAGCCTTTCTGCTTCAAATTGCATGGATACCCTAATCAAAACTCAGGTGTTAAACCTAAGTCAAAAAGGGTACCACATACTCCTCAATGGAAGAAAAAGGCTACTGCCCTGATAGCCCACATTTCCCTAAGAGTCTCTGCAAGGGAAGGCTGGTACTTTGACAGTGGGTGCTCTAAACACATGACTGGAATAAAGAACATTCTCAGTCATGTTAAACCTCACACCACTAGTTATGTGACCTTTGGAGATGGTGCTAAAGGTGAAATCAAAGGAGTTGGTAATTTGGACTGCCCTGAAGTTCCAAATCTAAATGAAGTACTATTGGTAAAAGGCCTGACTGCTAATCTCATTAGTATCAGTCAATTGTGTGATCTAGGATTCAAGGTCAACTTCTCAAAATTTGAATGTCTAGTATTTAATGAAAAACTAGAAGTGGTAATGAAAGGAATCAGATCTAAAGATAACTGTTACTTGTGGCAGCCTGAGAACACTAATAACTCCACTATGTGTTCCATTACCAAAGAAGAAAAAGAGATGAAACTGTGGCACCATAAGCTTGGCCATCTTCATCTAAGAAGATTGAAAAGAACTATCTCTATGGAAGCAGTCAGAAGGATTCCAAGACTGCAAATTGATAAAAGGAGGGTTTGTGGTGAACTTCAAATTGAAAGGCTTGGTAAAAAAAGACATGTCTATGATGTGATGAATAAACTTGAAGTTTCTAGAGAACAGTGCAAGAAAACTCAAAAAGAAGGATGTGTTGTCAGAACCAGAAGTAATCATGACAAGGAATTTGGAAACAACAAGTTTAATAAATTCTGTTTCCCAGAAGAAATGAGTCATGAAGTCTCTTCTCCTATAACTCATCATCAAAATGGAGTTGACAAAAAGAAAAATAGGATCATATAGGAATCTGCCAGAGGTATGATTCATGTCAAAAGAATGCCTTCTCAACTCTGCTGAAATAGTTGCAGCTAGTAGTAGCTGTTCTCAAAACATCTGGACAAAACAGATGCTCATTGAGTATAATGTCTCACAAGATGTTGTGACATTGTATTGTGACAATCTGAATACAATCAATATTTCTAAGAACCCTATTCAGCATAGCAGGACCAAGCACATTGACCTTGTAGAGAAGAAGACAATTAAACTGGAACATGGTATCATCAAGCTTCAGCTGGCTGATTCTTCTACCAAGGCTCTTGTTGGAAATCAACTTGAAAACTTGAGGGGCAAGATGGGTATTTGCCAACGTGAAAAATTATAGCAATTAATTTTGCTTAAAACAAGGGTTGAAGGAGTTATTTGTGTTGAGTCTATTTTTAGTAGGTTAATCATATGTCTTTCCAATTCTTTCAAAATTATTAAGAAGTTGAATAGACTCTCATTTGCCTCCTACCTCTCTCGTCTTTGCAACCTATTCCTTTCTCTCAATCAAAGTTTTCTCTCAAATTGCTACTGGTGCTCTAAGTCAATCAAAATGTCTCAAACATCATCTTCAACCAAGGCGACCACTTCATCTTCATCATCTGACCAAGATTCTCGAGCAATCACCACATGCATAGATTCTGATGTCCTGGAGATCACTCCTCTCAGAGAAATGGCAACTGACCCCTCCAAAGTCAAAAAGCTGAGAACTAGGCATGCAGGAAGAGCTCAAGCTACTGCTTCTGGTAATCCTTCTCATCCTTCTTCCTCTGTACCAAATAGTGAAGGATCAGCTCAAGTTCATCAAGCAATTGCTAGGCTTGTGACAAGAATACTAAGCGGAAACCAATCTGTACCAGGGATTTCTGTCCAATTAAATCAAGAATCAGCAAGCCCAAATGTGGATGTCTCTGAGAATGTAGATGTCTCTGAGAATGTTGTGACACAAAATGACAACATTCAGAACCCTTCAGAAAAGACTGTTGATCCACCTATCATTGATGTGGATGAGGAATACTCAGACAATGATCTGATTGCCAATGTAAACCCTAGCATAGCTAGGAGAATGATGAAAAGAAAGGGTAATCAGAATGATGCAAAATGTATGACCAAAGATAAACCTGCTGTTAAGAAATCCAAGGCTGAAGGCAAGACTGAGGTAGAATCTGTGAAAACTGGTCAGTCCAAAGGGAAGGTGAAAGCCCAAGTACATACTGGTAGACAACCGATTACAAAGAAAAGAAAAGAACCTGAGACTTCTGATTCTGATGAGGAATCATAGTTTGAGATTGATGCTGAAGAAATTCCTATCAGAAGGAAACTCCCCTCCAGCAAAATGGCTAGAATTCCTGAAGTCCCAACAGACAACATCTCTTTTCACCATCCTGACAATGCCACCAGATGGAAGTATGTTTGCTTGAAGAGAATAACTTTAGAAAGAGAGCTAAACAATGATGCCATGGAGTGCAAGGACATCATGGACCTGATTAAAACTGCTGGACTGATGAAGACTGTGGTAAAATTTACCAAGTGCTATGAAAATCTGGTCAAGGAGTTCATAGTTAACTTGTCTGATGAATGTGCTGATGGAAGGTCAGCTGACTTTGAAAGTGTTTATGTTAGAGGAAGAAGGGTTAATTTCTCTCCATCAGAAATTAACAAATTTCTTGGAAGATCAAATGAGGATTGCCCTGAACTGGAAGTCACTGACAATGAAGTTTGTCAAACCATCACAGCAAGACAAGTCAAGTGCTGGCCCTTGAAATGCAAGCTGAATGCCAGCAAACTTAGCATGAAATTTGCCATCCTGCACAAGATTGGTGCAGCCAACTGGGTCCCTACAAACCATAAATCAACTATCTCCACAGGATTGGGGAGATTTATTTATGTTGTGGGAACCAAGACTGTTTTTGACTATGGCAGGTATATTTTTGAACAAACTTTAAAACATGCTGGTAGTTATGCTGTCAAAGGCCCAATTGCCTTTCCCTCCCTCCTTTGTGGAATTATCCTTGCACAATACCCTGATATCCTGGTGGCAAGAGATACTGCTTGCAAAAGAGCTCCTGCTCTTGGGTTACACTACAAGCTGTTTCAGGGATCTCATGCTCCTGATATTGTCATAACATCAGCTGAGACATCATCTGTAAAGACTCAGTCCAAAACATCTGATGTTATAGCTGTATTGAAAGAGACCTGCAAAGAGCTGGAAGCCAGGAAAAAGACCCTAGAAAACCTAATTGCCAGGTTAGAAAAGGAGGAAGCTGAAGGAAACAGAAGGGAAGAGGGTGCAGAAGCTGAAGATCAACTCAATACTGAAGAAACTAGCTCCTCTGATGGGGACAGTGCTTGAAGGTTGGTGGAGTTGATGCTGGTCCCTGGTGGAGTTTGGAAGTGTGTTCAGATTTTAGTTGCTGTTCTTATTACTTTTTCTGGATGACTGTATAAATTTTAAGAACATGTATCTTTGGCCCATTTGTGGCTAAAGAGGGGGAGATATATTTTGGTACTTTATTAGACATTCTATTTTTCTGCAGTCATATTTATTCTGCTGCTATCTATCTCTGATTGCTTAGGGGCTTTAGCCAAAAATCTGCCAAAGGGGGAGTTTGTAGTTGTTTAGTTGTTGGCATGCATTTTTGGTAAAACCAGGTGTGTGAATGAATGTCATGACTGATGTCATAACATTCTAGTTTGTTAGGTATTGTTTCATTAGATACCTTTGCAGAAAAATTGAGTCTTACAAGTGCTGCTGTTTATAAGTGTGTATCTGAGCATTTTGCAAAAAGATCACATTTACCAAAATCCGTAGATAGGAATTCAGATGTCATAACAAATGTTAAGACATCCTACTCTGAACTAACAGTTATGCAGTTTGGGTAATTCTGAGTTTTTTCAGGATTATGACTCAGTCTTTCCAGAACAGAAAATCTCGTGGACTTGGGGTTAACCTAGCTCAACCCTAACCTGGTTGATAAAGTCCTGTGACCTAGTCTTAAGGTCAAACAGAATTAACCCTAGCTTTTTGTGGAAACCCTAACTGAAGATGCAGCTGCTATATATTCAACAAAGCTGCTGTTTTGGAATCAATCCCCTTTTTGACAGAAGATCATTTAGAAGCTGTATAGTTTTAACTATTGTAATCCAAGCAAGTATCATTGTGATAAGTGACATGGAATAGGTTTTAATTGTAAGGGTTGTGTACCACTCAAAGCTTTGAAGCAAGAGTGTTTTTTTGTGTCTCTTGACTAAAGCTTTGAAGCAAAGTCAAGTTAGATTTGTGTATCACTCAAAGCTGTGAAGCAAGAGTGTTTGTGTTGCTTGATTGAAAAGCTGTGAAGCATAATCAAGTGTATGTTTTGAAGAGTGTCTTCATCAATTCATTAGTCAAATTGTTTTAAGTATCACTGCTGTGATTGAGGGGGAGTGAGTAGGAACTCAGGTTTAAGTTGTACTTAGATTGAAGTTGCATTGGGTAGGTCTTAAGTGAAGGAGATAAACTGGTTGGTTTATTCCTGAATTAATATCTCTTATAGTGGATTTCCTCCCTGGCTTGGTAGCCCCCAGAGTAGGTGTTGTTGCACACTGAACTGGGTAAACAATTGACTGTGTTCTTTACTGTTTTTGTATTTACTGTCTTATAGAAAGTCAGATACGGTGTCATAACATTGAACGTGACATTGAGTATCTGCAGCCAGAATTTCACGCACGCTTGTTAGTTATTTGTCCATTATTTTGTAACTGCTAAGGGTTTGTAATAGTTGACCTAGGGCTTTTATTTACTGTTTAATCCCTGATTTTTGGTTATGTAATTAACCCCCTTCCCCAAAGCCTTGTAATAGCTAGGTTTTATTTTCCGCACTTTAAATTCCCGCAATCTTTAACTGTCTAGATGCATGGCTAATAGGATTGTAAAAAGAATGCTTGGAATTTAAAACGGTAGATCACCTAATGTGCAAAAACTAAATAATTGAAAAAAATTTCACATGCACATGTTCACTCCTAGGGTTTGCCTCACTCCGGTTGCCTTCGGTAAACAATCATTAAGCATAGGAAATTTTAGTGGTCGCCCTCCTGTCTAAAAGATCAAATGTCCCATTTGAATGTTGCCTCAGAAATGTTGCCTCAGAAACGTTGCCTCGAAAAGATCTTAAAGACTTTAGGGTTACTACTAAGGTTTTCTAACTATTGCTTTAGTGATTGTATTTGTCCCTTTCGAATGTCCCTTACAACTCCAACGACGGTGATACCTACTCCTTAATAGTAGGATAGCGCTGTCTAAAGGAAACGAGAACGAATAATCTTTTTTCGAGTAGGTAGAATCTTAAGTACTTGCTCAGCAAAAACTTTTCACACAAACACCTTTCAAAACAAATTTTCAAAACAAACTTCGTCACACCCTTGAGGACTGATACAAGGGTTATCACGAAGCAAAACGTTTTCAAAACAAACACACACAAGCAATTTGAAAATGAGCATGTACCTAAGAGCCCATAGAAAACCATGGATAGAAAGGGTGCTAACACCTTCCCTTTCTATAATCTACCCCCCGTACTCAGAATATCTCGAAAAAAGGTTTTTTCTGTTCTTTTTCCTTTTCCATGATTGGATGAAATAAAAGTCGGTGGCGACTCTTGCTTACCGTGACATTTTTCAAAAACAAAACGCAAAATGCAAACCAGTATTAACAGTCGGTTCTGACACCGTATCACAGAACTGGCGACTCTGCTGGGGAAATTTATAAAGTGGGGTATACCTTAGGATTTAGATCATTTTAAAATTGCTTCTCTTGATTGTCTTGATTGCTTTACTTTTGAGGGTTTGTTCGGGATTACTATAGATCCTACACCTGAATCTGGGGAACACCTTTTAAGTAAGTAGCAATAAACTGTGCGGGAACTATGCTGGGGTATATCGGCATGTTTGAAGCATTAGCTACGTTGATGTGGCACTTTGGTTGGTACAGGTAACCCTTGAGTCAATCAGGGAGAGTACGGGGCCGCCGCGTGGTATCGTGAAGCATCAACTGACCTTAGAACCTTTAATTGCACAACTTGGCCAGTAGGACGTAGCGAGATGGCCGACTTTGGTGTATGCCCAAGGTCGACAGATACTCGATGCTACACTCATTGAGGTCTGACTCTTGAGCTTTGTTTGGTTGTGATTCAATCGCCTATTGAACGAAGCTGGGAGAAAGATCAGTGATATTGAGATCCCTTTTAGAACTCGGTTACTATTTATAGGACAGGTTGAACCAATCCAACTTCAAGAGGGTATGACCTTAAAACTCATGCAAGCCTTAAACCTAAGGACTTGATGTGACTTGTTTGTTATTTGTTATACCTGTGATTTTATAACCTAATCATGACATCATAAGCATGGTATATCATGACTAACCATTTCAAGGATTCCCTAGGGCTCATTTTTGCTCTGTTTTGTAGGACATGGCATCTGCCCGTAGGAACACTATACAGATCAACCTTGTGAAAATGTCTCCCCAACTAAAGGATCTGACATTAAGGGTTCTCTAAGGTTCTCATTTCACTAGAAAGCATGGTCGGTTGCTCAATTTGGTCACTGCAAAACCTGATGAAGAGTTGTTAAAAGTGCTGTTTCAGTTCTTCCACCCGGCGCACCATTGTTTCACCTTCCCGGATTATCAGTTAGTACCTACTATGGAGGAATTTTATCAATTATTGGGAGTTGTGATACGGTGGGAGAACTGACTTGAGGTTTTGTGTTTGTGTTTGCAAATGTTTCGGTTTAGCAAGAGTCGCCACCGACTTTTATTTTATCCAAAAGGAAAGGTAAAAAAGCACATGAAAGACCTTTGAGATGTTTTCTTGAGTTCGGAGGGTAGATTATGAAAAGGGAAGGTGCTAGCACCCTTTTCATCCATGGTGTTCCATGGGCTCTTAGTTACTTGTTTAGATCACTTGCTTTGCTTTTTCAATTGTTTGAAATGGTGCTTTGTGTGGTTTTGAAAGTATTTTGAAAAGAGGCCATCGTTTTGACAATCTTTGTAATGATTCTTGTTCGTAAGAATGTATACAAAGATGTTTGTCTTTTGAAAAATGTTTCAATGTTTTGAAAGTTGTTTGGAAATGTTTTGAAATTGTGTGTGTGTGTGTGTGTTTGAAAATAGCAAGGATTGTTTGCAAATTGATCAAGTAACTAGAAGCTTATCTACCTACTCAAAAGTCTTTCTTGTACAGTTTTTATTCCTTTGATGTTGTTTACCTACCATTGTTTTGGTAGATAACCCTATCTTTGGATGTTAAACGGGACGGGCGTGGGTCATCGTATGACCATGATAGCAATGGTGCCAAGTATCTTAGCAAGTTTTTAGGGACTAAGATCATTTGTTTTTAGGCAACCTTGTCTAGCGTCATCGAGGGACTGTGATCTTTTGTTTTGTTTTATTTTGCCAAGATACTTTGCATGCATACCATGGTCATTTTGTAAGGCAACAAAGTGGATGAAACCCTAGAGGGTGCTTGTGTGCAATGTGTTTTCATTTTTCATGCATTTTTGTCTTGTATTAAGTCATGCTATTTGTTTGATTTTTGGTCTTTTCATTCAAAACCCTAGTTTACTATCATGGTATATGAAAGCAATAAAATGCGTAAAGTAAATCTAGACTATTACAACAATATTATGGGAGGGAGGATACAAGTTTTGAATGGGGAATATTGCACAAAATAAAACCCTAATTCACTATTACAACCCAATTGAATTTATTGTACAATAAATAAATAAGCAATTATTTAAATATGCAATAAAAATGTATGTATGCAAAAATGTTTTTGTATTAATTTTATGTATGTAAAAATAAGTTTATTTAAGTCTTAAAAATAAGGAAAAAATAAAATGATTATTTTTGAAAGGGGTGAAAACCCTATATTTTGTTTAAAAGAAATATTGTTTTCTAATAATTTATTTTATTCATTTTGTTCAAGAAAAATAATAATAATAATAACCCAGATAGAATCACAATTCTTTGATGTCCTTGGCAAACCAGACACAAAATCCATAGAGATTCCATCCCATTTCTATTCCGGAACAAACAAAGGTTCCATAAATCCTGACGGTTTCTGATGCTCAATCTTCAACTTCTGACAAACCAAACAAGCATACACAAACTCAACAATTTCCTTTTTCATTCCCGGCCACCAAAACAACTTCTTCAAATCATGGTACATTTTAGTAGCACCAGGATGAATACTCAATCCACTACGATGTCCTTCTTCCAAAATACTCTTCCTAATCTCTGCAACATCCGGAACACACACCCTATTACCAAATCTCATAACACCATTCTCATCAATCCGGAACTCGCCTCCTTGACCTTGGTTGATCAATGTCAATTTATCAACTAACCCAACATTGGACTTCTGTCCATTCCGAATTTCTTCCAGAATACCACTAGTCAGTTTCAACATACCCAATTTCACACTATTCGGAGTAGTTTCACATACCAAACTTAAATCTCTGAACTGCTCAACCAAATCTAACTCACGGACCATTAACATCGACATATGCAAGGACTTCCTACTCAAGGCATCCGCAACAACGTTTGCCTTACCAGGATGGTAATTCAAACTGAAATCATAATCCTTTAGAAATTCTAACCATCTCCTCTGCCTCATATTCAACTCTTTCTGATCAAAGAGATACCTCAGACTTTTGTGATCACTGAACACCTGAAACCGAGAACCATATAAATAATGCCTCCATAACTTCAAAACAAACACAACAGCTGCCAACTCCAAATCATGAGTCGGATAATTCCTTTAATGTACTTTCAATTGTCTCGAAGCATAAGCCACCACCTGCTTATCTTGCATCAACACACCACCTAATCCCATTAATGATGCGTCACAATACACAACAAAAGACTTAGTCGGATTTGGCAAAATCAAGATCGGAGCACTTGTCAACCTCCTCTTCAGCTCTTGAAATCCTTTCTCACATTCAACATCCCAAACAAACATCTGACCCTTCCTGGTCAACTTAGTCAACGGTAACGCTAATTTGGAAAATCCTTCTATAAACTTCCTGTAATAACCTGCAAGACCCAGAAAACTACGGATCTCAAAAGCATTCTTCGGCGCTTCCCACTGAGATACTGCTTCTACCTTCGTAGGATCCACAGCAATTCCATTCTTGGAAATTACATGGCCAAGAAAACTGACTTCACTTAACCAGAATTCACACTTGGACAACTTCGCATAAAGCTTTTTCTCTTTCAACAATTCCAACACAACTCTGAGATGTTCTGCATGCTCTTCATCGCTCTTCGAATAAATTAGAATATCATCAATGAACACCACCACAAACTTATCAAGATACGGATGAAATATCCTGTTCATATACTCCATGAAAACACCAGGTGCATTAGTAACTCCAAACGGCATAATAGAATACTCGTAATGTCCATACCTCGTTCTAAATGCAGTTTTCTGAATATCTTCCGACTTCACACGAATCTGATGATATCCAGATCTCATATCAATCTTACTAAATACACAAGCTCCAACTAGTTGATCCATCAAATCATCGATCCTCGGAAAAGGATACCGATTCTTGATTGTAACTTTATTCAGCTGTCTGTAATCAACACATAATCTCATTGAACCTTCTTTCTTCTTAACCAACAACACTGAAGCACCCCACGGCGAAACACTTGGACGAATAAACTTCTCCTCAAACAAATTCTCAAGTTGACTCTTCAACTTTCTCAATCTAGAAGCAGACCTCTTATAGGCATCCTCGAATTCGAACTAGTTCTAGTAACAAAACCCATTAAGACTTCACCTTGCACTCTCACACCGTTCCACTTACTTCACCACTGAATACTTCATAAAAAAATTACATCCAATAGGTCACATGCCTTTATCTTGCTCTCGCCGAGATCTAAATCTCTCGTTACGCAAACCATAATGCTTCTCTTCTTGCCGACTCAACTAATTTCACACACTGTAAAGCTGGCACAATAAGTACATCCCATCCAACGCGATCCCGACTACTATCAACATTAGATTAAGGGTGATCAGTTCCTCAATTTGTCAATAGATAGTTAACAATCATGAGGTGGCATCAACCATCGTTACCAAACCACAACATCATCTTCAATCTTACCCTTCAAGCTACTTAAACATAACCATGCTTGAAGCATCAACTGCTCGGCAATACTTACATCTTACAATCGGCGGTGTACTGAACCACCCCTTGCACAAAACTTCAGAGAAGAAACTTCTCCCCCACTTATTTCACACGTACCTCTGCAGACAACGAAAAGGAAACAATCAAGTACCGACAGTGTTTCACACACATGTCGTATACCAAAAGGGAGTAAACACATAAACAACCTGGCCGATAGACCGACCTGCTCTGATACCACTATTGTAACACCCCTTCTAAATAACCCGCGAATATATTAATTAAATCAGAGTAACATGGAAAATAGGGATGTCACAATCCAAGATAAATATAAAAACCTCAATCTACAGTTATCATGCTTTACTGGAGGAATTATTAAGATAAATATTCAAATCAACATCATGTTCTACACAACGGAAATGTCTCAAAACCGGAATAACTTCACTTCATAAGTATTCCCAACATAAACTAAACAATAGAGTATAAAATAAAACTCATCATTCAAACGTTTCCCCCAGTGTTACAACCTATCAGAGCACGACACTGACACGCGGGCTTAAAGTAACATAGCTCTAGAGCCATCCTCACCAACTCCTGAGCTGCTAACTTTAATCTGAAATCATTAAAGTAAGGGTGAGATTTCTCATAATTAACATGCATTATAAGCTTCTCAATCAACATTATTTCACAAGCATATTATTTCACCCATTTTAGCATAAATCCAGATTTAACACGCAGATCCAATCATACAAGTCATTATGCACCAATCAATAATCAACCAAAGAATTGTAACACTGAAAGTCATCCTAACATGTTATAATTCCATGTAAACACAAATGCAGACTCAATGCATGTGGTACCAATCACGTGACCAAGTCACCCAACACTGATCCATCATCAACCGGATACAACAACCATTGATTCGTCCATAAACACCGGACACGAATCCAGCTGATCCATCATCAATCGGATACAACAACCATCGATTCGTCCATAAACACCAGGACACGAATCCAGCCTAACCACCCATCATCACCCGGGTATCGGTTAACGGCAATACAAGTCAAATTCCACATAATGGGAATTAACTTCACCAAAACAATGCATATGCATGCACATCACCAGCATGCAACATCAAATCAGGCTATGAAATACATCAATTTATCATAACTGAACCAAAACCAAAAGAAACATGATATCATTATTTATCATACACACATCAAACAGCATAAACATGCACTTCATACACAAGGACCTGATACAATCAATCATCATGGATACACCATTGCATATACACCAAATATGCACATAATAACAAACCGCATAATCGGAAAGTCAACATCAAATCAACGGAATATGATCACAACATAATTCCAAATAATTCCAAAACCAATATATCACATGATCACATCTCAATCATAATGGATAGCAGGCACAACACATAAGTATCAGTTCTCATTCACCAAATCAGAACAATTTACAAACAATTCTACATCATTCTCAAAATACCAAAGTTTACAAAAAAATCGGGAATTCGACTCTTTTTAAAATAATTTTATAAAATAATATTTTTCTTATTTTATAAGATAGCATTTTAAATTTAAGAAATACTGCCGAAAACGGCACTCAAATCGGACTTACGGTTTGAAAGTTATGAATTTTCAAAGTTTAATATTTTTCAAAAAGTTACGTTTCTGGAAAATGTACTGGAACCCAGTTCCTACCTATATAGGAACCGGTTCCTGCGACCAATTTTGCAAGTTTTTGTAAATTTTCACAGTGGAACCCGGTTCCTCCCCACTGGGAACCGGTTCCCACGACCTGCAGAGTCAAAATCTGCTATTTTGACAGCATTATTCATTTCAATCCCATCCAATTCATACCCATACGAATTATAACATTTGGAACACCAAAATGCAACCAATACACATCAATACAACATCATAAATCATGTTTCCATCACTCCTATTAATTATTCATCACATTAATGGTTCCAATTCCTATACTCTGACACAATTAGGGATAATCCCACAAACCTAGAATTCCAAAAATCGAGATTCCTAACATGCTTAATCAATTCTATTGATCTCAAAATCTATAAGGCATATTAAATAATTGAAATCACCCCTTACCTCGCGATGATCCTTCGAATTCACGGCGTTTGGCTTTTTCCTCTCTTCTCTTCTCTTCTCCAATTTCACGTACAATGATTTTCTCCCAATAACCTTCTTTTTCTTTTCCTTTTATTATTTTCCAAATAATAGAAATAAATTAGTAATTATTTAGTAGAGCTTTTTACTTCACACACCTCTAATTCAACCTTACACCCCCCGGTCTTCCTTTTTAATTCCATTATTAATTCATCCATTTAATCCAAAATATTATTAATTAAGCCTTTAATTAATTAAATAATTAAATTCCTAATTATTTAACACTTAAATTAATTTGGGGTATCACAACTCTCCCCTACTAAAAGAGTTTTCGTCCTCGAAAACATACCTTAGACGAACAGTTCGGGATACGAGTCCTTCATCTGACTCTCCAGCTCCCAAGTGACATTTCCATCTGCTGGTCCTCCCCAAGCCACTCTTACCAACGCGATCTCCGTGCCTCACAACTGTTTCAACTCCTGATCCTCAATTCTCGCAGGTACCGCTTCCACAGTCAAATTCTCTCGTACCTGTATATCGTCTATCCAAATCTCATGAGACGGATCAGCAATGTACTTCCTTAGCTGAGATACATGAAAAACATCATGCAAATTTTCAAGTGACGGCGACAAAGAAATCTGATAAGCAACTTTCCCAACTCTCTTGGTAATCTGAAACGGACCAATAAAACGTGGAGTCAACTTCTTTGACTTCAAAGCTCGACCAATACCAGTCATCAGAGTAACTCGCATAAAAACATGTTCTCCTTTGCTAAACTCGAGATCTTTCCTCCTCTTATCGTGATAACTTTTCTGACGACTCTGAGAAGTCCTCATCTTCTCCTGAATCATCTTAATCTTTTCCGAAGTCTGTTGGAAAATTTTCGGTCCAATCACAGCACTCTCTCCAGATTCATACCAACACAACGGTGTCCGACACCTCCTACCATACAATGCCTCAAACGGAGCCATACCAATGCTCGAATGAAAACTATTGTTGTAGGTAAACTCAATCAATGGTAGATAACTATCCCAAGCTCCACCTTTCTCCAACACACAAGCTCTTAACAAATCTTCCAACGACTGAATCGTTCTCTCCGTCTGACCATCTGTCTGTGGATGATAAGCGGAACTCAAACGCAACTTAGTACCCAACGCTTCTTGCAATCCCGTCCAAAATTTAGATGTAAACCTCGGATCTCGATCCGACACAATACTAGAAGGAATACCGTGCAAACTCACAATCTTCTCAACATACAATTCTGCCAACCTTTCCATCGGATAATCCATTCTTATCGGAATAAAGTGAGCAGATTTCGTTAACCGATCAACAATAACCCAGATAGAATCACAATTCTTCGATGTCCTTGGCAAACCAGACACAAAATCCATAGAGATTCCATCCCATTTCCATTCCGGAACAAACAACGGTTCCATCAATCCTGACGGTTTCTGATGCTCAATCTTCGACTTCTGACAAACCAAACAAGCATACACAAACTCAACAATTTCCTTTTTCATTCCCGGCCACCAAAATAACTTCTTCAAATCATGGTACATTTTAGTAGCACCAGGATGAATACTCAATCCACTACGATGTCCTTCTTCCAAAATACTCTTCCTAATCTCTACAACATCCGGAACACACACCCTATTACCAAATCTCATAACACCATTCTCATCAATCCGGAACTCGCCTCCTTGACCTTGGTTGATCAATGTCAATTTATCAACTAACCCAACATCGGACTTCTGTCCATTCCGAATTTCTTCCAGAATACCACTAGTCAGTTTCAACATACCCAATTTCACACTATTCGGAGTAGTTTCACATACCAAACTTAAATCTCTGAACTGCTCAACCAAATCTAACTCATGGACCATTAACATCGACATATGCAAGGACTTTCTACTCAAGGCATCCGCAACAACGTTTGCCTTACCAGGATGGTAATTCAAACCGAAATCATAATCCTTTAGAAATTCTAACCATCTCCTCTGCCTCATATTCAACTCTTTCTGATCAAAGAGATACCTCAGACTTTTGTGATCACTGAACACCTGAAACCGAGAACCATATAAATAATGCCTCCATAACTTCAAAACAAACACAACAGCTGCCAACTCCAAATCATGAGTCGGATAATTCCTTTCATGTACTTTCAATTGTCTCGAAGCATAAGCCACCACCTGCTTATCTTGCATCAACACACCACCTAATCCCATTAATGATGCGTCACAATACACAACAAAAGACTTAGTTGGATTTGGCAAAATCAAGATCGGAGCACTTGTCAACCTCCTCTTCAGCTCTTGAAATCCTTTCTCACATTCAACATCCCAAACAAACATCTGACCCTTCCTGGTCAACTTAGTCAACGGTAACGCTAATTTGGAAAATCCTTCTATAAACTTCCTGTAATAACCTGCAAGACCCAGAAAACTACGGATCTCAGAAGCATTCTTCGGCGCTTCCCACTGAGATACTGCTTCTACCTTCGTAGGATCCACAACAATTCCATTCTTGGAAATTACATGGCCAAGAAAACTGACTTCACTTAACCAGAATTCACACTTGGACAACTTCGCATAAAGCTTCTTCTCTTTCAACAATTCCAACACAACTCTGAGATGTTCTGCATGCTCTTCATCGCTCTTCGAATAAATTAGAATATCATCAATGAACACCACCACAAACTTATCAATATACGGATGAAATATCCTGTTCATATACTCCATGAAAACACCAGGTGCATTAGTAACTCCAAACGGCATAATAGAATACTCGTAATGTCCATACCTCGTTCTAAATGCAGTTTTCTGAATATCTTCCGACTTCACACGAATCTGATGATATCCAGATCTCAGATCAATCTTACTAAATACACAAGCTCCAACTAGTTGATCCATCAAATCATCGATCCTCGGCAAAGGATACCGATTCTTGATTGTAACTTTATTCAGCTGTCTGTAATCAACACATAATCTCATTGAACCTTCTTTCTTCTTAACCAACAACACCGGAGCACCCCACGGCGAAACACTCAGACAAATAAACTTCTTCTCAAACAAATTCTCAAGTTGACTCTTCAACTTTCTCAATCTAGAAGCAGACCTCTTATAGGCATCCTCGAATTCGAACTAGTTCTATTAACAAAACCCATTAAGACTTCACCTTGCACTCTCACACCGTTCCACTTACTTCACCACAGAATACTTCTTAAAAAAATTACATCCAATAGGTCACATGCCTTTATCTTGCTCTCTCCGAGATCTAAATCTCTCGTTACGCAAACCATAATGCTTCTCTTCTTGCCGACTCAACTAATTTCACACACTGTAAAGCTGGCACAATAAGTACATCCCATCCAACGCGATCCCGACTAATATCAACAAGAGATTAAGGGTGATCAGTTCCTCAATTTATCAATAGATAGTCAACAATCATGAGGTGGCATCAACCATCGTTACCAAACCACAACAGCATCTTCAATCTTACCCTTCAAGCTACTTAAACATAACCATGCTTGAAGCATCAACTGCTCGGCAATACTTACATCTTACAATCGGCGGTGTACTGAACCACCCCTTGCACAAAACTTCAGAGAAGAAACTTCTCCCCCACTTATTTCACACGTACCTCTGCAGACAACGAAAAGGAAACAATCAAGTACCGACAGTGTTTCACACACATGTCGCATACCAAAAGGGAGTAAACACATAAACAACCTGGCCGATAGACCGACCTGCTCTGATACCACTATTGTAACACCCCTTCTAAATAACCCGCGAATATATTAATTAAATCAGAGTAAGATGGAAAACAGGGATGTCACAATCCAAGATAAATATAAAAACCTCAATCTACAGTTATCATGCTTTACTGGAGGAATTATTAAGATAAATATTCAAATCAACATCATGTTCTACACAGCGGAAATGTCTCAAAACCGGAATAACTTCACTTCATAAGTATTCCCAACATAAACTAAACAATAGAGTATAAAATAAAACTCATCATTCAAACGTTTCCCCCAGTGTTACAACCTATCAGAGCACGACACTGACACGCAGACTTAAAGTAACATAGCTCTAGAGCCATCCTCACCAACTCCTGAGCTGCTAACTTTAATCTGAAATCATTAAAGTAAGGGTGAGATTTCTCATAATTAACATGCATTATAAATTTCTCAATCAACATTATATCACAAGCATATTATTTCACCCATTTTAGCATAAATCCAGATTCAACATGCAGATCCAATCATACAAGTCATTATGCACCAATCAATAATCAACCAAAGAATTGTAACACTGGAAGTCATCCTAACATGTTACAATTCCATACAAACACAAATGCAGACTCAATGCATGTGGTACCAATCACGTGACCAAGTCACCCAACACTGATCCATCATCAACCGGATACATCAACCATCGATTCGTCCATAAACACCGGACACGAATCCAGCTGATCCATCATCAATCAGATACAGCAACCATCGATTCGTCCATAAACACCAGGACACGAATCCAGCCTAACCACCCATCATCACCCGAGTATCAGTTAACGGCAATACAAGTCAAATTCCACACAATGGGAATTAACTTCACCAAAACAATGCATATGCATGCACATCACCAGCATGCAACATCAAATCAGGCTATGAAATACATCAATTTATCATAACTGAACCAAAACCAAAAGAAACATGATATCATTATTTATCATACACACATCAAACAACATAAACATGCACTTCATCCACAAGGACCTGATACAATCAATTATCATGGATACACCATTGCATATACACCAAATATGCACATAATAACAAACCGCATAATCAGAAAGTCAATATCAAATCAACGAAATATGATCACAACATAATTCCAAATAATTCCAAAACCAATATATCACATGATCACATCTCAATCATAATGGATAGCAGGCACAAAACATAAGTATCAGTTCTCATTCACCAAATCAGAATAATTTACAAACAATTCTACATCATTCTCAAAATACCAAAGTTTACAAAAAAATCGGGAATTCGACTCTTTTTAAAATAATTTTATAAAATAATATTTTTCTTATTTTATAAGATAGCATTTTAAATTTAAGAAATACTTCCGAAAACGGCACTCAAATAGGACTTACAGTTTGAAAGTTATGAATTTTCAAAGTTTAATATTTTTCAAAAAGTTACGTTTCTGGAAAATGTACTGGAACCCGGTTCCTACCTATACAGGAACCGGTTCCTGCAACCAATTTTGCAAGTTTTTGTAAATTTTCACAGTGGAACCCGGTTCCTCCCCACTGGGAACCGGTTCCCACGACCTGCAGAGTCAAAATCTGCTATTTTGACAGCATTATTCATTCCAATCCCATCCAATTCATACCCATACGAATTATAACATTTGGAACACCAAAATGAAACCAATACACATCAATACAACATCATAAATCATGTTTCCATCACTCCTATTAATTATTCATCACATTAATGGTTCCAATTCCTATACTCTGACACAATTAGGGATAATCCCACAAACCTAGAATTCCAAAAATCGAGATTCCTAACATGCTTAATCAATTCTATTGATCTCAAAATCTATAAGGCATATTAAATAATTGAAATCACCCCTTACCTCGCGATGATCCTTCAAATTCACGGCGTTTGGCTTTTTCCTCTCTTCTCTTCTCTTCTCCAATTTCACGTACAATGATTTTCTCCCAATAACCTTCTTTTTCTTTTCCTTTTATTATTTTCCAAATAATAGAAATAAATTAGTAATTATTTAGTAGAGCTTTTTACTTCACACACCTCTAATTCAACCTTACACCCCCGGTCTTCCTTTTTAATTCCATAATTAATTCATCCATTTAATCCAAAATATTATTAATTAAGCCTTTAATTAATTAAATAATTAAATTCCTAATTATTTAACACTTAAATTAATTTGGGGTGTCACAGGGGGTGCAAAAGCAAAATGGGGGGTGCAAATAGTAGCAGGCCCAAGGCCCTGGCCCAGGACAGCTTCGTCCCTGACCTCCAGACAGCAACTTCGCGCGCGCTTGCCTTCAAATCCTGTTCTTGCTATTCTTTGCATAAAATCAAAAACTTATAACACAAAAAAGGTAGCTCATGAACTCACGATTCCAATGATATAAAGAACATGACCTAACTCTAAAAGACCAAGAAGAATTTTAATGGCCCTAATTTCTGACCTAGTTTTTTTAGCATGTTAAACATCCAAATACTCTTAGCTCAGTTAATATAAATGGAAACTATGCATATGTACAACTTAAGCATGTTGAGGACTACCTTTTTTCTTCACAAACCTAAGCTTAAGGATGCCTAAATAGAGAGATAGAAACTTGACAAATACCTTGTTCAGTTGAGTTTGGATATGGCAATATGGGGACTTTGAGTGAGGCCTGAAGTTTTTGTGAGCTTCCTTGAAGTTCCCTCAAGCTTCTCCAATGCTCAGCTTGCCTTGTAGATGCCTGAATCTCCCTGTAGAAGTCAACCTGCAAACTCAAAAAATGAAAATGGTGAAGTGTGAAACTGAGATCACAGTTGCTAGACAGGGGCCTGGATAGTTCAGGTGTGTTGTAGGGAAGATGTTTGAAGTGTTACAAAGCAAAACGCACGAGCAAATTTCAAAGTGGCAAAGGTTCTGCAGAGGATGCCCTGTTTGGGCAGAAAAGTGGGATTTTTGTGCTTTAGGGTGTTTGAGAAGTTATGAATTCGTGTCTTAGGCTTGTTACAATTTTCCGAGGTTGTTTAAAATGAAGCCAAGGCTTGCCTTATCAGATGGATGAGTTCTCTTGACTTTTGCAAGTTTCTTGCTTTTGAAGAAAAGTTGGAAGTGACAATGCCAAAACCTGTACAGGCTTGCTTGCTAGCTGCACATAGTTGGTACAAGTTGCCTGATATTTGTGGATATTGTTTGCAGCAAAAGATTAGGTCCATGGCTCAATATAGACAAAGTTGTAAAAAGCTAGCTTTATGAAAGTAGTATTATGAACTTTATGCCATTTTTGGATTAATTCATTGTGCAATGCTTCAAAAGTCAGAACGAGACCATTATCCAATGTGTTAGAATTAAATTATGGAGTGTAGAAAGGATTAGGACCTGTAAAACCAAGTACAAGCATGTTTGAAACTGATTTGCAACTTGTACCATTGTGAAAATGCCTTGCACAAAAGTGATAAATTGCCATTTTCATTCCTTCGATTCTCCCTAATCATAAATGATCTTGGAGAGTTCTTGGACATTTTGGAAATATTGTAACATGCTCTACAATCCATATTTGAAATGCATTTTGAGATTCCTCTTGGAACTAGGTGAAAAGTTGCCATGAAGTTAGGTAAAAAATCTGCCTAAACTAGGGCAAAATTTCACTAAGTTAAAAAGTTTATGGACCCCTCTTCACAAATTCATAACTTGATATACAAGCATATTTTGGGAAAACTTTGTGAATCAAAGTTGTATATTTTGTAGAGAACTACAACTTTCATGTTGGAAGTTTTCTTTGAATCCAATTGAATCATGGTGAAAAAGTTGGGAAAAGTTGGGGAAAAATAAGAAATTTCCATAACTTAGAAAAATTCTAAGTTATGAAAAATTTCAAATTAAAACCCTAATTTTCAAAATTAAGTTTCTTGGTGAACAAGTTTCACATTTTGACACATCTTTATGAAATATGACCCTTGGCACTTGATTTTGACCAAAAAGTCAAAGTTTGACTTTTTAGTGTACAGTTGATTTTTGATCAGTTGACTGGAAAATTCATCTGTCAATCCAATGCATTTGAGATATTTTGAACCTTGTGATTAGGTCAAGATGATGCCATTGAGTCCTTGAAACCATGATTGAACCCAATTGGCCATTGGCTAGGTCAAAAATCAGAAATTTCCTTTCTCCAAACAAAACCCTAATTTTGACCATTTTTCCCTTTTGATGATCTGATCAAATTTCTTGAGGAGTTGTAGTCCAAACTTAATAAAATGGTTCATGTGAGTCTATAATGTTGATGTGGATCAAAAATTATGAGGTTTGACTGTAAATTGGCCATGGTTGACTTTTCCCCCAATACAACTGATTTTTAGGTCAACTGTCCAATTGATTGGGCAAAAAAGTGATTCAAGGCTTGAAACTTGGTATGAGCAATATTAGAGGTCCAAAATGAAGTATGAAAGTCACATGAAGCATTGGAAGTCCAAAAATCACTGTGCAAACTCAAACCCTAATTTCAGGTCATCAGTGTAAGATGAGGTCTTGAGCTGAGCAAACCCTAATCTGGTCTTGAACCCAAGGAGTCTTGTGGGGAGAATCTTGATAAAATGAGAGGGAAAATTTTGGGGTACAACAGGAGTACCTATTCTTGACCAGTTGCCTTTCAACGGTACGGAAGAACATCCAAAGCCTGAAGAAATTGCTAGAGCTCTGTCTTTACAACAGTCTGACATAGTGGCAAATTGGGAGACTAGAGGGAGTGTCCAAGGAATTCTGGTTAAGTTCCTATTTGAGAAGGCTTATCATTTTTGGGATACCTTATATTTACAAGCTTTCGAAGAGGTGCTATCACTTCTCGTATACGGGACGATACTTTTCCCTAATGCTGATCAACTCGTAGATGTAAGCACTATCAAGGTTTTCCTATCTCATAATCCAGTACCTACATTACTCGGGGATATTCTGCACTCTCTGCATGCTCGCACTCTAAAGAGATAGGGACCCTCCCGTGTTGCTCTCCTCTATTGGCTAGGTGGTTTATTTTGCACCTACCTAGGGCTGTTTTGAAGAATTAACAGGGTTTGAAATGGTTTCATAGGCTGATGTCCCTCAAGCATTCAGACATTCATTGGTGTTCACGGTTCTCAGAAGATATTACCATCATTGATTGTTGTGGTTAATTCCCTAATGTCCCTCTCTTAGGCATTAGGGGAGGAATCACTTACAACCCTTGTTTGGCATTGCGGCAGTTTGGTTATGCGAGAAGAGATGGTCCTCATGATACACTTATCCAAGGAATCGCCTTCAATTATGAGAACGAAGTTCAAGGCTATCGTAGAAGGTTCATAAAAGCTTAAGGCATGGTGCATAAAATCGATAGCAAGAAGCTAGGACACAAGAATTCATTCCTCTTGAGCCTTATCTTCGGTGGGTACGAGCTCATGCCCAAAGTCTTAGGATGCCTTACCCAGCTATCCTACCTGTGATACGGTGGCAGAACCGACTGTTTTGAAAATGTTGGTTTGCGTTTTGCGTTTTTTGTTCGCAAAATGTCGCGGTAAGCAAGATTCGCCACCGACTTTTATTTTATCCAACCAGAAAGGAAAAAAGCACAGAAAAAAAATCCTTTTTCGAGATTTTGAGTACGAGGGGTAGATTATAGAAAGGGAAGGTATTAGCACCCTTTCTATCCAAGGTTTTCCATGGGCTCTTAGGTACTTGCTCATCTTTTAAAATTGCCTGTGTGTATTTGTTTTGAAATGTTTTGTTTTACTTCATTTTAACCCTTGCTTCTGTCTTCAAGAGTGTTACGAAGTTGGTTTTGAAAACTTTGTTTGAAAAAAGTGTAAGTGTGAAAAGTTTGATTTTGAGCAAGTACCTACTAGCATCTACCTACTCGAAAAAATATCGTTTCTATTCTTGTTTCCTTTAGATAGCGCTATCCCACTATTGAGAAATAGGTAGCACCGTTGTTGGAGTTGTAAGGGTCAATTCGAAAGGGACGTACAATCACTAAAGCAATGTTAGGATGTCTTAGTAATAACCCTATAGTCTTAAGATCATATTTGAGGTAACATTTCCGAGGCAACATTTCTGAGGAAACATTTCCGAACGGGACTTTTGATCTTTGTTAGACAGGAGGGCAACCACTAAGATACCCTATACTTAATGATCGTTTACCGAAGGCAACTGAAGTGAGAGTATACCCTAAGAGTGCGCATGTGCGAGTGATTTGATTTCAGTTATTGTCTTTGCACATTAGGGTTTTCTAGTCGTTTTAAATTATCATGCAATCTTGTCATACAATCCTATTAACATACATCTAAACAGTTAATATTTGCGAGAATTAAAATGCGAGAAATAAAACCTACGCTATTACAAGGCTTCGGGGTAGGGATTAATTACATAGCCAAAAAACCCCGTAAAAGACGATAAATAAAGGGAAAAACCTAGATTAAACTATTACATACCGTGAGCAGTTACATTAACATTGCAAAAATAATAAACGCGCGCGATGAATCGGAAACAAGAGATTTAGGGTTTTTACCCCAACTACCTAATTATAATTTAAAAGAAAAATCATTTTTTTTGTCATTTTTGATTATTTTGAGAAAATAAAGTTTAATTGAATAAAAAAAAACCTAATTACTAATTAATTTTAATTAAGGAAAAAAAATAATTAAATTAACCTATTTTTGTATTTTGAGAAAGAAATAAAAAATTAGATCACAAGCTAATCCTAATTTTTCTAATTGATTTTAATTATATACAAAAAGTTAGAATTACCCTAAATTAAATTTAAACTAATATTAAATTAAATTTGATAAAAAAAAACCTAATTCTAAATTTGTGAAACTTGATTTTATGATTTTTTGTGAAAAAAGAAATTGATTTTTGGTTAAAAAATAATTAAACTAATTAAATTAAAAAAAAGAAAATAAATAGAAAAGAGAAAGAATGGGCCTGGTGTTAGCAAAAGGAGGGGGTGTTGATGGCAATTTCTTGGCCCAACAATTCCTGTCCCCATTGACTTTGCCAGATCCTATGTGCCTGCTTGACTGGGTGCACGGTGGACCCTCATGGGAGAATGCGTTGGATCTGCATCCTTTATGATCTGATGGTTGGATGCTAATGATGCATGGTAGACTCGTGAGATACTAGTACACCTGATTATGCAAAGTAAAACAATATAAAGCAAATGTTGGGACCTGGGGATCGAACCCAGGTCCTTGAACCTTCCCCCAGTGCGCACTTGCCATATGAGCTGGCCATGTTGGTTGTACAAATAATAAAAAACAAACATTATATGATAAAATAAGATATTAATTCTTAAAACGCGCGCAGATTCAAACTGCCCATTCACAGCATGCCACACCATCGTCTTCTTCGTCGCCTCTGTCATTTTAGAGACCAAAGCTTTTACCTACGGACACTGAGCGTAGGTATAACCCTTATTTTTGGTCTGCACTTGTTCCTTATGTATAGTAGAATGCATTAGGGTTACAATTCTGTATCAAATCTTCTCCAATTATGACTATTGATTCATGATTTGATCCTTGTGCAAAATCTTTCCAAATTAAGCAAATCCAATCTTTTTGTGTCCATATCAAGCCTTGCATGATTTGATCTTGTCTTCAACTGTGTAATGAACCTAAACATGCACAAAATCTCAAGATTTAATTAGTTTTTGATATTTTCATTATTTTATATTAATTTTATTTGATTTAATTGAAATAAAATCAAAATAAATAACAAAAATAAGAGAATGACAAGTGGAAGGGCTCATGGGTCGTGGGTCACATTACAACCTCAGTTCAAGCATAAAAAGTTGGGCCTCTTTAGCAAAAAATGCAATTTTGGACACATTTGACTTTTGGAAATTTTGCAAAAAGGGTCAACTTTGCCAATGCATAACTCCAATTTTGACCCTAGAGAGGTGTTCTTGGACTTTTTAGAAAGCTTAATATGTCCTCTAAACAACCCTTTTGATCTCATCTCAATTGAGTCTTCCATGTTCATGTATGAAGCTTTGACCCGAAAGGTGTTTTTGTTGACTTTTCAAAATGACATATAATGTCCAAATTCATATCTTCTTGTGAGTGCATATTTTGAACTTGGGAGATGAAGATGGATTTTAGGGAATTACATCCTATTAAAAATGAGCTTTGGATGGGTCATTTTGATAAAGTATGAGAAAGTTATGCTTGGTCAAAGTTGAGTTGACTTTTCCTACAAAACCCTAATTTAACAACTTTTGGGTTTTGATGAATTGTGAGCAATCCTTGAGGAATCATGATCAACCCTTGATCAAATGATGAATAATACTTCAAAATGAGAATGTTGACCAAAAATCTTGAGGTTTGACTGTATGTGGGCCACAGTTGACTTTTGCCCTAACACAGTCAATTTTCAGGCTTTTGAGCAATTGACTGAGCAAATTTTCTCTGCAAGGCTTAAAACTTGACATGGATGATCTTGAGAACATATTAAGACAAAAGTGAGCATTTGGGATCCTTTGGACTCAAGCATCTTGATGCAAAATGAAACCCTAATTTAGGGTAGACTGCCTTAGGAGAGAGTTTGTCTGGTAAATCCTTGGACTTCCTTAAGTAATTTGAGGACCTCACTTGGAATGTATTGACAAATATGGGAGGGAAAATTTTGGGGTACAACAGCTGCCCCTGTTCAATCTTCTTAAACCTGAGGATGTAGATTGGCTTGTCTGCCTTTCGTGATCTGAAGGTGGAAGATGATTGAACACTAGAGTGCCCAGAAATTTACACTCGCATGAAGTGGTACTTGTCTTGCGATATCGGGAATGGGCTTATAGATGCCACAGGGGTTAGCAAGTTTCGCAACAATCGGGTTCTAAAGGTCCCAATATCACTGGATTACTTTCATTGTTCATCGTTTCGATTTAGCCACTGAACTGGCGACCGAAATATTCCAGGAAAGCAACCCTCAATCGAGTGTAGTATCGAGTATCAACCAACCTCGGACTGCACCAAAGTCAGTTATCTCACTACCCTAAAAAGGCCAAGATGGTTCGATTAAGGTTCCTAAGGTCAGTTGATGCTTCGCGACACCACGCGGCGGCCCCGTACTCTCCTTGACTGAACTCAAGGGTTACCGGTACACACCAAAGTGCCACATCAACGTAGCAGACTGCTTCAACCATGTCGGTATACCCCGCACAGTTCCCTCACAGCCTTGTTGCTACTTTCTAAGAAGGTATCCCCAGATCCGGGTTAGGATCTATAAAACTCCGATACAAAGCCCACAAATGTAAAGCAAACAAAGCAATCAATTTGAAAACAAAGGTGATCTAAACCCTAAGGTTACTCCACTTTTAAAGTTTTCCCCAGCAGAGTCGCCAGTTCTGTGATACGGTGGGAGAACTGACTTGGGTTTTGCGTTTGTATTCGCAAATGTTGCGGTTAGCAAGAGTCGCCACCGACTTTTTATTTTATCCTAAGGAAAGGTTTAAAAAGCACAGCAAAAAACCTTTGAGATGTTTTCTTGGGTTCGGGGAGTAGATTATAGAAAGGGAAGGTATTAGCACCCTTTCTATCCATGGTTATCCATGGGCTCTTAGTTACTTGCTTAGATCAACTTGCCTTTGTTTGAAATGGTGCTTTGTGTGTGTGGATTTGAAAACGTTTTGAAAAGAGGCCAATGTGGTGGCAATCTTTGTAATGATCCATGTGGGGATGTATACAAAGATGTATGTCTTTTGAAAAAGTTTTCATTTGTTTTTGAAAGTTTGTTTTGAAAGTGTAGTGATGTGTGATTTTTGAAATTAGGCAAGTGTTTTGTTTTGCAAGTTTGATTCAAGTAACTAAGAGGTTATATACTCCTAAATTTCTCAAAAGATTTATTGCTATGTTTTAACCCTTTTAACAAGTTTGTTCCACCATTGTATTTGGTGGACAATCTTGTGTTAGGATGTGAAAGGGACAGGCGCGGGTCATCGTTTAGACCATAATTGTGACGACGTTAAATGTCTTTGGGCAATTTTCTTTAAGGGGCTTGATCATTTGTTTTTGTTTGTTTTTGAAAAGTTTTATCAAGGGACTATGATCATTCAAATTGTCTGCTTTGCCCAAAGAAGTTCAACATACAATATGGTCCATTTATTTGAAGGCAACAAAGTGGAGTACCCTAGGGGTGTTAGTGTGCAAGTGTGTTTTATTGCATACAAGAGTTTTTCTTTGAATTAGGTTTTTCTATTTCATTGATTTTATCTTGTCATACACGTCCTAATTACTAGCAATAAGAAGCGGAAATGTAAAATCCTACGCTATTACAATAATTAGGGGAGGGGGATACACATTTGTACATGGGGGGTTCAACGAGAAAAATAGACAAAAAAGAAAATAGCAAAAAACAAGATATATATAGAGAGAGAGGGAGCCCGCGCGCTGTTGGGAGGCCATCAGAAGTTCTGACCCAGATCCGCTGTCAGATGATCAACCTGTTGGTGAAACTGGATGAGTCAGAACTTCTGACTCTAGAACCTGCAAAACAGAACCTTGTTAGTGGGGAAACCAGAAGTTCTGATTTCCCTGCGCTGCAAGACAGAAGTTTGTTAGTGGAGAAACCAGAAGTTCTGATTTCGTTGAAAAGGCAATGACTCTCAGAGGTTCTGATGTCATTGACAGCAATACAGGCTTCAGATATGCTAACGTCAAAGTTAGCACTTGGCTTTTTCCTGTACTAATCAGAACATCTGCAATCCTGTTGTTACTCCACAAAACAGGAAACATATTTGGAACAGATCCAGCAAAATAGCAAAAATGTTTCAGAGGTCAGAATCACCAAGGTCACAGGCAAGTCCTATACTGGCTCAGAACGTTCTGAGGTATAAGAGTCCTCATAACATAAACAACAATAACATGAATATTTACATTATGTTACTTGAATATGCACAGCTGATGATGCTTAACAGTGTGGTGAGGGTCAGCAGGTGCTTACCTGACTGTTTGGAAAGTGGTGGGTGAAAGTTAGCTTTTGGTTCTGGGGGTGTTCTGGACAGATTTGGAAAAGAGGAAGTGAAGGTGTATACGTGTATAGGGTCAGAAGTTTGGAAAGAGCGTTTTTGATTTACAGAAAAGAGCTGGATGTTTGATGAAGTTGAAGGTGGGAAACTTAAAGTTGTGAAACAAAGCTGGAGATTTTGGCAGAGTTTCAGAACGCTACGTTGCTAGGAGTTTCGTTTCTCTCTTAGCAATTTTTCTGTTTCTTTTCTTGAACCCCCTTTTGCAGTGGTGAAAGCTCTCTATTTATAGGCAAAGTTCTTGTGGATGCCTTGAACATTTAAGGCGCCAACAGAGTTTGAATTTGTTCTTTGACAGAAATTCCTGGGAAGTTGTGATAACAGCTAGCTTTCAGCCTAGGTTGCAGCAGCAGGCGTAGATTGGGGAGAAGTGACCTCTGAAGTGGGCGGTGGCGTGAAGACCCATGCCAGAATCTGTGCAAAAGCATTTTCCAAGCCACACGTGAATGCTCAGGAGTGGTTGGAAGCATTAATGGGCATTAAATGGTGACAAGACCTGTCAATACCAACATTCTGGTAATGGAAACCAGCGTTGAATCAACAGCGTAAACCATGCTCTGGCTTTGGCTACCTGTTGTCTTAGCAAGCTCTGGAGATTCTCCTGGTTTTCTGGTACGTTCCTTGGATCTACTTCTGGACAATCTGGACTTAGAGATTCTGTATCAATGTGACACCTATCCTTCTGACCTTTCATCTTCTGATTTCAACCTGTTCTGAAGGAGTCTTTATACTTTCCTGTTTCTCTTGCATTCCTTTAGCAAATTCTGACTGAGCTTGTGTAACTGCTGAAGGGGCATGTTCTGTTTGAGGCTTACATTCTGAACCACGTTTACAACTTCTGATTGAGCTGATGTAGCTGCTGAAGAGCCAACTTCTGACCACGCTGAGCCAAGCTTGCAACTTCTGACCGTCTTCATCTGGAATGGGTTCAGAAGTTCTGAAGCGCTGATTTTTCTAAAAAGCACTTATTTTAGAGAAACATTCTAAGCACTTAGAATTTGATTTTCCTCAAGATGAAAGCGTTGTTTCTGGAGTTTGTGAGATCATCTTGCTCTTGTAAGCGGCTTGCTTGGGCAAAGGGATAACTCAGGACTTGGATTTGTTTCAGAGGGACCTTGAAAATCCAAGATGGTTTTCCTGATGAAAGAGAGGGCAAATTTTGGGGTACAACAGTTGCCCCTGTTCAATCTTCTTGAACCTAAAGAGTTAGATTGGCAAATTTGCCTTTCGCGACTCGAAGGTAAAAGGAGATTGGACACCAGAGTGCCCGGAAATTTGTACTCGCATAGTAGAGTATCAGCAATGTGATGGCGGGAATGGGCTTATAGATGCCATTTGGAGAGGTGGTGGATAGGGAGATGGGCTTATAGATGCCATTTGGAGAGGTGGTGGATAGGGAGATAGGCTTATAGATGCCATCTGGAGACGTGACGGAACCTTGTCGGGAATGGGCTTATAGATGCCATTTGGAAGTGTCGATCGCATAAGAGATTCCTTGGCGAGAACTTGTGTATTTGAGAAAGACGGATGTTTTCCTGGCTTGTTAAAGGTGTTTGATCTTCAATCTCCTTATGCAGATGTGCCCTGGCTAGATACAGGTATCGAATCTACAATCGGTTGCTCACAGATGTGCCCTGGCTAGATACAGGAGTCGAATCTGGAAATAGTCGTTAATGGATGTGCCCTGGCTGGATACAGGAATCGAATCTTCGAACTCTTCAGACGTGCCCTGGCTAGATGCAGGAATCGAGTCTGGAAATGTTATAGTTGATAGATGTGCCCTGGCTGGATACAGGTATCGAATCTTCGAACTCTTCAGACGTGCCCTGGCTAGATGCAGGAATCGAGCCTGGAAATGTTATAGTTGATAGATGTGCCCTGGCTGGATACAGGAATCGAATCTTTGAACTCTTCAGACGTGCCTTGGCTAGATACAGGAATCGAGTCTGGAAATGTTATAGTTGATAGATGTGCCCTGGCTGGATACAGGAATCGAATCTTCGAACTCTTCAGACGTGCCCTGGCTAGATGCAGGAATCGAGTCTGGAAATGTTGTAGTTGATAGATGTGCCCTGGCTGGATACAGGAATCGAATCTTCGAACTCTTCAGACGTGCCCTGGCTAGATACAGGAATCGAGTCTGGAATTTGTTGTAGTTGATAGATGTGCCCTGGCTGGATACAGGAATCGAATCTTTGAACTCTTCAGACGTGCCCTGGCTAGATACAGGAATCGAGTCTGGAAATGTTGTAGTTGATAGATGTGCCCTGGCTGGATACAGGAATCGAATCTTCGAACTCTTCAGACGTGCCCTGGCTAGATGCAGGAATCGAGTCTGGAAATGTTGTAGTTGATAGATGTGCCCTGGCTGGATACAGGAATCGAATCTTCGAACTCTTCAGACGTGCCCTGGCTAGATACAGGAATCGAGTCTGGAATTTGATAGTTGAAGGTAGCTTTCTTTGGGATTGTCTTTTTTTTTTTTGAAAAGGCAAAACATAAGTTGTATGCAATGTCATGATGTATAATATGCATGATGTTTTAACGTGAGACAGCGGTGTATGCACTTTATCATGTATGTAAGCGAGATGTATGAAAGTGTGAAATGTTTATGAATGTGTCTTTGTCTTAGGAAAATAGATCTTTGACGATTGGCTGGGGAGTTGCCCTGTGGCCGAGATACTTTGCTGAAGTTTCGATGAGAGGTCTACTGAGGACTTTAATGATGGATCCCGCTGGGGATAATGATGATAAACTCTGCTGGGGATGCCAAAGATAAAATCCTCTGGGGATTGAAAGATAAACTCCGCTGGGGATGCCAAAGATAAAATCCGCTGGGGATACCAAAGATAAAATCCGCTGGGGATTGAAAGATAAAACTCCGCTGGGGATTGAAAGAACTTTGTTGGGGGCGATCTTCCGTGGCGATTAGCTGAGGATAACCCAGTTATAAGCCCTCGTGAGGAATAACTCTGAATAAAGTTAGGGAGAGACGTCCGTATTCTGCAGGGAACAAGCTTCCAGAATCTACTGGGGATAAGCTTTAAGACTTGCCGGGGAATGTTGTGTCCTTTCAGGATCGACGGGGAACCAACTCTGCTTGGGGAAAGTACTACTGAACCTTGTTTTACTCTGCGGGGCGTTGAGATGATTTGGCCATATTCTTCAGTTGAACCTACCTTGGTGCCTTGGCGGACAAAACAACCAGACATGCATTAGACAACTTCGATTGCCCCTGTCTCTGATGTCACCTGTAATCAATCTCTTGTTTCATATGCAAATATTTATGAATTAGCAATTTAATGTCAAATGCATATATCAAAAATGAACATTGGACGTTCTTCGCAAAACAAAACAGAAAAAAGAAAAACAGTGGCCATTTGTATGGACAAGTGAATTTGTATTGATTTTTGAGTTTGCCTGTAAATAGGCGTTTTTGTACAAGAGGCTGACATCCTAGTAAGAGGATATCGCCAAATAGTATAGAGTTTATAATTTGAAAAAGGAAACAAAACAGCTATGTGAACAATCCCACTGGGTTCCAACTCTGCTATCGCCTTTATGTCTTCGAATGTCTCATCGCTTTGCTGCCTGGTCGAAGATGAAGCTGATTGGTCAATGCCGAAATCTGGAGCCAGATAGTTGATGCCGAATTCCGGATGCGAAGTGATCCAATGAGACATAGTGTTACGCTTTTATCCCTAACTTTTGCCTGGACCGCCCTTTCGGGTTTTCAGTCCACCGGGATACCCATTTTTTCCCTAGCCGCCCTTTCAGGTTTTCGACTTGCCGGGTGTACATATTTTTATTCATTTCATCCCTTATTTTTGCCCGAACCCTTTTGGTTCGCCGGGAAGCCCTTATTTTTGCCTAGGTATGTCAACCTAGCGGGTCTTTTATTTATGCGTAGTATTTTTTCACTATGTCTGCATTGGCGGGGTGAGGAAGGTCGTCACCATCCATGGTGGTTAGGATCATGGCTCCTCCTGAGAACACACGTTTAACCACAAATGGCCCCTCGTATGTAGGGGTCCATTTGCCCCGGGGATCACTTTGAGGAAGGATGATGCGTTTGATTACCAGGTCCCCAACTTGATACTCTTGTGGTCTGACTCTCTTGTTAAATGCCCTGATCATCCGTTTCTGATACGTTTGACCATGACAGATAGCAGTGAGCCTCTTCTCGTCAATCATATTTAATTGATCAAGTCGAGTCTGGATCCAATCATCTTCATTCAAGTCTGCGTCCTTCATTATCCGGAGAGAGGGTATCTGGATTTCAATTGACAAGACTGCCTCCATGCCATAGACCAAGGAGAAGGGAGTTGCCCCGGTTGACGTTCTGGCTGAGGTACGGTACCCGTGTAGAGCGAACAGTAACATCTCGTGCCAATCTTTATAGGTCACTGTCATCTTCTGCACAATTTTCTTGATATTCTTATTAGCTGCCTCTACAGCCCCATTCATCTTCGGCCGGTAGGGAGAAGAATTGTGGTGCTGTATCTTGAATTGTTCACAGAGTTCAGTGATCATTTTGTTATTGAGATTGGTACCATTGTCCGTAATGATTCTTTCTGGGACGCTGTACCGACAGATCAGATTATGCCGGATGAAACGTGCCACGACGCTCTTGGTTACTGTGGCATAGGAAGCTGCCTCAACCCACTTCGTGAAGTAATCGATCGCCACCAAGATGAAGCGATGCCCATTGGATGCCGTCGGTCGGATCTCACCGATCATATCGATGCCCCACATTGCAAAAGGCCAAGGTGCCGTCAGGACGTTCAGAGGAACCGGCGGGATATGCACCTTGTCAGCATAGATCTGGCATTTATGGCAAGTTCGGGAGTGTTGGTAACAATCGGCTTCCATTGTGGACCAGAAATATCCTGCCCGAAGGATTTTCTTAGCCATGGTGTGTCCACTGGAATGCGTTCCAAATGTGCCTTCATGCAGTTCTATCATAATTCTCTCTGCTTCAGCCTTATCCACACAACGTAGCAGAGTTGAATCATGATTTCGTTTGTAGAGAATGCCGTTGCTGAGGAAGAATTTTGCGGCAAACCTCCTCATGAACTTCTTATCATTGACAGACGCACCTTCAAGGTATTCCTGAGCTTCCAAGTACCTCTTCACCTCATGATACCAAGGTTTTTCAATAACCTTCTCGGCCTCGAGCTCGCAGCAGTATGCCGGTTCATCCAACTTCCAGATAATGATTCGGGGAGCCTCACTGTCCCATTTAACTTTGAACATTGAAGACATTGTAGCTAGGGCGTCCGCTAGCTGATTATCCTCTCTCGGGAAGTGTTCGAAAGTTATCTCTTCAAAGTGGGGAAGCAAGGTCAACACATACTCCTTGTAAGGAATAAGATTCGGGTGTTTCGTATCCCACTCGCCTTTGATCTGATTGATCACGAGAGCGGAATCTCCGAAAACACTTAGAAATTTGATCCTTAAGTCGATTGCAGCTTGTAAACCCATGATACATGCCTCATATTCTGCCATATTGTTGGTGCAGCTGAAACATAATCGGGCGGTGAGGGGAGTATGAGTTCCTTTGGGAGATATGATTACAGCGCCGACGCCGTTACCCAAAGCATTGGAGGCTCCATCAAAATGCATAGACCATCGGGATCCTTCCTCAGGTCCTTCATCCGGTCCAGGTACTTCACAGCCTGTTACCACCATGATGTCTTCGTCCGGAAAATCAAAGTTCAATGATTGGTAATCGTCCACAGGTTGGTGTGCCAAATGATCCGCCAGTACACTTCCCTTAATTGCTTTCTGAGTTGTATACTGGATGTCATATTCTGTCAAGATCATTTGCCATCTCGCTATTCTTCCAGACAGAGCGGGCTTTTCAAATATGTACTTGATGGGATCCATTTTTGAAATCAACAAGGTAGTGTGAGTCAGCATATACTGTCTCAACCGGCGAGCAGCCCATACAAGAGCGCAGCAAGTTTTCTCAAGCAGTGAGTAACGAGACTCACAGTCGGTAAACTTTTTTCTCAAGTAATAAATAGCGTGCTCTTTTCGGCCAGACTCGTCATGCTACCCCAACACACACCCCATTGAATTATCAAGCACTGTCAAGTATAGTATCAGAGGTCTTCCTTCCACCGGTGGCATAAGAATGGGTGGCTCTTGGAGATATTCCTTTATTCTTTCAAAGGCGGCCTGACATTCATCATTCCAGCGTACTACTTGATCTTTCTTCAGCAATTTGAAGATTGGCTCACAAGTAGCGGTCAGATGTGAGATGAATCGGGCAATGTAGTTCAGTCGTCCCAGGAAGCCTCTGACTTCTTTCTCTGTTCTTGGAGTCGGCATCTCTTGTATGGCTTTTACCTTGGCAGGATCCACCTGAATACCTTTATCACTTACAATGATACCTAGCAATTTTCCGGATCTTACCCCAAAGGTGCATTTGTTGGGATTCAACCTCAGCTTGTATAACTTGAGTCGGTCAAACAACTTCCTCAGATGGTCAAGGTGCTCCTCCTCAGTTTGAGACCTCGCAATCATGTCATCAACGTATACCTCAATCTCATGATGGATCATATCATGAAATAAAGCAACCATGGCACGTTGATAGGTTGCCCCAGCATTTTTCAATCCGAATGGCATGACCTTATAACAGAAGGTGCCCCACTGAGTCACAAATGTAGTCTTCTCCATATCTTCTGGAGCCATCTTGATCTGATTATACCCTGAAAAACCATCCATGAAGGAGAACACCTTGTGTTGAGCTGTATTGTCAACAAGGACATCAATGTGAGGTAGGGGGAAGTCATCCTTGGGGCTGGCCCTGTTCAGATCCCTGTAGTCAACGCACATTCTGACTTTACCGTCCTTCTTCGGCACTGGCACCACATTGGCAACCCACTGAGGGTAAGAAGTCACTGCGAGGAACCCGGCATCGAACTACTTCATAACCTCGGCCTTGATCTTTTCAGACATCTCTGGACGCATCCGTCGGACTTTTTGCTTTACCGGAGGGCAATCTTCCTTGGTTGGCAGATGGTGAACTACAATGTCGGCATCCAAACCAGGCATATCTTCATAGGACCAAGCAAAAATCTCCATGTAGTCCTGTAGCATCTGGATCAATCGTTGCTTCACGCTGAGCTCTAGATTGACACCAATCTTGACCTCTTTCCTATCTGTCTCAGTACCCAGGTTAATTGTCTCTACCGGCTCTTCATGTGGTTGAATAGCTCTCTCTTCCTGGAGTAGCAGTCTTGCGAGTTCACCAGGCACTTCGCAATCATCTTCACCTTCGTCTTCGGCCAAGTTGATCGAATTTTCGAAGTCATAACTGGCGGTAGCAGAGCTGTTACCAGTGAGATCCAGAGTGGATTGAAACCTGTATAAGTGAGTGTGTGTAAATATAGCTGTTTTGCAATATATATAACACAGAAAGGAAAAAGAGCACAAGATTTGAAATGCAACAAACGTCCAATGTTTTGATTGATGATATATGAAAATGTCATACAAAAAGCCCTCACAAATGGAACTACGATGCCCCGGGTAGGACACCGAGCCAACAAAGTTTTAACATATTGTTTGTTACAAATTGGAAATCAAAAGAAATTAATTACTGCGTGACAAATGTGATAGGGGTAAAATCCTTTGCCGTCCAGTTGCTCGGTCCGTCGCTGGTGGTCGGGTAGATCCAACTGTCAAATTCTGCTTCCTCTACATCCTCCTCGATAGCATTCACCCTTGAGCTGGAGATAAACACCGGAGCCTTTCTGATCTTCTCTTTACGCACAACCTTCTGAGCCTCTACAGTAAAGCCTAGCCCAAACTTGTCGTTCTTCTGAGTGAAGTCAGGAAGCTGACCCCAGTTTGCACAATTGCCTTTCTGAACCACAGCCCGAGCATCCCTTAGGGAAGCCATCTTCAAGGAAACATTCTCTTCGACTATTGTTTCTGCTGCTGCTGAAATTGGATGCACCTCCTCGAAATGCTGAAAGGGGGTTTCAATAAACTCCCCGTCCATCTCAATGTATCTGAAGGAATTCAAATGGCTCACCATATACTCCTCTTCTCCTTGCACAGTGACGATCTTCCCCCTGACGGGATACTTCAGCTTCTGGTGCAAGGTGGAGGTCACTGCCCCAGCTTTATGGATCCAAGGTCGACCCAGTAGACAAGAGTACGATGGACGTATATCCATCACATAAAAGGTAGAGTCAAACACTTGAGAGCCCACACGAATAGGGATGTTAACCTCTCCATGAACCATCCTTTTGGAACCGTCAAAGGCCCTGACGATGATATTGATGGGTTTCAATTCCAGGCCTTCATAATCCAGACGATCTAAAGCCTTTTTTGGTAGGACATTCAAAGAAGAACCAGTATCCACCAATACATGCGCCAGAGTAGTGCCCCTGCATTCGATAGAGACATGCAGGGCATCATTGTGGTCTCTTCCCTTCACAGTCAGGTCAGCATCTGAGAAACCCAAGCCATTGTCTACTGTTAGATTTGCTACGCAATCAGTGAACTGGACTGCAGTTGTCTCCTGCGGTACATGGGCCGTCTTGAGAAATGAGATCAAGGCCTTAGCATGGGCCTCGGAGCATAGCAATAAGGAGAGCAGGGAGATCTTGGAGGGCGTATGCCCCAGCTGTTCGACAACATTGAAATCACTTTTCTTTATTATTTTCAGAATCTCCTCCATTTCTTGTCGGGAGGCCTCAGCATTTATGGGTATTGGTGCCTCCATCCGGGCAGGCTCTTCTTCAATCCCTTTGCCCCGAGCATTTGATGACTCGGCAGCAGGGGACACAACTTGATCAGCAACAGGAACAGGTAAACTTGTAGGTTTTATAAGGAGGGGTTTTCGAATAGCGGGCAGTGCAATGTCAGGCGAGAAAAGCCTGCCACTGCGGGTAACTTTGGCTGGACCAGTGATATCGCAGATACTGGCGCCAGTGTCAAATTCTTGTTTGATTCCATTCACATACACGTCTGCCCCATAATGCCAGGGGACAGCTTTATCAGACACGTAGGGGAGATGCCCCGGGACAGTAATAATCACAGGTGCAACAGTCATGATTTGAAAAGGCTTTTTCAGGGGAGCCTTGATTGGATTATTGAAGATGGTAACCACAGAAACTTCTTTTATCGGAACCAACTGAACAGCAGACTTTTTGAATAGAATTTCCTTGCTATCCATTAGGCCTTGGATGCCTAACCTCAGTAAGGGACAACCAGATAGGGAAACAGCACAGAACATGCAACCTTCACCGCAACCCGGAAATAAACCGGCCCGCAGTAGGTTCCTCTTAACGGTCTTCAGAGGGGTAACAACTTCATCTACCGAAACAGAGTACATTTCTTCCTCAACAGCATTTACTCTATGCTGGGGCATAGGAGCAGTTACAACATTTGGTCTCTCCGGCGCTTCAAACTGAATTTCCTTTGCGTCGATCAGATCTTGCACTTTGTTTCTCAAGGCCCAGCAATCATCAGTAGTGTGCCCGGGACTATCAGAATGATAAGCACACCGGGCATTTGGGTTATACTTAGGAGACGCAGTGTTGACAACCTTAGGAGCTTCTTTGAGGGTCACCAGGTTGGTGGATAACAGTTGGGGTAAAATTTGAGATAAGGTCATACTCAGTCGAGTATACTGCCTCTTGGGCCTTTCGCTTCTTTGTTGATTGTACTGCTGAGGAGCAGCAACAGGTTTCGAGATGACCAAAGCATTGACGGCTTGGCGACTTTCGGGTTTGACTTGTCTTCTAGGACCATAGACGGCACTTGCTTCTTTCTTAAACGGCCTCTTCTCAGCACTGGTGGAGGCAGCCTTTTGTATTTTGCCTGACCTGATGCCAGCTTCAATTCTTTCTCCTGTCAATATCAAATCTGTAAACCCAGCGGAGGAGTTACCAACCAAATGATTGAAAAACGGACCAGACAATGTCCCAAGGAACATATCAACCAGCTCACGATCAGTCAATGGAGGCTGCACCCTGCCAGCCAAATCTCTCCATTTTTGAGCGTACTCTTTGAACCCTTCACCCGTTCCTAGAGACATACCCTGAAGTTGGGTACGCGTAGGAGCGAGATCAGAATTGTATTGGTATTGCCTGTAGAATGCGGTTGCCAAATCTTCCCAGTGTCGGATGCTAGCTCCATCCAATTGATAAAACCATTCAAGTTGTGACCCCGAGAGGCTATCTTGGAAGAAGTGAATCCAGAGGTTCTTATCTGCCGTGTAAGGTTGTATTTTCCTTACGTACGACCTTAGATGCAGCTTTGGACAGGAAACCCCATCATACTTGGCGAAGGCAGGCGCCTTAAACTTGTGTGGAATTACTACTCCAGAAGATAACCCCAAATCTTCGAAATCCAGTCCCGGCACATTCTGAATTTCCATGGCGCTCAAGCGGTCCTCCAATTGCTTGTATCTGTCAGCAGCAGGTGGGTATTGTTCGTCATTATAGTCCGTCTCGTTGTCGGAGACTGCGGGACTAGGAGCTCCTCCCCCTTGGGGACTGTTCTTCTCAGCAGAAGAAGTGGTTGGATCAGCTTCATTATGGAGTGTGTTCCCAAATCTGCGTCCGGTGTTGAACAATGCAGTTCTCTTTTTCTTTTTCTTCTTCAGGAGTAGAGTCTTCAGCTCCTGCTGACCTTGGGCTAGGCTTAGGACCATCTCTTGAAACTGTGCACTTTGGGCCTGAAGGGCCTTGATTGCTTGCTCACTGGAGGAGTCTGGATTCATGATGACTGTTCATACAAACAGCGAAGAAAATTAAGCAACCTGTGAAAAAGGGTACCTGCTATGCATATGGTGCAATGGAATATGTATGTATGCCATGCATTCAAGGATTTAGAATATTCAAAATTTGTTGTAGGCAAAAAAGGGAACGCACATCATATTAATAAGGAGAAATTCGTTAGTACATAAATTCCCCATGGGCCAAATATTACAAAATGACTCCTCAAGGCAGAAAGACATTGCGCATCCTCTTTGGTGCGATGTAGGTGTTGAGATTCCTCTCCTCGTGCAGCAGGCGGGTGAGTTTCAGGACCTTCTTTTCACTAGCATGTAGACTGGTCTCAAGAGAATTCCGTTCTTCCTTAAGCTGGACCCAGCTCTTCTGCATTTCTTCCCAGGAGGTGGGCATGTCGGGATGTTGAATGGTGTAGGACACCTCTCCTTCCAAGACTGGTTCTTTGATCATAGGGAGCATATGAGGATAAGGCATTACTAACTTCTGGGAGCAGGCTCGTACCCATTTGAGATAAGGTTCCAACGGGATGGAGTTCCTGTGCCCCAGTGTCTTGCTGTCCATCCTACTTGGCATCCTCCAAGCTCTGATAAATCTCTGGCGAAGTCCTTGAGTATCGTTGTCGAAGTCAAAAACTATGTTAGGAATTAACATGTCATGAGGGCCATCCCTCCGAGCATAACCAAACTGTCTCCAAGCCAGACATGGGTTGTAAGTAATACCTCCTTTGATTCCAAATAAAGGAACATTAGGGTACTCCCCACAACGATCAATGATAGTGATGTCTTCCCTAGACCTAGGGCACCAATGTATATCTGCATGCGTAAGAGTCATTAACCGTTGTGATCATCTCAAACCCCGCTCGTTCTTCAAAACTGATTGTGGAAGGTGCGAAATAAACCACCTTCCCAGGAGAGGAGTGCAACACATAAGGACACCCCTTCTTCTCATGGTTCGAGTGTAACATGAGTGAAGGATGTCCCCCAACAACGTAGGTATAGGATTCTTGGTCATGAAGATCTGGACAGCACTGATATCAATGAGCTGATCTGGGTTAGGGAATAACACCAAACCATAGACAAGGAGGGCCATAACTTCTTCAAAAGCTCGTAGGTCAAGGGAGTTCGAACATTCTTGGGCCTTCTCAAACAGAAACCTGGCTAAGAAACCCTTGATACCACTTCTAACTTCCCAATGTCCCTTGAGGTCAGATGACTCTAAGTGCAAGGCTTTAGCAATCTCTTCAAGCTTGGGTTCCTCTTCCGTACCGTTGTAGGGTAGTCGATCAAGGATAGGGACCTTCAGGAGTCGGGATAACTCTTCCAATGTAGGCACCAATTGATAATCCGGAAAAGTGAAACAGTGATGCAGAGGGTCAAAAAACTGGAACAGGACTTTTATCAAATCCTCCTCAATGTTGGTGTTGACCAAGCTGATGAGTCTTCCATGTCTCTCACTGAATGAAGAACCTTCGGGAATCCTGGACATAAGTTCCTTAAGCTGAGGAGGGATCTTTACAAGGCTAATCTGAATTGTCTTTCTGCGAGCAGTTTCCATGTCCTATAAAACAAGAACAAAGATGAAGATTCGAAACCCTTGAAATGGTTAGTCAATGCTCATGATGTTGTATGATGTTATGGTGTTATGATGTTATGATACACCACAAATATTCACAAAGGCAAACATGGTAAGGCACACAAGTCACACAAGACAAACCCTTAGAGTTTAGGCCTGCATGAGGTCTGGGTATTACCCTCTTGAAGTTTGGTGGGCTCAACCTGTCCTATTAGAAGTAACCGGGTTCTAAAGGTCCCAATATCACTGGATTACTTTCATTGTTCATCGTTTCGATTTAGCCACTGAACTGGCGACCGAAATATTCCAGGAAAGCAACCCTCAATCGAGTGTAGTATCGAGTATCAACCAACCTCGGACTGCACCAAAGTCAGTTATCTCACTACCCTAAAAAGGCCAAAATGGTTCGATTAAGGTTCCTAAGGTCAGTTGATGCTTCGCGACACCACGCGGCGGCCCCGTACTCTCCTTGACTGAACTCAAGGGTTACCGGTACACACCAAAGTGCCACATCAACGTAGCAGACTGCTTCAACCATGTCGGTATACCCCGCACAGTTCCCTCACAGCCTTGTTGCTACTTTCTAAGAAGGTATCCCCAGATCCGGGTTAGGATCTATAAAACTCCGATACAAAGCCCACAAATGTAAAGCAAACAAAGCAATCAATTTGAAAACAAAGGTGATCTAAACCCTAAGGTTACTCCACTTTTAAAGTTTTCCCCAGCAGAGTCGCCAGTTCTGTGATACGGTGGGAGAACTGACTTGGGTTTTGCGTTTGTATTCGGAAATGTTGCGGTTAGCAAGAGTCGCCACCGACTTTTTATTTTATCCTAAGGAAAGGTTTAAAAAGCACAGCAAAAAACCTTTGAGATGTTTTCTTGGGTTCGGGGAGTAGATTATAGAAAGGGAAGGTATTAGCACCCTTTCTATCCATGGTTATCCATGGGCTCTTAGTTACTTGCTTAGATCAACTTGCCTTTGTTTGAAATGGTGCTTTGTGTGTGTGGATTTGAAAACGTTTTGAAAAGAGGCCAATGTGGTGGCAATCTTTGTAATGATCCATGTGGGGATGTATACAAAGATGTATGTCTTTTGAAAAAGTTTTCATTTGTTTTTGAAAGTTTGTTTTGAAAGTGTAGTGATGTGTGATTTTTGAAATTAGGCAAGTGTTTTGTTTTGCAAGTTTGATTCAAGTAACTAAGAGGTTATATACTCCTAAATTTCTCAAAAGATTTATTGCTATGTTTTAACCCTTTTAACAAGTTTGTTCCACCATCGTATTTGGTGGACAATCTTGTGTTAGGATGTGAAAGGGACAGGCGCGGGTCATCGTTTAGACCATAATTGTGACGACGTTAAATGTCTTTGGGCAATTTTCTTTAAGGGGCTTGATCATTTGTTTTTGTTTGTTTTTGAAAAGTTTTATCGAGGGACTATGATCATTCAAATTGTCTGCTTTGCCCAAAGAAGTTCAACATACAATATGGTCCATTTATTTGAAGGCAACAAAGTGGAGTACCCTAGGGGTGTTAGTGTGCAAGTGTGTTTTATTGCATACAAGAGTTTTTCTTTGAATTAGGTTTTTCTATTTCATTGATTTTATCTTGTCATACACGTCCTAATTACTAGCAATAAGAAGCGGAAATGTAAAATCCTACGCTATTACAATAATTAGGGGAGGGGGATACACATTTGTACATGGGGGGTTCAACGAGAAAAATAGACAAAAAAGAAAATAGCAAAAAACAAGATATATAGAGAGAGAGAGGGAGCCCACGCGCTGTTGGGAGGCCATCAGAAGTTCTGACCCAGATCCGCTGTCAGATGATCAACCTGTTGGTGAAACTGGATGAGTCAGAACTTCTGACTCTAGAACCTGCAAAACAGAACCTTGTTAGTGGGGAAACCAGAAGTTCTGATTTCCCTGCGCTGCAAGACAGAAGTTTGTTAGTGGAGAAACCAGAAGTTCTGATTTCGTTGAAAAGGCAATGACTCTCAGAGGTTCTGATGTCATTGACAGCAATACAGGCTTCAGATATGCTAACGTCAAAGTCAGCACTTGGCTTTTTCCTGTACTAATCGGAACATCTGCAATCCTGTTGTTACTCCACAAAACAGGAAACATATTTGGAACAAATCCAGCAAAATAGCAAAAATGTTTCAGAGGTCAGAATCACCAAGGTCACAGGCAAGTCCTATACTGGCTCAGAACGTTCTGAGGTATAAGAGTCCTCAAAACATAAAGAGCAATAACATGAATATTTACATTATGTTACTTGAATATGCACAGCTGATGATGCTTAACAGTGTGGTGAGGGTCAGCAGGTGCTTACCTGACTGTTTGGAAAGTGGTGGGTGAAAGTTAGCTTTTGGTTCTGGGGGTGTTCTGGACAGATTTGGAAAAGAGGAAGTGAAGGTGTATACGTGTATAGGGTCAGAAGTTTGGAAAGAGCGTTTTTGATTTACAGAAAAGAGCTGGATGTTTGATGAAGTTGAAGGTGGGAAACTTAAAGTTGTGAAACAAAGCTGGAGATTTTGGCAGAGTTTCAGAACGCTACGTTGCTAGGAGTTTCGTTTCTCTCTTAGCAATTTTTCTGTTTCTTTTCTTGAACCCCCTTTTGCAGTGGTGAAAGCTCTCTATTTATAGGCAAAGTTCTTGTGGATGCCTTGAACATTTAAGGCGCCAACAGAGTTTGAATTTGTTCTTTGACAGAAATTCCTGGGAAGTTGTGATAACAGCTAGCTTTCAGCTAGGTTGCAGCAGCAGGCGTAGATTGGGGAGAAGTGACCTCTGAAGTGGGCGGTGGCGTGAAGACCCATGCCAGAATCTGTGCAAAAGCATTTTCCAAGCCACACGTGAATGCTCAGGAGTGGTTGGAAGCATTAATGGGCATTAAATGGTGACAAGACCTATCAATACCAACATTCTGGTAATGGAAACCAGCGTTGAATCAGCAGCGTAAACCATGCTCTGGCTTTGGCTACCTGTTGTCTTAGCAAGCTCTGGAGATTCTCCTGGTTTTCTGGTACGTTCCTTGGATCTACTTCTGGACTTAGAGATTCTGTATCAATGTGACACCTATCCTTCTGACCTTTCATCTTCTGATTTCAACCTGTTCTGAAGGAGTCTTCATACTTTCCTGTTTCTCTTGCATTCCTTTAGCAAATTCTGACTGAGCTTGTGTAACTGCTGAAGGGGCATGTTCTGTTTGAGGCTTACATTCTGAACCACGTTTACAACTTCTGATTGAGCTGATGTAGCTGCTGAAGAGCCAACTTCTGACCACGGTGAGCCAAGCTTGCAACTTCTGACCGTCTTCATCTGGAATGGGTTCAGAAGTTCTGAAGCGCTAATTTTTCTAAAAAGCACTTATTTTAGAGAAACATTCTAAGCACTTAGAATTTGATTTTCCTCAAGATGAAAGCGTTGTTTCTGGAGTTTGTGAGATCATCTTGCTCTTGTAAGCGGCTTGCTTGGGCAAAGGGATAACTCAGGACTTGGATTTGTTTCAGAGGGACCTTGAAAATCCAAGATGGTTTTCCTGAAGAAAGAGAGGGCAAATTTTGGGGTACAACACCATCCCTATCGGCAGTTCGAATACAGTCCCAGTAAGTACGTTAGAAATGCCATCAAACGTGTCCTCAATGCAAACTGTGCCATACGTAGGGAATCAACAGTATTCGACCCCCACTAGGCTTCTAGGTTTTGAACCTTTGAGACCCAGAAACCCTCCGTATGGAATGCCAACTTCGTTTATTGCAGGGTTGCATAATGCATCAACTTCATCCCCACTCCAAGGGTCTGGTTCAGGAATGAACCATTTGGGTACAAATTTCCAGAATATAGGAAGCTTCGCCCAGTTGCCTACCCTTACAACTAATAGTCAAGCAGCGCTTCGGCAACAGATGGATGATAGCAATCATGATATGGTAGGAATCCTAGCCTGCGAAATGAATGCTATTTTCAATCCCCTAATCCAGAATATAAATAGAACAAACCAAGAAAATGCAGCCCAAATGGCCAGAATAGCAGATTTTTTTGGTGCCCCTAATGCGCCTGCAAGGCGTAGGCAAAACCCAATGGTGATTCGAAATGAAGAACCCATAATTGAACAAATTCGACCCCCTGTACAAGTGGTCGAAGAAAAAAATATAGGGGTAAGATTAAGGAATCAGGAAGTTCAGAATGAACAACCTAGACCGGTAATGATGGTAAATAGGGACCAAAATGCAGACGAAATTGTTCATAGAATTAGAAATGACAATTTAGTGGCAGAAAATAACCTCACCACCATGATCGAAAGAATAATGGCCCATAATAGTTTAGGTTCAGGATTTAGGAGGCCAAATTACACATCTCCTATTATAGACTATGTTTTGCAAACAGAATTACCCAGGGGCTTTAAAGTCCCTAAATTCACGAAATTTGCTGGAGACACGAGTGAATCAACAGTGGAACATATAGCGAGATATTTAACCAAGGCAGGAGATATAGCAAATAATGAGAATCTTAGGATAAAATACTTCCCAAGTTCTCTAACGAAACGCCCCTTGGATAACTACCCTACACCCTGGATCTGTGGACACATGGCCTTATTTAGAAAGACTTTTCCATGAACAATTTTACATGGGTCAGTCTAAAATTAGTCTCAAAGAATTAGAAAGCATTAAGAGAAAATTCACGGAACCAATAGATGATTATTTGGATAGGTTCCGTTTATTAAAATTTAGATGCTTCATAGTGGTCCCTGAACATGAATTGGTCGAAATGGCTACTGGGGGCCTAGATTATTCCATTCGAAAGAAATTGGATACACAATATCTTAGAGATATGGCCCAACTAGCAGACAGAGTTCGTCAGGTCGAAAGGTTAAAAGCTGAAAAGGCTAGGGCTAGTAAAAATCATAAGAAAGAGAGAATAGCCTACATAGAGGCTGAAGAGGAGAACATAGATGATTCTCAAGACCCTTATGATTTCGATCAGTTCGAAATAGATCTTGCAGAACTAAAGGAAGCACCCCCTTATGCTTGCAGAGTTCTGCTTCCTTCCAATGGAAAGGATTCTGTCGAAAGTGAAAGGAATGATAAATTCCCTAAGAAAATCTATACTTTCGATATAACTAAATGTGATGAAATATTTGATCTGCTTGTTAAAGATGGCCAGTTAATAGTTCCTCCTAACCTTAAGATTCCTCCGTTGGAACAAAGGAAGAAGAGGGGCTTTTGTAAATACCACAACTTTTTAGGCCATAAAACCTCACAGTGTTTTCTTTTCAGGGATCTGATACAAAACACAATCAAAGATGGCAGGCTGAAGTTCTCAGACAAAGGGAAGAATCCAATGAAAGTTGATACAAATCTGTTGCTGATGGCGGAGACTAACTATGCTGAACCTCTAGACATCAATGTAGTGGAAATTGCTGAGAAGAAAGTTGAATCTAAAGTGGAATTCGAAGAGGATGGGGACTTCATCTTGATCAAGGACGAAAGAGAGGTTACTGATGGCCTCCCAAAGGTGCTCAAAGCAAAGATACTAAGTGACAAACAATTAACTGAGGCCACTGAGGGTCTCAGGATAAAATTTGAAGAAGTCAAAATTTCTGATGATCAAATGTTGGGAGTAAATATGGTGGACTTCGAACAACCCAACGCTGAAATGGAAGAAGTGGAACGCTGTTTGGAGAGGGAGAGAGAGAAAAGAAGAGAGAACTTACCTAGAAAAGATGCGGGTTTGCGTGAATACCTCTTCCACTGTCATAAGAAAAACCAGGATAAGTTGCTGTGCCCAAGGTGCAGCATCATCTGCAACCCCAGAATTGCTGCTGAGTTCGAAAGGGCCCAGCGTGAACGAACAGGGGTTAACTGGAGGCAAGACAACCAACTGTACAGAGTCTATCCAAAAGCTGATGAAAGTATGCTCGAATTCCTGGTTCGTTGCCACAAGATTGGAACAGAGTGTTTAATATGTCCCAGATGTGCAGCGATGTTTGATAAAGAGATGGCTGAAGCGTTCGAGAGAATTCTGTTTGCATCAGGCTGGGGGCACCAAGGCAGAATGCCTTCGAATCCTATAACACTGGCAGAAATATGCCAATAAGGCCAGATAGACCTTACCCCAGGGGAGCAAAGAGAGTTTACTTCAAACTACCTGCAGAAATCCCCACTGACAAATGGCTGCAGGTGAAGGCTGATAAGGGAAAAAGGAAGTGGCGCAACTATGACCAAGGAGGCAGGACTACGATGGCTTACAGGAGGCAATTCAATTCAAATAGGAGGGAAGAAATAAGACTGGAGAATTACAAAGGTAATAATCCAATGTCTCGCTCTCAGTGGCGCAGACACCAAAGAAATAAAAAAGCAGAAAGGGATTCGAAGCCTATGAAGATAGGAGAATCTAATACCAATAACCCAACATCAGTGAACCAGACTGGGGGAAAACCCCCAGTGTCCAGGAAACTTTTTTCACCACAGAAATACACTGAAGAAAATAAGACCCAGAAGGAGGCTGCAAACGAAGAGGACTTGATGACTGATGACTTTGAATCGGAGGGGGGAATCCTTCTTTAATGCAAACTGCAATGTAGTTTCGGTGCTGCCTTGTAAGTACAATCAGGATACAGAGGTTTATGCTGGTGAGGAGACTGACGAGGACGAAATGGCCAGACACAGGCCAGTGTGCTATTATGTGATGAACAATGGGGCGGTCGAAGAGCAAAACGCTTTCTTCGAAAAGCCAGACGAAGGAATGAAGAACCATCTACAACCCTTATTCATCAGGGAAAAGGTGGAGCAATATGGTGTGAACAAGGTTCTGGTGGATGGTGGAGCTGCTGTTAATTTGATGCCTCAATTCATGCTAAAAAGGATAGGCATGCAGGATTTAGATGTTAGACCTCACAACATGGTGCTTTCAAATTATGAAGGAAAGGTTGGCAAGACTTTGGGAGTAATATAAGTTAACTTGACAGTCGGTTCCCTTACAAGACCAACAATGTTTATGGTCATTGCTGCGAAGGCAAACTACAATCTGTTGCTTGGCAGGGAATGGATCCATGGAGTTGGCGCAGTGCCTTTTTCAATGCATCAAAGGTAGGTGTTGTAGAGAGATGATGGAATTGTCGAAAACATAGAAGCAGACCAAAGTTACTATATGACAGAAATCAACAACATGGACAAAAGAAACTTCGATCGAAATATGGCCAACATAGGGCCATGTCACCCACCTGAGGAATATTTCGAGCCCAATGAGAACGCTTACTATTCTTTAACCCTTCGTCCTAATGGATTCCAATGGGATAGGGAAATTATGTGGGACGGGCAGGAAATTGAGGAAGATGGAGAGACTTCGACGATATGGCCAACAGGCTGGGCAAGCGAAGATCATTATGACTGAGTCAAATTACTTCCAAAAGATTTCGTCCTATCTGGCTGAGAACAAACGAAGAACGGCTCTCGAAGCCGAAATACAAAACATGGCTGTCGAAGCCATAGATAACAAAGAAAAAACAAAAAAAGAAATAACAAATCCTGAGGGAAACCACTCACCCCCACCCTGTGATGGACAAACTTCCAAACTAGTGGATCAACGACTAGATGCCATTTATGATCAAGAGCCCTTGGGGTTCGAGAAGGATCTAGAGTCAACAAGCGCTAAGATGACGGCCCAAGATCCTTTGGAGGAAGTTGATATTGGGGATGGCGTCGAAAAAAGAGTTACGTACATCAGTGTGAAACTCAGTCCCAGTCTAAAAGGCAAGGTGGTCGAAATGCTCAAACAAAACAGAGATTGCTTTGCCTGGGACTACAACGAAATGCCTGGTTTAAAGAGGGAACTGGTGGAACATAGGCTTCCAATCAAGGATGGCAAGAAGCCCATCAACCAGATGCCTAGATGATTCGCTCCAGCAATCCTCTCAAAAATAAAGGCAGAGGTGGAACGGCTCCTTCGATGCAAGTTTATCAGGACCACAAGGTACGTAGAATGGCTTGCTAATATTGTACCTGTTATTAAGAAAAATGGCTCTTTACGAATTTCATAGATTTTAGGGATTTAAGTACTGCCACCCCAAAAGATGAATATTTTATGCCTATAGCAGAAATGCTGATTGATTCTGCTGCGGGTTTCGAATACCTGAGTATGTTAGATGGATACTCTGGGTATAATCAGATTTTTATTGCTGAGGATGATGTTCCCAAAACTGCATTCAGATGTCCAGGTGCCTTAGGCACTTATGAATGGGTAGTTATGCCCTTTGGACTAAAAAATGCTGGGGCAACATATCAGAGGGTAATGAACACCATTTTCCATGATTTCATTGAATCATTTATGCAGATTTATATAGATGACATAGTAGTCAAATCTGTTTCTGATGAGGATCATTTGACTCACCTTTTCTAATCATTCGAAAGAATGAGAAAACATGGCTTAAAAATGAATCCTCTTAAATGTGCTTTCTTTGTTCAGGCTGGGGATTTCCTAGGCTTTGTGGTCCACAAGAAGGGGATCGAAATTAACTTGAACAAGACGAAGGCTATTATGGAGACAAAACCTCCTTCAACAAATAAAGAGTTGCAATCTCTATTGGGTAAAATTAACTTTTTAAGGAGATTCATATCTAATTTGAGTGGGCGAACTCAGGCTTTCTCTCCACTCCTCCATCTCAATCAAGGGAATTTTGAATGGACGACGCAGCATCAGGAGGCATTCGAGGAAATCAAAGCCTATTTGATGCATCCTCCTATACTTGCACCCCCTTCTAAAGATAAACCAATGAGACTGTATATCTCTGCCTCCAATGTAACTATAGGTAGTATGTTGGCCCAAGAAAATGATGATGGCATCGAAAGAGCCATATACTATCTTAGTAGAGTCCTAAATAAAGCAGAGACTAAGTATAGTAGCATTGAAAAACTATGCCTCTGTCTGTATTTCTCTTGTACAAAACTTAAATATTATATTAAACCAGTTGATGTTTATGTTTCATCTCACTTTGATGTTATTAAACATATGCTTTCAAAACCAATCATGCACAGCAGGATTGATAAATGGGCTTTAGCGCTCACTGAGTATAGTTTGGCCTTCAAGCCTTTAAAGGCTATGAAAGGACAAGTATTTTCAGATTTCATAGTGGATCACTCTGTGAGTGAGGACGTCGCGTTAGATTATGTTGAGATCCACCCTTGGAAATTATCCTTCGATGGATCAACACATAAAAATGGAAGTGGTGTTGAAATCCTTATAATTTCTCCTGAGGGAATTCCAACAAAATTCAAGTACAAGTTAAAAGGCCCTCCCTGTTCGAACAACAAAGCTGAGTATGAAGCATTAATTGCTGAACTTGAAGCTTTGTTGGAATTGGGGGCAACCCGAGTCGAAATTAGTGGAGACTCAGAGCTGGCCATCAAGCAGATAACCAAAGAATACAAGTGTATCAAAGAAAATTTGATCATGTACTTTGTTATTGCTAACAGATTGCTCAAGAAATTTGAATATGTGGATATAAAACATATTCCTAAAATTGATAATCAGGAGGAAAATGACTTGGCTCAAATAGCCTCAGGATATAAGACATATAAAGAAAAACTCCAATACCTCATAGAAACAAGAGGCAGAATAATGGCTACCAAATTATCACCATTAGACTTGGAAAATTTGAAACTTGGTTATGCAGATCAGAAAGAATTCGAAGTGCTAAATATTGATACTTTGGCAGATACAGATTGGAGAAGTCCTATAATAAATTACTTGAAAGAACCTTCAGTAAGTACAGAGAAAAAGATCAAATATAGGGCATTGTCTTATGTGCTAATAGGGAATGAACTTTTTAATAAAACCCCAGAAGGAATCTTACTCAAATGTTTAGGAGAAAACGAAGCATATTTAGCATTGTCTAGTGTGCACAGTGGGGCATGTGGGGTAAATCAAGCAGGTCACAAAATGAAATGGTTGTTGTTTCGATACAGAATGTATTGGCCCACTATGCTCAAAGACTACATAGAATTTGCTAAAGGATGCGAGGAATGCCAAGTTCATGCAGGTATTCAACATGCTCCTGCAAGTGAGTTACATTCAATTGTTAAGCCTTGGCCTTTTAGAGGATGGGCATTAGATCTAATTGGTGAAATACGAATGTGATACGGTGGGAGAACTGACTTGAGTTTTTTTTTTGCGTTTGTATTCGCACTTGTTCGGTTTAGCAAGAGTCGCCACCGACTTTTTATTTTATCCTAAAGGAAAGGTTAAAAAGCACAGGAAAAACCTTTGAGATGTTTTCGTGGGTTCGGGGGGTAGATTATGAAAAGGGAAGGTACTAGCACCCTTTTCATCCATGGTTATCCACGGGCTCTTAGTTACTCGTTTTAGATCACTTGCCTTGCATTTTCAATTGTTTGAAATGGTGTTTGTGTGTGTGTGGTTTTGAAAATGTTTTGAAAAAGATGCCTTGTCTAGGCAACCGTTGTAACAATTCTTTACTCGAATGTTTTACAAAGGTGTTTGTCGTTTTGAAAAGATGTTTTAATGTTTTTGAAAGTTGTTTTGGAAGTTGTGTTGTGGAGTGTGTTTTGAAAGTAGGCAAGTGTGTTTTGCAAGTTTGATCAAGTAACTAAGAGTTGTCTACCCCTAAATTTACTCAAAGATCTTTCCTATGTTTTAACCCTTTTAACACTATTGTTCCACCATTGTATTTGGTGGACAATCTTGTGTTAGGACGTTAACGGGACAGGCGTGGGTCATCGTATAGACCATGAATACAATGGTGCCAAGTGTCTTTGGCAATTTTCTTGAGGGACTATGATCATTTTGATTAGGCAACTTCGACAGCGTCATCGAGGGACTATGATCATTTGATTTGTTTTGTTTTGCCAAAGAAACTCAACATGCAACATGGCCCATTTTGGAAGGCAACAAGCGGGATTACCCTAGGGGTGCAAGTGTGAATTGTGTATTGATTATCATGCATTTGTCTTTGTATTTGGTTATCTAGCGGTTGATTTTGAATCTTCGCATACAAACCCTAATCACTATACAGTATATAGAAAGCGATAAATTGTGGGAATTTAAAGTCTAAGCTATTACAAATAAGTATCCGGGAATGGGGGTACAAATATTTACAAATGGGGATGAGTCTTGTCAGGATAGTAGTGTCCGAATAATATTTACAACCAAATCAAATCGCATTCTCAATGTAAAATGTATAAGAATAAAAGCAATGTATCAAAAGTATTTGTGAGAGTGTATGTGATTATTTACAAGTGATGCAAATATTAACCTAATGTATTAAGTATTTATTTATTTTTGGGTTTTTGTTAATTATAAACAAAAAAGGATTTTGTAAAGAGAAAATATCTTAACTTAACAAAATCCATTTGTTTGCATATTTTGTTAATTTTTTATATACAAAAAGGGTTTTAAAGAAAAGGAAAGAAAAATGTTTTAATTTAAAGATAATTAGTGTTTATGTATTTTAATTTGTTTACAAAGGTTTATTAAACAAAAAATTCTAAAAAGAAAATTATTTAATTTAGAAAAAATCCATTTTTATATACTCTTAAATGTGATAAAAAAGTATTAATAAACATTTTTAAAAAAAAAGGAAATTAATGTATCATTTTTATTTAGCAAAAAATATTAGTATAAGTTATTTATAAAAAATAAAGTGATAGAGAAAATAGTATTAGTTTGAAATAAATGAAAAAAATGGATAAAAGATTAAATGGGCCTTAGAGTATCATGTTGGGCCCAAAATGTGTGTGAAAGAAGTCAATGGGGGGGGGGGGGGGGGGGTGCACGCCAGAAACATTGGGCTTAGGCGTTTGGATGTGGAGCAATCCCAATGGCACTTTACAATATTTGTTAGGGTTTTCACTTTGTTGTTTCAGTACGAGGGTTCACAGTGTTGAGCGACGCCGTTCCCTTCATCGTCTTCTTCATCTTTCTCATTCTCCAGCAAAAACCATTGACACTCCTCCTTGCCCCAGCTGCCAGATGCGCCGCCTCCACCTCTTCTTCTTCATGGTTGAGCAAGACAGTGATAAAGGAAAGGTAGCCTTTTCTATTTTAACGCGTTTTCAAGGTTTTCAGTTTTACATGCTTCGATTCTTGTTTTGATTTTTATGTCATTATTTGTTTCTGTTTCTGTGAGGTGTTGAAGAAAAGGGAGGAGAAATTATACCTTTGTTGGCTTTTTGGAGAAGAGGCGGAGCAGTGGACAGGAGGCGCTTCTCAGGCGGCCGGAGGCGGAGGAGTACGTGATGTTGTGAGCTTGTCCTTCCTGGTATCCTCGTATCTTGCTTTTGTGGTTTTATGATGACAGCTTTGCTTCTGAAAACGCTTGTATAATTTCTTTTCCTCTTCTTCTGATTGCTGGCCTCTGTATATTAATGATGTTGATTCTGAGTTGCCTTTGATATATTTGGCTTTGGCTTGCTCAATGATGAACCTTGGTTCTGAGAGATTGTTTGGATATGTGTGATTCTGATTCTTGATGAACTTTTGTGTTCTTTGATAATGATGATGATGTTTGAATCTGAGTTGTTGGCCCTTCTTGCTTCAGTTGTTGTTTTGGCTTTGGCTCTGAAAGGCTTGAGACAGGCTTGAAGTTTAGGCTTTGGCTTGCTTCTTTGAAACTAACAGTTTGACAGGTCTGGAGGGTTCCGTTTGAATAAAGGCTTGAATGTTGAGTTTTGTAACTTACAGGCTTATTAGCTTGTGTTGCTGTAAGTTGGAAGGCAGGATGTTACCGTTTTGTGAACTGGTTTGATGTTTGAAGCAGGTTACAGGCTTGAGGCTGTTAGTTTGTGTTTGACAGGATGCAAGGCAAGTTTGGAGCAAGCTTCAGGCTTTGCAAAACTTATATGTTTGCTTGCTTCAAGGCTTTGTTGGAGTCACAGGCTGGCTTGAAGTGTTGGTGGGAAAATGATGACAATTTGAAAATGTTGCTTGCATTGTTAGCCTTGCTCTGCATATCTTCTTATCCAGATTTTCTGCCTTTTGTGTACTTGTTGACAGCTTTTGGCTTTTGATATCTTTCTATATCTTCTTTGGACAACTTTTGGACAGTTTAGTTGACATTGGACTTGGTTAGGCATTTTTTCAGTTTGCATATGTGCAGTTCAGTTTGGACTTTGCAACTTGTTTTGGAATTATGCAGCCTTGTACATATTCATATGCTTGCAACATTATTTTATATCCCTCTTTGTGAACCAAGAGTTTTCTTGCGATTTGCAGAGAGGGCGAACAAACTGATTCCGACCAATCACTTTTAATGATGAATTTCTTTGATTAACTGTCTGCCTTTTTATTTCATCTGCTTTTGACTTCTTTTTTTTGTCTTTGCAGATAAAAATTAATTGGGCAATGGGGAGCATCAGTAGAAGATGAAGACTTAGGAAACTTTTAGGATGTAATTTTATTTTACTTTTAATCATTGTAATAAATATTATTATAAATACTTGTAAATAATTACTGTATTTAAATAACACTTGTACAAATAATTAAAAATAAATAAAAGTCTTTTTTTGTCAGATATCTCTTTTATTTCAACTGTCTATTTAATTATTTAAGCTTTCTTGAATTAAAATAACTGGAAGTAGATCCAATTATTCTAACTTAGAATAAATAATTAATAAACACTATAGTCTTGCAATCAATAATAAACCCGGCGTCCCATTTAAACATAAGCAATGCACAGTTAATCAAACAAACGTCCATATGCTTATCCCTTTACTGATTAAACCAAACACTGCAAATTTTCAACCAGAAGCCTCAGCTTCTAAACCAGAGGTTTGAGAAACAAACTGAAATCTTGAGCAGGCGTCAAAGCAGTGTAACAGCCAATTAATACAATGTGGATTCAATTTCTTCTGAGAATGCGCGTGCAAACCCTAATTCTTGATTTATCGCCAAAGAAGCGTCTGCCTGATCAAACCCTGAGTCAAACTCAAACAAATTAACAAAAACCCTAATAATCTGCTTGGACTGATTCAAAATAAATAAAAACCCTAATTTTGTGTGACTGATAAGAAAAGTCTGTTTGACCGATTCTTAAGCCAATCTGAAAAATCAGGAAAAGCCCGAAGCTGTGATTTCTTGTGGAAAAGAGAGGGCAAATTTTGGGGTACAACAGTTGCCCCTGTTCAATCTTCTTGAACCTAAAGAGTTAGATTGGCAAGCTTGCCGTTCGCGACTCGAAGGTAAAAGCAGATTGGACACTAGAGTGCCCAAAAAAATTTGCACTCGTCAAAGCGTAATTTTGAGGGAATGGGCTTAAAGATGCCATTTGGTGATGGGCTTAAAGATGCCATCTGGAGATGTGACAGGGGGATGGGCTTAGAGATGCCATCCGGAAATTGCTGGTAGGAGGATGGGCTTAGAGATGCCATCTGGAAATTGCTGGTAGGAGGATGAGCTTAGAGATGCCATCTGGAAATTGCTGGTAGGAGGATGGGCTTAGAGATGCCATCTGGAAATGTTGGTAGGAGGATGGGCTTAGAGATGCCATCTGGAAATGTTTGTTGATCTGTATGTCATTGGTGAGTGGGTGAGTATCAGAAAGGTATCCATGTTTTGGAACATCTCTGAACCGGGGGTCTGAATAAGCAATAGATTGACATTCGTATCTGGAAGCATCCGTAAACTGTTTTCAAAAGTTGCATCTGAACAAGCGATAAATTAACATCCGTGTTTGGAGAATCCGTAAACTGTTTTCATAAGTTGAAGAATCTGAACAAGCGATAGGTTAACATCCGTATCTGAAGAACCCGTAAACTGTTTACATAGGTTGAAGAATCTGAACAAGCAATAGGTTAACATCCGTGTTTGGAGAACCCGTAAACTGTTTTCAAAAGTCTTGAAGTTTTAACAAGTAATGGAGCAACATCCATGTTGGGAAGCGTCCGTAAACTGTTTTCAAAAGTTGAGTCTGAACAAGCGATAGATTAACCTCCGTGTTTAGAGAATACGTAAACTGTTTTCAGAGGCTGAAGAATCTGAACAAGCGATAGGTTAACATCCGTGTCTAGAGAACCCGTAAACTGTTTTCAGAAGTCTTGAAGTTGAATAAGCAATAGAGCAGCATCCGTGTTGGGAAGCGTCCGTAAACTGTTTTCAAAAGTTGAAAAGGAACCGGTGTAGGGTTTCCTGATGATGAGTCCGTGTAAAACTGCATCCGAGGTTGAGAAGGAACCTATGTAGGGTTTCCTGATGATGAGTCCGTGTAAAACTGCATCTGAGATTGAGAAGGAACCGGTGTAGGGTTTCCTGATGATGAGTCCGTGTAAAACTGCATCTGAGATTGAGAAGGAACCGGTGTAGGGTTTCCTGATGATGAGTCCGCGTAAAACTGCATCTGACATTGTTAATGATAGCCTTTTATTCTTATCCTGAAAAGGACAAAATGTTAGCTAAACACAAAGTTATGTTGCATGGAATGTATGATGCAATATATGTTATATCAATGTTTATGATATGAATGTAATGAATGCGTATGTAAGTTGACGAGCTGTCTTGCTGAGGATAGATGAATCCTGGATAGCTAGAGATAATAGAATCTTGACTGCTATCGGGGAAAGTGAATCTTTGACTGCTGCAGGGGATTGCAAGAATCTTTTGATCGTTGAAAATGAGAAGTCCTGGGACCACTGTTGGGGAATCAGGAGCTTGGGTTGTATGCTAATCTATTGGGGATTCCTGTCTTGAGGAGATCTTCACTGGATAATATTTGAATACTCTGTGAGGAACTGAGAATGAGAGTCTTCATTCTATTTGGGGATTGATAGTTGGAAGTTTTAGCTCTGTCAGGGATTGCAAGAATCTTTTGATTGCTGCAGGTATTGATCTGGGATAAGTATCAGAATGTCGCCAAATCTGGGTCACATCTGAACTATCTCTAGAAGGAAATCTGGAATAAGTATCGGAATGTCGCCAAATCTGGGTCACATCTGAACTATCTCTAGAAGGAAATCTGGAATAAGTATCGGAATGTCGCCAAATCTGGGTCACATCTTAACTATCTCTAGAAGGAAAATCTCGGAAGGTGTTGATCCTGATTTTGTTAAGGGTCAGAAATTGGGAGTATACCAATCTTCTGAGGTGATGAGAATCTTCATTCTGTTAACCGTTAACTGCTATCTGGTCAATCTCCAGGCTTCACAATAACTTGTTGGGGATTAAACTATCCGGTCGAATCCGGGCTTCATAGCTTGCTCTTAGGAGATACCACTATCTGGTCATAATCCAGGCTTCGTGGTAGTCTGATACCGTAACTGGGATCTGAATGAGTGATAGAATGGCTACCGTGTTTGGAGCGTATCTGAAACTGTATCTTGGATCTGAATGAGTGACAGAACGGCTACCGTGTTTGGAGCGTATCTGAAACTGTATCTTGGAGTTGAGATCTGTATGAGTAGCAGAATGACTTCCTTGTTTGGAGTGTATCTGAAACTGTAACTAGGATCTGAATGAGTGACAGAATGGCTACCGTGTCTGGAGCGTATCTGAAACTGTATCTTGGAGTTGAGATCTGTATGAGTAGCATAATGACTTCCTTGTTTGGAGTGTATCTGAAACTGTAACTAGGATCTGAGATCTGTATGAGTAGAAGAATGACTTCCTTGTTTGGAGTGTATTTGAAACTATAACTAGGATCTGAATGAGTGACAGAACGGCTACCGTGTCTAGAGCGTATCTGAAACTGTACCTTCCAACAGGTGATGAAGGAATTGTTGAACACTTTTGACATTCGAATGCCCCAAGTGATGATGAAGGAGACTTGCCCCAAGTTCACTGAAATTTTGAGAGATTTGTTGAAATCTTGACTGGACTGCCCCAGGTTTACTGAACTTTGAAAGATCTGTTGAAACCTTGACTGGACTGCCCCAGGTTAACTGAACTTTGAAAGATCTATTGAAACCTTGACTGGACTGCCCCAGGTTAACTGAACTTTGAAAGATCTGTTGAAACCTTGACTGGACTGCCCCAGGTTAACTGAACTTTGAAAGATCTGTTGAAACCTTGACTGGACTGCCCCAGGCGTGTTGGATGGTGACATGTCAATGCCCCCTTGTTGATAGGAGATTTGTCAATGGAAGTGTCATCTTTCTTGAAGTGATTTTACTCACTGAGAGAGTTTTCGTTCCTCCAAACATTCGCTGTCAAACAAATAACCATGTGCAAATGACGATATTCAAATGATGCAAAGTTTATGCTTGTCTCGAAGTTTTGAAAAATGCGTTTTTTAGCAGAAAACTTTTTATAAGACAAATTCAACACAAGAATTAGGGCAAAGCCTTACAGGAGTCAGGATACCTTTTGTAACAGTATGCTTTCGAACTAACCCATGCTTCAATTAGGACTTTTGAAGGGTTGTAACGTGGCTTGGTTCATAGTTTAAGAAACAAAGGATAAAGGCTCAAAGTATATTTGTACCCACCCGCTCTTCGTGACGTTCTTCAACCCTAAACTCAGTTAATTGTGCGTCAAACTCTATTCGATTTTGGAACGACTTTTCGGTGATGGTTCATCAGTTGAATTTTATGGGAAGACAACCATCATTTTTTGCAACACTTTTCATGTTGTTGAGGAATTGTAATGACCTCTTTCTTGATTTGTTATCCCTAACTTTTGCCTGACTGTTCCCGTTTTCGAGATTACAGTCAGCGGGATGCCCCAGGTTTCTTAAGCCTCCTTTATAGGTTTTGGTTCAGTGGGCTTTTCTCTTTTGAGAGGTAATGACTGCCTATGTGATAAGGAACCATCATTGTCTTTTGATTCCAAAGGAATGTTTTTGATGTCATTCGTTGTATTACGAACTGAGAGTTTGCGACTTCAATGCGCACTTTTTTTTGGATTAACTGAGAGACTAACCTGCCCCAGGTTTAAATCAAAGGTTTTAATTTGTTTAGAACAGAAAACTCCTACTTCTTTGGCTCGAAGGGGTTGACTAGGGATTATCTTCCTTATAACTCCAGTGTTTGGGAATTGAAAGAAATGCCTGTACATCATCAGTAAGGTCTGTTCAAAAGCATACTGTATGAGATTATGGTATTGTTTCGTCATCCTCCCTCTAAAGGCTTGCAGCTTTTTATCAAGAGTTAAATATCGAAAAGAAAGCATAAGAGTAGTGAAAACGAATGGATGAATTCAAGACAAACATATGTAATGCATTAATGAAACAGAGTTTGACATCAACAGATAATTGTTTGAATCACAAAAGAAATTACAACTTTGAAAATTCAAATGGAACAAAAGTCTCTCAGTTTGAGCTTTGTCATTTCAGGTGGAGAAACCCTTAACGGAAGATTTTCATCTCGCCATCGGGCATGAATCTCAGCACTCCAATGTCAATCAGATCTTGAATCTTGTTCTTCAAGGCCCAACAGCCGTCGGTGTCATGTCCCGGACTATAGGAGTGGTATACACAAAATGCGTCGGGATGATAGTTAGGAGCGGAGGTATTGGGCTTCCGAATAGGATCCCTCAGAGCAGTCAGATTGACCTCTAACAAGTGCTCCAGTATTAGAGATGACGGTATGTCAGTCTCAGTAAACTGTCTTCCAAACGTAGTTTGCTTATGCCGATTACCCCGTTGACCCTGACGAGGTTGTTGTTGGGCTTGTGACCCTGAAGCAAGTAGAGGAGCCTTTCCCTTGTCTTCTTGTCTGAAAGGGGGTTGAATGATGGCTTGCTCTTCAACCTCAGATGTTTGCTCCACTCGGTTTTCCCGAAGCAGTTGGTTGACGAGAACTCTGAGCTCCTCTTATCTTTGAGCCAAGTCCTGGATGATAGCCATCTGGCCCACCAGTTGTCCCATCATTTGGATCCTCATTATAGTCAGCTCAGACTGAAGCTCTTCCAACTGATCACTCCTGGCATTGCTTGAATTCCCCTGGACCAAGCCCCTTGTGAAGAGAGCTTTCACTTCTTCTTGCCCCAGGGACAGGTTCAAGAACATCTCTTGAAGTTGATCATTTTGGTCCTGGATATCTTTGACAGTCCTCTCTAGAGCCATCTCTTACTGAAATAAACAGTAGGAGAATAAGGAAACCTAAAAAAGGAAAAACTGTCATGATGCAATGCATGGTATGTGGATGCATGTTTTCAAGGATCTCTTGGGGTAAACACAAGAAAATGTTAGAGGTTGAACTTCGATCTTTGATTGGAGAACTTTGCACCGGTGGATGTCTTTCCACAAGAATCAAGCTCACCATGTCAAGTGGGTCATAGCCCCTGATTCAAGTTGTTGCACTTGATCTTTGATGGCATTTGTTTAGAGGAGAAACCTCTTGCCTCTTTGGTAGACATCTGGTTCAATGTGACCCTGCATCAAAAGAACCTCGAGATCCTTGAAATGGTTATTGAAAATGCTATTGTATGATGTTATGATGTTATGTACATGTATGCAGAAGCAAGTAAGTGTATATACAGGTAATTATATTCACACAAAGAAAACAAGTCCTTAGGTTTAGGCTTGCATGGGGTTTGTAGGTAAGTACCCTCTTGAAGTTAGTTGGCTCATCCTGTCCTAAAATAGAAACCGGGTTCTAAGGATCTCAATATCACTGGATTATTTTCTGTGTTCATTGTTTTGGTTTAGCCACTTAACTGGCGACCGAAATATTCCAAGAAAACAACCCTCAATGAGTGTAGTATCGAGTATCTACCAACTTCGAACTGCACCAAAGTCGGTCATCTCGCTACCCCTAAAAAGGCTAAGATGGTCAAGTAAGATTCTAAGAGTTCGTTAGTGCTTCATGACATCACTCAGCGGCCCCGTACTCTCCTTGATTGAACTCAAGGGTTACAGGTACTCACAAATATGTCACACTAAGATAGCTTACTGCTTCAACCATGTCGGTATACCCCGCACAATTCCCTCACAGTTTTATTGCTATTTACCTAAAAAGGTGCCCCCAAATCCGGGTGTAGGATTTACAACAAACCCAAACAAGGACCCAAAAAAGTAAAGCAATCAAAGCAATCAAAGCAAGTATGTATGGGTGATCTAAAACCCTAAGGTAACCTCACTTTTAATTCAATCCCCATCAGAGTCGCCAGTTCTGTGATACGGTGGGAGAACTGACTTGAGTTTTTTTTTTGTGTTTGTATTCTCACTTGTTCGGTTTAGCAAGAGTCTCCACCGACTTTTTATTTTATCCTAAAGGAAAGGTTAAAAAGCACAGGAAAATCCTTTGAGATGTTTTCGTGGGTTCGGGGGGTATATTATGAAAAGGGAAGGTGCTAGCACCCTTTTCATCCATGGTTATCCATGGGCTCTTAGTTACTCGTTTTAGATCACTTGCCTTGCATTTTCAATTGTTTGAAATGGTGTTTGTGTGTGTGTGGTTTTGAAAATGTTTTGAAAAAGATGCCTTGTCTAGGCAACCGTTGTAATAATTCTTTACTCGAATGTTTTACAAAGGTGTTTGTCCTTTTGAAAAGATGTTTCAATGTTTTTGAAAGTTGTTTTGGAAGTTGTGTTGTGGAGTGTGTTTTGAAAGTAGGCAAGTGTGTTTTGCAAGTTTGATCAAGTAACTAAGAGTTGTCTACCCCTAAATTTACTCAAAGATCTTTCCTATATTTTAACCCTTTTAACAGTATTGTTCCACCATTGTATTTCATGGACAATCTTGTGTTCGGACGTTAACGGGACAGGCGTGGGTCATCGTATAGACCATGAATGCAATGGTGCCAAGTGTCTTTGGCAATTTTCTTGAGGGACTATGATCATTTTGTTTAGGCAACTTCGAAAGCGTCATCAAGGGACTATGATCATTTTATTTGTTTTGTTTTGCCAAAGAAACTCAACATGCAACATGGCCCATTTTGGAAGGCAACAAGCAGGATTACCCTAGGGGTGCAAGTGTGAATTGTGTATTGATTATCATGCATTTGTCTTTGTATTAGGTTATCTAGCGGTTGATTTTGAATCTTCGCATACAAACCCTAATTACTATACAGTATATAGAAAGTGATAAATTGCGGGAATTTAAAGTCTAAGCTATTACAAATAAGTATCCGAGAATGGGGGTACAAATATTTACAAATGGGGATGAGTCTTGTCAGGATAGTAGTGTCCGAATAATATTTACAACCAAATCGAATCGCATTCTCAATGTAAAATGTATAAGAATAAAAGCAATGTATCAAAAGTATTTGTGAGAGTGTATGTGATTATTTACAAGTGATGCAAATATTAACCTAATGTATTAAGTATTTATTTATTTTTGGGTTTTTGTTAATTACAAACAAAAAAGAATTTTTTAAAGAGAAAATATCTTAACGTAACAAAATCCATTTGTTTGCATATTTTGTTAATTTTTTATATACAAAAAGGGTTTTAAAGAAAAGGAAAGAAAAATGTTTTAATTTAAAGAAAATTAGTGTTTATGTATTTTAGTTTGTATACAAAGGTTTATTAAACAAAAAATTCTAAAAAGAAAATTATTTAATTTAGAAAAAATCTTATTTTTATATACTCTTAAATGTGATAAAAAAGTATTAATAAACATTTAAAAAAAAAAAGGAAATTAATGTATCATTTTTATTTAGCAAAAAATATTAGTATAAGTTATTTATAAAAAATAAAGTGATAGAGAAAATAGTATTAGTTTGAAATAAATGAAAAAAATGGATAAAAGATTAAATGGGCCTTAGAGTATCATGCTGGGCCCAAAATGTGTGTGAAAGAAGTCAATGGGGGGGGGGGGGGGGGGGGTGCACGCCAGAAACATTGGGCTTAGGCGTTTGGATGTGGAGCAGGCCCAATGGCACTTTACAACATTTGTTAGGGTTTTCACTTTGTTGTTTCAGTACGAGGGTTCACAGTGTTGAGCAGCGTCGTTCCCTTCATCGTCTTCTTCATCTTTCTCATTCTCCAGCAAAAACCATTGACACTCCTCCTTGCCCCAGCTGCCAGATGCGCCGCCTCCACCTCTTCTTCTTCATGGTTGAGCAAGACAGTGATAAAGGAAAGGTAGCCTTTTCTATTTTAACGCGTTTTCAAGGTTTTCAGTTTTGCATGCTTCAATTCTTCCTTGTTTTGATTTTTATGTCATTATTTGTTTCTGTTTCTGTGAGGTGTTGAAGAAAAGGGAGGAGAAATTATACCTTTGTTGGCTTTTTGGAGAAGAGGCGGAGCAGTGGACAGGAGGCGCTTCTCAGGCGGCCGGAGGCGGAGGAGTACGTGATGTTGTGAGCTTGTCCTTCCTGGTATCCTCGTATCTTGCTTTTGTGGTTTTATGATGATAGCTTTGCTTCTGAAAACGCTTGTATAATTTCTTTTCCTCTTCTTCTGATTGCTAGCCTCTGTATATTAATGATGTTGATTCTGAGTTTCCTTTGATATCTTTGGCTTTGGCTTGCTCAATGATGAACCTTGGTTCTGAGAGATTGTTTGGATATGTGTGATTCTGATTCTTGATGAACTTTTATGTTCTTTGATAATGATGATGATGTTTGAATCTGAGTTGTTGGCCCTTTTTGCTTCAGTTGTTGTTTTGGCTTTGGCTCTGAAAGGCTTGAGACATGCTTGAAGTTTAGGCTTTGGCTTGCTTCTTTGAAACTAACAGTTTGACAGGTCTGAAGGGTTCCGTTTGAATAAAGGCTTGAATGTTGAGTTTTGTAACTTACATGCTTATTGGCTTGTGTTGCTGTAAGTTGGAAGGCAGGATGTTACAGTTTTATGAACTGGTTTGATGTTTGAAGCAGGTTACAGGCTTGAGGCTGTTAGTTTGTGTTTGACAGGATGCAAGGCAAGTTTGGAGCAAGCTTCAGGCTTTGAAAAACTTATCAGTTTGCTTGCTTCAAGGCTTTGTTGGAGTCACAGGCTGGCTTGAAGTGTTTGAGGCTGAGTTTTTGTTTTCAGTTTGTAGCCTATGCAGGTTGATATGTTTTATGCAGGTTAAGGCTTGAGGCAGGCTGTTTGTGTTATGCAACAATTTGTGGTATCTCTTGTGTATTCTGCCTCCTCTTTGCTTGTTATGATATTCTTTGTTATATATCTCTTTAGCTTGCCTCAACAAACTGTAAGCCTATACTTCTTTTACTCTCTTTCTCTCTCTATCAGAAAAAGCATTGTTTATTGCTTAGACTGTACTATTTTTCTGAAAAAGTGTTGGTGGGAAAATGATGACAATTTGAAAATGTTGCTTGCATTGTTAGCCTTGCTCTGCATATCTTCTTATCCAGATTTTCTGCCTTTTGTGTACTTGTTGACAGCTTTTGGCTTTTGATATCTTTCTATATCTTCTTTGGACAGCTTTTGGACAGTTTAGTTGACATTGGACTTGGTTAGGCATTTTTTCAGTTTGCATATGTGCAATTCAGTTTGGACTTTGCAACTTGTTTTGGAATTATGCAGCCTTGTACATATTCATATGCTTGCAACATTATTTTCTATCCCTCTTTGTGAACCAAGAGTTTTCTTGCGATTTGCAGAGAGGGCGAACAAACTGATTCCGGCCAATCACTTTTAATGATGAATTTCTTTGATTAACTGTCTGCCTTTTTATTTCATCTGCTTTTGACTTCTTTTTTTTTTGTCTTTGCAGATAAAAATTAATTGGGCAATGGGGAGCATCAGTAGAAGATGAAGACTTAGGAAACTTTTAGGATGTAATTTTATTTTACTTTTAATCATTGTAATAAATATTATTATAAATACTTGTAAATAATTACTGTATTTAAATAACACTTGTACAAATAATTAAAAATAAATAAAAGTCTTTTTTTTGTCAGATATCTCTTTTATTTCAACTGTCTATTTAATTATTTAAGCTTTCTTGAATTAAAATAACTGGAAGTAGATCCAATTATTCTAACTTAGAATAAATAATTAATAAACACTGTAATCTTGCAATCAATAATAAACCCGGCGTCCCATTTAAACATAAGCAATGCACAGTTAATCAAACAAACGTCCATATGCTTATCCCTTTACTGATTAAACCAAACACTGCAAATTTTCAACCAGAAGCCTCAGCTTCTAAACCAGAGGTTTGAGAAACAAACTGAAATCTTGAGCAGGCGTCAAAGCAGTGTAACAGCCAATTAATACACTGTGGATTCAAATTCTTCTGAAAATGCGCGTGCAAACCCTAATTCTTGATTTATCGCCAAAGAAGCGTCTGCCTGATCAAACCCTGAGCCAAACTCAAACAAATTAACAAAAACCCTAATAATCTGCTTGGACTGATTCAAAATCAATAAAAACCCTAATTTTGTGTGACTGATAAGAAAAGTCTGTTTGACCGATTCTTAAGCCAATCTGAAAAATCAGGAAAAGCCCGAAGCTGTGATTTCTTGTGGAAAAGAGAGGGCAAATTTTGGGGTACAACAACGACCAACATCATCCAAAGGACATAAATATATCCTTGTGGGTATAGATTATTTTACAAAATGGGTCGAAGCGATTCCTCTAGTGAATGTTGATCAAGAGGCTATTATGGAATTTATCCAGAAGCAAATAATTTACAGGTTCGGAATACCAGAAAGCATCACAACAGATCAAGGTTCAGTTTTCACAGGGCAAAAAATGCAAGAGTTTGCAAAAGAAATGGGATTTAAGTTACTCACGTCAACCCCTTATTATGCTCAAGCTAATGGACAAGTGGGAGCAGCCAATAAAGTCATAATAGGTTTGATAAAGAAACATGTAGGACGAAAGCCAAAGAATTGGCACAAAACTTTGGATCAAGCTTTGTGGGCATGTCGAACATCTCCTAAAGAAGCAACGAATACTACTCCGTTTCGACTTACGTTTGGACACGACGCAGTGCTGCCAGTCGAAATACATTTACAGTCAGTAAGAATCCAAAGACAAAATGAGATACCAGCTGATCAATATTGGGAAATGATGATGAATGAATTAGTGGACGTGGATGAAGATAGGCTACATGCTTTAGAAGTTATGAGAAGACAAAAAGATAGAGTAGCCAGAGCATACAACAAAAGAGTTAAAAGTAAGTTGTTCTCAACCAATGACCTGGTATGGAAAGTTATACTACCTATGGATAAAAAGAATAGATTATTAGGTAAGTGGTCACCCCATTGGGAGGGTCCCTTTCGTGTTTTGAAAACATTTTCGAATAATGCTTATGAAATAGAAGAATTAGCAGAAGATAGAAGAATCTTGAAGGTAAATGGGAAATACTTAAAAAGGTATAAGCCATGTTTGCAAGAGGTTAGAATCACTATAGGATAATTAAAAATAAAACAAATAATAAAGCCAAAATGGTATTATATAAATGCCAAAATGGTTGTGTTCAATCCTTAACAATAAAAAGCATTAACAAAATACATTCGAAAATCAGAAAGGGGCGTTTCGTTTCAACTTAGAAAACTTGCTCTTGCATAAGTTGATCTTGCATTGGGTGGCATTTCTGACGCTTTCGAGCCCCTTGATCTCTTCGCTTATTCCTTCAGCTACCTCCATCTGTTGAAGACTTTGTGTGACAAGATTTTCAAGTTCTTTGTCATCAACGGGCTTCAAGGCTGCCTGCTCATTTCGAGCACCCTCAATTTTCTTTTTGAGTTCTTCAATCTGGGATTCCCAAAATAAGATTGATCGAGCCAAAACATCATGCTTGTCTTTGGCCTAGATTTTAGCACGCTCCAACACCTCTGCTTCTTCAGAAAGTCTCGAAGTTTGGTCATAAGCTTTAGACAAAGCCTCCTGTTTGATTCAAATCTTAGCCTCAGCACCATTAACCCTAATATATTCACTGCTAACCTCATTGAGCAGGATTTGCAGATCATATATGGTCTCACTTACTTCAAGTGGACAGATGCTGGGATCTATCTGAGAAAGCAACTTCTTCATCGAAAAATAGGCTGCAGTATCTGCTTTTAGAATGGTAAAAATGTCAGCCTCAAGAATAGTTTTGTTGACTTGTTGAAGAAGTTGGTCAAGAGAAGTAAGAGGGGTATTATCCTTTGTTTGGATCAAATCTTCAGATTGATTTTTGCTAGAAGAAGAATCCCATTGAGCTAGCATTAACTTGATATATTTCAGGGGATTACTCCGTTTTAGCTCTTCTTTCTGTTCCCCAGTCAAGATTGGAGGATCTGGGTTTTTAGTGAAAATAGTCCCAATAGGAACGAGAACTTCCACCTCCTCTTGCACCGTCTCATCTTCTTCACCATCTGCGAAGTAACGACTCACAGTATGTGTTTCGCTTTCCTCTTCAGATTGGTCAGCAAAATGCACCCTTCTGGGAGAGGAGTCACTAGGATTATCGATGATGGGAGTTTCGAGCGCTTTGTCTGGTTCGCCAGCTATAGGGCCCTCTGTCGAAGGAGGCGAAGTTGCTTGTTGGTCTAAAGCTTCGACCATTGGAGGCGAAGTTGCTTGTTGATCCAAGGCTTCGACGGTCCCTGCAGGAGTAGCAGCAGTGGACGAACCTTTATTTAAAACGGCTTCATTGAAATCTTCTGGTTGAGGAGAGGCTGTAGGTTTTGAAGCTTGGCCTTGAGTGGTAGGAAGATCAGAAGAAGCAAAAAGAACGCTCTGCGCAGAAACAAAGGGTTAGCACAAAGAAGGTTACATATTCAATCTAAAAAGCATTAAGTGAGATTTATCTTTTGTTTATCAGAAGTTGCATTACTACCAATGCGTTCTGAAATTACGTTCTTCAAAGACGAGACTTCGAAGTTCCTTTGGATTGGAGCTTGGGAGCAGTCACATTCACTTTGCTTTTGGAAGGATTGGCAAGTTGAGAACCTTCGCCAAATTTGTTGGTTTTCTTTTTCTTTTTTTGTTTAAGAGGAGAAATGTCTTCACCCTTTTCTGATTCATTTTTAGAATGGGCACCATCATGTCTTCATTTCTTAGGAGACTTGGGAGGTAATCCACTCGCCTGGAGAAATGAAAAGAATAATTAGTCAATTTAAAAAGTAATTTCGATAATAAGAAAGGAGTGAGTGAAGTATTACCTTTTTCTTTTTTGAGGAGTCATCTTCTTGTTCAGAAGGAGGATTTTCAGTATTGGTCATTGGCGCTTTCAAAGAAGAAGTTGAGCCTGCCTTGGGTGCAACTTTATCCTTTTTCAAAGATTTTAGATCAACAGCTGAAAAGAATATGAAATGGTCAAGTTTAAAACAAAGTTTAGAAAGAATAAGGGAACTTCGATTTTCTTCAGTTCTGCACCTTCGCCGTGTTGAGATGTGATAGACATGGCTGACAAGTCATACCGAAGGTGCCCCCTGAAATTGTCTAAATCACGTTTAGCCCACGTTACCCTTTGGGCAGGTTTTTTGGCATCATTTTCATATATACGAAAAATGTTCCCACAAACGAACCACCAGGGATACGGAGGAAAAAAGGCTAAAGCCAGCTCTGAAGTAGGTAGGTTTGGAAATTTTGGTGGTTGATGTTTAAAAGCCCACCAATACCTATCTCCAGGTTTTACATAAGGAGGAAATCGAACTTTTGAAATTTGTTTTTCAAATTTTTCTTTCAAAGTTTTTGCTGCTTCGCAAACAGTTCGATGTATTTCCATAGGATTATAGACAATTTTGAAATATTTTTGGAAGGCTCGAATTTCCTTGACATGAGTAAATCTACCTTTTTTGACATGCTCCCGCACAAAGGAAAAAGCTGTCATCAGTTGTTGTTGAATTTGGCTGGTGCTGAACATATTCTTCGAATAATAAGCCGTCCACCAAATATAAAAATCTTTTGTCATATAAAAGGAAGGAGTAAAGAAGACTAATGAAAAGTCAGCAAAGCCAGCATATTTCTTCTGTCGAGTTTCGATTTCTTTGAAGGAGTAAGGTACCCCTGCTAAACATATCTCCCTTTTCTTGTTGAAGAGAGGCTCAGGTAGAATTTGGCATAGTCCGAATTGACGGGCCACGAAATTGGGTTGATAAGCAAGGATACACACTTGGCTCTTCACAGGCGTGATCCTATAAATAATAAGCCTAGGGTTTAAAAAGGCACACCAAATGTCCCTAATTATTTCTTCTTCGATGGCTTGTTCAAGGGGCATGGTAAACCAAGTTGGACCACAGTTTCGATTGGCAAAAGGGGCCATTGAAGGGTCAAACCTATGTCTTTTAGAGAAAATCATTGTGTAGTTAACAAAGCATGTCTTGAAATTTTCTCTTTCATCGTTTGGGGTTAGTTTTAACAACCTAGTGCCTTCAATACTGCGATTTACAACGTCAGGATGTTCTTCATTAATAACCCCAAAGGTTGATAGAGATGGTTCGAAAGTTGCATTTAACCAAAGCTGCAATAGCCAAAAGGGGCCAGTGAGAAGCAGATTAGTGCCAGCTTCGTAAGTTTTCAGTTTCGAAACTGCAGCACCTATGCTTTCATATAAGCTTGTTAGCAGTAACTCACTGATGCACACCCTTCGACCATGATGAAGTTGATTTGCGAGGGTGATGAACCTGCTAGCAACTTGTAGAGACTTGTTGCAGAAGACGTATTTTGATAGCCATAGCGCCAGAAAAGCTATATGCTCGACATTAGAAACCTCCTCCTCAACAGATTCGTAGAAATTGATGTATTTTGAGAAACTGGAATTCTTGACATCAAAGTTAATAAGGTTATCTGCATCTTCATTTGGATCAAAAGTTTCCCCAATAGGGGAGAGTCCAGTGATAGCAGCAATATCAAAAACGTGGGTGTCAGCATTCCACAAGGGAGATGGAAGGTATTATAGGTGCTATCCCAAAAGTATAAGGAGGCTAGCAGGAAGGGTTGGCTATAACTAAAACCTAATTTTGACATTCGAATCAGATTTAGGATGCCTATACTTTCCCATTCCTGGGATTTCTTATTTTTAACTTTCGAAAGCCAATCTTGGTATAGTTGATCTGATGAGGGACATGAGCGAAAGGGTTTGAAATTCCCAGTAACATAGTCCATACAAAAAACGTCCCTCATAGGTTTTGACATTTCTGTTTCACATGTTTTCTCTTTTAGGGTTTTGGACAGCCTAACAATCGATTCATCTTCTGTAAGTTTTAAAGGGGTGGATTTATTAACAATGGGTTTGATTTTGGAATACGCAGGAAAAAATCCCTTTGTTTTTTCTAAACGATCCGTAGAGATTAGGGGACCCATAACTCCTAGGGTTTTATCAAGAACAGTAGTGGGAATGATTACCTGAGAAGCATAAATGGCCTTTTGTTCTTGAGTGAGTTTGGGGGTTGAGATGAACTCCTGATTATCAAGATTGATAATCTTGCTTGCTGATTTGAGAATGGAGGGAGAAGCTTGATTGGACTTTCCAGACTTCTTGGATGAAGAAGTTAGCGTTGAAGACATTATGAAAATCAAATTTTTTCTTCTTCTGAAAATAAGAAATCTGGTTGTTTGAAGGATGAGCAAGTTTGGAAAAGTTGGAGTGAAGAAGATGAAGTATTTTTATAGCCTTCCTCAATGGTTTAAAGGTTGCTGACCTTTGGAAAAAGGTGGGATACGTGTAACTCCCTCATTGGAAAGAGAAAAGGTGGATTTTTTGAACTTCCTAGGGAAGTGACGTTTTGCTGCTAATTATTAGCTATAACTGTTGTGATTGCACGTTTAAGTATGATGATTGGATGTTTTGCAGAAAGTTGGACACTTACTCTGCCATCGTGTGCAGTATTGTCATCATGAGTTTTGATACTCTCGAAATAGCATGGATAAATCAAAAACAAGTATTTCTTTATATCTATCGAAATACATGTTCTTGAGGGGCAATTTGTTAGCTGGCTATTTCGAATAAAGAAGAAACCACTATCAAAACAATATTTCGAATAAGCACCCAAGGAGGTTAATATCAAAGTTGAATATTGGTGGGAAATATAGAACCATTGTTCTAAAGGACTCTTCGATTTCCAGTGATAGATGATGGATTTCGATTTGGATTTTTTAGTGTTTAAAATATAAAGAGTTCCTTTATGCAAGGGTTCTAGAATTGGAAACGGTCCAGGCAATTGGTTTATTTCGAAATGAAGAAAATTAGTAAAATGCTTCGATTGGCACAGGTTTCGAATTTCAAATAAGAGCGCCATTCTTAGAAGACGCGTGGAAGTCAGTAAACGTAAGAAGCCTGCATGCTTCGAACGTGGCATGATTTTAGAGTAGGAACGTTAGGGTCAGGACACTATAAATAGGTGTTTTTATGTTAGAATGAGGATGTTCATTTCGTGTATTAAAAAATCTCAAACACTCAAATTACCATGACTCAAGAGAAACGAGTTAGAAGACAACATGTACGTATTGAACATCATGATTCTTTACAATTTCAATACAAGTCTTTTTATATTTCGTTCACTTTTACAGTACTTCTGCCCTTAAGTCTTTTCGATTTCCTTTTATTTCCTTGTTCTAATTGCCTTTAAACACATTTATCTCTTTAGAAACTTCACTTTTACTTCATCCTTTTATTCAAACACTTCATATTTCCAGAAACTGTTATATTCTCATAAACTCCTTATCTTTACATTCAAGCATTAAATCTTAAGTCTAATTCGAAGCCTTTCTTTTATACATTCAGTCAGTTTATTTCCATAGACAATCTTAGAGATATTTCTTAAGAATCTCACATCCAACACTAACATACAATATAAATTCATCAAGATAATAGGTATGAACAAAGAAATGAGTTATGACACATGTGTCCTAGGATCAATCTAGTCGATCTTGCAAGTAACCAATAATAATCAATAAATTGGAAGACTAGCGGTTGTTTACTAGAAATCACAGTAAACAGCCTGACCATGACAAATAGCAGTAAGTCTCTTCTCATCGATTAGGTTCAGCTGGTCAAGTCGGGTCTGGATCCAATCATCTTTGCTCAAACCTGCATCCTTCATAATCCAGAGAGAGGGTATCTGGACTTCGATGGGTAGGACCGCCTCCATGCCATACACCAGAGAGTAGGGGGTTTCCCTTGTCGATGTCCTTGCTGAGGTACGATATCCATGAAGAGCAAATGGTAAAATCTCAAGCCAGTCTTTGTATGTCACCGTCATCTTCTGCACAATCTTCTTGATGTTCTTATTAGCTGCTTCAACAGCCCCATTCATCTTCGACCGGTAGGGAGAAGAGTTGTGATGCTGTATCTTGAACTGTTTGCAGAGCTCGGTGATCATCGTATTGTTGATATTTGTACCATTTTCAGTGATGATCCTCTCTGGTACACCGTATCAACAAATCAGATTGTGTCGGATAAACCGCGCCACAGCGTTCTTGGTTACTGTAGCAAAGGAAGCTGCCTCGACCCACTTCGTGAAATAATCAATAGCTACCAGAATGAAACGATGCCCGTTATACGTAGTGGGTCTGATCTCACCTATCATATTGATGCCCCATATTGCGAAAGGCCAAGGAGCTGTCAAAACATTCAAGGGAACTGGAGGTACGTGCATCTTATCAACATAGACTTGACACTTATGACAGGTCCGAGAGTGCTGATAACAATCGGCTTCCATTGTGGACCAATAATATCCTGCCCGTAGGATCTTCTTTGCCATGGTATGTCCATTGGAATGAGTTTCGAAGGTACCTTCATGTAATTCTGCCATGATCCTTTCCGCCTCGCTTTTGTCTACACACCGCAGTAAGGTTGAATAATGGTTACGCTTATAGAGGATCCCATTACTGATGAAGAACTTCGCAGCGAACCTTCTTAAGAACTTCTTATCATTAACAGATGCACCCTCGGGGTACTCTTGAGTCTCAAGATACCTTTTTACTTCGTGAAACCAGGGTTTATCTTCTACCTTTTCAGTCTCAATGTCACAGAAATGTGCGGGTTCGTCCAACCTCTCAATGGTGATCTGGGGAGCCCCATTGTCCCACCTGACTTTGAACATAGAAGACATGGTAGCTAGCACGTCCGCTAACTGGTTCTCCTCTCTTGGGAAGTGTTTAAAGGTTATCTCCTCGAAGTGTGGGAGCAACGTAAATACATACTCTTTTTAAGGAATAAGATTTGGGTGCTTCGTATCCCACTCGCCTTTGATCTGATTGATCACTAGAGCAGAATCTCCGAATACACTCAAAAACTTAATCCTCAGGTCAATAGCAGCTCGAAGACCCATGATACATGCTTCATACTCCGCCATATTGTTGGTGCAGTTAAAACATAATCGGGCGGTGAACGGAGTATGACAACCCTCAGGAGATATGATCACAACGCCAATGACATTACCCAATGAGTTTGATGCTCCATCAAAATACATAGACCATTGAGATCTTTCCTCAGGTCCTTCATTCGGTCCAGGTTCTTCACAGTCGGTCACCAACATGATGTTCTCATCCGGGAACTCGAAATTCATGGATTGGTAGTCATCCACAACTTGATGCACAAAATGATCCACCAATACACTCCCCTTGATTGCTTTTTGGGTTGGGTATTGGATGTCGTATTCGGTTAATTTCATCTGCCATCTTGCTATTCTTCCAGACAAGGCAGGCTTTTCGAAGATATACTTGATTGGATCCATCTTTGATATCAATAGGGTAGTGTGAGTCAGCATATACTGTCTTAGCCGACGAGCAGCCCATGCCAAAGCGCAACAAGTTTTCTCGAGCAATGAGTATCGGGTCTCACAGTCAGTAAATTTTTTGCTAAGGTAGTAAATAGCATGCTCTTTTCGGCCAGACTCGTCATGCTGCCCCCAGCACACACCCCATTGAACTATCCAGTACTGTCAAGTATAAGATCAAAGGTCTTCCTTCAATTGGAGGCATCAGAATAGGTGGCTCTTGGAGGTATTCCTTGATTCTTTTGAAAGCAGTCTTACATTCATCATTCCATTTTACCACTTGATATTTCTTCAGCAGCTTGAAGATTGGCTCACAAGTAGCAGTCAGATGTGAAATGAACCGGGCGATGTAGTTCAGACGTCCCAGAAAGCCTCTAACTTCCTTTTTTGTGCGGGGAGCCGGCATCTCCTGTATAGCCTTTGCCTTGGAAGGGTCCACTTGAATACTCTTATCACTGACAATGAAACCCAACAGCTTACCAGACCTTACCCCGAAGGTGCACTTGTTCGGGTTCAACCTCAGCTTGTACGTCTTCAACCTGTCGAACAGTTTCTGGAGGTGGTCAAGGTGCTCTTCCTCAGTCTGGGACCTTGCGATCATATCATCAACATAAACCTCAACCTCATGGTGAATCATGTCGTGGAACAAAGCGACTATGGCGCGTTGATAAGTTTCCCCAGCATTCTTCAACCCGAAAGGAATTACCTTGTAACAGAAGGTGCCCCACTGTGTAACGAAGGTTGTCTTTTCCATATCCTCGGGAGCCATCTTGATATGATTGTAACCAGAAAAACCATCCATAAAGGAGAAGATATTATGCTTCACGGTGTTGTCGACCAAAACATCGATGTGTGGAAGTGGGAAATCATCCTTGGGGCTCTCCCTATTCAGATCTCTATAGTCCACACACATCCGTACCTTACCATCCTTCTTAGGTACTGGAACAACATTGGCAACCCAATGCGGGTAAGAAGTGACAACTAAAAATCCCACGTCGAACTGTTTCATGACTTCAGCTTTGATTTTCTCATACATCTCAGGGCACATACGGCGAACCTTCTGCTTTACCAGAAGACAATCTTCTTTAGTCGGCAGGCGGTGCACCACAATATCAGTGTCTAAACCAGGAATGTATTCATAAGACCAAGCGAATATCTCAACATAGTTGCATAGCATCTGTATCAACCGTTGTTTAACACTAGGCTCCAGATTCGCACCTATCTAAACCGCTTTGCTGTCTTCCTCTGTACCCAAATTCAATGATTCAACTGGCTCTTCATGAGGTTGTATGGCCCTTTCTTCCTGCTGTAATAGTCTAGCAAGTTCTCCAGGAACCTCACAATCATCCTCACCTTCGTCCTCGGCTTGGTTGATCGGATTTTAGAAGTCATAACTGGCAGTAGCAGAGTCGTTATCAATGGGATCCAGAGTGGATATGGATCTGCATTATGATACGTGAGTGTGTGTAAGAGAATAGCTGTTTTGATAGAGCGAGAGACAAAAAAGAAAAATAAGGAGCGCAAAATTTGTAATGCAAGAAACGTCCAATATTTTATTAATGATATATGAAATGACAAATAATAAGCCCTCACAAGCAAAGCCAAATTGCCCCAGGAAAGGCACTGGGTCGTAAAGTTTTAAACTGTCTATTACAACTTTCAAAACAAAAGTCAATTACTGTGGAATAAAAGAAACAGGTATGAAGTCCTTCGCCGTCCAGTTGTTCAGTCCACCATTGGTTGTCGGGTAGATCTAGCTGTCGATATCTGAATCTTCTTCACCATCTTCAACTGCATTAACTCCCTAATTGCTGATACACAGAGGAGTTCTCCCAATCTGTGCGCGCCTAACAGCCCTTTGAGCCCCTGCAGTAAAGCCCAAACCAAATTTGTCAGTTTTGTGTGTGAAATCAGGGAGCTGACCCCAATTTGTACACCCACCTTCTTCAATTACAGCCCTGGCATCCTTGAGAGAAGCCATCTTCATCGGAGGTTTGTCAGTAGCAACTTCAGTTGATGCCAAAGTCCGGGGGACCTCTTCAAAGTTCTGACAAGGGGTTTCGATGAACTCCTCATCCATCTCCACGTAGCGAAAGGAATTGAGATGACTCACCATGTTCTCCTCTTCACCTTGTACCGTGACAATCTTCCCCTTTACCAGATATTTCAACATTTGATGGAGCGTGGAAGTTACTGCCCCATCCTTATGAATCCAAGGGCGACCCAGCAAGCAAGAATATGATGGTCTGATATCCATCACATAAAAGATGGATGCAAAAGTTTGAGAGCCAACTTTAACAGGGATGTCCACCTCCCCGTGCACCATCCTTTTTGACCCGTCGAAAGCCCTGACCATAATATTGCTCGACTTTAGAATCAAAACTTCACAGTCCAGACGGTCTAAGGCCTTCTTTGGCAGAACATTCAATGAGGACCCGGTATCCACCAACACATGGGCCATAGTAGTTCCCCTGCACTCGATCGAGACGTGTATAGCGTCATTATGATTTCTTCCTTTAGCAGTCAAATATGAATCTGAGAAACCTAACCCATTATCGGCAGTTAGGCTAGATACGCAATCTTTGAATTGATCGACTGAAGTTTCCTGTGGCACATGCGCAGTTTTGAGGAATGCAATTAGAGCCTTTGCATGGGCTTCAGAACATAATAACAAGGACAACATGGAGATTTTTGACGGGGTCTACCCTAGCTGCTCGACTACATTGTAGTCGCTCTTCTTGATAATCTTCAGTATTTCCTCTATCTCCTATTTAGAGGTTTCTACAATGATCTTCTTAGGTGCCTCCATCTGGGCAGGCTCACCTATGACTTCTTTGCCCCGAGTCCCAGATGACTCGGTGACAGGGGTGATAACTGGAATAAGAACTGGGACAGTAGCTGATGTACTAGCAGATGGAATGATAACAGGTTTGTGAACAGTCAGAGGGGAAATCTCGGGAGAAAAGAGTCTTCCACTTCTGGTAACCTTGCTAGCCCCGACAATATTGCTGACATGAACATCAACTTCCTCACTATTGAAGTCTTGTTTAACTCCATGGTAATACACGTCAGCCCCATAGTGCCAAGGGACAACCTTATCTGAAGTGTATGGGATATAACCAAGAACAATAATTATTAACGGAGAAATTCTTGGGACGGGTGTAATCCTAACAGGCTTTCTCTAGGAAACCTTGGAAGGATTGGCGGAAATGGTTATGATGGCAACATCTTCAATTGGAACCAACAGAATCATAGTCTTTTCGAACAGGATCTCTTTGTTATCCACCAGGCGCTGAACACCTAATTTCAATAAGTGGCAACCAGCAGGTAGAATTGAACACATGTGGCAACCTTCACCACAGCCCGAAAATAAACCGGCTAACAAAAAATTTCTCTTAACTATCATCAAAGGAGTAACAATTTCTTCCACAGAGGTCACAAATAAATCATCATCCACACATTTACTCCATGACCATGTTTGGGCATGGGATCAGTTATGACGCTGGGCTTCTCCGGAGCGTCAAACTCAATCTCTTTGGCTTCGATCAAATCTTATACCTTGTTTTTCATGGCCCAACAATTGTTTGTATCATGACTTGGACTTTCAGAGTGATAGGCGTAGTGGGCATTCAAGTTATAATGAGGAGAAGTGGTGTTGGGGTTCTTCGGGGCTTCCCTCAGAGTTACCAAATTGGTCTTCAATAATTGTGGTAGAATTTGAGATAAGGTCATATTGATCCGAGTGTACTGCCTCTGTGGTCTTTCCACCCTTTGTTTATTGTTGCATTGTGGAGCAATGGTGGGTCTTGATATCACTACCACATTTACTGCTTGACGGTTTTCAGGTCTGCTTTGGTCCCTCGGGCCGTAGACTGCACTAGCTTCCTTCTTACCGGTGAAATGCTTTTTACTGCACTTGATTAAGTGTCCTGTATATTAACACTTCGGATACCAACTTCTACTCTCCCCCCAGTCAAGATCAACTCAGTAAACCCAGATGACGAACTGCCAATCAGATGATTGAAAAATGGACCAGATAACGTCCCTAGAAACATGTCAACCAACTCCCTGTCAGAAAAAGGGGGTTGGACTCTTCCATCCAAGTCTCTCCACTTTTGAGCATAGTCCTTAAAACCTTCACTTGCACCCATAGACATACCCTGAAGCTGAGTACGAGTGGGAGCAAGGTCGGTGTTTTACTGATACTGCCTGTAAAAAGCAACACCAAGGTCTTCCCAGTTTCGGACATTGGATCCTTCCAACTGATAAAACCATTTAAGTTGAGTCCCTGACAGACTATCTTGAAAGAAATGCACCCACAAATTTCTATCAGCAGTGTGAGGTTGGATTTTCCTGACATACGAACGGAGATGGAGTTTTGGACAGGATACTCCATCGTACTTGGCAAAAACCAGAGCTTTGAACTTATGAGGGATCACCACTCCTGATATCATTCCTAGTTCTCCGAAATCCAAACCAGGGATCTTTTGAATCTCCATAGCACTCAGACGGTCTTCAAGTTGCTTGTACCTATCCTCAGTAGGAGGATATTGCTCATCATCAAAATCAGTATCATTATCAGAGATTGTAGGACTGAGGCCCTTTTCTTCTTCTTGGTTCTCCCCTTCCTTGGAAGAAGAGGTCAGATCAGCTTGCTGTTTCAACCTATCCCCAAACCTTTTGCCCATATTTAGAAGAACGACCTTCTTCTTCTTCTTCTTCTTCTCTTTCAGAATGAGAGTTTTTAGATCCTCTTGCCCTTTAGCCAGTCTTAAGAACATTTGTTGGAATTGGGCGTTTTGTGCCTGAAGATCTTTGATGGCTTGTTCAGAAGACATTTCTGCTAAAATAAACAGCGAAGAAGTTGAGAAACCTGTAATGGTACCTGTAATGGTGTGCATGATAATGGGATGCGCATGTAATGATTTAAAAGACTTTGGGAAATTTAAATTTGCAAACCAAAAATAAACAAACTTTATTAGATCAAATTGTAAAAGGTTTAACAATACCTTTAAGGCGTTACAAAGAAATAAATGGAAAACAAATCCAAACTAGAAAAAGCAAAATCAAAAGTCCCATGGACGCTTCCTCTAGGTGCTGACGTAGTCATTGATCACTCTTTCTTCCTCGAGCTGCCTGGTGAGCTTCAAGATCTTCCTTTCTTGCTCATGGTACTTTTCCCGGTAAGCATCCCTCTCCTCTTTCAGCTGAATCCAAGACCTCTGCAATGCCCCAGGTTCAGTGGGCATGTAAGGATAAATAACTGTGTAAGGAATGCCTTTTTCATTAGTGGGCTCCACAATCACTGGTAACACGGCCTCATAGGGCATCCCAAGCTTCTGGGCACGAGCTCGGACCCATTGGAGGTAAGGCTACATAGGAAGGGAAGTCCTTGGTCCCAACTCTTGGGGGTTATATCTGTTCACCATGCCCTAAGCTCGTATAAACCTCCGGCGGTGCTCGTCAACATCCTCCTTGTAGTCAAATGCAATATTCTCAAGAAGTAGCTCATGGGGACCATCTCTCTGAGCACAACCAAATTATCGCAAAGCTAGACAAGGATTGTAGGTTATTCCCCCTCTAATTCCAAGCAACGGGACATTAGGGTATCCCCCCACAACAATCAATGACAGTAGTGTCTTCCATAGCCTTGGAACTCCAAAGAATGTCTGTATGGGAAAGTGACATTATTCTGTAAGACCATCCCAAACCTTCCTCGTTCTTCAGCACAAACTTAGGGAGGTGCGAAATAAACCACCTCGACAGTAATGGCATGCAACACATAAGAGTCCATCTTCTTCGCACAGTACGAGTGTAGAGGGAGTGCAATATATCACCCAGTAGAGTAGGCATAGGATTACGAGAAAGGAAAATCTTGACCGCTGTCACATCTACAAAGGAATCTGGATTCGGAAAGAGAACCAAACCATAGATAAGGAGAGCCAAGACATCTTCAAAATCCTGAAAGTCCAAATTAACCCAGAATAGCTGAGCCTGATCTATAAAAAATTTGGCTAGAAAACCTTCGACCCCGCTTCGTGTTTCCCAATTGGATACTACGTCAGCCCGTTTCAGATTCAGAGATGAGGCAATGTCTTCTAGTCTAGGAGTCTCTTCCATACCTGTGAAGGGCCCCTGCTCAAGGATGGATATGCCCAATAAGTGAGAGAACTCTTCCAAAGTGGAAACCATATGGTAATCTGGAAAGGTGAAGCAATGATGCACAGGATCGAAGAATTGGAAAAGCACACTCATCATCTGCTCATCAAGCTTTGAGGTAACTAGGCTAAGAAGCTGACCATTTCTCTTAATGAACAAAGAAGTCTCGGAAACCTTTGAGGCTAACTCTTTAAGTTGAGCAGGTATTTGCACAAAGTTAACTCAGATGGTATTTCTGCACACAGAAGCCATAATCTGCAAAACATAACAAAGATAAATTCCCTTGGTCTTTGAAATGGTTAGTATAATGAAGTATGAATGCCATGTTATGATGCATGATGTCATGATAAAAACAACATGTATAGAAGATAACAGGCATGACAAAGGCAAACAAGTCACACAAAAATCCCTTAAGTTTAAGGCTTGCATGGGGTCTAAGGTATTACCCTCTTGAAGTTCAGTTGGTTTCAACCTGTCCTAGCAAAAGTAACCGGGTTCTAGAGGTTCTCAATATCATTGACCATCCTCCATTGGTCATGGTTTCAGCTCACGCAATCTTTTCTTGCGGCCAGAACTATCTCGAGAGTACGGTCTCAATGAGTGTAGCATCGAGTATCAACCAGTTCTCAGCTTTACACTGAGGCCGACTATCTCACTACTTTCTAATGGCCAAGTTGGTCGATTAAAGGTTCTAAGGTCAGTTGATGCTTAACGACACACGCAATGGCACCATATTCTCCTCGTTTCTCCACAAGGGATACCAGTACTAACCAATGTGCCACATCAACGTAGCTACTGCTTCAACCGTATCGGTCTATGCCGTACAGTTCCCTCATAGTTTATTGCTACTTACCTAAAAGGTGTCCCCAGATCCGGGTTAGGATCTATAGTAACTCCCAAACAAAAACCCTTAAAAGTAAAGCAACCAAAACAAACAAGAGAAGCAATTTATGATGAACTAGATCCTAAGGTATACCCCACTTATTAAATCCCCAGCAGATTCTCCAGTTCTGTGATACGGTGGCAGAACCGACTGTTTTGAAAATGCTGGTTTACGTTTTGCGTTTTTTGTTTGCAAAATGTCGCGGTAAGCAAGAGTCGCCACCGACTTTTATTTTATCCAACCGGAAAGGAAAAAAGCACAGAAAAAATCCTTTTTTGAGATTTTGAGTATGAGGGGTAGATTATAGAAAGGGAAGGTATTAGCACCCTTTCTATCTATGGTTTTCCATGGGCTCTTACGTACTTGCTCATGTTTTAAAATTTCTTGTGTGTATTTGTTTGGAAAAGTTTTGTTTTACTTCGTTTTAACCCTTGCTTCTGTCTTCAAGAGTGTTACGAAGTTGTTTTTGAAAACTTTGTTTGAAAAAAGTGTAAGTGTGAAAAGTTTGATTTTGAGCAAGTACCTACTAGCATCTACCTACTCGAAAAAAGATCGTTTCTATTCTTGTTTCCTTTAGACAGCGCTATCCCACTATTGAGAAATAGGTAGCACCGTCGTTGGAGTTGTAACGGTCAACTCGAAAGGGACGTACGATCACTAAAGCAATGTTAGGACGTCTTAGTAATAACCCTATAGTCTTAAGATCATATTTGAGGCAATATTTCTGAGGCAACATTTCCGAACGGGACTTTTGATCTTTGTTAGACAGGAGGGCAACCACTAAGACACCCTATACTTAATGATCGTTTACCGAAGGCAACCGAAGTGAGAGTATACCCTAAGAGTGCGCATGTGCGAGTGATTTGATTTCAGTTATTGTCTTTACACATTAGGGTTTTCTAGTTATTTTAAATTATCATGCAATCTTGTCATACAATCCTATTAACATACATCTAAACAGTTAATATTTGCGAGAATCAAAATGCGAGAAATAAAACCTACGCTATTACAAGGCTTCAGGGTAGGGATTAATTACATAGCCAAAAAAATCCGTAAAAGACGATAAATAAAGGGAAAAACCTAGATTAAACTATTACATACCGTGAGCAGTTACATTAATATTGCAAAAATAATAAACTCGCGTGATGAATCGAAAACGAGAGATTTAGGGTTTTGACCCTAACTACCTAATTATAATTTAAAAGAAAAATCATTTTTTGTCATTTTTGATTATTTTGAGAAAATAAAGTTTAATTGAATAAAAAAAAACTAATTACTAATTAATTTTAATTAAGGAAAAAAAATAATTAAATCAACCTATTTTTGTATTTTTGTATTTTGAGAAAGAAATAAAAAATTAGATCACAAGCTAATCCTAATTTTTATAATTGATTTTAATTATATACAAAAAGTTAGAATTACCCTAAATTAAATTTAAACTAATATTAAATTAGATAAAAAAACCTAATTCTAAATTTGTGAAACTTGATTTTATGATTTTTTGTGAAAAAAGAAATTGATTTTTGGTTAAAAAATAATTAAACTAATTAAATTAAAAAAAGAAAAGAAATAGAAAAGAGAAAGAATGGGCCTGGTGTTTGCAAAAGGAGGGGGTGTTGATGGAAATTTCTTGGCCCAACAATTCCTGGCCCCATTGACTTTTCCAGATCCCGTGTGCCTGCTTGACTGGGCGCATGGTGGACCCTCATGGGAGAAGGCGTTGGATCTGCAACCTTGATGATATGATGGTTGGATGCTAATGATGCATGGTAGACTCGTGAGATACTAGCACATATGATTATGCAAAGTAAAACAATATAAAGCAAATGTTGGGACCCGGGGATCGAACCCAGGTCCTTGAACCTTCCCCCACTGCGCGCTTGCCATCTGAGCCGACCATGTTAGTTGTACAAATAATAACAAAAAAACATTATATGATAAAACAAGATATTAATTCTTAAAACGCGCGCAGATTCAAACTGGCCATTCACAGTGTGATATGGTGGCCAGAACCGGGACTGTTTTTAGGAATGCTGGTTTGCATTTTGCGTTTTTGTTCTCAAAATGTCGCGGTAAGCAAGAGTCGCCACTGACTTTTATTTTATCTAACAAGGAAAGGAAAAAAGCACAGAAAAATTCCTTTTTTGAGATTATTCTGAGTATGGGGGTAGATTATAGAAAGGGAAGGTATTAGCATCCTTTCTATCCGTAGTTATCTACGGGATCTTAGGTACTTGCTCATCATTTTCAAGATTGCTTCTTTGTGTTTGTGTGATTTGAAAAGTTTTTGTTTTGACTTCGATTTAACTCTTGCTTCTGTCTTCAAGAGAGTAATGAAGTGTTTTTGAAAAGGAGTGTAAGTGTGAAAAGTTTGTTTATTTTGAGCAAGTACTTAAGAACTAATCTACCTACTCGAAAAAAGAATTGTTCTATATTCGTTTCCTTTAGACAGCGCTATCCCACTATTAGCGAGTAGGTAGCACAGTTGTTGGAGTTTGAGGGTCAATTCGAAAGGGACGTACGGTCACTAAAGCAATGTTAGGACGTCTTAGTAATAACCCTAATGTCTTAGATCAATTATTCGAGGCAACAACATCTGAGGCAACCATTCCAAGGCAACTTTGATCTTTGGGACAAAAGGGCGACCACTAAAGCATCCTATACCTAATGACCGTTTACCGAAGGCAACCGAAGTGGGAGTGTATCCTAGGAGTGCGCATGTGCGAGTGATTCAATTTCAGACTATTATCTTTGCACATTTTAGGGTTATCTAACCGTTTTAAAGTTAATCATACATTCTTGTCATGTATCCTAATATCATACATCTTACAGTTTAATATTTTGCGGAATTTAAAGTGCGGAAATTAAACTACGCTATTACAAGGCTTCAGGTATTAACATAGCAAAAAACAAACCCTTAAAAAATAAAGCGATAAATGAAAGTAAAAGTCCTAATTTAAACTATTACAACTTGTGAGAAATTACATTAATGAGATAAAAAATAAAACAATAAAGCGCGCGCGATGAAATTTAGAACGAGAGCGAACTAGGGTTTTGACCCCGTCTAACCTAATCAAAAGAAAAATTGTTTTTTTTGTTATTTTTAATATTTTTTTAAGAAAAGAATTAGGTTTTAAAAATAAATACACAATTAATTAGCTAATTAAATTAATTAATGAAAATAAACAAATGGCCTATTTTTGTGTTTTGGTTATTTTTTGAGAAAAAGGAAATAGAATTAAATTATAAACAAAATCCTAATTGTTCTAATTATTTTTAAATTTATTTACAAAATAATTTAAGTTACCCTAGCAAATAAATAACCTAATTAAATTAATTAATTTATTGATAAAAAAAAACCTAAATCTAATTGGGTGAAAAATATATATTTTTATGATTTTTTGATAAAAAAGAAATAATTAATTTGTTAGTAAAAATAAATAAGTAAATTAAATAAGAAAGATAAAAGAAAAGAGAAAAGAAAGTTGGGTGATGGCCTTTGGATCTGGCCATCTGGCCACTTGGCAGATTGGGTGATGAGGTCTATGGTAGTCCCTTGGCTTGTGTACACACCTGAACCTCAAAAGAAAAATAATATGCAAGCATGGGGGGACCTGGGATTCGAACCCAGGCCCTAAATCATTTTCCAATGACTGGCTACCAACCGCACTAGTTGTTCTGTTTGTATATAGAGTGAATAATGATAATATATAATAATGTGAACAAAGGCGCCAAAATTCAAATAAGCCAATCCTATGGTGCCAGCTAGTCATCTTCCTCCTTGCACCGTTGGTAAAAGTCCCAGACTTTTACCTACGGACGTTTGTCCGTCACTACAAATTGGGCTCGTTCCAAAATCCTCCATGAGCAATATAAATGACATCTAATGCCATGGATCGAACCGTCTTGTCATCCTGAACATCATGGTACCCTTTATGGGGGCTAATTTTGCCTGCTCATAAAAAACCTAAAACGAAACCACAAACCCTAACAATGGCAATTCTTGATTCAGTCCATAAAAATGCAATTGGATGATATGGATAGCTTGCAAATGTTCTAAGGATTAAGAATATATAATTATTTTTTGCTATAAGTGACAAAATGGTGCAGTTCAATTTCAAAAATAACTCAATATCGTGGATGACTTACAGTGGTATTCAGAGCCTGGAAGTGCTTGTTCTTGATTGGTTTTGCTTGCTGGGGATCCCAAGAAGCGATTGGGATGGTCAGGAGGCTTTGAAATTGCCTGGAACAATGAAATCATGTCAGCACTTTGTTGTGATTTTTTCCCGTTTTGTTCTTGTTCTCACGCCTCTTTCTAGCCTCCTTTTGGGTCTACAAATACTCCTTATGTATTGAGGAATGGATTAGGGTTGCCAATATGATCACAATCTTCCTCCATCATTGCTTTTGATTTGGATTTGATACACTTGAAAGTCTTGCTAAAAATAGAGCAAACTCAATCTTTTTGTGCACACCAAGCCTTTACACGAATTCAATCTTATGCTAGCTGGATATTAAGACGTGAAACATGTACCAAATCTTGAGATTTCAATATTTTGGATTTTCTATGATTTGTTTTGATTTAAATTGATTTAATTTAAATAAAAATCAAAATAAATAATAAAACAAGATAATGACAAGTGGCAAAGGCTAGGGCTCGTGTACCATGTTGCCAACTCAAAACAAGTGAAAAATATTGGGCCCATTTGGTAAAAATTGCAATTTTAGGAATAGTTGACTTTTGACAATTTTACAAAAAGGGTCAACTTCACCAATGCATAACTTCCTCAATTTTGACTCTTTGAATGTGTTCTTGGACGTTTTAGAAAACTTGAGATGTACTATAAGCAACACTTTTGGTCTCATCTCAATTTGGTATTCCATGTTCATGTATGAAGCTTTGATAAAAAATATGTTTTTGTTGACTTTTCAAAATGACCTATAATGTCAAAATTGATAACTTCTTGTGAGTGCATATTTTGAACTTGGGAGATGAATATGGATTGTAGAGAATTGCATCCTATTCAAAATGAGCTTTGGATGGGTCATTTATCATAAAGTATGAGAAATTCATGCTTGGTCAAAGTTGAGTTGACTTTTCCTACGAAACCCTAATTTAGCAACTTTTGATTCTTGATGCATTATGAGCAATCCTTGATGAATCATGATCAAACCTTGATCAAATGATGAAATATACTTAAAAATGAGGATGTTGACCAAAAATATTGAGGTTTGACTGTATGTGGGCCACAATTGACTTTTGCCCTAGCATAGTCGATTTTCAAGCATTTGAGCAATTGACTGAGCAAATTTTCTCTGCAAGGCTTGAAACTTGACATGGATGATCTTGATAACATATTAGGATAAAGGTGAGCATTTTGGATCCCTTGGACTCAAGTATCTTGATGCAACATGAAACCCTAATTTGAGATAGACTGCCTTAGGAGGGAGCTTGTCTGGTCAACCCTTGGACTTCCTTGAGCAATTTGAAGATCTTTCTTGAAATGTTTTAAGAAATATGGGAGGGCAAATTTTGGGGTACAACAACTGCCCCTGTTCAATCTTCTTAAACCTGAGGATATAGACTGGTTGGCTTGCCTTTCGTGATCCGAAGGTGGAAGATGATTGAACACTAGAGTGCCCAGAAATTTGCACTTGCATGAAGTAGTATTCATCTTGTGATGTCGGGAATGGGCTTACAGATGCCATTTGGAAATTGATGACGGGAGATGGGCTTAAAGATTCCATCCGAAGGAGTGTCGATCACATAAGAGATTCCTTAGCGAGAGCTTGTATATCTGTTGTTGAGGAAGATTCTGCTGGGGAATGTTGTTCTTTGTCTTAGGAGAAATAGAATTTTAGGAGCTTTGGTCATCCGTTATTCTACTGGTGAATCGTCTTTGTTTGAATTTTAGGAGCTTCGGTCGTCCGTTATTCTACTGAGGAATCGTCTCTTAGTTGAAGAGGTGAGAATGAACTACTATCTTGTCGTAATCCAGGCTTCATAGTGATAAGATCAACTGCTATCTGGTCGTAATCCAGGCTTCACAATGACTTACTGGGGAGATGAGATTAAACTTGCTATCTGGTCGTAATCCGGGCTTCGCAATTTCTTGATTCTTATCTGATCGCAATCCAGGCTTCAAAAGGAATTAAGTTGTTATCCAGTCGCATCCGGGCTTCAACTTGAATTCAGGGCACACCAATATCCGGTCGACTCCGGGCTTCTTAGTAACTTTCCAGGTAAACTGCTATTTGGTCAAAATCCAAGCTTCACAGTGTCTTGTACTGCTATCTGGTCGTAATCCTGGCTTCACAATACCTCACTTCTTATCTGGTCGAAATCCAGGCTTCAGAAGAAATCAAGTGGTTATATGGTCGCATCCGGGATTCCCTTTGACTGTTGGGCCTACTAATATCCGGTCGAATCCGGGCTTCATAGTAATTGGCCAGGTAAACTGCTATTTGGTCGAAATCCAAGCTTCACAGTGTCCCTTACCGCTATCTGGTCCTAATCCAGGCTTCACGATGTATCATACCACTATTTGGTCGAAATACAGGCTTCATGGTGTTCGGAGGAATCAAGATACTATCCGGTCGAATCCGGGCTTCATAACTTGTATTAAAGATATACCACTATCTGGTCGTAATCCAGGCTTCGTAGTATTCTTGGTTGCTATCTGGTCGTAATCCAGGCTTCACAACATCTTCTACCATTATCTGGTCGTAATCCAGGCTTCATGGTCTTGTATTGCTATCTGGTCGTAATCCAGGCTTCACAATAACTTGTTGAGATATTATCCAATCGTAATCCGGGCTTCACGGCTTGTGTTTATGATATACCACTATCTGGTCGAATCCAGGCTTCATGGTAACTTGCTGAGCTGCTATCCGGTTGTAATCCGGGCTTCACGGTTTGCTGGGGATTAAACTATTATCCGGTCAAATTCGGGCTTCATAGCTTGCTTTTAAGAGATACCACTATCTGGTCGTAATCCAGGCTTCACGGTAGTCTGATACTGTTATCCGGTCATTCTTCGGGCTTCACAATATGATGGAGTAATCAAGATACTATCCGGTCGTACCCGGGCTTCATAGCTTGAACTTTGTGAGAATTTGATTGTATCCTTCCTGAAAGGTAAAGGTTAGCTGTATGTAATGCATGATGTGTATCAAGCAATGACATTCTCAAAACAAATGAGACGGTGTTGTATGATGTGTATGCATGTCATAATGTATGGATGTGTATGTTTTTATGATGTTCTCTAGCTGGGGAAAATAAATCCCGGATTGCTGCTGGAGAATATAAAGAATTTCGCTCGCCGGGGATAACGACCGGAGATGATTGGGAGAATAATCCTGCTGGAGAATAAACTGGTGAGAGAATGACTCTGTGGGGAAGAGATGCTCTGCTGGAAGATCTGCTGATTTGGAGAAATAACCTCGGCTGTGGATGAATTACCGTTGCTGGTAATGATAACTCTGTTGGGGATTAATTTCTGTTTGTGGAAGAGATAAACTCCACTGGGGATAATCTTCTAGACTTCGCTGGGGATAACCTTCCAGACTCCACTGAGGATGGTCTTCCAGACTCCACTGGGGATAATCTTCCAGTGCTGGTGATAGATAAACTCTGCTTGGGGAGAATCTTACCGACTCATAAGCGATTGCGAACCTCAGCTGGGGAGAGTTAACAATACTGTATTATGGTATTTCCTACTCTACGGGGAGTGAATGCATTTTAGCCTTTTTCTCGAACTGGGTCTATCCCTATACCTGGTTGGCAGAGCAACTGTAAGGTCTGGACGTTTCTTGTTTACCCCTGTTTCTGATATTACGAGTAATCGTATTTTGTTTCGCATGTAAATATTTATGAGTAGCAATTATTGTCAAATGCATATATAAAAAATGAACAATTGGACGTTCTTGTAAAACAAAACAGAAAAAGGAAAATAATTTGAAATTTCTTTGGGAAAATGAATTGTATTGATTTTGAAGTTTGGCCTGTGAATAGACGTTTTTTGTACAAGAGGCTGACGTCCTAGTAAGAGTACACCGCCGAAATGATAAGTTTATACAATTTATGAAAAATAAAGAAAAACAGCTATGTGAACAATCCCACTGAGTTCCAACTCTGCTATTGCCCCTATGTCTTTGAGCGTCTCATCACTTGCTACTTGATTGAAGGTATATCAGATTGATTGGCGCCGTCTGAGCTTGACAGTCGATACCGAAGTCTGGTTGCCAGATGACCCAATGAGACATAGTGTTACGCTTTAATCCCTAATTTTTGCCTGGACCGCCCTTTCGGGTTTTCAGTCCACCGGGATACCCTTTTTTGCCCAAGCCGCCTTTTCAGGTTTTCGACTTGCCAGGTGTACATATTTTTTCATTTTCATCCCTTATTTTTACCCGAACCCTTTTGGTTCGCCGGGAATCCCTTATTTTTTCCTAGGCCAGTCAACCTAGCGGGTCTTTGATTATGCGTAGTATTTTTTCACTATGTCTGCATTGACAAGGTGAGGAAGGTCGTCACCATCCATGGTGGTTAGAATCATGGCTCCTCCTGAGAAAATATTCTTAACCATAAATGGCCCTTTGTATATGGGGGTCCATTTGCCCCTGGGATCACCTTGTGGCAGTATGATGCACTTGATAACTAGATCCCCGACTTGATATTCCTGTCGTCTAACTTTCTTGTTAAATGCCTTGATCATTCGCTTTTGATACGTCTGACCATGACAAATAGCAGTAAGTCTCTTTTCGCTGATTAAGTTCAGCTGATCAAGCCGGGTCTGGATCCAGTCGTCCTCGCTCAAACCCGTGTCCTTCATAATCCGAAGAGAGGGTATCTGAACTTCAATAGGAAAGACTACCTCCATGCCATACACCAAAGAATAGGGTGTTGCCCTGTTGACGTCCGCGCTGAGGTACGGTATCCGTGAAGAGCGAATGGTAACATCTCCTGCCAATCTTTATATGTTACTGTCATCTTCTGCACAATCTTCTTGATATTCTTATTAGCCGCTTCAACAACCCCATTCATCTTCGACCGATAGGGAGAAGAGTTGTGATACTGTATCTTGAAATGCTTGCAGAGCTCGGTGATCATCGTATTGTTGATATTTGTACCATTGTCCGTAATGATCCTCTCTGGTACACCGTATCAAAAGATCAAATTGTGCCGAATAAATCGCGCTACGACGTTCTTGGTTACAATGGCAAAGGAAGCTACTTTAACCCATTTCATGAAATAATCAATGGCTACCAGGATGAAGCGATGTCCGTTAGACGCAGTAGGTCTGATCTCGCCGATCATATCAATGCCCCACATTGCAAAAGGCCAAGGAGCTGTCAAGACATTTAGAGGAACTGGAGGTACATGCACCTTATCAAAAAAGACTTGGAACTTATGACAGGTCCGAGAATGCTGATAACAATCGGCTTCCATGGTAGACCAATAATATCCTGCCCGAAGGATTTTCTTTGCCATGGTGTGTCCACTGGAATGAGTTTCGAAAGTACCTTCATGTAACTCTACCATAATCCTTTCTACCTCATTCTGATCCACACATCGCAGTAAGGTCGAATCATGATTACGCTTGTAAAGGATACCATTACTGATGAAGAACTTCGCCGCGAACCTCCTCAGAAACTTCTTATCATTAACAGATGCACCCTCGGGGTACTCCTGAGCCTCAAGATACCTCTTTACCTCTTGAAACCAGGGTTTATCTGCTACCTCTTCAGTCTCAATATCACAAAAATGTGCAAGTTCGTCCAACCTTTCAATGGTAATCCAGGGAGCTTCATTGTCCCACCTGACTTTGAACATAGAAGACATGGTAGCTAGCGCGTCCGCTAACTGGTTCTCCTCTCTTGGGAAGTGTTCAAAGGTTATCTCCTCAAAGTGTGGAAGCAATGTCAATACATACTCCTTGTAAGGAATAAGATTTGGATGTTTCGTATCCCACTCGCCTTTGATCTGACTGATCACGAGAGCAGAATCTCCGAACACCATCAAGAACTTAATCCTCAGGTCAATAGCTGCTCGAAGGCCCATAATGCACGCTTCATACTCCACCATATTGTTGGTGCAGTTAAAACATAATCGGGCGTTGAACGGAGTATGACAACCTTCAGGAGATATGATCACGGCGTCAATGCCATTACCCAAAGTGTTTGAAGCTCCATCAAAAAACCTAGACCATCGGGATCCCTCCTCAGGTCCTTCATCCGGTTCAGGTATCTCACAGTCAGTCACCAACATGATGTTCTCATCCGGGAATTCGAAGTTCAGGGATTGGTAGTCATCTACATCCTGATGTGCCAAATGATCTGCCAATACACTTCCCTTGATTTCTTTTTGGGTCGTGTATTGGATGTCATACTCAGTTAAGATCATCTGCCATCTTGCTATTCTTCCGGACAAGGCGGGCTTTTCGAAGATATACTTGATTGGGTCCATCTTTGATATCAATAGAGTAGTGTGAGTCAGCATATACTGTCTCAGCCGGCGAGCATCCCATGCCAAAGCGCATCAAGTTTTCTCAAGCAGTGAGTATCGGGTCTCACAGTCGGTAAACTTTTTGCTAAGGTAGTAAATAGCATGCTCTTTTTGGCCAGACTCGTCATGCTGCCCCAACACGCACCCCATTGAATTGTCGAGTACTGTCAAGTGTAAGATCAAAGGTCTTCCTTCAACTGGAGGCATTAGAATAGGTGGCTCTTGGAGATATTCTTTGATCCTTTCTGTTGTACCCCAAAATTTGCCTCCCATATTCCTCAAGATTTGTCAAGAATGATCTTCATATTGCTCAAAATGGCTCAAGGGTTGTACAGTCAAATCACCTCCTAAGGCAGTCAATTCAAAATTAGGGTTTTGTGTTGCATCAATGTCCTTACATACAAATGGCCTCAAGTGCTTCCCAATGCCTTGATATATTCTGAAGTCCATCCATGTCAAATTTCAAGCCTTGTAGAGGAAGTTTGGTCAGTCAATTGCACAAGAGGCCCAAAAATCGACTGTGCTAGGGCAAAAGTCAACTGTGTCCCAAATACAGTCAAACCTCAAGATTTTTTGTCAACATTTTCATCTTGAAGGATAATTCATAATTTAATCAAGGGTTGATCATGATTCATCAAGGATTGCTCAAAATTCATCAAGATTCAAAAGTTGCTAAATTAGGGTTTTGCAGGAAAAGTCAACTCAACTTTGACCAAGCATAAATTTCTCATACTTTATGAGAAATGACCCATCCAAAGCTCATTTTTAATAGGATGCAATTTCCTACAATCCATCTTCACACCCCAAGATCAGAAAATGCTCTCACAAGAATTTACAAATTTGGACATTATAGGTCATTTTTGAAAGTCAACAAAAACACCTTTTTTGCCAAAGCTTATAACTTGAGAATAGAAGATCAAAATTAGATGATACCAAAAGGGTTGATTATAGGAAATATCAAGGTTTCTAAAAAGTCCAAGAACACCTCCAAAAGTTCAAAATTGAGGAAGTTATGCATTGTTGAAGTTGGGCATTTTTCCAAAATTGCCAAACGTCAACTATCCTCAAAACTCCAATTTTTGACAAAAGGGCCCACTTTTTTCCACTTGATATGGTCTTGTCTTGCCACACACGTGTCCCATACATAATTTCATGACCAAACATTTATTTTTCTATTTTATTTCATTTTTATTGATTTAATTCATTATTAATCAATATTAAATCAAATAAAATCCAAAAATTGATGTAAAGGGATCTTTGTGATTTGTACAGCTTGCAATTATCATTATTCACTCAATCAAATCGTGCCAAGGCTCATTCAAGCACAAAATCTCAGATTTGGCTTATTTTTGGAAAGGTTAACAATGGTGGTCAAACAAATCTTCCATCTTCAATGCACAAGGATATTGGCCCAACTCTTAACCTAAAATCATTCTATTATTTGCCCACAAGCCTCAGAAAGCTAATTCACGCACAAAGATTTGCAGAAACGGCCAGAACAAATTGCAAAAAATCCTTGAAAAAGTGCGAGATAAAAAACGATATTGGAGGCACTTTCAGACAAAAAGAAGAATGCAGCTCTCTTCCTTGACATCCATTGGTGCTATAGCAATCAAAACCAGTCTTTTTCATCACCTAAAAATCACTGTAAGTCATCTTGAACTCGACTCTGAACATGGAATCCCAATCTCCAATTCTTGCGTATTTTCTTTAAAATCTTAGCATATTTGTGTTCACCATTCAATTTAGAACGTTTTGGCTTTACTCAATTTTGTTTTTGGAACCTGTATCGTAATGCTTGATCCTAGGGTTCGTGTTCTTGCTTTTTAGGTGTTTTTGATACAGGGAAAATTGGATCCAATAATGGGTATAGAGATGATCAGGAAGGAGAGACGAGGCTAGCCATGGCCTTGGATGGTATTTTTATGGCCTAGGGTGAATTCTAGGACACACCTAGGAATTTAGTTGCGGACAAAATCCACAGGTAAAAACCTGGTTATGTTCAACGAAGAAGACGACTACGCGTCCTCTTCCCATTGGCCGGTTTAAACAGCGCGCCCAATTCTTTTATTTTCCAGGCATAGTAAAATGTTTTTCCATATATTTTTTGTTTGTTATTATTATAACGAATGAGGCAGGTTGGTGGAGTGGTTGAGCGCGCATACAATGAGCATTGGGACCTGGGTTCGAATCCCAACTCCCTCAAAACCTTGTTTATTTTTCTCCTTCAGGTATTCATGTGCAGTTTGCAAAGGGAGGTCCACCATACACCTCAAATCTCAATGCGCCAGATGGCTCCAAACCTAGATCCAGTGGTCATGAATGAAGGATCATCATACTCCCTAGTCAATGCATGCGCGTGAGATCCTGGAAAGTCAACAGCTGGTTTGGATTGGGCCTGGAAAATTGTTGATTCCACCTCAAGTCAGGCCCAACACCCCCCTGGGTTTATTTCTTTTTCTCTTTTTATATTTTTATTTAATTGTTTTTTTATTAATTATTAATATTATACTAACTAATTTATTTTTCCTAATAAAAACCAGAAAACATAAACATTATATTATTCTTATTAATTTCATTATTTTGTAAATAAACAATTTAATTGACTTAGTTTTTTTTATTAGGCATAATTTTAACATTTTTTGCAACAAAATAAAATTAATGTAGAATTAGGGTTTTTAATAACTTTTAACCATTTTTTTTTATTTTATTTCCTTAAATAACAAAAAAACCAAAAATATTTTTATTTTAATTAATTAATTCAATTATTAATTTAGACTAATTTCTTTAATACAAAAATGATCACAATAAGCTTTATTAAATAAAAAGGGGTCAAAACCCTAAAAACTCTTCGATTCAATTTTTCTCTCACGCGATTTATCTGATTCCAATTATGTAATTGCTCCGAGGATGTAATAGTTTTAAACTTAGGACCTTTTATCGCTTTTATTTAATTTTCCGCATTTAATTTTCAAGGGTTTGTTTTTGGCGATGTATATACCCGATGCCTTGTAATAACTTAGTTTTATTTTCCGCAACCATTAACTGCTAGATGTATGAATAATAGGCTATGCATGACAAGATCTATCTTAACTTAAAATCAACCGTAGCTCACCATAACATGTACAAAGATAACATAACTGAAAATTGACACATTTGCACATGCCACTCCTAGGGTACGCCTCACTTGGTTGCCTCGAACGTGGTCATTGAGTATAGGAAGTTTTAGAGGTCGCCCTCGTGTCCAAAGATCATAAGTTGCCTCGAAACAGTTGCCTCGAATAAAATGATCTAAGACATTAGGGTTACCGCTAAGGCGTCCTAACATTGCTTTAGTGACCACATGTCCCTTAATCGAATTGACCCGAAAACTCCAACGACGGTGCTACCTACTCCTCAATAGTGGGATAACACTGTCTAAAGGACATTTGCACAGTTTAATTCCTTTTTGAGTAGGTAGATGGTTCTTAAGTACTTGCTCCTTTTAAAACAAAACAAAACTTTTCGCACTCACACTCTCTTCAAAACAAAAACTTCTTTCAAAACCCACAAACAGAAAGAAAAAGCAAATTTTGAAAACACAATGAGCAAGTACCTAAGAGCCCGTGGATAACCACGGATAGAAAGGGTGCTAACACCTTCCCTTTCTATAATCTACCTCCCGAACCCGAGAAACATCTCGAAAAGGAATTTTTCTGTGCTTTTGTCCTTTCCTTGTTGGATAAAATAAAAGACGGTGGCGACTCTTGCTTACCGCGACATTTTGCAAAAACAAACGCAAACGCGAACTAGCATTCCAAAAACAGTCAGTTCTATTCCCACCGATCACAGAACTGGCGACTCTGCTGGGGAAGTTATAAGTGAGGTGTACCTTAGGATTAAATCACTTGTGTTTTCAATTGTATTGCTTTGTATGCTTTAAACTTTGTGGGCTTGTATCAGAGTTTTATAGATCCTAACCCGAATCTGGGGGTACCCTTTTTTAGGTAAGTAGCAATAAACTGTGAGGGATCTGTCCGGCGTAGACCGACACGGATGAAGCAGTAGCTACGTTGGTGTGACACCTTGGTCTGTACCATTATCCCTTGTGTTGGAACGAGGAGAATATGGGTCTTCTGAGGAGTCAATAAGCACCAACTGACCTTAGAACCTTAAATTGACCAACTTGGCCATAGAACAGTAGCAGTATGCTACACTCATTGAGACTAAACTCTCGCGATGGTTCCGGCTGCAAGAAAAGGTTGCCAAACTGGAATTATAACCGATTGAGGGTAGTCAGTGATATTGAGATCCTATAGAACCCGATTACTATTTTTAGGACAGGTCTTAACCAACTGAAACTGAAAAAGGGTAGTACCTAAACTTCATGCCAGCCTGAAATCTAAGGGCTCTTTTGTGTGACGTGTGTGCCTTTACCATGTGTGATCGGTGGAAATAGAACTGACTGTTTTTTAATGCTGGTTCGCGAAATGTCGCGGTAAGCAAGAGTCGCCACCGTCTTTTATGTTCTCCAATAAGGAAAGGACAAAAGCACAGCAAAATTCCTTTTAGAGATGTTTCTCGGTTTGGGAGGTAGATTTATAGAAAGGGAAGGTGTTAGCACCCTTTTTATCCGTGGTTATCCACGGGCTCTTAGGTACTTGCTCACTATGTTTTCAAAAATGTTTGCTTTTCTTTGTGTTTGTGGGTTTTGAAAAAAATTTCATTTTGAAAACTTCTAGGTAACTCTTGTATCAGTCCTCAAGAGTGTATGAAGTGTTTGTTTGAAAACTTTTTGAAAGTGTAAGTGCGAAAAGTTGTTTTTGTTTTTGAAAGAGCAAGTACCCAGGGGAAATCTACCTACTCTAAGGAATTAAGCTGTGTAAATGTCCTTTAGACAGTACTATCCCACTATTGAGAAGTAGGTAGCACCGTCGTTGGAGTTATTCGGGTCAATTCGATTATTAGGGACATGTGTGGTCACCAAATCAATAGTAGGACGCCTTAGCGGTAACCCTAATGTCCTAGATCCTTTTTTATCCGAGGCAACCGTTTCGAGGCGACTGGATCTTTAGACAGGAGGGCGACCTCTAAAACACCCTATACTTGACGACCACCTCGAGGCAACCAAGTGAGGCATACCCTAAGGGTGGCATGTGCATGTGTGTCAGATTTCATGTTAATGTTTATCTTTGAACATGCATCATTGTGAGCTACGGGTTGATTTTATTTGTCATACAAGTCTTGTCATGCATAATTAACAGTTTAATAATTTGCGGGAAATAAAATGCGGAAAGTAAATCTACGCTATTACAAGGCGCGAGTCTATACATCGCCAAAAACAAAACCCGTTTGGAAAATAAATGCGAGAAAAGTAAAGAAAGCGGTAAAAGACCTAATTAACTATTACATCCTCGGAAACAGTTACATCAATATAATCAAAAGGAATTAAAGCGCGAAAGAAATTAAATCGGGAACGTCTTAGGGTTTTGACCCTTTTTGAGAAAAGAAAGTAATTTGTCCTTTTTTGCAATTAATTAAATATTAAACCTAAACCTAATTAATTAAATAATTAAAAGAAAAAAATATTTTTGTGTTTTTTATGTTTTAATGAAAATAAAAATAAGAAATTAAAAGTCAAGAAAACCCTAATTCTAGACTTATTTGTTTTATATTTGTAAAAAATTAAAGTTAACCTAATTCAAAAAAAACTAAATTAATTAATTTACATTTATTTACAAAAATAATAAATAATAATAGAAATATTTTTTTTAGGTTTTTCTGAATTTTATTGTGAAAAATAATTTATGAATTAATTAAATAATAGTAATAATAATTATTAAAAGAAAATAAAAAGAAAGAAAATAAAAAAGGGAAATAGAAACCAGGGGGGGGGGTGCTGGCCCATGTATGGAGGTGTTATTGGAATTCCCAGGCCCATTAACATCAAGCCTTCGTTGACTTTCTGGATCAAGTGCCTGTTGGTTGACTGAGTGCATGGTGAGGATCACCTCATGACCACTGGATCTGTGATTGTGGACACATGGTGTGCATCAGGATGAGGCGTATGGTGGGACGCTTGGGATAGCCTGCACAGAACCATGTTAAGGAAAAATAGAAATAACATTTGGGGGACCTGGGAATCGAACCCAGGTCCCAATGGTCACCAGACAACTCATCCTCCACTACGCCAGCTGAATGCCTTTGTTATTATAGTGATCAATAAATAATATATTATGAAACCAGACAATATGCCATAAAGAAAAGCACGCGCACCCTGATTTGAACGGACCAATGGTAGATCAACGCGTCATCGTCTTCTTCAATTGTCCTGAAAAAAGATAAAGAGATAGCGGGGGTTTTTAACCCCCACAACCTGCATCCACAGATAATAGAGATTAGGCGTACAATACATATAAATATGGCGCGATGGTGTCAATATGTTTGTCTCAATCTCCTGAGTTCAACCATAGGTCTCTTGAGGCTTAATTTTTCCTAAATAATAAAGCCCTAATTTTAGAGCTTGGAAAACCTAGAAATCGTTCATGGTGGTTTATGATTCAGGACGTTTCAAGGCAATTGAACCACACCATTAGCTTCCTGTGAGTCCTATTAACACAAAACAATCCACAAAAGATGTTAAATATGCAAGAATAATGATATGCATTTCTGAGAAAATGGTCAAACCGTGAAACTGTTCTTGTGTGTTTCTGGAGCTTCAAGGCTTAATTTTGATTGCAAAACGTTTCTCACACCTCCAGCAATGTGTTTGAATCACTATAATGCTTTGAATTGGCCTGGAGTATGAAGATCAGTTTCAAGTTTTCTTTGAATTTTTTCAATATGGTAATGGCTTTTTGCAGCAGTTTTTCACGTGAACAGCATTAGGGTTGGCTTGCTTGCATATATGGGAATAGAATTAGGTTAAGTCTTGGCCCAAAGATCCATTGCATTGATGTTTCAATATTTGATTTCTAATAAAATCTTTTTGCATATTTTTGATTGGGAAAACTTGCCAAAATTGGAGATCTTTGTCCCCTTGATGTGCACACGAAATCTCCAGCATGTCTTGAGCTTATTTGCTTCACAAAAGATTGGAAAAAACATATCTTTATATTTTCCTACAATTAAATGAATTAATATTGATTAAAAATCCAAATTATTATTTAAAAATAAGAAAATAATTCAATTTAAGCTCAATGGGTCGTGCATAAGCCTTGTGCAAAGATTCAAGAAGGAATTTGAGGCCCATTAGCAAAAATGATGTGTTTTGAGCAAAGTTGACTTTTGCAAATTCATGAAAATTTCCCAACTTCTCCAATGCATATCTTGCTCAATTTTGATCATATGAACATGTTCTTGGACATTTTGGAAAGGTATTGAAGTCCTTTAACCAATGCCTTTGGTCCCATGTCATTTGGATTTACCAATCTCAAGTTATAGTCTTTGACTTAAAATGCCTTTTTGTTGACTTTTGAAATTGACCTATAATGTAGAAATTGATAACTTTTTGTGATAGCATTTCTTGGACTTGGAATGTGAAGATGAGTTGCAGGAAATGTCATCCCCTTAAAAATGAGCATTGGATGGGATTTTTCTAATGAACCATGAAAAAGTTATGCCCTGGTCAAGATACAGTTGACTTTTCTACTGTCCAAAAATAGTAACTTTTGCATCTTTGATGATTTTTGAGCCCTGCTTGTGGAATCATGATCAAGACTTGATCAAATGATGATTGTGGCCTCAAAATAAGATGTTGACCAAAATTTTTGACTTTTGACTGTAAAATGACCATTTTACCCCTGCAGTTGATTGTGAAGTAAATGAAGCTTTTGACTGTGCAATTTGCCTCTGTGAGTCTTGAGACTTGACATGTAGATGCTTGGCAATGTATATAGGTCTATGGGACTTGTTTGGACCACTGAAAACCTCAAATTCATTGAAGGATCCAAAACCCTAATTTTGACTGGCTTAGGAGGCATTTGGACTGTGCAACCCTTGAGGAATCTTGAAGAATATGGGAGGACAAATTTTGGGGTACAACAGTTGCCCCTGTTCAATCTTCTTAGAGCTGAGGATGTAGATTGGCTTGCGTGCCTTTCGTGATCCGAAGGTGGAAGAGGATTGAACACTAGAGTGCCCAGAAATTTGCACTCGCATAGTAGAATACCAACAATGTGATGTCGGGAATGGGCTTACAGATGCCATTTAGAGAGATGATGGATAAGAGGATGGGCTTATAGATGCCATCTGGACGTGTCGATCACGTAAGAGATTCCTTAGCGAGAACTTGCGTACTTGAGAAAGAAAGATAATTTCCTGGCCTATTACAGGTGTTAATCTTCAAACTCTTCATGCAGATATGCCCTGGCTAGATACAGGTATCGAATCTACAATCAATCGCTCACAGATATGCCCTGGATAGATACAGGTATCGAATCTAGAACTTCAAACTCTTCATGCAGATATGCCCTGGCTAGATACAGGTATCGAATCAATCGCTCACAGATATGCCCTGGCTAGATACAGGTATCAAATCTGGAACTTCAAAAGGTTGATGGGTTGTCTTCAATGACGGGTTGTCTTTAACGACGGGTTGTCTTCAACGACGGGTTGTCTTCAATGACAGGTTGTCTTTAACGACGGGTTGTCTTTAACGACGGGTGTCTATAATGACGGGTGTCTATAATGATGGGTGTCTATAATGACGGGTGTCTATAATGACGGGTGTCTATAATGACGGGTGTCTATAATGACGGGTGTCTATAATGACGGGTGTCTATAATGACGGGTGTCTATAATGACGGGTTGTCTTTAACGACGAGTGTCTATAATGACGGGTGTATATAATGACGGGTGTCTATAATGACGGGTGTCTATAATGATGGGTGTCTATATTGACGGGTGTCTATAATGACGGGTGTCTATAATGACGGGTGTCTATAATGACGGGTGTCTATAATGACGGGTGTCTATATTGACGGGTGTCTATAATGACGGGTGTCTATAATGACGGGTGTCTATAATGGCGGGTGTCTATAATGACGGGTGTCTATAATGACAGGTTTGCATCAGAAAAATCTTTGATTTAAATGGATTTGTCTTCTTCGACTGGATTTGTCTTCTTTGACGGGATTGTCTTTTTTGACTGGATTTGAGAATTTGACTGCATCTTTCCTGAAAGATAAAGGTCAGTCATATGTAATGCATGATATGGATCAAGCAATGATGTTCTCAACATAAATGAGATTGCATGATATGATGCGTGTATGCATGTATCATGACAATGTGATGTTTATGTATGTATCTTCGTCTGGGAAAATAAATCCTTGAAGAAGGCCGGGAAGTTCGTTGAATCCTGGGCTGATGTTGAAGAGTAGGTGTGTTACGGTGGGAGAACTGACTTGAGGTTTTGCGTTTGTATTCGCACTTGTTCGGTTTAGCAAGAGTCGCCACCGACTTTTTATTTTATCCTAAAGGAAAGGTTAAAAAAGCACAGGAAAAACCTTTTGAGATGTTTCGTGGGTTCGGGGGGTAGATTATGAAAAGGGAAGGTATTAGCACCCTTTTCATCCATGGTTATCCATGGGCTCTTAGTTACTTGTTTAGATCACTTGCCTTGATTTTCAATTGCTTGAAATTGTGGTATGTGTGTGTTTTGAAAATGTTTTGAAAAAGACGCCTTGTCTAGGCAACCATTGTAATGACTCGTGTTTGAGTATATACAAAGGTGTGTATCTTTTCGAAAAGATGTTTCAAATGTTTTTGGAAGTTTGTTTTTGAAAGTGTTTGTGGAGTGGGTTTTGAAAAGTAGGCAAGTGTGTTTTGCAAGTTTGATCAAGTAACTAAGAGTTGTCTACCCCTAAATTTACTCAAAGGTTTTTCTCATGTTTTAACCCTTTTAACAATTTTGTTCCACCATTGTATTTGGTGGGCAATCTTGCGTTAGGATGTTAACGGGACAGGCGCGGGTCATCGTATGGATCATGAATGCAATGGTGCCAAGTGTCTTTGGCAATTTGCTTGAAGGGACTATGATCATTCCGTTTAGGCAACTTTTGAAAGCGTCATCGAGGGACTATGATCATTTGAATTGTTTTGTTTTTCCAAAGATACTCAACGTGCAAGCATGGCCCATTTTGGAAGGCAACAAGCGGGATTACCCTAGGGGTGCAAGTGTGAATTGTGTATTGATTTCATGCATTTGTCTTGTATTAGGTTATCTAGCGTTTGATTTTATTTACATACAAACCCTAGGTCTAACCATGGTATATTTGAAAGCGATAAATTGCGGGAATTTAAAGTCTACGCTATTACAAATAAGTATCCGGGAGTGGGGGTACAAATATTTACAAATGGGGATGAGACTTAATAGGAGAGTAGTGTCCAAATATTTACAACCAAATCGAATTGCGAACTCAAATGTAATATGTATCAATGTATAGGAATAAAGCAATGTAAATGTGTCAATGTATTTGTGTAAGTGTAGGTGATTTATTTACAAAGTGAAAAATGTTAACTTAATGAAAAATTAAGTATTGCTTATTTATTTTGTATTCTTGTTGAATATGTACAAACAAAAAATTTAACAAAAGAAAAGAAAATGATTTTAAGAAATTCTATTTTTTCCATGTATTAATGTTAATGTATATAAAATGTTTTAGTTAAAAAGAATATTCAACCTTAAAAAAAGAAGTCTATGTTTTTATGTATTTTATGATTATACTAACTAAAAGAGTAATTTACGAAAAGTTTATATATAAAAATAGTTTAGTGTATCATTTTATTTTACAAAATTTAATTGTGTTATAAAAGAGAAAATAAAAGAGTTAATAAAATTTAGTGTAAACAATTTATTGTGTTAGTTTATTTAAAAAAAGAGGTGAGATGTAAAAAAGGTATTAGTTTTAAAAATGTATATAACAAAAAAGGTTAAGAGAATTCAAATGGGCTTAGGGACTTATGGTGGCCCAAACAAGTTAATCAGAATAAGGAAAAAGAGGGGGGTGCACGCCAGATTCCCAAGGGGCTTAAGCAAACTGAATAGGGCAAAGGCCCATTACGTTTCACATGTTTTTTTGTTTAGGGTTTCAGTGTTTGTTTCACTTTTGGGAATTTAGGGTTTGGCTGATTTACAGAGCGGCGCCGTTCTTCCTTCGTCTTCCTTCGTCTGAGCCTTTTGAGCCAAAGCCTCTGAACGCTCCTCTGCCTAGGGTCACCGGGCTCCACCGTCCATTCCTCTTCCCTCCATGATCTATTAGTGATGTTTGTACACAGGTAATTGCTCCGTTTTAGGTCTTAACATGCTTTTAGGTTTTCAATCTTTTATGTGTTACTTATGTTCTGATTTTATGTATTATCATCGTTTGAGGTGCGTGAATGGAAAAAGGGGAGGGATACTACCTTTGACCTTTGGAGACGGAGGAGGAGGCGGACCGGAGGTGCTTCAGGCGGCCAAGGGAGAGGGCGACGATGACAAGGCTTGCTCCGATTTGTCTAGTATCTTGCTTTAGCTTTTTGGTTTGATGATGATTACCTGAGAACCTTAGCTTTAAACTCCTCTTCTGCTTATTTGCTTCTTTTCCTTTGATGACTTGCTTCTCTTATGTATGCCTGCTATACTTGGATTCTGAGTTGTCTTGATGATGGTGGCCTAGTGACGAACACAGTTCTGAGGGCTTTATTTGATGATGTTCTTAGCTTGCCCTTATTTTGAATGCTTCTGGATAGGCTTGATATGCTTGATATGTTGATTTGAGTGTTTATATACAAACCCTATGATGAGGTTAGCTCTGAGGGTGGCCTGTGTACTTGCTTGCTCTTTTGGTTTATGAGGCTTGTAAGCTTGTATGGCTTAAGCAGGTTTGTAGGCAAGTTAGGCTTGGACACAGGTTGGTATGGTTTGTGGTTCAACAGGATTTAGGCTTCTGGTTTAAGGCTTGATGTTTAGAGGCTGGTTAGGCTTTTGACAGGCTGGGTTTGAAGCAAGTAAGGCTTGAAGCTTGATGTTCTGGTTTTGACTGTCCGTTGATGGTTAAGGCTTGAGGCTTAACACAGGTTATAGGCTTTAAGGCTTATGCAGGTTGATGCATTAGTAGGTTTTGAAAAGGGCTTTGAGGGTTGGCTTCTGTTTGTGTATTCAGGATACAGGTTACAGGCTTTGGCTTGTGATATGCAGGTTGATGGCTTTTCTGGTTTGATGGAGGTTTAAGCTTCAGTTTGTTTGAAGTTTATGGAGGCAGGCTGTTTGCTTCATACAGTTTGTGACCTTTTTGCTTTTGTGTTATTTCTGCCTCCTTTTTGTACTGTGTTGATATGTTGTTTTATATCTCTTTCTTCAAGCCTAAGCGTGCTGTAAGCCTTTCTTTTTCTCTTCTCTCTCTCTCTTGACAGATTAAACAACAATTTTATATTGTTTAAAATTTGTCTTATGCTGAAAAAGTACTGGCCTGAAAATGATGAATTTTGAAATGTTGCTTGCAATAGTTGTTTTCCTCTGCATATCTCTTATCTCTTTTTCCAGATTTTCTGCTTCTTTGTGTACTTCTTTGACAACCTTGAATAGCCTTTTGGCAGTTTGTGGACAATTGCTTTGACATTCAGTTTGCCTTTTTGATTTGGTTAGGCAATTCAGTTCAGTTTGCCTTTGGACTTTGTTTGGAATTTTTTTGAAATGGACAATTTGTTGACAATGCAGTATGTTTGAAAATTTGAATTTGTGCAATTATAACTTTTGTGCATTTCATACTTTATTGCAAGCATTTTCTATTCCTCTTTGTGAACCGAGAGAAATCTCGTGATTTGCAGAGAGGGGGACAACTGATTCCGGCCAGTTACTTTTAATGATGAGTTTCAACTGTGTCTGCTCTTTTATTTATTTCATCTGCGTTGACTTTTCTTCTTTTCTTTTGCAGGTAAAAACAATAATTGAGCAACAAGGGAGCATCAGATAGAGGATGAAGATTTAGGATAATTAGGATAGCTTTATTTCAATTTTAATCATTTGTAAAATTATTACTGTAAACAAAAATGTAAATAAATTTACAGTTGTTCAAATAATAATTTGTAACAAAACAATTAAAGATGAATAAAAAAAATCCTTTTTGATCAGTTAATTCTTTTTCTTCTTCAACTGTTTATTTAATTATTTATAATTCTTAAATTATAATAAAATGGAAATAAATCCCAATTATTCTAATTTAGAATAAATAAACAATTAATAAACACTGTGGCCTTAGCATCAATCAATAATAAACCTGGCGTTTCAAATAGCCACAACAATGCACAGTCAAATCAAACAAACATCCATATGCCTTTACTGATTAAACAAAACACTGCAAGTCCTCAATTCAAATGCCTCAATCTAAATCTCAGAGTAAACTGAAAAGAACTGTAAATTAATTCTTTCTGCGCGCACAAAAACCCTAATTCTTGATTAAATGTCAGAGAAGCGCCTGTCTGATTAAACCGGAGCCAAACTCAAACAAAACCCTAGCAATCTGCTTGAACTGTTCCAGAGCCATGAAAACCCTAAATTTTGTCTGACTGACAAGAAAAGTCTGTTTGACCGATTCTTGAGCCAGTCTGAAAAATCAGGAAAAACCCGAAGCTGTGATTTCTTGTGGAAAAAGAGGAGGGCAAATTTTGGGGTACAACAGTTGCCCCTGTTTAATCTTCTTGAACCTGAATAGTTAGATTGGCCAATTTGCCTTTCGCGACTCGAGGGTAAAAGGAGATTGGACACTAGAGTGCCCAAAAAATTTGCACTCGATAATGTGATGGTAGAGGGAATGGGCTTACAGATGCCATTTGGTGATGGGCTTAAAGATGCCATCTAGGGATGTGACAGAATCTTGTCGGGGGATGGGCTTAGAGATGCCATCTGGAAGTGGGCTTAAAGATGCCATTTGGAAGTGTTTGGAGGAGGATGGGCTTATAGATGCCATCTGAAGGTGATTGTTGAACTGTATGTCATTGGTGAGTGGACGAGTATCAGAAAGGTATCCATGTTTTGGAACATCTCTGAACTGGGGGTCTGAACAAGCAATATATTGACATCCATGTTTGGAGAATCCATAAACTGTTTTCAGGAGTCTTGAAGTTGAATAAGCAATAGAGCAGCATCCGTTGATGGGGAAGCGTCTGTAAACTGTTTTCAAAGGTCTTGAAAGTTGAATAAGCAATAGAGCAGCATCCATGTTGGGAAGCGTCCGTAAACTGTTTTCAAAAGTTGTGAAGAATCTGAATAAGCGATAGGTTAACATCCGTTACTGGAGAACCCGTGAACTGTTTTCAGAAGTCTTGAAGTTGAATAAGCAATAGAGCAGCATCCATGTTGGGAAGCGTCCGTAAAATGTTTTCAAGAGTTGAGAAGAATCTGAATAAGTGATAGGTTGACATCCGTTACTGGAGAACCCGTAAACTGTTTTCGGAGGTCTTGAAGTGGAGGAGGAACCGGTGTAGGGTTTCCTGATGATGAGTCCGTGTAAAACTGCATCTGGATGAATCTGGAATAAGTATCAAAATGTCGCCATGTCTGGGTCACATCTAAACTATCTCTGGATGAATCTCGGAAGATGATGATTTTTGTCTGTCGACTGATCTTACCTGAAAAGGTAAAGAGTTAGTTGTATGCAATGTCATGATGCATGATGCAATGTATGTTACATCAATGTTTATGATACGAATGTGATGAATGCGCATGTAAGATGATGAGCTGTCTTGCTGAGGATAGATGAATCCTGGATGGCTGGAGACAAAAGAATCTTGACTGCTGCCGGAGAAAATAAATCCTTGGCTGCTGTTGGGGAGGGCAAGAATCTTTTGATCGTTGAAAATGAGAAGTCCTGGGACCACTGTTGGGGAATCAGAAGCTTGGGTTGTATGCCAATCTACTAGGGATTCCTGTCTTGAGGAGATCTTCACTGAGGAATATTCGAATTTCTGTGAGGAACTGAGAATGAGAGTCTTCACTCTGCTTGGGGATTGATAGTTGGAAGTTTTAGCTCCGCTGGGGATTGACAGTTTTGGCTCCACTGGGGATTTTGAAACTTGATTATGAGGGGAATTAAGTTCTGTAAGGTTCTCTGGCTGGGGAAATCAACTTTGAGAAACTCTTGGTTTGCTGAGGGTCCTGAAGTTAAACTCTGTTTGGGGAATTGAACTCAGGTTATATGCCACTTTGAGAATGAGAGTCTTCATTCTGTCGGGAATGTCAGGAATTGGGAGTGTACCAATCTTCTGAGGTGATGAGAAATCTTCATGCTGTTAACGGTCAGAAACTGGGAGTATACCAATCTTCTGAGGTCTTAAGGATGAGGGTCTTCATTCTTGAGAGAAACAGATTTTTCAGTTGTCTGTTATCTTGTTGGTGGTTGTAATTTTCAGCAGGTGATGAAGAAATTTTTTTGATGATTACTACTCCAAAAGATGAAGGAACCTTGACGATTACTACTTCAAGATGAAGGAACCTGGATGATTACTACTTCAAGATGAAGGAACCTTGATGATTACTACTTCAAGATGAAGGAACCTTGATGATTACTACTTCAAGATGAAGGAACCTTGATGATTACTACTTCAAGATAAAGGAACCTGGATGATTACTACTTCAAGATGAAGGAACCTGGATTACTACTTCAAAAGATGAAGGAACCTTGATGATTACTACTTCAAGATGAAGGAACCTGGATGATTACTACTTCAAGATGAAGGAACCTTGATTACTACTTCAAAAGATGAAGGAACCTTGACGATTACTACTTCAAGATGAAGGAACCTTGATGATTACTACTTCAAGATGAAGGAACCTTGATGATTACTACTTCAAAATGAAGGAACCTTGATGATTACTACTTCAAGATGAAGGAACCTGGATGATTACTACTTCAAGATGAAGGAACCTGTATTACTACTTCAAAAGATGAAGGAACCTTGACGATTACTACTTCAAGATGAAGGAACCTGGATGATTACTACTTCAAGATGAAGGAACCTTGACTACTACTTCAAAAGATGAAGGAACCTTGACGATTACTACTTCAAGATGAAGGAACCTTGATGATTACTACTTCAAGATGAAGGAACCTTGATGATTACTACTTCAAAATGAAGGAACCTTGATGATTACTACTTCAAAAGATGAAGGAACCTTGACGATTACTACTTCAGGATGAAGGAACCTGGATGATTACTACTTCAAGATGAAGGAACCTTAATTACTACTTCAAAAGATGAAGGAACCTTGACGATTACTACTTCAAGATGAAGGAACCTTGATGATTACTTCTTCAAGATGAAGGAACCTTGATTACTACTTCAAGATGAAGGAACCTTGATGATTACTACTTCAAAAGATAAAGGAACCTTGACGATTACTACTTCAAGATGAAGGAACCTGGATGATTACTACTTCAAGATGAAGGAACCTTGATTACTACTTCAAAAGATGAAGGAACCTTGACGATTACTACTTCAAGATGAAGGAACCTTGATGATTACTACTTCAAGATGAAGGAACCTTGATGATTACTACTTCAAAATGAAGGAACCTTGATGATTACTACTTCAAGATGAAAGAACCTGGATGATTACTACTTCAAGATGAAGGAACCTGGATGATTACTACTTCAAGATGAAGGAACCTTGATTACTACTTCAAAAGATGAAGGAACCTTGACGATTACTACTTCAAGATGAAGGAACCTGGATGATTACTATTTCAAGATGAAGGAACCTTGATGATTACTACTTCAAAATGAAGGAACCTTGATGATTACTACTTCAAGATGAAGGAACCTGGATGATTACTACTTCAAGATGAAGGAACCTTGATGATTACTACTTCAAAAGATGAAGGAATCTGTCGATCAATCTGCATATGTTAAGAATGCTGTTGAAAGGTAATTTTTTTTGGAGAATAAATCCTTGACAAATGTTGGGGAAATAAACCCATGACTGCAGGTCTGCTAGAGAGGTTTCATTACTGCCCCCAGTATCAGACGCATGTGATATTGCCAGGAAACTTGGTCTGTTCATAACCCTTGAGATTGACATTCGAATGCCCCAAGTGATGGTGACGAAGACTTGCCCCAGGTTAATCTGCAATTGAGAGATTTTGTTGAAATCTTGACTGGACTGCCCCAGGTTAACTTGAACTTTGAAAGATCTGTTGAAACCTTGACTAGACTTCCCCAGGCGTGCTGGATGGTGACATGTCATGCCCTCTTGTTGATAGGAGATTTGTAATGGAAGTGTCATCCTTTTTGAAGTGATTTTTGTTCACTGAGAGAGTTTTCGTTCCTCCGAACATTCGCTGTATGAATTTCTTCGCTGTCAAACAAATAGTCAAATGCAAACAGTGATATTCAAGCAATGCAAAGTTTATGTTTGTCTCAAAATTTTGAAAAATGCATTTTTTTAGCAGAAAACTTTTCATAAGACAAATCAACACAAGATTTTAGAGAAAAGCCTTACAGGAGTCAGGATACCTTTTGTAATAGTATGCTTTCGAACTAACCCATGCTTCAATTAGGACTTTTGAAGGGTTGTAACGTGGCTTGGTTCACGGTTTAAGAAACAAAGGATAAAGGCTCAAAGTATATTTGTACCCACCCGCTCTTCGTGATGTTCTTCAACCCTAAGCTCAGTTAATTGCGCGTCGCACTCTGTTTGAGTTTGGAACGACTTTTGGGTGATGGTTCACCAATTGAATTTTGGAAGACAGTCATCATCTCCTTTTTTTCTTTTGCAACATTTTTCATGTTGTTGAGGATTTGTAATGACCTCTCTATTTTGATTTTTATTTGTTATCCCTAACTTTTGCCTGACTGTTCCTGTTTTCGAGATTACAGTCAGCGGGATGCCCCAGCTTTCTTGAGCTCCCTTTATAGGTTTTGGCTCAGTGGGCTTTTCTTTTTTGAGAGATTGACTGCCTATGTGATAGGGAACCGTCATTGCCTTTTGATTCCAGAGGAATGCTTTTTTTTTTGTTGACGTCGTTCGTTGTGTTACGAACTGAGAGTTTGCGACTTCGATGCGCACCTTTTTTGAATTAACTGAGAGACTACCCTGCCCCAGGTTTATATCAAAGGTTTTGATTGTTTAGAACATAAAGCTCCTACTTCTTTGGCTCGAAGGGGTTGACTAGGGATTATCTTCCTTATAACTCCAGTGTTTGGGAATTGAAAGAAATGCCTGTACATCATCAGCAAGGTCTATTCAAAAGCATGTTGTATGAGAATATGGTATTGTTTCGTCATCCTCCCTCTAAAGGCTTGCAGCTTTTTATCAAGAGTCAAATATCATAAAGAAAGCAGAAAGCATAGTTCAAGTGTAATGAAAATGAGTGGATCAAATCAAGACAAACATATGCAATGCATTAATGAAACAAAGTTTGACATTAGTAGATAATTGTTTGGATGACAAAGAGATTACAACTTGGAAATTCAAAGAAGTAAAAGTCTCTCAGTTCTTGGCATAGCAGCAGTGATCACACTTGGAGTCTCTGGAGGGTCAAAACTTGATCTCCTTGGCATCAATCAAGTCTTGAATCTGGTTCTTCAAAGTCTAACAACTGTCGGTGTCATGCCCAGGGCTGTCAGAATGGTAGGCGCATCTCTCACTCGAGTTGTACGTGGAAGAGGAAGTATCAGGATTTTGAGGAGGATCCTTCAGCGTGATCAGCTTCAACTCCAGCAAATGTTGTAATGCTTGAGACAAAGGCATGTTGATGTCAGTGTACTGCCTTTCTTGATATCTCACCCTACGCCTCTTGCCCCGTTTTTGTTGAACAGTCGTGGGATCAGAGATCAGGATTGCCCCAGCATGTTGATCAAGACGACTCTTTTGACCAGTCACTGCATTGGACTCTTTCTTCCCATTGTAGGGGATTTTCTGAACATCAGAGGGAGTAGCTCTTTGGATCTTCCCACTTTTGATGCCAGCTTCGACCCTTTCGCCTGTCAGTATTAGCTCGGTGAACCCAGCTGAGGAGCTTCCAATTAAGTGCTTGAAGAAAGGCCCTGTCAAAGTCCCCATGAAGATGTTAATCAGCTCTCTTTCAGTTAAAGGGGGTTGCACCCTACCAGCCAAATCTCTCCACCTTTGAGCATATCCTTTGAAGCTCTCGTTAGAACTCATGGTCATGTTCTGCAATTGCACACGAGTTGGTGCAAGATCAGCATTGTACTGATATTATTTGTAAAAAGCAGTAGCCAAGTCCCCCCAAGTGTGGATGCGAGAACTCTCCAATTGATAGAACCACTCGAGTTGAGTCCCTACCAGGCTTTCTTGGAAGAAATGGATCCAAAGCTTTGGATCAGCTGTGTATGGTTGAATCTTGCGGACATAAGATCTTAGATGCATCTGAGGGCAAGAGACTCCATCGTACAGAGAAAAGGTAGGGACTTTGAACTTTGGCGGAATGACCAATCCAGGAACCAAACCCAAGTCTCCTAGATCCAAGCCTGGTATTTGTTGAACCTCCATGGCATTGAGGCGATCCTCCAACTGTTTGTACTTGTCATCAGCGGGAGGATATTGTTCCTCGGAGTAGTCAGCTTCATCAACCTCCAGATTATGGTCTTCTTCAAGACTGACCCCCTTGTCCTTGAGAAGGATAGCCTTCAGATCTTCTTGCCCTTTACCCATAGCCAGAAGCATTTGCTGGAATTGAGCATTTTGAGCTTGGAGATCTTTCACCGTTTGTTTCATATCCATCTTACTGAAATAAACAGTAGGAAGATAAGGAGAACTGTATGGGAGAAACCTGTTATGCAATGATATGTATGATATATATGCAATGTTTTCAAGGATCTCTTGGGGTAAACACAAGAGAATGTTAGAGGTTGAACTTCGATCTTTGATTGGAGAACTTTGCACCGGTGGATATCTTTCCACGAGAATCGAGCTCACCATGTCAAGTGGGTCATAGCCCCTGATTCAAGTTTTTGCACTTGATCTTTGATTGGAGAACTTTTCACCGGTGGATGTCTTTCCACGAGAACCAAGCTCACCATGTCAAGTGGGTCATAGCCCCTGATTCAAGTTGTTGCACTTGATCTTTGATGGCATTTGTTTAGAGGAGAAAACCTCTTGCCCCTTGGTAGACGTCTGGTTCAACGTAACCCTGCATCAAAAGAACCCTCGAGATCCTTGAAAAGGTTATTGAAAATGCTATGGTATGATGTCATGATGTTATGTACATGTATGCAAAAGCAAGTGAGTGTATATACAGGTAATCATATTCACACAAAGCAAACAAGTCCTTAGGTTTAGGCTTGCATGGGGTTTTAGGTAAGTACCCTCTTGAAGTTAGTTGGCTCATCCTGTCCTAGAAATAGAAACTGGGTTCTAAGGAGCTCAATATCATTGGATTATTTTCTGTGTTCATTGTTTTGGTTTAGCCACTTAACTGGCGACCAAAATATTCCAAGAAAACAACCCTCAATGAGTGTAGTATCGAGTATCTACCAACTTCGGACTGCACCAAAGTCGGTCATCTCACTACCCCTAAAAAGGCTAAGATGGTCAATTAAGGTTCTAAGAGTTCGTTAGTGCTTCACGACATCACTCAGCGGCCCCGTACTCTCCTTGATTGAACTCAAGGGTTACCGGTACTCACAAATATGTCACACTAACATAGCTTACTGCTTCAACCATGTCGGTATACCCCGCACAGTTCCCTCATAGTTTTTTTTCTATTTACCTAAAAAGGTGCCCCAAATCCGGGTGTAGGATTTACAACAAACCCAAACAAGGACCCAAAAAGTAAAGCAATCAAGGCAATCAAAGAAAGAATGTAAAGGTGATCTAAACCCTAAGGTAACCCCACTTTTAGATAGATCCCCAGTAGAGTCGCCAATTCTATGATACGGTGGGAGAACTGACTTGAGGTTTTGCGTTTGTATTCGCACTTGTTCGGTTTAGCAAGAGTCGCCACCGACTTTTTATTTTATCCTAAAGGAAAGGTTAAAAAAGCACAGGAAAAACCTTTTGAGATGTTTCGTGGGTTCGGGGGGTAGATTATGAAAAGGGAAGGTATTAGCACCCTTTTCATCCATGGTTATCCATGGGCTCTTAGTTACTTGTTTAGATCACTTGCCTTGATTTTCAATTGCTTGAAATTGTGGTGTGTGTGTGTGTTTTGAAAATGTTTTGAAAAAGACGCCTTGTCTAGGCAACCATTGTAATGACTCGTGTTTGAGTATATACAAAGGTGTGTATCTTTTCGAAAAGATGTTTCAAATGTTTTTGGAAGTTTGTTTTTGAAAGTGTTTGTGGAGTGGGTTTTGAAAAGTAGGCAAGTGTGTTTTGCAAGTTTGATCAAGTAACTAAGAGTTGTTTACCCCTAAATTTACTCAAAGGTTTTTCTCATGTTTTAACCCTTTTAAAAATTTTGTTCCACCATTGTATTTGGTGGGCAATCTTGCGTTAGGATGTTAACGGGACAGGCGCGGGTCATCGTATGGACCATGAATGCAATGGTGCCAAGTGTCTTTGGCAATTTGCTTGAATGGACTATGATCATTCCGTTTAGGCAACTTTCGAAAGCGTCATCGAGGGACTATGATCATTTGAATTGTTTTGTTTTGCCAAAGATACTCAACGTGCAAGCAAGGCCCATTTTGGAAGGCAACAAGCGGGATTATCCTAGGGGTGCAAGTGTGAATTGTGTATTGATTTCATGCATTTGTCTTGTATTAGGTTATCTAGTGTTTGATTTTATTTACATACAAACCCTAGGTCTAACCATGGTATATTTGAAAGCGATAAATTGTGGGAATTTAAAGTCTACGCTATTACAAATAAGTATCCGGGAGTGGGGGTACAAATATTTACAAATGGGGATGAGACTTAATAGGAGAGTAGTGTCCAAATATTTACAACCAAATCTAATTGCAATCTCAAATGTAATATGTATCAATGTATAGGAATAAAGCAATGTAAATGTGTCAATGTATTTGTGTAAGTGTAGGTGATTTATTTACAAAGTGAAAAATGTTAACTTAATGAAAAATTAAGTATTGCTTATTTATTTTGTATTCTTGTTGAATATGTACAAACAAAAAATTTAACAAAAGAAAAGAAAATGATTTTAATAAATTCTATTTTTTCCATGTATTAATGTTAATGTATATAAAATGTTTTAGTTAAAAAGAATATTCAACCTTAAAAAAAGAAGTCTATGTTTTTATGTATTTTATGATTATACTAACTAAAAGAGTAATTTAAGAAAAGTTTATATATAAAAAGAGTTTAGTGTATCATTTTATTTTACAAAATTTAATTGTGTTATAAAAAAGAAAATAAAAGAGTTAATAAAATTTAGTGTAAAAAATTTATTGTGTTAGTTTATTTAAAAAAAGAGGTGATATGTAAAAAAGGTATTAGTTTTAAAAATGTATATAACAAAAAGGTTAAGAGAATTCAAATGGGCTTAGGGACTTATGCTGGCCCAAACAAGTTAATCAGAATAAGGGAAAAGAGGGGGGGTGCACGCCAGATTCCCAAGGGGCTTAAGCAAACTGAATAGGGCAAAGGCCCATTATGTTTCACATGTTTTTTTGTTTAGGGTTTCAGTGTTTGTTTCACTTTTGGGAATTTAGGGTTTGGCTGATTTACAGAGCGGCGCCGTTCTTCCTTCGTCTTCCTTCGTCTGAGCCTTTTGAGCCAAAGCCTCTGAACGCTCCTCTGCCTAGGGTCACCGGGCTCCACCGTCCATTCCTCTTCCCTCCATGATCACTCAGTGATGTTTGTACACAGGTAATGGCTCCGTTTTAGGTCTTAACATGCTTTTAGGTTTTCAATCTTTTATGTGTTACTTATGTTCTAATTTTATGTATTATCATCGTTTGAGGTGCGTAAATGGAAAAAAGGGGAGGTATACTACCTTTGACCTTTGGAGACGGAGGAGGAGGCGGACCGGAGGTGCTTCAGGCGGCCAAGGGCGAGGGCGACGATGACAAGGCTTTCTCCGGTTTGTCTAGTATCTTGCTTTAGCTTTTTGGTTTGATGATGATTACCTGAGAACCTTAGCTTTAAACGCCTCTTCTGCTTATTTGCTTCTTTTCCTTTGATGACTTGCTTCGCTTATGTATGCCTGCTATACTTGGATTCTGAGTTGTCTTGATGATGGTGGCCCAGTGACGAACACAGTTCTGAGGGCTTTATTTGATGATGTTCTTAGCTTGCCCTTATTTTGAATGCTTCTGGATAGGCTTGATACGCTTGATATGTTGATTTGAGTGTTGATATACAAACCCTATGATGAGGTTAGCTCTGAGGGTGGCCTGTGTACTTGCTTGCTCTTTTGGTTTATGAGGCTTGTAAGCTTGTATGGCTTAAGCAGGTTTGTAGGCAAGTTAGGCTTGGACACAGGTTGGTATGGTTTGTGGTTCAACAGGCTTTAGGCTTCTGGTTTAAGGCTTGATGTTTAGAGGCTGGTTAGGCTTTTGACAGGTTGGGTTTGAAGCAAGTAAGGCTTGAAGCTTGATGTTCTGGTTTTGACTGTCCGTTGATGGTTAAAGCTTGAGGCTTAACACAGGTTATAGGCTTTAAGGCTTATGCAGGTTGATGCATTAGCAGGTTTTGAAAAGGGCTTTGAGGGTTGGCTTCTGTTTGTGTATTCTGGATATAGGTTACAGGCTTTGGCTTGTGATATGCAGGTTGATGGCTTTTCTGGTTTGATGGAGGTTTAAGCTTCAGTTTGTTTGAAGTTTATGGAGGCAGGCTGTTTGCTTCATACAGTTTGTGACCTTTTTGCTTTTGTGTTATTTCTGCCTCCTTTTTGTACTGTGTTGATATGTTGTTTTATATCTCTTTCTTCAAGCCTAAGCCTGCTGTAAGCCTTTCTTTTTCTCTTCTCTCTCTCTCTCTCTTGACAGATTAAACATCAATTTTATATTGTTTAAAATTTGTCTTATGCTGAAAAAGTACTGGCCTGAAAATGATGAATTTTGAAATGTTGCTTGCAATAGTTGTTTTCCTCTGCATATCTCTTATCTCTTATTTCCAGATTTTCTTCTTCTTTGTGTACTTCTTTGACAACCTTGAATAGCCTTTTGGCAGTTTGTGGACAGTTGCTTTGACATTCAGTTTGCCTTTTTGATTTGGTTAGGCAATTCAGTTCAGTTTTCCTTTGGACTTTGTTTGGAATTTTTTTGAAATGGACAATTTGTTGACAATGCAGTATGTTTGAAAATTTGAATTTGTGCAATTATAACTTTTGTGCATTTCATACTTTATTGCAAGCATTTTCTATTCCTCTTTGTGAACCGAGAGAAATCTCGTGATTTGCAGAGAGGGGGACAACTGATTCCGGCCAATTACTTTTAATGATGAGTTTCAACTGTGTCTGCTCTTTTATTTATTTCATCTGCGTTGACTTTTCTTCTTTTCTTTTGCAGGTAAAAATAATAATTGAGCAACAAGGGAGCATCAGATAGAGGATGAAGATTTAGGATAATTAGGATAGCTTTATTTCAATTTTAATCATTTGTAAAATTATTACTGTAAACAAAAATGTAAATAAATTTACAGTTGTTCAAATAATAATTTGTAACAAAACAATTAAAGATGAATAAAAAAAATCCTTTTTGATCGTTAATTCTTTTTCTTCTTCAATTGTTTATTTAATTATTTATAATTCTTAAATTATAATAAAATGGAAATAAATCCCAATTATTCTAACTTAGAATAAATAAACAATTAATAAACATTGTGGCCTTAGCATCAATCAATAATAAACCTGGCGTTTCAAATAGCCACAACAATGCACAGTCAAATCAAACAAACGTCCATATGCCTTTACTGATTAAACAAAACACTGCAAGTCCTCAATTCAAATGCCTCAATCCAAATCTCAGAGTAAACTGAAAAGAACTGTAGAATTAATTTTTTCTGCGCGCATAAAAACCCGAATTCTTGATTAAATGTCAGAGAAGCGCCTGTCTGATTAAACCAGAGCCAAACTCAAACAAAACCCTAGCAATCTGCTTGAATTGTTCCAGAGCCATGAAAACCCTAAATTTTGTCTGACTGACAAGAAAAGTCTGTTTGACCGATTCTTGAGCCAGTCTGAAATATCAGGAAAAGCCTGAAGCTGTGATTTCTTGTGGAAAAAGAGGAGGGCAAATTTTGGGGTACAACAGTAGGGTTCTCCGTTTCCGCTGGGGATGATGATTGCAAGAATAAACCGGTAAGAGCATATGACTACTTTGGGGAATAAACTTGGTGAAGAGATTACTCTGCGGGGAATTACTCTGTGGGAAGAGATACTTTGCTGAGGTTTTGATGATGACTCCGCTGGGGATGGGAAGAACTTCGCCGAGGACGATCTTTCCGTTGTAATTAGCTGAGGATAACCCAGTTATAGGCTCTGGTGGGGGATAACCTCTGAACACAGTCGGGGAGAGACATTTGTACTCTGCAAGTGATAAGCTTCCAGACTCTACTGGGGATAAGATTCCATAATCTACTGGGGAGGATGATTCAACTCTCCTGGGGAAACATTAGACTGTATTGAGGAATGGCTCCACTGGGGTGTCTGGTATTCCGCCGGGGAACAATCTTATATTAAGACTGCCGGGGATGCTTGTGGAGGAATATCTATACTCCGCTGGGGAATGTTGAGATTTTCTGGGGATACCCAACTTTCTTAAGGCTGACAGTAGACTAACTCTGCTTGGGGAGAGTGTTGCTGACTTGCTGGGGAATACTGTGCCTTTTTAGGGCTGATGGGAGACCAACTCTGCTTGGGGAGAATTGTTGAGTCTTGTCTTACTCTGCGGAGAGTGAAGGTATCTTGGTCACGTTCTTCAGCTGAACTTACCTTGGTACCTCGGCGGACAGAGCGACTATATCGCTTAGACACTCCCATTGCCCCAGTTTCTGCGGGAGAAGGTACCTGTGGAGGTCTTTGATAACTGCCGATCGTCAAATCTTCTTCTGGTAGGCAAGTGACGAGATGGCGGGACATAGTCGTACGCTGTGATCCCTAATTTTTGCCTGGACCGCCCTTTCGGGTTTTCAGTCCACCGGGATACCGTTTTTTGCCCAAACCGCCTTTTCAGGTTTTCGACTTGCCGGGTGTACATATTTTTTTATTTTCATCCCTTATTTTTGCCCGAACCCTTTTGGTTCGCCGGGAAGCCCTTATTTTTGCCTAGGCCAGTCGACCTAGCGGGTCTTTGATTATGCGTAGTATTTTTTTCCGACTATGTCCACGTTCTCAGAGTGTAGGGAGTTGTCACTGTCAGTAGTGTTGTGTTGCCATGCTACCAGAAGATGTATGATCGTGCAAGATTCGTTGCGGGAATCCATGTCTAAGCCCCAAGTGACTCAGGCGGAGATTTGCCCCTGGCTGTTTGGCATTTTTGAGAGATTCTCTGAATATTGACTCAACTGCCCAAGATGATGGACAATGATCACGTCTTCCCCTTGGTTGGAAGTGTTTCTTCCACTGGAGATGACCCTTTTTATTGAGCAGGTTTTTGTTCACTAGATATTCGTCGTGCGAATTTCTCTGCTGTTTGAACAAATAGCCATATGCAAATAATGTTATTTTAAGAATGCAAAGCTTATGTCTGTCTTGAAGGTTTTTTTTTGAAAATGCAGTTTTCAATAAAACAAGTGAATTTTTTGTAAAATGTGATGTCAACTCAGGATTTTACAGCAAGCCCTACAGGAGTCAGGATACCTTTCGTACCAGTATGCTTTCGAACTAACCCGTGCTTCAGCTAGGACTTTTAAGGGTTATAACGTGGTCTGGTTCACGATTTAAGAAACAAAGGATAAAGGCTCAAATTATATTTGTACCCACCCGTTCTTCGTGATGTTCTTCAATCCTAAACTCAGCTAATCGTGCGTTAGACCTTGTTTGAGTCTTTGCTCTGATATTCCAGTGATGGTTCAGCTACTGACAATTTATTTTGAATAGGAAGTCATTTCTTTTTTTGTCGAGGGTTAGTAGGACCTCTTTCTTTTTGATTTTGTTATCCCTGTTTTTTGCCTGAACTGTTTCTTTTGTAATTACAGTCAGCGGGATGCCCCAGTTTTTGTAAGTCTCCTTCATAGGTTTTGACTTATTGGGTTTTTATTCTTTGAGAGATGATGACTGCCTGTCTTTATGATTATTTTGAACCATCACTGTCTTTTGTTTCAGAAGGACTCATTTGATGCAATTCATTGTGCACCTGGATCAGCTGAGAAGACTACCCTGCCCCAGGTTATAATTAAGGGTTTTAATTTTTTTTTTTTGTGAAAAGAAAAACTCCGACTTCTTTGGCTCGAAGGGGTTGACGAGGGATTATCTTCCTTATAACTCCAGTGTTTAGGAATTGAAACAATGCCTGTACCTCATTAGCGGGGTCTGTTCAAAAGCATATTGTAAAGATTGTAGTATCGTTTTCGTCATCCTCCCTCAAAAGGTTTAGAATTCTTTTCGAGAGTTGAACATCAAAAAATGAAAGCAGTTTTAAGCATAGTGAACATAATTACTTCAAAACAGACACGTGTAATGCATTAATGAAATAACAATGTTTGACATGAATAAAATGTTTGAACAATCAAAGAAAAATACAACTTGAACATTCGAATGAACAAAAGTTTTTCAATCCTAGCCATGTTTTGACAAGGGAGCAGTGATCACATTAGGAGTCTCAGGCGCTTCGAACTCGACCTCCTTTGCATCGATTAGGTCCTGAACCTTGTTCCTCAAAGTCCAACAATCATCGGTAGCATGCCCCGGGCTGTCAGAATGATAAGCGCACCGGGCGTTGGGGTTATACCTTGAAGGTGTCTTGTTGGGATTCTTAGGAGGGTCCCTTAGAGTTACCAGATGGGTCTCCAGCAACCGTGGAAATATCTGGGACAAGGTCATGCTGAGGGGAGTGAATTGACTTCTAGGTCTCTCTTCCCTTTGTTGGTTGCGATGTTGAGGAACACTGGCCGGTTTTGAAACAACTACCGCGTTGACATCTTGGCGGTGTTCGGACCTATTCTGCCCTCTTGAACCATAGACAACACTAGATTCTTTCTTAAATGATTTCTTCTCAGTGTTCGAGGAGTCACCCTTCTGTATCTTTCCAGACTTAATACCAGCTTCTATCCTCTCACCAATCAAGATCAGATCTTTAAACCCAACAGAAGAATTCCCAATCAGATGGTTGAAGAACGGACCAGACAGGGTCCCCAGAAACATGTCCACAAGTTCACGGTCAGTCAAAGGTGGATGCACCCATCCAGCCAGGTCTCTCCACTTTTGCGCATACTCCTTAAAACCTTCACCCGTCCCAAGTGACATACCCTGGAGTTGGGTACGCGTAGGAGCGAGGTCGGAATTATACTGATACTGCTTATAAAATGCAGTAGCCAAGTCCTCCCAGTTACGAATGCTGGCTCCATCTAGTTGATAGAACCATTCGAGTTGAGTCCCTGAAAGACTTTCCTGGAAGAAATGGATCCACAAATTCTTGTCAGCCCTATAGGGCTGGATCTTCCTTACGTATGAATGGAGGTGCAGCTTAGGACAGGAAGCTCCGTCGTACTTTGCAAAGGTAGGTGCTTTGAACTTATGTGGGATCACTACCCCAGAGGATAGACCTAGATCTTCGAAGTCCAGGCCGGGCACTTTCTGTATCTCCACAGCACTTAACCGGTCTTCGAGCTGTTTGTACCTGTCTTCGGCGGGAGGATACTGTTCATCATTGAAATCTGTCTCATTTTCGGAGACCACGGGACTAGGAACCCTTCTCTCTTGGGGACTGTCTTTACCCACATATGAGGTAGTCAACTCAGCCTCATTCTGTAGTCCATTCCCAGATCTGCGTCTAGCGTTGAACAAAACAGTCCTCTTCTTCTTCTTCTTCTTCTTCTCTTTCAGAATCAGAGTTTTCAAGTCCTGTTGACCTTGGGCTAGGCTCATAACCAACTCCTGGAACTGGGCATTCTGGGCCTGGAGGGCCTGGATAGCTTGTTCAGTGGATGGTGCAGGATTCATGCTGATTGCTGAAATAAACAGCGAAGAAGATAAGTGACTTGTAAAAAGTGTACCTGTAATGCAATGATATGTATGATATGCATGCAATGTTTTCAAGGATCTCGCGGGGTAAATAGAGAAGCTCGATAGAATTTGAATCTGGTGGCTTGATTGAAGGAACTTCATGTTGTTGAGAGTCCTTCTTCAAGAGTCAAGGCTCACCATATCGAGTGGGTCATAGCCCCTGACTCAACTTATCATGTTTTGATCACCGAACAACTTTGGCTAGAGGAAAATAAATCCCCTTTGCCCCTTGCTAGACATTTGGTTCGTCATTACCTGCATCATAACCCTTGAGATCCTTGAAATGGGTTAGTCCTTATGCAGGATGTATGCAATGGTATGATGGTATGATGTTATGCTATGCGTGGAGTGACGTAAGTAAACCCTGTTATAGGCCCAGATTAAGGACTGTAAACAAAACCTGCATGGAACTCATGTTGTCAGATAACAAGAATATGCAAGTAGTCAAGTTTGAAGGCACACAAGTCACACAAGACAGCCCTTAGATTTTAGGCCAGCATGAGGTTTAGGTACTACCCTCTTGAAGTTGGTGGGCTCAAAACCTGTCCTATCAAAAGTAACCGGGTTCTAAGGAGCTCAATATCATTGGGTTATTTTCTATGTTCATTGTTTTGATTTAGCCACTGAACTGGCGATCAAAATATTTCAAGAAAACAACCCTTAATGAGTGTAGTATCGAGTATCTACCAACTTCGGATTGTACCAAAGTCGGTCATCTCACTACCCCTAAAGAGGCCAGGATGGTCAAGTAAGGTTCCTAAGGTCAGTTGATGCTTCACGACACCATGCGGCGGCCCCGTAATCTCCTTGACTTGACTCAAGGGTTACCGGTACTCACCAAAGTGCCACATCAACGTAGAAACTACTTCAACCGTGTCGGTATACCCCGCACAGTTCCCTCATAGTTTGTTGCTACTTCTAAAAGGTATCCCCCAGATCCGGGTTAGGATCTATGAAACTCCAAAACAGGCCCACAATTTTAAAGCAAACAAAACAAGCAATTGAAAAAATAAGAGTGGTCTAATCCTAAGGTACACCTCACTTATTAATGTCCCCAGCAGAGTCGCCAGTTCTGTGATAGGTGGAAATAGAACTGATTGTTTTTTAATGCTGGTTCGCGAAATGTCGCGGTAAGCAAGAGTCGCCACCGTCTTTTATGTTCTCCAATAAGGAAAGGACAAAAGCACAGCAAAATTCCTTTTCGAGATGTTTCTCGGTTCGGGAGGTAGATTTATAGAAAGGGAAGGTGTTAGCACCCTTTCTATCCGTGGTTATCCACGGGCTCTTAGGTACTTGCTCACTATGTTTTCAAAAATGTTTGCTTTTCTTTGTGTTTGTGGGTTTTGAAAAAAATTTCGTTTTGAAAACTTCTAGGTAACTCTTGTATCAGTCCTCAAGAGTGTATGAAGTGTTTGTTTGAAAACTTTCTGAAAGTGTAAGTGCGAAAAGTTGTTTTTGTTTTTGAAAGAGCAAGTACCCAGGGGAAATCTACCTACTCTAAGGAATTAAGTTGTGTAAATGTCCTTTAGACAGTACTATCCCACTATTGAGAAGTAGGTAGCACCGTCGTTGGAGTTATTCGGGTCAATTCGATTATTAGGGACATGTGTGGTCACCAAAGCAATAGTAGGACGCCTTAGCGGTAACCCTAATGTCCTAGATCCTTTTTTATCCGAGGCAACCGTTTCGAGGCGACTGGATCTTTAGACAGGAGGGCGACCTCTAAAACACCCTATACTTGACGACCACCTCGAGGCAACCAAGTGAGGTGTACCCTAAGGGTGGCATGTGCATGTGTGTCAGGTTTCATGTTAATGTTTATCTTTGAACATGCATCATTGTGAGCTATGGGTTGATTTTATTTGTCATACAAGTCTTGTCATGCATAATTAACAGTTTAATAATTTGCGGGAAATAAAGTGCGGAAAGTAAATCTACGCTATTACAAGGCGCGAGTCTATACATCGCCAAAAACAAAACCCATTTGGAAAATAAATGCGAGAAAAGTAAAGAAAGCGGTAAAAGACCTAATTAACTATTACATCCTCGGAAACAGTTACATCAATATAATCAAAAGGAATTAAAGCGCGAAAGAAATTAAATCGAGAACGTCTTAGGGTTTTGACCCTTTTTGAGAAAAGAAAGTAATTTGTCCTTTTTTGCAATTAATTAAATATTAAACCTAAACCTAATTAATTAAATAATTAAAAGAAAAAAGTATTTTTGTGTTTTTTATGTTTTAATGAAAATAAAAATAAGAAATTAAAAGTCAAGAAAACCCTAATTCTAGATTTATTTGTTTTATATTTGTAAAAAATTAAAGTTAACCTAATTCAAAAAAAAACTAAATTAATTAATTTACATTTATTTACAAAAATAATAAATAATAATAGAAATATTTTTTTTAGGTTTTTCTGAATTTTATTGTGAAAAATAATTTATGAATTAATTAAATAATAGTAATAATAATTATTAAAAGAAAATAAAAAGAAAGAAAATAAAAAAGGGAAATAGAAACCAGGGGGGGTGCTGGCCCATGTATGGAGGTGTTATTGGAATTCCCGGGCCCATTAACATCAAGCCTTCGTTGACTTTCTGGATCAAGTGCCTGTTGGTTGACTGAGTGCATGGTGAGGATCACCTCATGACCACTGGATCTGTGATTGTGGACACATGGCGTGCATCAGGATGAGGCGTATGGTGGGACGCTTGGGATAGCCTGCACAGAACCATGTTAAGAAAAAATAGAAATAACATTTGGGGGACCTGGGAATCGAACCCAGGTCCCAATGGTCACCAGACAACTCATCCTCCACTACGCCAGCTGAATGCCTTTGTTATTATAGTGATCAATAAATAATATATTATGAAACTAGACAATATTCCATAAAGCAAAGCACGCGCGCCCTGATTTGAACGGACCAATGGTAGATCAATGCGTCATCGTCTTCTTCAATTGTCCTAAAAAAAGATAAAGAGATAGCGGGGGTTTTTAACCCCCACAACCTGCATCCATAAATAATAGCGATTAGGCGTACAATACATATAAATATGGCGCGATGGTGTCAATATGTTTGTCTCAATCTCCTGAGTTCAACCATAGGTCTCTTGAGGCTTAATTTTTCCTAAATAATAAAGCCCCAATTTTAGAGCTTGGAAAACCTAGAAATCGTTCATGGTGGTTTATGATTCAGGACGTTTCAAGGCAATTGAACCACACCATTAGCTTCCTGTGAGTCCTATTAACACAAAACAATCCACAAAAGATGTTAAATATGCAAGAATAATGATATGCGTTTCTGAAAAAAATGGTCAAACCGTGAAACTGTTCTTGCGTGTTTCTGGAGCTTCAAGGCTTAATTTTGATTGCAAAACGTTTCTCACACCTCCAGCAATGTGTTTGAATCACTATAATGCTTTGAATTGGCCTGGAGTATGAAGATCAGTTTCAAGTTTTCTTTGAATTTTTTCAATATGGTAATGGCTTTTTGCAGCAGTTTTTCACGTGAACAGCATTAGGGTTGGCTTGCTTGCATATATGGGAATAAAATTAGGTTAAGTCTTGGCCCAAAGATCCATTGCATTGATGTTTCAATATTTGATTTCCAATAAAATCTTTTTGCATATTTTTGATTGGGAAAACTTGCCAAAATTGGAGATCTTTGTCCCCTTGATGTGCACACGAAATCTCCAGCATGTCTTGAGCTTATTTGCTTCACAAAAGATTGGAAAAAAACATATCTGTATATTTTCCTACAATTAAATGAATTAATATTGATTAAAAATCCAAATAATTATTTAAAAATAAGAAAATAATCCAATTTAAGCTCAATGGGTCGTGCATAAGCCTTGGGCAAAGATTCAAGAAGGAATTTGAGGCCCATTAGCAAAAATGATGTGTTTTGAGCAAAGTTGACTTTTGCAAATTCATGAAAATTTCCCAACTTCTCCAATGCATATCTTGCTCAATTTTGATCATATGAACATGTTATTGGACATTTTGGAAAGGTCTTGAAGTCCTCTAATCAATGCCTTTGGTCCCATGTCATTTGGATTTACCAATCTCAAGTTATGGTCTTTGACTTAAAATGCCTTTTTGTTGACTTTTGAAATTGACCTATAATGTAGAAATTGATAACTTTTTGTGAGAGCATTTCTTGGACTTGGAATGTGAAGATGAGTTGTAGGAAATGTCATCCCCTTAAAAATGAGCATTGGATGGGATTTTTTTGATGAACCATGAAAAAGTTATGCCCTGGTCAAGATACAGTTGACTTTTCTACTGTCCAAAAATAGTAACTTTTGCATCTTTGATGATTTTTGAGCCCTGCTTGTGGAATCATGATCAAGACTTGATCAAATGATGATTGTGGAATCAAAATAAGATGTTGACCAAATTTTTTGACTTTTGACTGTAAAATGACCATTTTACCCCTGCAGTTGATTGTGAAGCAAATGAAGCTTTTGATTGTGCAATTTGCCTCTGTGAGTCTTGAGACTTGATATGTAGATGCTTGGCAATGTATATAGGCCTATGGGACTTGTTTGGACCACTGAAAACCTCAAATTCATTGAAGGAACCAAAACCCTAATTTTGACTGGCTTAGGAGGCATTTGGACTGTGCAACCCTTGAGGAATCTTGAAGAATATGGGAGGGAAAATTTTGGGGTACAACACCATTTTTGCCTTTTGTGAATACTTGTGGTGTGCCTTTGCCATGTTTGCCTTTTGTGAATACTTGTGGTGTGCCTTTACCATGACATCATAACATCATAACATTGCATACATCTTGCATAAGGACTAACCCATTTCAAAGACAAGAGGGTTTCATCTTTGCTCTGTTTTGTAGGACCTCATGATGCCCATGCGTAGGAATACTATCTGGCTTAACTTTGTTCAAGTACCTACTTTGCTTAAAGAGTTGGTTGACAGGATTCCAGACACTACTTCCTTCATCAGGAGGCATGGTTCTCTTCTCGGTTTAGTCACCTCAAAGTTGGACCAACAAATGATGAGTGTCCTGGTCCAGTTTTATGATCCTCTATACCATTGCTTCACCTTTCAAGACTTCCAGCTGGTCCCTACCCTAGAATAATTCTCTGAGTTGCTTGGTATCTCTGTTTTGGAGCAGACTCCATTTACTGGTTGGGAAAAGACTCTCAGGCCTGAAGAGATTGCTGCAGCCCTTCACTTGACCAAAGAGGAGGTAATGGCTAACTGGGAGACTAGAAGTGGAGTTAAGGGTTTTTTGGCTAAGTTTATGGTTGGCAAGGCTAACTGCTTTTGGGATGACTTAGACTTCAAAGCGTACGAGGACATTCTGGCTCTCTTAATCTATGGTCTGGTATTGTTTCCAAATCCTGACACCTTTGTTGATGTTAATGCCATAAGGATCTTCATCTCTCGGAACCCTGTACCCACTGTCTTGGGTGATATCATTCATCAGCTCTATGCTCGTACTGCCCGAAAGCGGGGAACTTTGATGTGCTGTGCTCCTTTATTGTCGAGGTGGTTTATTTCGTACCTCCCTAAGTCCGTACTGAAGAACAAAGAAGGAATGGGCTGGGCTCATAGGATAATGTCTCTTACTAATAAAGACATTATTTGGACTCTCAAAGGCTTAGATGAGGTGGCTGTCATTGATCGTTGTGGAGAATATCCTAATGTTCCACTGATCGGAACCCACGGAGGAATCTCTTATAACCCATGTTTAGCTCTCCGTCAGTTTGGAAGAGCCAGAAGAGAAGGGCCTCATGAGATGTTGATACCTCATATCATCTTTGATTTTCAGGGAGATAGCGACGAGTTGCATCGTAGATTCATCAGGGCTTGGGATAAAGTTCACAAATCTGACCCACATGAGTTGGGACCAAAGACTTCTCTGCCAATAGACTCATATCTCAGATGGGTCCGCATCCGTGCCCAGAAGTTAGGTATGCCATACGAAGCTGTCAGGCCTATTACTCTTGAAGTTGCTGATAAAGACGAGGTTCCTCCAACTATTCTCCATCCTCATACGCCCACTGATGTTGGCACACTGAAGAGGTCTTGGGCGCAACTGCAGGAAGAACGGGATTCTTATCGGGAAAGGTTCAATGAACAAGAACAGAAGATCTAGAAGCTGACTAAGCAATTGGAGAACGAGCGGATCCTGAATGATTATATCCGCACTGAGAAGAAGAGGCCATGGGAGCATTGATGGACTTTGATGATTTCTTTTACGGTTTTATTTACTTTTCAGTATTTCCATTCTTGTAACGCCTAAGGGCAATTTGTTGAACAATTTAAATTCTAAAGTTAAATCTAATAAAGTGTGTTTCCTTTCTTGTCTACAAATTTGAATCCCGATTGTCTTTGAAAACATAAATCATACGCATTTCATCTCACGCACTGCATAAATAGGTACACCTTTTACAGGTCACTTATCTTCTTCGCTGTTTATTTCAGCAATCATCATGTCTACTGAACCTTCCACTGAGCAAGCTATCAAGGCCCTCCAGGCCCAGAATGCCCAGTTTCAAGAGTTAGTTATGAGCCTAGCCAAGGGTCAACAGGACTTGAAGACCCTGATTCTGAAAGAGAGGAAGAAGAAGAAGAAGAGGACCGTCCTGTTCAACACTGGACGCAGGTTTGGAAATGGACTGCAGAATGAGGTTGATCTAACCACCTCATCTGGAGGGAAAGACAGTCCACAAGAGAGAAGGGTTCCTAGCCCCATAGTCTCCGACAACGAGACAGATTATGATGAAGAACAGTATCCTCCTGCTGAGGATAGGTACAAACAGTTGGAGGACCGCTTGAGCGCTATGGAGATACAGAACGTGCCCGGGCTGGACTTCGGAGACCTGGGTCTATGATCTGGGGTGGTGATTCCCCATAAATTCAAGGCACCTGCCTTTGCCAAGTATGACGAAGCTTCCTGTCCAAAGTTGCACCTCCGGTCGTATGTAAGGAAGATCCAGCCTTACACTGCTGATAAGAATTTGTGGATCCATTTCTTTCAAGACAGTCTCTCAGGGACTCAGCTTGAGTGGTTCTATCAGCTGGATGGAGCCAGTATCCATAACTTGGAAGATTTGGCTACTGCGTTCTATAAGTAGTATCAATATAATTTCGACCTTGCTCCTACGCGTACCCAACTCCAGAGTATGTCAATAGGGACGGGTGAAGGATTTAAAGAGTATGCTAAAAAATGGAGAGACCTTGTCGGAAGGGTGCAACCACCTTTAACTGATCGTGAACTTGTTGATATGTTTTTGGGGACCCTGTCTGGTCCATTCTTTAACCATTTGATTGGAAACTCTTCAGCCGGGTTTACAGACCTTATCTTGACTTGTGAGAGGATTGAAGCTGGTATCAAGGCTGGGAAGATACAGAAGGGTGCCTCATCGAGCACTGAGAAGAAGCCGTTCAAGAAAGAATCCAGTGCTGTCTACGGTTCAAGAAGACAGAATAGACTGGAACACCGCCAAGCTATCAACGCGGTTGTTATTTCAAAACATGCTGATGCTCCTTAGCATCACAACCAACAAAGGGGTGAGAGACCTCGAAGGAAATTCACTCGTCTCATCATGACCTTGTCTCAGATATTGCCACAGTTATTGACGACCAATCTGGTGACCCTAAAAGAAGCTTCGAAGATTTCAAACACAACATCCCCAAAGTACAATCCTAACGCCCGCTACACTTATCACTCTGACAACCCGGGGAATAATACAAATGATTGTTGGGCTTTGAAGAATAAGGTTCAGGACCTAATCGATGTAAAGGAAATTGAGTTTGAGGCGCCCGAGAGGCCTAATGTTGTGACTGCTCCCATGCCCAAGCATGGAGTGAATGCTGTAGAGGAAGACTTGTTTGTAGCCTCTGTGGATGACATTGTTACCCCGCTGATGACCGTCAAGAGGAACGTGTTGCTAGCCGGTTTATTTCCGGGATGTGGTGAAGGTTGCCATCTGTGTTCTGTTTCACCTATTGGTTTCCCATCTTTGAAGTCAGGCATCCAAAACCTGATGGATAATAAGGAAATCATGTTTGAGAAGATTGTTGTTCCTGCCACCCCTACTGAAGAAGTTTCCATTATTACCATTTTCAACAATTCCCCCAAGGCTCCCTCAAGGAAGCCTGTCAGAATTACGCTTGTTCAGAAGATTGCACCCATATTCATCACTGTTCTGGGGCCTATTCCCTACACCTCTGACAAAGCTGTCCCTTGGCACTATGGGGAAGATGTTTATGTGCTTGGAGTTAAGCAAGAGTTTGATACTAATACCGGCGTCAGCAACATTACCAGGCCTGCTAAAGTCACCCGCAGTGGTAGACTTTTCTCACCTGATATTGCGCCACCAACCGTCCGAAGACCTATTATCATCACACCTGCAAGTGTGCCTAATGCCATTCCTGATCAAGTTCTTAGTTCTACCCCTATCTCCGAGTCATCTGACGCTCGGGGTAAAGGGATCACCACTGATATGCCTGCCCAGACGGAGGCGCCAAAGACAACCACTGTTGAAGCTTCCAAACAGGAGATGGAAGAGATTCTAAAGATTATTAAGAAGAGTGATTATAATGTAGTCGAGCAACTGGGGCAAACCCCATCCAAGATTTCGATGTTTTCACTGTTGTTGTGTTCAAAGGCCCATGCCAAGGCTCTGATTACCTTCCTGAAGACGGCCCACGTGCCACAAGAAACATCAGCTGATCAGTTTACCGATTGTGTGGCCAATTTAACTGCTGATAACGGTTTGGGTTTCTCCGACGCCGATCTGACTGCTAAAGGGAAGAACCATAACGATGCCCTGCATGTCTCCATTGAATGCAGGGGCACTACTCTTGCACATGTGCTGGTTGACACTGGTTCCTCATTGAACGTCTTGCCCAAGAAAGCTCTAGATAGGTTGGATTGCAAAGGGTTGGAGCTAAAGCCAAGTAAAATTGTTGTCCGGACCTTTGATGGGTCTAAAAGGATGGTGCATGGTGAAGTCGATATTCCAATTAAAGTTAGTTCTCAGGTCTTCAATTCTACATTCTACATGATGGACATTCGACCGTCCTATTCTTGTTTGTTGGGTCGTCCATGGATCCATAAAGCTGGAGCTGTGACCTCCACACTCCATCAGAAGCTGAAGTAGCCAGTCAGAGGGAAGATTTTGACAGTACAGGGGGATGAAGAGTACATGGTCAACCACCTCAACTCGTTCCGGTACATAGAGATGGATGGGGAGTTCATTGAGACCCCATTTCAACACTTTGAAGAGGTTCCTCAGACACTGGCATCAGGTGAGACTGTGGTTGAAGATTCTCCTTTGAAGATGTCTTCCTTAAAGGATGCCTGGGCTGTTATTGAGAAGGGTGAGTATGCAAACTGGGGCCGACTTCCTGATTTCACTCAGAAGACTAACAAGTTTGGTTTGGGTTTCACTGCAGAAGCTCAAAGGGCTGTTCGTAGTACAAGGATTGGAAGACCTCCTGTGTTCATTAACAACTCGGGGGTAAATGCCATCGAAGATGACGTGGAGGAGTCTGAATTCGACAGCTGGATCTACCCTACGACCAATGGTGGACCAAGCAACTGGACGACAAAGGACTTCATCCCTATTACTTTTGTTACCCAGTAATGAACTCTTTGTTTTGAATTTGTAACATACAATATTGTGAAACTTTATGGCCCGGTGTCTTACCCGGGACATCGTGGCTTCATTTGTGAGGGCTTTTGTGTGCCATTTTCATATATCATTAATAAAAGCAATGGACGTTCTTGCATTTCAAATCTTGCGCTCTTTGTCTTTCTTTATTATATATTGCAAAACAGCTATTTTACACACACTCACATATATAGGTCTCAATCCACTCTGGATCTCACTGGTAACGACTCTGCTACCGCCAGTTATGACTTTGAAAATTCGATCAACTTAGCCGAAGGCGAAGGTGAAGATGATTGCGAAGTGCCTGGCGAACTTGCAAGACTGTTACTCCAGGAAGAGAGGGCCATTCAGCCACATGAAGAGCCAGTGGAAACGGTGAATCTGGGTACTGAGACAGACAAAAAGGAAGTCAAGATTGGTGCAAATCTGGAGCTTAGTGTGAAACAACGGTTGATTCAGATGCTGCATGACTACGTGGAAATCTTTTCCTGGTCTTACAAAGATATGCCTGGGTTGGATACTGACATTGTGGTTCATCTCCTGCCTACCAAGGAAGACTGCCCTCCCGTAAAACAGAAAGTTCGCCGTATGCGCCCAGAGATGTCTGAGAAAATCAAGGCTGAGGTTATGAAACAATTTGACACCGGGTTTCTAGCTGTAACTTCTTACCCTCAGTGGGTCGCTAATGTGGTTCCAGTGCCAAAGAAAGATGGTAAGGTCCGAATGTGTGTTGACTACAGGGATTTGAACAGGGCAAGCCCTAAGGATGACTTCCCTCTGCCTCACATCGACGTTCTGGTTGACAATACTGCTCAGCAAAAGGTATTCTCCTTCATGGACGATTTCTCCAGTTATAATCAGATAAAGATGGCTCCCGAAGACATGGAGAAGACCACTTTTGTAACTCAGTGGGGCACCTTTTGTTACAAGGTCATGCCTTTCGGGTTGAAAAATGCTGGGGCAACATATCAGCGTGCCATGGTTGCTTTGTTTCATGACATGATCCATTATGAGATTGAAGTATACGTCGACGATATGATTGCGAGGTCCCAAACGGAGGAGGAACACCTTGACCATCTACAAAAGTTGTTTGACCGTTTGAAGTTTTACAAATTGAGGTTGAACCCGAACAAGTGCACCTTCGGGGTGAGGTCCAGTAAATTGCTAGGCTTCGTCGTGAGCGACAAAGGTATTCAAGTGGACCCTGCCAAGGTGAAAGCCATACAAGAGATGCCAGCTCCCAAGACAGAGAAAGAGGTCAGAGGCTTCCTAGGACGTCTGAACTACATTGCCCGATTCATCTCACATCTAACTGCTACTTGTGAGCCAATCTTCAAGCTACTGAAGAAAGATCAAGTGGTACGTTGGAACGATGAATTCCAGGCCGCGTTCGAAAGAATCAAAGAGTATCTCCAGGAGCCACCTATTCTTATGCCACCAGTTGAAGGGAGACCTCTAATCTTATACTTGACAGTACTTGACAACTCAATGGGATGTGTGTTGGGGCAGTATGACGAGTCCAGCCGAAAAGAGCATGCTATTTATTACCTTAGCAAAAAGTTTACCGACTGTGAGACCCGATACTCACTGCTCGAGAAAACTTGCTGCGCTTTGGCATAGGCTTCTCGCCGGCTGAGACAATATATGCTGACTCACACTACTCTATTGATTTCAAAAATGGATCCAATCAAGTATATCTTCGAAAAGCCTGCCTTGTCCCGAAGAATAGCAAGATGGCAGATGATCTTGACTGAGTATGACATCCAGTACACGTCTCAAAAAGCAATCAAGGGAAGCGTATTGGCAGACCATTTAGCACATCAGGCAGTGGATGACTACCAGTCTATGAACTTTGAATTCCCGGACGAGACTATCATGTTGATAACTGATTGTGAAATACCTGGACTGGATGAAGGACCCGAGGAAGGATCCCGATGGTCTATGCACTTTGATGGAGCTTCAAACGCTTTGGGTAACGGTATTGGCGCTGTGATCATATCTCCTAAGGGCTCTCATACTCCGCTCACCGCCCGACTGTGTTTTAACTGCACCAACAACATGGAGGAGTATGAAGCATGCATCATGGGTCTTCGAGCTGCAATTGACCTAAGGATCAAGTTTTTGAGTGTCTTCGGAGATTCCACTCTCGTGATCAGTCAGATCAAAGGCGAGTGGGATACGAAACACCCAAATCTTATTCCTTACAAGGAGTATGTGTTGACGTTGCTTCCCCACTTCGAGGAAATAACCTTTGAACACTTCCCAAGAGAGGAAAATCAGTTGGCGGACGCGCTAGCTACAATGTCTTCTATGTTCAAAGTCAAGTGGGACAACAAGGCTCCCCGGATCATTATTTGGAAATTGGATGAACCTGCACATTGCTGTGATCTTGAGACCGAAGAGGTAACAAAAAAGCCTTGGTATCATGAAGTAAAGAGGTACCTTGAAGCTCAAGAATACCCCGAGGGTGCATCTGTTAATGACAAGAAGTTTCTGAGAAGATTTGCGGCAAAGTTCTTCATCAGCAATGGAATTCTTTACAAACGTAACCATGATTCAACCTTACTGCGTTGTGTGAATAAGATTGAAGCAGAAAGGATCATGGCAGGGCTGCATGAAGGTACTTTCGGGACTCATTCCAGTGGACATACCATGGCAAAGAAAATCCTTCAGGCAGGATATTACTGGTCCACGATAGAAGCCGACTGTTATCAGCATTCTCGGACATGTCAAAAGTGCCAGGTCTATGTTGATAAGGTGCACATTCCTCCAGTTCCTCTGAATGTCTTGACATCACCTTGGCCTTTTGCAATGTGGGGCATTGATATGATCGGCGAGATCAGACCTACGACATCCAACGGGCATCGTTTCATCCTGGTAGCGATTGATTACTTTACGAAGTGGGTTGAAGCAGCTTCCTTTGCTACCGTAACCAAGAATGTCGTGGAACGGTTCATTCGACATAACCTGATCTGTCGATACGGTGTACCAGAGAGGATCATTACGGATATGGTACCAATCTTAACAACAAGATGATCACTGAGCTCTGCGAGCAATTCAAGATACAGCACCACAACTCTTCTCCCTACCGATTGAAGATGAATGGGGTTGTAGAAGCAGCTAATAAGAACATTAAGAAGATTGTGCAGAAGATGACAGTGACCTACAAATACTGGCACGCGATGTTACCATTTGCTCTTCATGGGTACCGTACCTCAGCACGGACGTCAACAAGGGCAACACTCTATTCCTTGGTATATGGCATGGAGGCAGTCTTGCCCATTGAAGTTCAGATACCCTCTCTCCGGATCATGAAGGATGCGGGTTTAAGAGAAGACGACTGGATCCAGACCCGGCTTGATCAACTGAACCTAATCGACGAAAAGATATTCACTACTATTTGTCATGGTCAGACGTACCAAAAACGGATGATCAAGGCATTTAACAAGAAAGTCAGACGACAAGAGTATCAAGTCGGGGACCTGGTAATCAAGCGCATCATTCTACCTCAAGTTGATCCCAGGGGCAAATGGACCCCCACGTACGAAGGGCCATTTGTGGTTAAGAACATCTTCTCAGGAGGAGCGATGATTCTAACCACCATGGATGGTGACGACCTTCCTCACCCCGTCAATGCAGACATAGTAAAAAGATACTACGCATAATCAAAGACCCGTTAGGTCGACTGGCCTAGGAAAAATAAGGGCTTCCCGGCGAACCAAAAGGGTTCGGGCAAAAATAAGGGATGAAAATAAAAAAAACTGTACACCCGGCAAGTCGAAAACCTGAAAAGGCGGCTTGGGAAAAAATGGGTATCCCGGTGGACTAAAAACCCGAAAGGGAGGTCCAGGAAAAAGTTAGGGATAAGCGTAACACTATGTCTCATTGGATCACCCTGCATCCAGACTTTGGTATCAACTATCAGGCTCGGACGGCACCAATCAATCAAATTCATCTCCAACTAAGCAGCAAAGTGATGAGATGCTTGAAGATATAAAGGCGATAGCAGAGTTGGAACCCAGTGGGATTATTCACATAGCTGTTTTGTTTTCTTTTTACAAATTGTATAAATCCTATTTGTTCGGCGGGATTCTCTTACTAGGACGTCAGCCTCTTGTACAAAAGCACCTATTTACAGGCAAACTTCAAAATCAATACAAGCTCATTTTTCAGACAAATTGCAAATTGTTTTTTTTCCTTTATCTGTTTTGTTTTGCAAAGAACGTCCAATGTTCATTTTTGATATATGCATTTGACATTAATTGCTGCCCATAAATATTTGCATGCGAAACAAAGGACTAATTACGGGTGATATCAGAAGTAGGGGCAATAAGAATTGTCTAAGAGGTCTAATTGCTCTGTCCACCGAGGTACCAAGGTAGGTTCAGCTGAAGAATATGACCAAGATACCTTCACTCCCCGCAGAGTAAGACAATAAGGGAAGCTCTCCCCACTGAGACCTGCAATCATGGACGAATCAGCAATACTCTCCCCCAAGCAGAGTTGGCCTATCATCAGCCCTAAAAAGGCTTGGTATTCCCAGAAGGTCTTAATATTCCCCAGCGAAGTATAAAGATATTCCCCAGCAAGCATAGAGAGCATCCCCGACAGTCTTAATATGCCTCAACGAAATATAAGAATGTTCCCCAGCGGAATACAAGATACCCCCAGTGGAGCCATTTCCCCAGTGCAGTCTAAAAAGCTTCCCCGCCAGAGTTAAATCATCTTACCCAGTAGATTCTGGAAGCTTGTCCCCTGCAGAATACAAATGCATCTCCTCAGCCAAATTCAGAGGTTATCCCCACAAGAGTCTAACTGGGTTATCCTCAGCAAGTTGCGACTGAAAGATCATCCCCAGCGAAGTTCTTTCTATCCCCAACGGAGTTCATCATCAAAATCCCCAACAAAGCTTATCAATGGAATCCCCAATGGAGTTATCGTTAAAATCTCAGCAAAGCATCTCTTCCCACAGAGTAATTCTCCGCAGAGTAATCTCTTCACCAGGTTTATTCCCCAACGGAGTCATCTTCTCCTACAGGTTTATTCTTGCAACCATCTTCGTGCATCATCCCCAGTGGAAACGAAGAATTCAACCATACTCTTCAACATCAGCCCATGATTTAACAAACTCCCCTACATTTGTCAAGGATTTATTTTCCCAGACGAAAATACATTCATAAACATTTCACATTTCATACCTCCTATTTACATACATGATAAAGTGCATACGACACGATCTCATTTATTTTGAGAACATCATGCATTTCATACATCATGACATTGCATACAACTAATGTTTTGCCTTTTCAGGAAAAGGTCAATCAAAAGATGATTACCATCAACCTTTTCAAGTTCCAGATTAATACCTGTAACAAGCCAGGAAAATTCTGTGGACGACTGATTGTAGGTTAATACCTGTAACAAGCCAGGAAAAATTATCTACACGAAGAGATTGAAAATTAATACCTGTAACAAGCCAGGAAAACTATTTGTCTTTTTCAGGTCAGAGATCAACACCTGTAACAAGCCAGGAAAAATTATCTACACAAAGAGATTGAAAATTAATACCTGTAACGAGCCAGGAAAACTATTTTTCTTTCTCAGGTCAGAGATCAATACCTGAAACCAGACAGGACAACTATCTACTCGACCAGCTCAAACAATTCAACAATCACTTTTGGGTGGCATCTTTAAGCCCATCTCCAACAACTTTCTATCACATCTCCAAATGGCATCTGTAAGCCCATTCCCGACATCACAACGCTGATACTACACCATGCGAGTGCAAATTTCTGGGTACTCTAGTGGTCAATTATCTTCCACCTTCGGATCACGAAAGGCTCGAAAGCCAATCTATATCCTCAGGTTTAAGAAAATTGAACAGGGGCAACTGTTGTACCCCAAAATTTTCCCTCCCATATTCCTCAAGATTTGTCAACAATGATCTTCATATTGCTCAAAATGGCTCAAGGATTGTACAGTCAAATCACCTCATAAGGCAGTCAATTCAAAATTAGGGTTTTGTGTTGCATCAATTTCCTTACATCCAAATGGCCTCAAGTTCTTCCCAATGCCTTGATATATTCTTAAGTCCATCCATGTCAAATTTCAAGCCTTGCAGAGGAAGTTTGGTCAGTCAATTACTCAAGAGGCCCAAAAATCGACTGTGGTAGGGCAAAAGTCAACTGTGTCCCAAATACAGTCAAACCTCAAATTTTTTTGTCAACATTATCATCTTGAAGGATAATTCATCATTTTATCAAGGGTTGATCATGATTCATTAAGGATTGCTCAAAATTCATCAAGATTCAAAAGTTGCTAAATTAGGGTTTTGTAGGAAAAGTTAACTCAACTTTGACCAAGCATAACTTTCTCATACTTTATGATAAATGACCCATCCAAAGCTTATTTTGAATAGGATGAAATTTCCTACAATCCATATTCACACCCCAAGATCTGAAAATGCTCTCACAAGAAGTTACAAATTTGGACATTATAGGTCATTTTTGAAAGTCAACAAAAACACATTTCTTTCCAAAGCTTATAACTTGCGAATGGAAGATCAAAATGAGATGATACCAAAAGGGTTGATTAGAGGACATCTCAAGGTTTCTAAAAAGTCCAAGAACACCTCCAAAAGTTCAAAATTGAGGAAGTTATGCATTGTTGAAGTTGGGCATTTTTCCTAAATTGCCCAAAGTCAACTATGCTCAAAACTCCAATTTTTGACAAAAGGGCCCATTTTTTCCACTTGATATGGTCTTGTCTTGCCACACACGTGTCACATACATAATTTCATGACCAAACATATATTTTTCTATTTTATTTCATTTTTATTGATTTAATTCATTATTAATCAATACTAAATCAAATAAAATCCAAAAATTGATGTAAAGGGATCTTTGTGATTTGTACAACTTGCAATTATAATTATTCACTCAATCAAATCGTGCCAAGGCTCATTCAAGCACAAAATCTCAGATTTGACTTATTTTTGGAAAGGTTAACAATGGTGGTCAAACAAACCTTCCATCTTCAATGCACAAGGATATTGGCCCAACTCTTAACCTAAAATCATTATATTATATGCACACAAGCCTCACAAACCTAATTCATGCACAAAGCTTTGCAGAAACGTCCAGAACAAATTGCAAAAAATCCTTGAAAAAGTGCGAGATCAAAAACGATATTGGAGGCACTTTCAGACAAAAAGAAGAACGCAACTCTCTTCCTTGACATCCATTGGTGCTATAGCAATCAAAACCAGTCTTTTTCATCACCTAAAAATCACTGTAAGTCGTCTTGAACTCGACTCTGAACATGGAATCCCAATCTCCAATTCTTGCGTCTTTTCTTTAAAATCTTAGCATATTTGTGTTCATCATTCAATTTAGAACGTTTTGGCTTTATTCAATTTTGTTTTTGGAACCTGTATCGTAATGCCCGATCCTAGGGTTCGTGTTCTTGCTTTTTAGGTGTTTTTGATACAGGGAAAATTGGATCCAATAATGGGTATAGAGATGATCAGGAAGGAGAGACACGGTTAGCCATGGCCTTGGATGGTATTTTTATGGCCTAGGGTGAATTCTAGGACACACCTAGGAATTTAGTTGCGGACAAAATCCGCAGGTAAAAACCTGGTTATGTTCAACGAAGAAGACGACTACGCGTCCTCTTCCCATTGGCCGGTTTAAACAGCGCGCCAAATTCTTTTATTTTCCAGGCATAGTAAAATGTTTTTCCATATATTTTTTGTTTGTTATTATTATAACGAATGAGGCAGGTTGGTGGAGTGGTTGAGCGCGCATACAATGAGCATTGGGACCTGGGTTCGAATCCCAGGTCCCCTAAAACCTTGTTTATTTTTCTCCTTCAGGTATTCATGTGCAGTTTGCAAAGGGAGGTCCACCATACACCTCAAATCTCAGTGCGCCAGATGGCTCCAAACCTAGATCCAATGGTCATGAATGAAGGATCATCATACTCCCTAGTCAATGCATGCGCGTGAGATCCTGGAAAGTCAACAAGGCTGGTTTGGATTGGGCCTGGAAAATTGCTGATTCCACCTCAAGTCAGGCCCAGCACCCCCCTGGGTTTATTTCTTTTTCTCTTTTTATATTTTTATTTAATTGTTTTTTTATTAATTATTATTATTATACTAACTAATTTATTTTTCCTAATAAAAACCAGAAAACATAAAAATTATATTATTCTTATTAATTTCATTATTTTTTAAATAAACAATTTAATTGACTTAGTTTTTTTATTAGGCATAATTTTAACATTTTTTGCAACAAAATAAAATTAATGTAGAATTAGGGTTTTTAATAACTTTTAACCATTTTTTTATTTTATTTCCTTAAATAACAAAAAAACCAAAAACATTTTTATTTTAATTAATTAATTCAATTATTAATTTAGACTAATTTCTTTAATACAAAAATGATCACAATAAGCTTTATTAAATAAAAAGGGGTCAAAACCCTAAAAACTCTTCGATTCATTTTTTCTCGCACGCGATTTATCTGATTCCAATTATGTAATTGCTCCGAGGATGTAATAGTTTTAAACTTAGGACCTTTTATCGCTTTTATTTAATTTTCCGCATTTAATTTTCAAGGGTTTGTTTTTGGCGATGTATATACCCGACGCCTTGTAATAGCTTAGTTTTATTTTCCGCAACCATTAACTGCTAGATGTATGAATAATAGGCTATGCATGACAAGATCTATCTTAACTTAAAATCAACCGTAGCTCACCATAACATGTACAAAGATAACATAACTGAAAATTGACACATTTGCACATGCCACTCCTAGGGTACGCCTCACTTGGTTGCCTCGAACATGGTCATTGAGTATAGGAAGTTTTAGAGGTCGCCCTCTTGTCCAAAGGTCATAAGTTGCCTCGAAACGGTTGCCTCGAATAAAATGATCTAAGACATTAGGGTTACCGCTAAGGCGTCCTAACATTGCTTTAGTGACCACACGTCCCTTAATCGAATTGACCCGAAAACTCCAACGACGGTGCTACCTACTCCTCAATAGTGGGATAGCACTGTCTAAAGGAAATTTGCACAGTTTAATTCCTTTTTGAGTAGGTAGATGGTTTTTAAGTACTTGCTCCTTTTAAAACAAAACAAAACTTTTCGCACTCACACTCTCTTCAAAATAAAAACTTCTTTCAAAACCCACAAACACAAAGAAAAAGCAAATTTTGAAAACACAATGAACAAGTACCTAAGAGCCTGTGGATAACCACTGATAGAAAGGGTTCTAACACCTTCCCTTTCTATAATCTACCTCCCGAACCCGAGAAACATCTCGAAAAGGAATTTTTTTGTGCTTTTGTCCTTTCCTTGTTGGATAAAATAAAAGAAGGTGGCGACTCTTGCTTACTGCGATATTTTGCGAAAACAAACGCAAACGCTAACTAGCATTCCAAAAACAGTCAGTTCTATTCCCACCGATCACACTTTCGAAAGCGGCTTGACATTCATCATTCCACTTTACCACTTGATCTTTCTTCAGCAGCTTGAAGATTGGCTCACAAGTAGCAGTCAGATGTGAAATGAATCGGGCAATATAGTTCAGACGTCCCAAAAAGCCTCTTACTTCTTTTTCTGTTCGGGGAGGTGGAATTTCCTGTATAGCCTTTACCTTTGAAGGATCCACTTGAATACCTTTATCACTAACGACGAAACCCAACAGCTTACCTGACCTCACCCCAAAGGTGCACTTGTTCGGTTTAACCTCAGCTTGTACAATTTCAACCTGTCAAATAGCTTCTGAAGATGGTCCAGGTGTTCTTCCTTAGTCTGGGACCTTGCAATCATGTCATCAACGTATACCTCAATCTCATGATGAATCATGTCGTGGAACAAAGCGACCATAGCGCGCTGATACGTTGCCCCAACATTCTTCAACCCGAAAGGCATGACTTTGTAGCAAAAGGTACCCCACTGCATAACGAAGGTTGTCTTCTCCATGTCTTCGGGAGCCATCTTAATCTGATTGTAACCGGAAAAACCATCCATAAATGAGAAGACCTTATGCTGTGCGGTGTTGTCAACCAGAACATCGATATCAGGCAGAGGGAAATCGTCCTTGGGACTCAACCTGTTTAGATCTCGATAGTCTACACACATCTGAACCTTACCATCTTTCTTCGGCACCAAAACCACGTTGGCAACCCATTGCGGGTAAGAAGTAACTGCTAGGAAACCGGCATCAAACTGTTTCATAACCTCAGCTTTGATTTTCTCAGACATCTCTGGGCGTATTCGGCAAACTTTCTATTTCACTGGAGGACAGTCTTCCTTAGTTGGCAAGCGGTGAACCACAATATCGGTATCCAACCCAGGCATATCTTCATAAGACCAGACAAAGATCTCAACATAGTCACGTAACATCTGTATCAGCCGTTGCTTGACGCTAGGCTCCAGATTTGCACCTATCTTAACCTCTTTCTTGTCTTCCTCCGTACCCAAATTTACTGATTCCACTGGCTCTCGATGAGGCTGTATGGCCCTCTCTTCCTGAAGTAACAATCTATCAAGTTCCCCAGGCACTTCACAATCATCCTCACCTTCGTCCTCGACTTGGTTGATCGGACTTTCAAAGTCATAACTAGCAGTAGCAGAGTCGTTATCAGTGGGATCCAGGGTGGATATGGACCTGTATTATGATATGTGAGTGTGTGTAAGACAAATAGTTGTTTTGATAAAGTGCAAGATAGAAAGGAAAAACATGGAGCGCAAAATTTGTAATGCAAGAAAAATGTCCAATGCTTTATTGATGATATTTGGAAATGACACATAATAAGCCCTCACAAACAAAGCCACAGTGTCTCGGGCAAGGCACCGGGCCGTAAAAGTTTCAAATTGTCTGTTACAAGTCTCAAAACAAAAGTCTATTACTGTGTAATAAAAGAAACTGACACGAAGTCCTTCGCCGTCCAATTGTTCAAGCCACCGTTGGTAGTCGGGTAAATCCAGTTGTCAAAATCTGACTCTCCCTCATCGTCTTCAATTGCATTCACTCCAGGATTACTGATGCGTAGAGGAGGTCTTCCAATTCGTGCACGTAGAACCTCCCTTTGAGCTTTTGCAGTAAAACCCAAACCAAACTTGTCAGTCTTGTGTGCAAAGTCAGGGAGTTGGCCCCAATTCGCACACCCACCTTTTTCAATAACAACCCTGGCATCCTTAAGGGAATCCATCTTCATTGGAGGTTTGTCAGCAGCAATTTCAGTCGACGCCAAAGTCTGGGGAACCTCTTCAAAGTTTTGACACGGGGTCTCAATGAACTCCCCATCCATCTCTACATACCGAAAGGAGTTAAGATGACTTACCATGTACTCCTCTTCTCCTCGCACCGTAACAATCTTCCCCTTCACTGGATATTTCAACATCTGATGGAGCGTAGAAGTTACTGCCCCAACCTTATGAATCCATGGGCGATCTAGCAAGCAAGAATAAGATAGTCGAATGTCCATCACATAGAACATAGACGCAAAAGTATGGGAACCAACTTTAACAGGGACATCCACCTCTCCATGTACCATCCTTTTGGACCCGTCAAAAGCCCTAACCACAATATTACTTGGCTTCAGAACCAACCCTTTGCAATCCAACCGATCTAATGCTTTCTTGGGTAAAACATTTAATGAGGACCTAGTGTCCACCAGTACGTGGGCTAAAGTGGTGCCTCTGCACTCGATCGAAACATGCTGAGCATCATTGTGATTCCTTCCTTTGATAGTCAGATCTGCGTCGGAGAAACCCAACCCGTTGTCAATGGTCAAACTAGCCACACAGTCTTTGAATTGATCATCCGATGTTTCCTGTGGTACATGCGCAGTTTTAAGGAAAGCAATTAAAGCCTTTGCATGGGCTTCTGAGCACAACAATAAAGACAACATAGAGATCTTTGACGGGGTTTGACCCAGCTATTCGACTATGTTATAGTTGCTTTTCTTGATAATTTTCAGAATTTCCTCTATCTCCTGACTAGAGGTTTCAACAATGACTTTTTTAGGTGCCTCCATCTGGGTCGGCCCACCTGTAACTTCTTTGCCCCGAGTGTCAGATGACTCGGCGACAGGGGTGATAAATTGAGTAAGAATTGGAACAGTGGCTGGTGTACTGGCAGACGGAATGACAACAGGCTTTTGAACAGTCGGAGGGGAAATATCAGGAGAGAAGAGTCTTTCACTTCGGGTGACTTTGCTAGACCCGACAATATTGCTGACATCAGTATCATCCTCTTCAACCTTCAAGTCTTGTTTGATCCTATGATAATACACATCGGCCCCATAGTGCCACAGGACAGCTTTATCCGATGTGTATGGGATATGACTAGGAATAGTAATGATCAATGGAGCAACTCTCAGAACAGATGTACTCCTAACAGGCTTTCTCGAGGAAGCCTTGGAAGGATTGGCGGAAATGGTTATTATGGAAACATCTTCAACAGGAATCAATGAAATCAAAGTTTTCTCGAACAAGATCTCTTTGTTATCTATCAGGCGCTGAACACATGACTTCAATAAATGGCAACCAGCAGGTAGGATGGAACATAGGTGGAAACCTTCGCCACAACCTAAAAATAAACCGGCCAACAATAGGTTCTTCTTAACGGTCATCAACGGAGTAGAAATGTCTTCCACAGAGGTCACAAACGAATCATCATCCACAACATTTACTCCATGCTTGGGCATAGGAGCAGTCATGACGTTAGGCTTTTCTGGTGTGTCAAACTCGATTTCTTTAGCTTCAATCAAATCTTGCACCTTATTCTTCAAGGCCCAGCAGTTGTTGGTATCATGCCCTGGGTTATCAGAGTGATAGGCACAACGGGCGTTCGGATTATACAGTGGAGAGGTGGTACTGGGATTCTTAGGAGCTTCCCTCAGAGTTACCAGGTTAGTCTTCAATAACTGCGGTAAAATTTGAGATAAAGTCATACTGAGCCGAGTATACTGTCTTTGTAGTCTATCTACTCTTTGCTGATTATTGCGTTATGGAGCAACAATGGGCCTTGATATAACCACCACATTTACTGCTTGGTGGCGCTCAAGTCGGTTTTGGCTCCTCGAGCTGTAAATGACACTAGCCTCTTTCCTGAAAGGCTTTTTTTCTGTACTTGACAAAGCACCTTTCTGTATCTTTCCACTTCTGATACTAGCCTCTACTCTCTCCCTAGTCATAATCAATTCCGTGAACCCAGACGATGAACTACCGATCAAATGATTGAAATATGGAGCAGACAAAGTCCCAAGAAACATATTCACCAACTCCCTATCAGACAGATGGGGTTGGACTCTTCCAGCCAGATCTCTCCACTTCTGAGCATAGTCCTTAAAACCTTCGCTTGCACCCATAGACATACTCTGAAGCTGAGTACGCGTGGGAGCAAGGTCGGCATTATACTGGTATTGCTTGTAAAAAGCAGCAGCAAGGTCCTCCCAGTTGTGGACATTAGCTCCTTCCAATTGATAGAACCATTCAAGCTGAGTCCCTGAAAGACTATCTTGAAAGAATTGAACCCATAGGTTCCTATCAGCAGTGTAGGGTTGAATCTTTCTGACATATGAGCGGAGGTGGAGCTTTGGACAAGATACTCCATCATACTTAGCAAAGACAGGAGCTTTAAATTTGTGAGGGATCACCACCCCTGATGCCATCCCCAAATCTCCAAAGTCCAACCCGGGAACCTTCTGAATCTCCATGGCACTCAGACGGTCTTCTAGTTGCTTGTACCTATTGTGATACGGTGGGAGAACTGACTTGAGGTTTTGCGTTTTGTGTTCGCAAATGTTTCGGTTTAGTAAGATTCGCCACCGACTTTTTATTTTATCCAACAGAAAGGTCAAAAAGCACAGGAAAGACCTTTGAGATGTTTTCTTGGGTTCAGGGAGTAGATTATGAAAAGGGAAGGTGCTAGCACCCTTTTCATCCATGGTTTTCCATGGGCTCTTAGTTACTTATTTAGATCACTTTCTTTTGCCTTTCAATTGTTTGAAATGGTGCTTTGTGTGTGGTTTTTTGAAAATGCTTTGAAAAAGAGGCCTTGTCTAGGCAACCTTTGTAATGATTCTTGTTTTAATATATACAAAGGTGTTTGTCTTTTGAAAAGATATTTCAATGTTTGAAAGTTTGTTTTGGGAAAATGTTTTTGAAATTGTGTTGTGAGGTGTGTTTGAAAATAGCAAGGATGTTTTGCAAGTTTTGATCAAGTAACTAAGAGTTGTCTACCCTATTTTACTCAAAGATCTTTCCTACACATTTTTAACCCTTTTGACAGTGTTGTTTTACCATTGCATTTGGTAAACAACCTTGTATTTGGATGTTAAACGGGAAAGGCGCGGGTCATCGTATTGACCATGATAGCAATTGTGCGAAGTATCTTTAGCAAATTTTTGAGGGACTAGATCATTTTGTATAGGCAACCAAGATAGCATCATCGAGGGACTATGATCTTTTGTTTTGTTTTTGTTTTGCCAAGATACTCAACATGCATAACATGGCCATTTTATAGGCAACAAGTGGATGAAACCCTAGGGGTGCATGTGTGTATTGTGTTGTCAATTTTCATGCTTTTTTGTCTTTGTATTAGTCAAGCTATTTGTTTAATTTTGGATTTTTGCATACAAACCCTAATCTCTAACATGGCATATTTGAAAGCATAAAATGTGTAAAATAAACCTAAGCTATTACAACATTGATATGGGGAGGGGGATACAATTTTTTGAATAAGGGATTATTTTGCAAGAAATAAAAACCCTAAATTATTACAACCAACTTGAATTCTTTGTATCAAATAATAAATAAGCAATAAACAAATTAAATATAAATATGCAAAATGTTATAAATATGTAAAAAATGTTTTTATTTATTTTTATGTATGTAAAAAAATATAATATTTAATGTATTAAAAAAAAGAAATAAAAGATTATTTTTATTAAGGGGTAAAAACCCTAATTTTCTTTAAGAAAGTATATATATTAATTATATTATTTATGTACAATAAAATAAAAATAAAATATATACAAATGTCAAAAAATAGAAATATCTCATAAAATATTATTTAAGTATGTAAATAATAAAAATAAAAGTATAATATTTTTATGTATTATTTTTAAGTTTTTATTAAATAAAATAAAAGTATGTTATCTAATAGTTATTTTTATATTAGAAAAAATAATAAAAATAATAAAATAAAAATGTGAAAATTAAATAAAATATTTTTGGTAATTTTAATGTTTATAGAAATAAATAAAAGTCAGAAAATAAAATAGAAATACAAAAATATGTAAAATGATAGAAATGGGCTAAGGGAGGTGCAATCAGTAAAGCTGGGGGTGCAAAAAGCATGGAATGGCCAGGCCCAGCCTAGACTTCATCTTCAACCTTTGTCAAACACAAAAACGCGCGCCTGTGTTCAAAATCTGGAAAACCTGCATACGTGCTCTAATGCCAAAACTCATAACACCAAAGTTATATCATTTTTAAAGACGATTCCAACCATATAAAGAACTCAATTTAACTCTCAAAGACCAGAGAGAATTTATCTGGCCCTAAATTGTAACCTAACTTTTTCAGGAAGTTCATGAATCAAATTCTCTTAACACGATTAACTTAAATGAAATCTAAGCATATGTACAACTTCAGGGCTCTGAGTACTAAATTTTTTATTCACAAACCTAAGCCTAATGATTCCTAAATAGAGAGATAGGAAGTTGACAAATACCTGTTTCAGTTGAACTCTTGTATGGCAATGTGGATCTTTTTAGTGAGACCTGAGGTGCTTGGGAGCTTGCCTGAACTTCCTCTGACCTTCCCCAATGCCTAGCTTGCTTTGGACTTGCTTGAACAAGCTTGTAGAAGTCAACCTGCACAAGCTGAAAATAGAAATGGTGAAGCTTGCAAATGGAGTTACAGTCAGTGGCCAATGATTGGGATTGCTTGGATAGGTTATATGGAATGTATTGGAACAAGTTTGGGGCAAAACGCACGAGTAACTTGTGAGATGGAAGTGAAACTGCAGGGAGTGCCCTGTTTTGCAAGAGGAATGTGTTTTGGTGTTCAAGAGTGTTTGAGGGATGGAGGGCTAGTGTTTCTGGATCAAGGCAATGTCAAAAACGTGTTTGGAATGGTCACCAGGGTTGGTTATAACAGATGTGCAAGTTATGGCTCTTTGGCAAGTTTACTTGTTTATGAAGCAAAAATGAGAAGTGACAAAGAGAAGGCCCGTACAGGCTAGCTCTAACCCTGCATACATTTTGTAAGCTTGGCCTCAAGTTTGTGGATTTGGTTTTCTGTACAAGATTTGGTCCAAGGCTCAAGAGATGTAATTTGACATAAAGCAAGTTTGACAAAAATGGCAATGTTGCCTTTTTGCTATTTTTGGATTAATCTCTTGTGTAATCCTCCCATGATAAGAAAAAAGCCTCAAAACAATGGATTTGAATTTAATTATTGAGTATGGAAGGGTTTAGGGACCTGTAATCAAGTACAAATGAAGCTGGACATAAATTGCAACTTGTATCAACATGAAAATGCCATGGATCAAAAGTGAGTTTTTACCAAATTCAAACTTTCGATTCTCCCTAACCATAAATGATTTTGGAGAGTTCTTGGACATTTTGGAAAGCTTGTAACATGATCTATAATCCATCTTTGAAATGCATTTTGAGATTCCAAGTGGAACTAGGTGAAAAATTGTCATGAAAATAGGCCAAAATCCTGCCTAAACTAGGGCAAAATTTCACTAAGTTAAAAGTTTCATGGACCCTTGTTCCAAAAATCATAACTTGAGATCCAAGCTTCTTTTGAGAAAACTTTGTGAATAAAAGTTGTATATTTTGTGGAGGACTACAACTTTCATGTTAGAAGTTTTGTTTTAATCTAATTGCATCAAGGTGAAAATGTTAGGCAAAGTTGGGGGAAAATAAGAAAAATTCATAACTTAGAAAAATTCTAAGTTATGAAATTTTTCAATCTTAAATCCTAATTTGCAAAATTGGGTTTCTTGATGAACAAGTTTCATGTTTTGACATATCTAGATGAAAAATGACCCTTGGCACTTGATTTTGACCAAAAAGTTAAAGTTTGACTTTTCAGTGTACAATTGACTTTTGATCAGTTGATTGGAAAATTCATCTGTCAATCTAATGCAATTGAGATCTTTTGAACGTTGTGAATAGGTCAAGATGATGCCATTGAGTTCTTGAATCCATGCTTGAACCTAATTTTCCATTGGCTAGGTGAAAAGTCAGAAATTTCCCTTTTGCAGTCAAAACCCTAAAAATGACCATTTTGCCCTTTTGATGATCTGATCAAATTTCTTGAGGAGTTGTGGTTCAAAGTTGATCAAATGGTTCATATGAGCTTATAATATTGATGTGGATCAAAATTTATGAGGTTTTACTATAAATTGGCCATAGTTGACTTTTTCCCCAATACATCTGATTTTTAGGTCAACTGTCCAATTGATTGGGCAAAAATCTGATTCAAGGCTTGAAACTTGGTATGAGCAATCTTGTAGGTCCAACATGAAGTATGAAAGTCACATTGAGCATTAGAAGTCCAAAAATTTCTTATGCAAACTCAAACCTTAATTTAGGTCAACAATGCAAGGAGATGTCTTGAGCAGAGCAAACCGTAGCTTGGTCTTGAGTTCAAAGAGTCTTGTGATGAGAAGTATTGATAAAATGAGAGGGAAAATTTTGGGGTACAAAACCTATCCTCAGCAGGAGGGTACTGTTCATCATCAAAGTCAGTGTCGTTATCAGAGACCACTGGGCTAGGAGCCTTCCTTTCCTCTTGATTCTCTCCTCCTCTAGATGAATGAGACAGATCATCTTCCTGTCGCAACCTATTCCCAAATCTGTGACCCATATTCAAAAGAACCACTTTCTTCTTCTTCTTCTTCTTTTCCTTCAAGATGAGAGTCTTCAAATCCTATTGACTCTTGGCCAAGTTCAAGAACGTCTCCTGGAACTGAGCATTCTGAGTTTGAAGTGCCTTAATAGCTTGATCAGTAGGTGTTTCAGAAGACATTATGTGCTAAAATAAACAGCGAAGAAGATAAGAAACCTGTAGTGGTACCTGTGATGAGGTGCATGGTAATGGAATGCGTATGAAATGATTTCAAAGACTTAGGGAGATTCAAATTCATAAAAAAAAAATGAAACACACTTTATTAGATTAAAACTTGTAACAATGTTTAAGAATGCCTTTAAGGCGTTACAAAAGATATACTGAAAAGCAAATTTAAACTAGAAACAATAAAAGACATCAGAATTCCCATGGTCGTTTTCCCTTCGTGCTGACATAATCGTTGATTGTCCTTTCATTCTCAAGTTGCCTTGTAAGCTTCAAGATCTTTCGCTCCTGCTCATGATACTTCTCCCTGTAGGTATCCCTTTCTTCCTTTAACTGGATCCAAGATCTCTTCAATGCCCAGAGATCAGTAGGAATATAGGGATGGAGGACTGTATATGGAACACCTTCTTCATTAGTATGCTCTACAATTACCGGCAAGACAACTTCATATGGCATCCCCAGCTTTTGAGCACGGGCTCGAACCCACTGGAGATAAGGTTGCATCGGGAGAGAAGTCTTCAGTCCTAGCTCATGTGGGTTAGACTTGTTCACCATGCCCCAAGCTCATATAAACCTGCGGCGATACCCATTAACGCCCCCTTGTAGTCAAAGACGATATCTATAAGAAGCAGCTCATGGGGACCGTCTCCCCGAGCTCGTCCAAACTGTCGTAAAGCCAAATAAGGATTGTAGGTTATACCCCCTCGAATTCCAAGCAACGGAACATTAGGGTATTCCCCACATCGATCAATGACAGCTACTCTTTCCATATCTTTAAAACTCCAAAGGATGTCCGTATGAGCAAGGGACATGATTCTGTAAGCCCAACCTACACCTTCCTCATTCTTCAATACAGATTTGGGGAGGTGCGAAATAAACCACTTCGCCAGCAGTGATGTATAACACATGAGAGTTCCCCTTCTCCGCACAGTACGGGTATAAAGAGCATGCAGAATGTCACCTAGAAAAGTAGGCACTGGGTTACGAGACATGAAGATTTTGATCGCATTCACGTCTATGAAAGAATTTGGGTTCGGGAACAAAACCAAGCCGTAGATGAGGAGAGCCAAGATGTCTTCAAATGCTTGAAAATCCAAGCTATCCCAGAACTGTTGAGCTTGATCTATCAAAAAATTAGCCAAGAAACCTTTAACCCCACTCCGTATCTCCCAGTTGGATACTACATCAACCCTTTTTAGATGTAGGGCTGAAGCAATATCCTTTGGCTTAGGAACCTCCTCCAAACCTGTGAAGGGTGTCTGCTCGAGAATGGATATACCCAGTAAATCAGAAAACTCCTCCAAAGTAGGGACAAGCTGATAATCCGGGAAGGTAAAACAATGATGCAACGAATCAAAGAACTGGAAAAGGTCGCTCATCATTTGCTCGTCCAACTTTGAAGTGACCAAACTAAGGAGATGACCATGTCTTCTAACAAAGGAAGAAGTATCAGGAACTTTTGAAACTAACTCTCTGAGATGAGCAGGTATCTGCACGAAGTTGACTCGAATGGTATTTCTGCGCATAGAGGCCATGATCTGCAAAACAGAACAAAGATGAATCCCCTCGGTCTTTAAAATGGCCAGTCTAATGAAATATGCATGCTATGTCATGATGCATGATGTCATGATAAAACACACAACAAGTATAACATGTATCAAACATGGTAAAGGCAAACAAGTCACATAATAGCCCTTAAATTTTAGGCTGGCATGGAGTTTAGGTACTACCCTCTTGCAGTTTAGTTGGTTCAACATGTCCTAATAATAGTAACCGGGTTCTAGAGGTTCTCAATATCACTGACCATCCTCCATCGGTCATAGTTTCAGCTCACATAATATTTTCTTGCGGCCGGAACCATCTCAAGAGTATAGTCTCAATGAGCGTAGCATCGAGTATCAACCAGTTCCCAGCTCTACACCGAGACCGGTTATCTCACTACTTCCTATGGCCAAGTTGGTCAATTATAGGTTCTAAGGTCAGTTGATGCTTAACGACCCATATAGAAGCCACGTATTCTCCTTGTTCCTCCACAAGGGATACCGGTACCAACTAATGTGCCACATCAACATAGCTACTGCTTCAACCGTATCGGTCTACACTGTACAGTTCCCTCACAGTTTATTGCTACTTACCTAAAAGGTGTTCCCTAGATCCGGGTTAGGATCTATAATAATTTCGATACAAAGCCCACAAAGATAAAGAAAACAAATCAGACAATTGAAAACAATATGATGAACTAATCCTAAGGTGCACCCCAATTATTAAGTCCCCAGCAGAGTCGCCAATTCTGTGATACGATGGCCAGAACCGGGACTGTTTTTAGGAATGCTGGTTTGCGTTTTGCGTTTGTGTTCACAAAATGTCGCGGTAAGCAAGAGTCGCCACCGACTTTTATTTTATCCAACAAGGAAAGGAAAAAAGCACAGAAAAATTCCTTTTTTGAAATTATTCTGAGTACGGGGGGTAGATTATAGAAAGGGAAGGTATTAGCACCCTTTCTATCCGTAGTTATCTACGGGCTCTTAGGTACTTGCTCATCATTTTCAAGATTTCTTCTTTGTGTTTGTGTGATTTGAAAAGTTTTTGTTTTGACTTTGATTTAACTCTTGCTTCTGTCTTCAAGAGTGTAATGAAGTGTTTTTGAAAACTTTGTTTGAAAAGGAGTGTAAGTGTGAAAAGTTTGTTTATTTTGAGCAAGTACTTAAGAACTAATCTACCTACTCGAAAAAAGAATTGTTCTATATTCGTTTCCTTTAGACAGCGCTATCCCACTATTAGCGAGTAGGTAGCACCGTCGTTAGAGTTTGAGGGTCAATTCGAAAGGGACGTACTGTCACTAAAGCAATGTTAGGACGTCTTAGTAATAACCCTAATGTCTTATATCAATTATTCTAGGCAACAATATCTGAGGCAACCATTCTGAGGCAACTTTGATCTTTGGGACAAAAGGGCGACCACTAAAGCATTCTATACCTAATGACCATTTACCGAAGGCAACCGAAGTGGGAGTGTACCCCAGGAGTGCGCATGTGCGAGTGATTCAATTTCAGATTATTATCTTTGCACATTTTAGGGTTATCTAACCGTTTTAAAGTTAATCATACATTCTTGTCATGCATCCTAATATCATACATCTAACAGTTTAATATTTTGTGGAATTTAAAGTGCGGAAATTAAACTACGCTATTACAAGCCTTCAGGTATTTACATAGTCAAAAACAAACCCTTAAAAAATAAAGCGATAAATAAAAGTAAAAGTCTTAATTTAAACTATTACAACTTGTGAGCAATTACATTAATAAGATAAAAAATAAAACAATAAAGCGTGCGCCATGAAATTTAGAACGAGAGCGAACTAGGGTTTTGACCCCGTCTAACCTAATCAAAAGAAAAAATGTTCTTTTTGTTATTTTTAATATTTTTTTAAGAAAAGAATTAGGTTTTAAAAATAAATACACAATTAATTAGCTAATTAAATTAATTAATGAAAATAAACAAATGGCCTATTTTTGTGTTTTGGTTATTTTTTGAGAAAAAGGAAATAGAATTAAATTATAAACAAAATCCTAATTGTTCTAATTATTTTTAAATTTATTTACAAAATAATTTAAGTTACCCTAGAAAATAAATAACCTAATTAAATTAATTAATTTATTGATAAAAAAAACCTAAATCTAATTGGGTGAAAAATATATTTTTTATGATTTTTTGATAAAAAAGAAATAATTAATTTGTTAGTAAAAATAAATAAGTAAATTAAATAAGAAAAATAAAAGAAAAGAGAAAAGAAAGTTGGGCCTGAAAAGCAGTTTGGAGGTGTGAATAGCAATTTTCTGGCCCAAGAAGGATTGACCCACGTTGACTCTTTGCATCCCATGCCATGCGTTTGACTAGGCGTATCATGGTCCTTCATTGATGGCCTTTGGATCTGGCCATCTGGCCACTTGGCAGATTGGGTGATGAGGTCTATGGTAGTCCCTTGGCTTGTGTACACACCTGAACCTGAAAAGAAAAATAATATGCAAGCATGGGGGGACCTGGGATTCGAACCCAGGCCCCAAGGCATTTTCCAATGACTGGCTACCAACTGCGCTAGTTGTTCTGTTTGTATATAGAGTGAATAATAATGATAATATATAATAATGTGAACAAAGGCGCCAAAATTCAAATAAGCCAATCCTATGGTGCCAGCTAGTCATCTTCCCTTACACCGTTGGTAAAAGTCCCAGACTTTTACCTACGGACGTTTTTCCGTCACTACAAACTGGGCTCGTTCCAAAATCCTCCATGAGAAATATAAATGACATCTAATACCATGGATCGAACCGTCTTGTCATCCTGAACATCATGGTACCCTTTATGGGGGCTAATTTTGCCTGCACATAAAAAAACTAAAACGAAACCACAAACCCTAACAATGGAAATTCTTGATTCAGTCCATAAAAATGAAATTGGATGATATGGATAGCTTTCAAATGTTCCAAGGATTAAGAATATATAATTATTTTGTGCTATAAGTGACATAATGATGCAGTTCGATTTCAAAAATAACTCAATATCGTGGATGACTTACAGTGGTATTCAGAGCCTGGGAGTGTTTGTTCTTGATTGGTTTTTCTTGTTAGGGATCCCAGGAAGCGATTGGGATGGTCAGGAGGCTTTGAAATTGCCTGGAACAATGAAATCGTGTCAGCACTTTGTTATGATTTTTTCCTGTTTTGTTCTTGTTCTCACGCCTCTTTCTAGCCTCCTTTTGGGTCTGCAAATACTCCTTATGTATTGAGGAATGGATTAGGGTTGCCAATATGATCACAATCTTCCTCCATCATTGATTTTGATTTGGATTTGATTCACTTGAAAATCTTGCTAAAAATAGAACAAACTCAATCTTTTTGTGCACACCAAGCCTTTACACGAATTCAATCTTATGCTAGCTGGATATTCAGACCTGAAACATGTATCAAATCTTGAGATTTCAATATTTTGGATTTTCTATGATTTGTTTTGATTTAAATTGATTTAATTCAAATAAAAATAAAAATAAATAATAAAAACAAGATAATGACAAGTGGAAAAGTATAGGGCTCGTGGACTATGTTTCCAACTCAAAATAAGTGAAAAAGATTGGGCCTATTTGGCAAAAATTGCAATTTTAGGCATAGTTGACTTTTGACAATTTTGCAAAAAGGGTCAACTTCACCAATGCACAACATCCTAAATTTTGACTCTTTGAAGGTGTTCTTGGACTTTTTAGAAAGCTTGAGATGTCCTCTAAGCAACCCTTTTGGTCTCATCTCAATTTGGTATTCCATGTTCATGTATGAAGCTTTGAAAAAAAAGGTGTTTTTGTTGACTTTTCAAAATGACCTATAATGTCAAAATTCATAACTTCTTGTGAGTGCATATTTTGAACTTGGGAGATGAAGATAGATTGTATAGAATTGCATCCTCTTCAAAATGAGCTTTGGATGGGTCATTTATCATAAAGTATGAGAAAGTTATTCTTGGTCAAAGTTGAGTTGACTTTTCCTGCAAAACCCTAATGGTGAGCATTTGGGATCCCTTGGACTCAAGTATCTTGATGCAACATGAAACCCTAATTTGAGGTAGACTGCCTTAGGAGGGAGCTTGTCTGGTCAACCCTTGGACTTCCTTGAGAAATTTGAAGATCTTTCTTGAAATGTTTTGAGAAATATGGGGGGGGGAATTTTGGGGTACAACACACAGCATGCCACGCCATCGTCTTCTTCGCCGCCTCTGTCGTTTTAGAGATCAAAGCTTTTACCTACAGATACTGAGCGTATGTATAACCCTGTGCATTTCCAAAATATCATACAAGCATGATAAATTAAAACCAATGGTACCAATCAACTCGTTGCAACCTCACGAGCATCATGGTACCATTATTAATGGCCAATTGTTCCTGTACAGTAATTCCCTAAAAATGAAGAAAAAACCCTAGCCATGGCACTTTGTTGTACAGTCAATAAAAATACAATTAATCGTAACCATTAGCTTGCAAACATCCCAAGGATTAAAAATATGTCAATTATTCATGCTAAAGATGCCAGAATCAGTGTATTCGATTTCAAGAAAAGATACAAATCGTTTGAACCTTATAATGTGATTCAGAACGTGGGGAAGCTTGCTAGCGGTTGCAACACGGTCCAGGAATGTCTAGTAAACGATTGGGATGGTTAGAATGCCTTGAGGTGATATGTAACATGGAAATTGATCTGCAAGTTTTCTTTAATTTTTTTGAAGTTTTCTTTCTGCCTTTTCACGCCTCTATATCCTTGTTTTTGGTCTGCACTTGTTCCTTATGTATAGTAGAATGCATTAGGGTTACAATTCTGTATCAAATCTTCTCCAATTATGACTATTGATTCATGATTTGATCCTTGTGCAAAATCTTTCCAAATTAAGAAAATCCAATCTTTTTGTGTCCATATCAAGCCTTGCACAATTTGATCTTGTCTTCAGCTGTGTAATGAACCTAAACATGCATAAAATCTCAAGATTTAATTAGTTTTTGATATTTTCATTATTTTATATTGATTTTATTTGATTTAATTGAAATAAAATCAAAATAAATAACAAAACTAAGAGAATGACAAGTGGAAGGGCTCATGGGTCGTGGGTCACATTACAAACTCAGTTCAAGCATAAAAAGTTGGGCCTCTTTAGCAAAAAATGCAATTTTGGACATATTTGACTTTTGGCAATTTTGCAAAAAGGGTCAACTTTGCCAATGCATAACTCCAATTTTGACCCTAGAGAGGTGTTCTTGGACTTTTTAGAAAGCTTAAGATGTCCTATAAACAACCCTTTTGATCTCATCTCAATTGAGTCTTCCATGTTCATGCATGAAGCTTTGACCCAAAAGGTGTTTTTGTTGACTTTTCAAAATGACATATAATGTCCAAATTCATATCTTCTTGTGAGTGCATATTTTGAACTTGGAAGCTGAAGATGGATTGTAGGGAATTACATCCTATTCAAAATGAGCTTTAGATGGGTCATTTTGATAAAGTATGAGAAAGTTATGCTTGGTCAAAGTTGAGTTGACTTTTCTTGCAAAACCCTAATTTAACAACTTTTGGGTTTTGATGAATTGTGAGAAATCCTCGAGGAATCATGATCAACCCTTTATCAAATGATGAATAATACTTCAAAATGAGAATGTTGACCAAAAATATTGAGGTTTGACTATATGTGGGCCACAATTGACTTTTGCCCTAGCACAATCGATTTTCAGGCTTTTGAGCAATTGACTAAGCAAATTTTCTCTGCAAGGCTTGAAACTTGACATGGATGATCTTGAGAACATATTAGGACAAAAGTGAGCATTTGGGATCCTTTGGAATCAAGCATCTTGATGCAAAATGAAACCCTAATTTGGGGTAGACTGCCTTAGGAGAGAGTTTGTCTGGTCAACCCTTGGACTTCCTTGAGTAATTTGAGGACCTCACTTGGAATGTATTGACAAATATGGGAGGGAAAATTTTGGGGTACAACACTACCAATAATTGTGGAACCAGTTGCTGAAGGAGACACTGCTTCTTTTGTTCATCACCCTGACATGCCAATTGATCATGAAGAATTACAGAAGTCTTGGGTTCAACTCAAAGAAGAGCGGGACACGTTTGAAGCTCAGTTCTATGCCAGCGAGAAGAAGGTCTTGGAGCTCACTAGGATACTTCATGAAGAAAGGAACATAAATGCTTACATCGCACCAAAGAGGATGCGCTCCTAGGAGATCTAGTTTCTTTTTGCTTTCAGTTTTGTTTTGTTTATTTGTAAGCCTAAAGGGCATTCTTTGTAACAATTCAAACTTATCAATGCAATTAACGTGTGTTTCTTTTAGTTAAATGAATCTGAGCCTTTAAGAATCCTTGAAATTATTGCATACGCATATCATCCATGAAATTGCATAAACAGGTACCATTACAGGTTTCTCATCTTCTTCGCTGTTTATTTCAGCAGAAATGTCTTCTGAACAAAGCATCAAGGATCTTCAGGCACAAAACGTCCAGTTCCAACAAATGTTCATAAGTCTGGAAAAAGGGCAGGAGGATCTGAAAGCCCTCATTCTTAAAGAGAAAAAAAAAAGAAGAAGGCTGTCGGTATTCTGAATATGGGCAGAAGTTTTGGAGAGCGGTTGAAGCGACAAACTGATCTGACCTCTTCATCCAAGGAAGGGGAGAATCAGGAAGAAGAGAAGGACCCTAGTCCTGCAGTCTCTGACAATGATACTGATTATAACGATGAACAATATCCTCCTACTGAGGATAGATACAAACAGCTAGAAGACCGTATGAGTTCCATGGACGTTCAAAGGATACATGGACTAGATTTCGAAGAACTGGGATTGGTTTCAAGAGTAGTCATCCCGCAGAAGTTCAAAGCTCCAGTTTTTGCTAAGTATGATGGGGTGTCCTGCCCAAAACTCCATCTCTGTTCTTATGGCAGGAAGATCCAGCCCCACACATCTGATAGAAATCTGTGGGTTCACGTCTTTCAAGATAGTTTGTTAGGGAATCAACTTGAATGGTTCTACCAGCTAGAGGGAGCAAATATCCGAAACTGGGAAGATCTGGAAACTGCTTTCTACAAGTAGTATCAGTACAATGCCGACCTTGCTCCCACTCGTACTCAACTCCAGGATATGTCCATGGGTGCAAGTGAAGGCTTTAAAGACTATTCACAAAAATGGAGAGACTTGGCTGGGAGGGTTCAACCTCCATTGTCTGATAGGGAGTTGGTTTCTATGTTTCTAGGGACGCTATCTGGTCCATTTTTCAATCATTTGATCGGTAGCTCATCAGCTGGTTTCACTGAGCTGATCCTAACTGGGGAAAGAGTAGAAGCTTGGATTCGAAGTGGCAAAATACAGAAGGATGCCTCTTCAAGTTCAGTAAAGAAGCCTTTTGCTGGTAAGAAGGAAGCCAGTGCCATCTATAGCCCGAGGGGTCAGAACAGGGATGAACAATGTCAGACAATAAGTGCCGTGATGATACCTAGACCTGCAGTTGCTCCATAACGCAACAATCAACAAAGGGTGGAAAGACCACAACGCCAGTTTACCCGCATTAACATGACATTGGCTGAAGTTCTACCTCATCTACTAAGATCCAACTTGGCAACCTTGAAAGAGGCTCCCAAGAATCCAAATACTACATCTCCCCGATATAATTCGAATGCCCGATGTGCCTATCATTCTGAGAGTCCTGGCCACGATACAAATGACTGTTGGGCTATTAGAAACAAAATACAAGACTTGATTGAAGCCAAGGAGATAGATTTTGATGCTCTGGAGAAGCCAAATGTCATAATTGCTCCCATGCCTAAACACGGTCGTGGAGTTAATGGTGTTGATACTGATTTATTCGTTACCTCTGTTGATGAAGTTTCTACTCCTCTCATGACTGTCAAGAAGAATTTGTTGTTGGCCAGTTTATTTCCGGGTTATGGTGAAGGTTGCCACATGTGTTCGTTTCTACCTGCTGATTGCCGTTTGCTGAAGTTAGGTGTCCAACGCCTGATAGATGGCAAATAAGTTTTGTTTGAGAAAACTTTGGTTCCCGTTGTTCCATTTGAAGATGTTGCCATTATAACCATTTCCGCCAATCCTTCCAAGGTCTCCTCGAGAAGACCTGTTAAGATTATATCTTCTCTAAGAATTGCTCCGCTGATAATTACTGCTCCTGGTCCTGTCCCGTATATCTCGGACAAAGCTGTCCCGTGGCATTATGGCACCGATGTGTACTATCATGGCATCAAACAAGATTCGAAAGATGAATAAGTTGATCCTGATGTTGGTAACATTGTCGGAACCAACAAAGTTACCCAAAGTGGAAGGGTCTTCTCTCTAGAGATTTCCGCTAAGACTGTCAACAAGCCTATTATTATTCCATCTGCTGTTCCTGCTAGTACATCTTCTAATGTTCCTATTCTTACTCTGGTTATTACCCATGTCGGAAAATCGCCTGATACCCGCGACAAAGAAGTTATAGGTGAGCCTGCCCGGACGGAGGTGCCTAGAAAAATTGTTGTGGAAGCCTCTAAGCAAGAAATGAAGGAAATATTGAAAATCATTAAGAAGAGCGACTACAATGTGGTCAAGAAGCTAGGGCAAACCCCATCAAAGATATCCATGTTGTCTTTGCTGTTGTGCTCCGAGGCCCATGCAAAGGCTTTGATCGCATTCCTCAAAACTGCGCATGTGCCGCAAGAGACTTCAGCTGATCAGTTCAAAGATTGTGTGGCCATCCTGACTGCTGATAATGGGCTGGGTTTCTCAGATGTAGATTTGACACGGAAAGGAAGGAAGCATAATGATGCTCTGCATGTCTCGATTGAATGCAAGGGAACCACTATGGCTCATGTGCTGGTAGATACTGGGTCTTTACTGAATGTTCTGCCGAAGAAGGAATTAGAGCGGTTGGATTTTAAGGGTTTAACTCTAAAGCCTAGTAACATTGTGGTGAGGGATTTTGACGGATCGAAGAGAATGGTGCACGGGGAAGTGGACATCCCTGTCAAAGTGGGTTCTCAGACTTTTGGGTCCACTTTCTATGTGATAGATATCAGGCCATCGTATTCTTGTTTGCTGGGTCGTCCTTGGATCCACGAGGCTGGGGCAGTCACCTCCATACTCCACCAAATGTTAAAGTATCCGATGAAAGGAAAGATTGTCACAGTGCGGGGTGAAGAAGAATATATGGTGAGTCACCTCAACTCCTTCCGCTACGTAGATATGGACGGGGAATTCATCGAAACTCCTTATCAGAATTTTGAAGAGGTCCCTCAGATCTTGGCATCAACTGAAACTACTAGTAACAAACCTCCTTTGAGGATGGCTTCTCTCAAGGACGCCAGGGCCGCGGTTGAAGAAGGTGGGTGTGCCAATTGGGATTAGCTCCCCGATTTCACTCATAAAATCGATAAATTTGGTTTGGGCTTTACTACAGGGGCTCAAAGGGCTGTTAGACACGCTCGGGCTGGAGGACCTCCCCTACGCATTAGCAATCGGGGAATTAACGCCATTGAAGACAGTGAAGAGGAATCAGACATTAACAGATGGATCTACCCAACTACCAACGGTGGACCAAGTAACTGGACGGCTAGGGACTTCATACCTGTTTCTTTTATTCCGCAGTAATTGACTTATTTGTTTTAAGATTTGTAATAAACAATTTGAAACTTTACGGCCCGGTGCCTTGCCCGAGGCACCTTGGCTTTGCTTGTGAGGGCTGTTATTTGTCATTTCAGAATCATTAATAAAGCATTGGACGTTTCTTGCATACAAATTTTGCCCTCTCTGTTTTTCTTTTCTGTTTTCCACTCTATCAAAACAACTATTCTCTTACACACACTCACGTATCACAATGCAGATCCATATCCACTCTAGATCCCATTGATAACAGCTCCGCTATTGCCAATTATGACTTCAAAAATCCGATTAACCAAGCCGAGGATGAAGTTGAGGATGATTGTGAGGTGCCAGGAGAACTTGCTAGACTACAACAGTAGGAAGAAAGGGCCATACAACCCCATGAAGAGCCGATTGAGACAGTGAACTTGGGTACCGAGGAAGACAGAAAAGAGGTTAAATTAGGTGCAAATCTGGAGCTTAGCATCAAACAGAGGTTGATACAGATGTTGCACGACTATGTTGAGATCTTCGCCTGGTCCTACGAAGACATTCCTGGTTTAGACACTGATATTGTGGTACATCATCTGCCGACTAAAGAAGACTGTCCTCCGGTTAAATAGAAGGTCCATCGTATGCATCCTGAAATGTCAGAGAAGATCAAAGCAGAGGTCATGAAACAGTTCGAGTCAGGATTCTTAGCTGTCACTTCCTATCCACAAGGGGTTGCCAACATCGTCCCGGTACCTAAAAAGGACAGTAAGGTACGGATGTGCGTAGATTACAGAGATCTGAACAGGGCAAGCCCCAAGGATGACTTCCCACTTCCTCACCTTGATGCTTTGGTCGACAACACCGCGCAACACAAAATCTTCTCCTTCATGAATGGTTTCTCTGGCTTCAACTAGATCAAGATGGCTCCTGAAGACATGGAGAAGACAACCTTCTCACACAGTGGGGAACTTTCTGCTACAAGGTGATGCCTTTTGGGTTGAAGAATATTGGGGCAACCTATCAGCGCGCCATGTTCGCTTTGTTTCACGATATGATTCATCATAAGATCAAAGTGTATGTTGATGACATGATAGCCAGGTCTCATACTAAGGAAGAGCACCTTGATCATCTCCAAAAGTTGTTCAACAGATTGAAGACATACAAGCTGAGGTTGAATCCGAACAAGTGTACCTTTGGGGTAAGATCTGGTAAGCTTCTGGGTTTATTCGTCAGTGACAAGGGTATTCAGGTAGACCCTGCGAAGGTAAAGGCCATACAAGAAATGCCGGCTCCCCATACAGAGAAGGAAGTTAGAGGTTTCTTGGGATGCCTGAATTATATCGCCAGGTTCATTTCAAATCTAACTGCTACTTATGATCCAATCTTCAAGCTGCTGAAGAAATATCAAGTGGTAAAGTGGAATGATGAATGCCAGGACGCTTTCGAAAGAATCAAAGAATACCTTCAAGAACCGCTAATTCTGATGCCTCCAGTTGAAGGAAGACCTTTGATATTATACTTGATAGTGCTAGATAATTCAATGGGGTGTGTGCTAGGGAAGCATGACGAGTCTGGTCGAATAGAGCATGCAATTTATTACCTTAGAAAAAAGTTTACCGACAGTGAGACACGATACTCATTGCTCGAGAAAACTTGCTGCGCTTTGGCATGGGCTGCTCGCCGACTGAGACAGTATATGCTGACTCGCACTACCTTGTTGATATCGAAGATGGATCCGATCAAGTATATTTTCGAGAAGCCCGCTCTCTCCGAAAGGATAGCAAGGTGGCAAATGATCTTAACTGAATACGACATACAATATACAACCCAAAAAGCAATAAAGGGGAGTGTATTGGCAGATCATTTGGCTCATCAGGCCGTAGACGACTACCAGTCCATGAAGTTCGAGTTCCCATATGAGAATATCATGTTGGTGACTGACTACGAAGAACCTGGACCGAACGAAGGACCTGAGGAAGGATCCCGATGGTCTATGTATTTTGATGGATCCTCAAACGCACTAGGTAATGACATTGGCGCTGTAATCATATCTCCCGAGGGCTGTCATACTTCGTTCACTACCCGATTATGTTTTAACTGCACCAACAACATGGCGGAGTATGAAGCATGTATCATGGGTCTTCGAGCTGCTATTGATCTAAGGATCAAGTTCTTGAATGTATTCAGGGATTCTGCTCTAGTGATAAGTCAGATCAAAGGCAAGTGGGATACGAAGCACCCGAATCTCATTCCTTACTGAGAGTATGTACTGACATTGCTCCCACACTTTGAGGAGGTAAGCTTTGAACATTTCCCACAAGAAGAGAACCAGTTGGCGGACACGCTAGCTACCATGTCTTTTATGTTCAAATTTAGGTGGGACAATGAAGCTCCCCAAATTAACATTGAGAGGTTGGATGAACCGGCATACTGCTGCGAGATCGACACAGAAGAAGTGGCAGACAAACCCTGGTTTCACAAAGTCAAAAGGTATCTCGAGGTTCAGGAGTATCCCGAAGGGGAATCTGTTAACGATAAGAAGTTTCTGAGAAGGTTCGCTGTAAAGTTCTTCCTTAGTAATGAGATCCTCTATAAACACAACCATGACTCCACACTATTATGATGTGTAGACAAGAGTGAAACAGAGAGGATCATGACAAATCTACATGATGGCACCTTCGGAACCCATTCTAGTGGACATACCATGGCTAAGAAGATCCTACGGGCAGGATATTACTGGTCCACTATGGAAGCTGATTGCTATCAGCACTCTCGAACTTGTCATAAGTGCCAAGTCTATGCTGATAAGGTGCATGTGCCTCCAATTCCTTTGAACATCCTGACAGCTCCTTGGCCCTTTGCGATGTGAGGCATCGACATGACCGATAAGATCAGACCTAGTGCATCTAATGGGCATCATTTCATCTTAGTAGCCATTGATTACCTCACAAAGTGGGTTGAGGAAGCCTCTTTTGCTACTGTGACCAAGAACGTCGTGGCGCGGTTTATCCGACACAATCTGATATGTCGATATGGTGTACCAGAGAGGATTATTACTGATAATGGTACAAATCTAAATAACACGATGATCACCGAGCTCTGTAAACAGTTTAAGATACAACATCATAAATCTTCTCCCTACCGGCCAAAGATGAATGGCGCTGTTGAAGCAACTAACAAGAACATCAAGAAGATTGTACAGAAGATGACGGTGACATATAAAGACTGGCATGAGATGTTACCATTCGCTCTTTATGGATACTGTACATCAGCACGGACGTCGACAGGGGCAACACCATACTCTCTAGTATATGGCATGGAGGCAGTCCTACCCATCGAAGTCCAGATACTCTCTCTCAGGATTATGAAGGATGCAGGTTTGAACAAAGACGACTGGATCCAAACCCGGCTTGATCAGTTAAATCTAATCGATGAAGAGAGACTTACTGCTATCTGCCATGGTCATACGTATCAAAAGTGAATGATCAAGGCTTTTAACAAGAAAGTCAGGCGTCAAGAATATCAAGTCGGGGATCTGGTGATCAAACACATCATATTTCTACAAGGTGATCCCAGGGGCAAATGGACTCCCATGTACGAAGAGCCATTTGTGGTTAAGAACATTTTCTCAGGAGGAGCTATGATTCTAACCACCATGGACGGTGACGACCTTCCTCACCCTGTCAATGCAGACATAGTGAAAAGATACTACGCATAATCAAAGACCCGCTAGGTCGACTGGCCTAGGAAAAAAATAAGGGCTTCCCGGCAAACCAAAAGGGTTTGGGAAAAAGTAAGGGATGAAAATGAAAAAATATGTACACCCGACAAGTCGAAAACCCGAAAGGGAGGCTTGGGAAAAAAAGGGTATCCCGGTGGATTGAAAACCCAAAAGGGTAATCCAGGAAAAAGTTAGGGATTGAAGTGTATCACTATGTCTCATTGGGTCATCTTGCGACCAGACTTCGGTATCGACTATCAAATTTAGACGGCGCCAATCAATCTGATCAATCTTCGAACAAGTAGCAAAGTGATGAGACGCTTGAAGATATAAAGGCAATATCAGAGTTGGAACCCAATGGGGTCATTTCACATAGCTGTTTTTCTTTCTTTTACACAAATTGTATAATTTCTATCTTTCGGCGGAGTTCTCTTACTAGCGCGTCAACCTCTTTGTACAAAAACGCCTATTACAGGCCAACTTCAAAAATCAATACAAATCATTTTCACAAGGAACTTCAATCTATTTTTCTTTTTCTGTTTTGTTTTGCAAGAACGTCCAATGATTTATTTTTTATATATGCATTTGAAAATGATTGCTGCTCATAAATATTTACATAAGAAACAAAAGACAATTACTTGTAATTCCAGAAACAGGGAAAAACAAGAAGTACCAAACCCGACGGTTCCTCTGTCCAGCAGGTATCGGGATAGAGTCAGCTTTGGAACATGATTATTGGTACATACACTCCCCACAGATTAAAATTATCCAAAGGCGTTTGTTGTACCCCAAAATTTTCCCTCCCATTATTTCTCAAGACATGTCAAGTGAGGTCCTCAAATTGCTCAAGGAAGTCCAGGGGTTGACCAGACAAACTCTCTCCTAAGGCAGTTTACCTCAAATTAGGGTTTCATTTTGCATCAAGATATTTGAGTCCAAAGGATCCCAAATGCTTACCATTATCCTAATATGTTCTCAAGATCACCCATGTCAAGTTTCAAGCCTTGCAGAAAAAGTTTGCTCAGTCAATTGCTCAAATGCCTGAAAATCGACGATGCTAGGTCAAAAGTCAACTGTGGCCCACATACAGTCAAACTTCAAGATTTTTGGTCAACATCCTCATTTTGAAGTATCATTCATCATTTTATCAAGGTTTTATCATTATTCATCAAGGATTACCCATAATTCATCAAAACCCAAAAGTTGCTAAATTAGGGTTTTTTGCAGGAAAAGTCAACTCAACTTTGACCAAGCATAACTTTCTCATACTTTATCAAAAATGACCCAACAAAAGCTCATTTTTAAGAGGATGAAATTTCCTACAATTCATCTTCATCTCCCAAGTTTAAAATATGCACTCACAGAAAGATATGAGTTTGGACATTATAGGTCATTTTGAAAAGTCAACAAAAACACCTTTTGGGTCAAAGCTTCATACATAAACATGGAAGACTCAATTGATATAAGACCAAAAGGGTTGCTTATAGGACATCCTAAGATTTCTAAAAAGTCCAAGAACACCTCTCTAGGATCAAAATTGAGAGAGTTATGCATTGGCCAAGTTGACCTTTTTTGTAAAATTGCCAAAAGTCATATATGCTCAAATTTGCATCTTTTGCTAAATGGGCCCAAATTTTTATGCTTGCATCTCATTCCTAACATAGTCCACGACCTATGGGACCTTCCATGCTTTATTTATTCATTTATTTAATTTATTTTGATTTTTATTCATTTAAAATTCAAATAAAATCAAATAAATCCTAATAAATCATATATTGCATTTTAGGGATGATCTTTTGCATTGAAAGAAGATATCACATGCTGTCAATTGAAGATCAACTCGTGCAAAGTAAATTTGGTTTGAAAAAGATTAGATTTGAGAAAAATTGGAAAGAAATCATATGCATTGAAAGTGGTGATTCAAAACTCAAAAAAATTCAAGAAAAGTGGTGATTCAATTTCCATGTTAGAGGCCAATTCATGCCATTCTCACGACACCAACAGGTTCTTGGACATCTCCAGAAGGAATTCTAACCATTTGCAAGCTCTCTCACGCATGGAATTATAAGATATAGGTATCACGACTTGCTTCTAAATTCAAATTCAATTTCATTGATTTACTCATCCTCAATTGTTGAACAGCACCAGGCCCATTACTAATCCTTTTTTTATATTTCTTTTTCTTTATCATTTTTTTTATTCTTTTAATTTCTTTTATTTATTTAATTTACAAATTAATTTTTTTTTAAAACACAAAAAAACATAAAATCAACAACTCACCAAAATTAGGATTAGTCCTTTTTTATTATTATCAAAACTGATTTAATTTAGGTTTAACTTAGAGAAGTTGTAATTTATTTTCATAAATAAAAGGCAAAATAGAAATTAGGTTAACTTTTGATTTAATTTTATTTTGCTCTTTGTCTCAAATGAATAAAATACAAAAATAGGTCGTAGATTAAATTAATTAATTTTTTTCTTAAAAATTAAAATTAATTGGAAGTAGGCTTTTCTTTCTTTTAATTTAACAATTTCTTTATTTTCTTAAAATAACAAAACAAAACAAAAAAACTTTTTTTTAATTAATCACAATTAGGTTTAGGCAAGGGTCAAAACCCTAATCGTCTCGCATTTAATTCGCCGCACGCTTATTATTTATTTTTGTCAATATTATTGTAACTGCTCACTGGTTTGTAATAGTTTAATTTAGGGCTTTTTGCTTATCGCTTTTCCCCGGGTTTTTGGCTATGTAATTAATCCCCCTCCCCGAAGCCTTGTAATAGCGTAGATTTACTTTCTCACATTTTTAATCCCTCCAAATATTTAAACTGTTTAGATTTATGCTAATAGGATTGTATGACAAGAATGCATGACAAATTTAATAATATTAGAAAACCCTAATTTGCAAAGATAAATAACTGTAACAAATCTGAAACTACCTGGCCGAACCTGTCATCTGGATGTTAATGAAACATCAATGAAGTCGCCATCAAACATCTTTTATCCCGCCGAAAGGGAAAGGTAAACGTCGAGAAAACCTGAAAAGGGAGAAATCACGGTGTTTCGACCGAGAGATCGGGTAAGGGAGTCTGTTACGCGAGGGGAAGGTGTTAGCACCCCGCACGCCCGTAGTACTCTATGGTATCCACTCTTGTTGTCTAATCTAATGGGTGTGGTCGAATCCTATGTCTATGGATTAAAACTGAAAAGGGAATGCATGCAAAAGGAAAAATAAAATAATGTAGGGAAAATAAAAGATGTGCTCGGTCGGGCCCTACCCCAATGCCTATGCATCCCTTTTAAGGAATCAGAGCAGCCGTAGTTCGGCTTATGTGTTTTGGTTGGTTTGTGTTTTTTAATTAAGACAAACAAAGATGATCAAGATGGAAAAACATCAAGTAGAACAACAAACAAAAGAGATGGTAAAACATCGACTAAATGATAACAAAGTAACATGTCAAAGATGGAAAAACATCAATAAAACGGATGGTAAAACATCACACCTAACGATGATATTGAGAATCAAAGTACGATAACAAACATGTGCGATGGAGAAACATCGGCTTTAAACAAATGTGCGATGGAGAAACATTGGCTAAGAGATAAAATGGAAGAGATGGCAACACATCAATAAAATGGATGACGAAACATCACACCTAACAATGATATTAAGAATCAATGTAGGATAACAAACATGTGCGATGGAGAAATATCGGCTTCAAGATAATAAGATATCATGGCAAAGATGGCGAAACATCAATAAAACAGATGACGAAACATCACACCTAACAATGATATTGAGAATCAAAGTAGGATAACAAACATGTGCGATGGCGAAACATCGGCTTCAAACAAATGTGCGATGGCAAAACATCGATAAAAGATAACAAGATGGCATGGTAAGATGACGAGGCATCAATAAATTGGATGACAAAATATCACTCCTAACAATGATATTGAGAATTAAAGTAGGATAACAAACATGTGTGATGGCAAAACATCGTCTTCAAACAAATGTGCGATGGAAAAACATCGATAAAAGATAACAAGATGGCATGGTAAGATGACGAGGCATCAATAAATTGGATGACAAAACATCACACCTAACAATGATATTGAGAATCAAAGTAGGATAACAAACATGTGCGATGGCGAAACATCGGCTTCAAACAACTGTGCGATGGCGAAAGATCGACTAAGAGATAACAAAGAAAGAGTAAAGTTGGTTTGTATCTTTTACTTTGAAAATGGGCTTGAATTCATTAGAGGTGTTTTATGATTTTCCAAGAAAACAATTTTGTTTTAAGATGCAAAATGCAATAAAAGGAAAAACTGTTAGAACATAGTTTGATTCTACAATCCTTGGTTAGAGTTTTGATGATAACAAATACAAGAAATAATAAATACAAAGAATAAATACAAAGAACAAATAAGCTCCTTAAAAATATGTTTTATGTATGCAGAAGTTATGATCTGATCAGCATCAGAAGATAAGCCATAAAGTATTACACGCTGTAGCAATCAGATTATACGCTGAAGATTGGTGACCAGAACCTGCACTTAATTACAATAAACTCTGATTCTGAACAAATACTTATCAAACAAAGTCATCAATATTCTGAAGCGTCATTAGCAGTTAAGGAAAGAAGACTCTGAAGCGTTACTGAACATTCAAGACAGAATTAATTCTAACGACTTTCTTCAGACAAGATCTTCTCCAAAAGGAAAGAGTGTTAATAACATTAAATTTTCTTTATGGACAACGTCATTACATTGCCTATATAAACAAGTCTGCTTGCAAAAAGAAGCACGTACGTACACACAACAATTTTCAAAAGATCACCAACCACGCATACTCAAGCTCTTGCAAATTCATTCTTTATTCTAAGCTAAACCTGTGTAATTTATCACAATTGTGATAAATTGTTTTGTTAGAAAACAACAACACATTTTTGTTTAATCATATTGTAGAAGATTTCCTTGAGATTAACCGGATTGTGGTTGTGCTCAAGAAGACTTTAACAGTCGTTAAAGTAGCTTTGTAATCTTTTGAGATTAGTGGATTAAGACCTCGTTGGAGAGAGGAGAAATCACCTTGACGGGTGGACTGGAGTAGTTTGAGATCAAACGAACCAGGATAAAAATATTGTGTCACTAAGCTGTTTTAGATCCAAGTTTTCAATTCAACCCCCCCTTCTTGTGTTTTTCACATCTTCAATTGGCATCAGAGCGCCTGGTTCTAAGCTTAAACACTTAACCGTGTCAGTACAAGATCCAAGCATCAGAAAAACACTATGGTGGGACCAAGCCAAAACATCAGCAATGACAACAATGAAGACAGAGATAGATTCAGTGGTAAAGCTCCAGTCTTTGATGGAGAAAACTTTGACTACTGGAAAGACAGAATTGAGAGTTTCTTTCTGGCACATGATGCTGATCTGTGGGACATGGTGACTGATGGATACACGCATCCAGTGGATGGATGTGGTCAGAAGATAGATAGAAAAATGATGTTTGATCAGCAAAAGTGTGAATTCAGAAACCACCACAAGGCCAGAACAATTCTCCTCAGCGCCATCTCATATTCAGAATATGAGAAAAATATCAAACATAGAAACTGCCAAGAATATGTTTGACTCTCTGAGAATGACACATGAAGGCAACATTCAATTCAAAGAAACCAAAGCCCTTGCGCTTATTCAGAAGTATGAGGCATTCAAGATGGAAGATAGTGAATCAATAGAAACTATGTTTTCAAGATTTCAAATTCTTGTTGCTGGACTAAAAGTTCTTGACAAAGGGTATTCTACTACTGATCACGTTAAGAAGATCATCAGAAGCTTGCCCAAACAGTGAAGGTCAATGGTCACAACACTTAAGCTAGCCAAAGATCTCAATAAAATCTCTCTGGAGGAACTTGTTAGCTCCCTCAGAAGTCACGAGATAGAGCTAGAAGAATATGAACCTCAAAATCAAGGTAAGCCATTAACTTTAAAATCTAACAAAATCTGACTCTAAAGTTTTGCAGGTTGTGGAGGAAACCTCTGATGGATCCTCATCAGAAGAAGATGAACTGTCTCTTCTCTCCATAAGGGTGAACCAACTGTGGAAGCAGAGACAAAGGAAGTTCAGAAATCCCAGAAGATCAGAAAATCAGAATGAATCCTCATTCAGATATAGAAGGTCAAAATCCTCCTCTGGACACAGAAGATATGAAGGTTCTTCAGGATACAGAAAGCCAAACAACAAGGACATCATCTGCTATGAATGTAACGAGCAAGGGTGTAACACCCCTTCTAATAAACCCCGAATTAAACGATATAATTAAAATCAGAGAAAATAAAATTTGCACGGAAGGAGTGTCACAACATCAATTCACATATTCAAGAAAAACAGACATGACATATTCGCCACTTTAATCATTTAATCACATAATACATTTATGGCATATACTTTCTTTTTCGTGCAAACGCAACAGAATCATAATAACTTCATCTCCAAAGGAGGAATCAAAATATAAAATTCAAGGCATTAAGCCATACGGTTCATACACCAAACATGTTATCAAGTCATAATATACATACATCAACATATAATCAAAACAATGGGTTATATACAAGTATAATCCATATAAAAAATATACGAGTTCGAATGCGGACACCTAACCCCCAAGTATTACAACCAGAGCATTGACTCGATAAACTAAAATAAAATGGATTACAATCCAAATGCATCCGCTAAGCCAGTGCCTCGCACTACCGTCTTCGGTACCTGAACAATGCCGTAGCAAGCATTTTCCAACAGAAGGGTAAGAATTCCAACAAACATAAAGTATGTAATTTAAAGCAAATGAAATGCATTAAATAAAGAAATCTTACTCTTTTTCCAACTCTTACATAAACTACATAATATATTCATTTAATCAAATTCTCATATTCAACAACTCAAAGAAAACAAACACAATCAATTTCATTTACCAATTAGCATATAATGCATAATATTCAATAACACATAAACTCAATAAAACGTGTACGTGCGGCTCGACACAACGACACGACTCATGCATGTGGTACCAATCATCTGTTATCCTTCGGACTTGCCGATGTCTATCCCTCAGACAGATAATCACAAAAGCCCATTCCCTAAGCTTTCAAACCCCCACTCTGAGTTTGGGACGAGCCACTAGCCTCCACGAGACTAACAGACATCGCCTCTTGACACGACTTATGATGCGGTGTGCAATTCAATCAACAACAATATGTAAATCAAGACATCCCTCTATCTCAATTACAAGCATACATCACCATAATTCAACCCTATGAATTAATCTCACAACATTGCACAACAAACATCATTTATTTCATTTTCAACAATTATCACACAATACCAAAATATTCATAAACCAAACACATCATTTCGGGAATCGGCAATTAACCAAATATCTCGAATATTCAACACATCTACAATTTAATTCATCTCCGGTCATACTCAAAATATTAAGTTTTACCAATTAATCGTAACCAGTTATATTAATTAATCACACAACAACATAACATTTATAAACCGAACTTGTTATTTCTGGAATCGGTATTTCACAATACAATTCCAATATACCACACGTCTACAATTTAATTCCTCTCCGATCGAATCCAAAATATCAAATTTTATCGGTAAACTGTAACCGATTATATAATTAATCACACTGTTAATTATAATATATATTAATATATTAACTAAACTATTTTACTTATATATATAATATAAAACTAACACTAGGTTAGTTAGAAATATATATATATATATATATATATATATATATATATATATATATATATATATATATATATATATATATATATATATATATATATATATATATATATATATATATATATATATATATATATATATATATATATACACGGTTAGTTAACATGTATATATATAATGAAAATTAATATTTTATTAAACTAATTTAATATAATTAAATAAATACTATAATAACATTCTTCATTTCTCCTTTATTATTTTCCGGTCTCAAAAAAATAACTCCACCATAATTATCTATGTGTTTAACTTAGTTATCCCGTCAAATTTCATTAATTTTCGGATAACTAATTTTACCGTCTAAACCGGCTAATTCGAAACAACACAGTCCCGATCAGTCTCCGAAAATGTCGCAAGATCAAAAAATTACTCAACCATAATTACCTACATGTTTAACTTAGTTACCCCGTCAAATTTCATTAATTTCCGGATAACTAATTTTATCGTCTAAACCGACTAATTTGAAAAAACACAGTCCCGATCGGTCTCCGAAAACGTCGCAATCTCAAAAAATAATTCAACCATAATTACCTACACGTTTAACTTAGTTACTCCGTCAAATTTCATTAATTTCCAGATAACTAATTTTACCGCCTAAACCGAAAAGAAAAAAACCGAAATCAAATGCAATAAAAACATACTAGATGTTTAGAGGAAGTCTAACCCATACCGATTAATCTCTGAAGAAAGCTCTTCGATTTGATTCCAGAAATTTCTCCTCTTCTCTTCGACCCTAGCTTTTCCCTCTTTCTTCTCCTCCTGCTACTTTCTTTCTCACTTCTCTCTGTTTCACAATATCTGATTTTTTTTCTAACTTTATAAACTAACCTCACTTCCTATTATACTACTTTATTATATAATATAAAAACTAACTTATATTATTATATTATAAAACTAATATATATTATTATATTATAAAACTTATATACTTATAACATATATATAGTTTAGTTATTTTATATAATAAAACTAATTCATATTATTTAATTAAACTAATTTAATATAATTAAATAAATACTTTAATAATTTAATTATCACCAATTAATCAATTAACACATATAATAATATATACACATCAAAATACGATATTACCATATAAAAATCATCATTTTTCGATAAATCGAATAAATCAAAATAATCGACTACCGGACCGAATAATCGATTAAATAATTAACGATTTACCAAAACAAACATCAATCAGTCATTTTTAGAAAATAATAATATAAATAATATTAATTAAAACTATTGGAAATCACATACCGGACCGAGTAGTATACTACCGATTAAGTAAATATAATTAATCAAGATAAATATTATTATATCAATTACTATTTCCCGGTCAAATCGATTAAATCCGACTTTATCTCAAATGGTCAAATTCCAATAATAATATTATTTCTAATATTATTGCTCCGGTAACTGAATCGCAATAAATCTCCGGTTAACCGAATAAAATTCAACTCTACTTGATAAACCGATAGCACTTCTCAAACGATACCGACGATCTGATTAATTAGCAAACTTCATCTAAATTAAATAATTAATCTTTATTTAATTTAATTAATTAATTAATTAAATTCGGGTGGTTACAACTCTCCCCCACTTACAGATTTTCGCCCTCGAAAATACGACAGAGACAAACCACACTGAACCTGCTCATGTATCCGCCCACCCAACTCTCACTTCCACCAAGTAACATACAAAAGACACCCAAAGAACGCAGTCATCTTCTTAACATCAAGATCCAACAAAAACACAATGCCGAGGTGCAAGGCCCATACCATGCACTCGTCAATAGACTGACGACACCAAGAATAACCAAGTCGAGAACACACTGGTTCACCCGAGATTCCAGACACAACAAGGTCGTTACCATCACTACGGTAACACTCCCTCGATTCCTCATCCAATGTAATTAATCAAAACCTCAAATCATCCAATCACTCTCGCATAACTGATTTGTGATACCTCACGCTTCCACTATGCACTCTGATAGCCTGCAACTATCTAACTTACGACCCTCACCTCCAATTTCCGTCCGCTTAATACTTACCCCAATCCCATCGTCCAAATAAACACATCCGAAACATACAACTATCACCTTCAACTTACCAAACAGGAACCCAATCTAAAAATCACTTCCTCAAAAATCTTAACCATCGTCGCAGTCTCATACCATATTCCTTTGGAATTTATGGTAACACATATTCTTGCAATAACTAAACAGTTCAAGTCCAGAACCACGACGTCATACTTCTCGAGTCCAACACAAATGTTATCACAAGTACAATACTCTTCCTCATAAACTATAGATCATCTTAAAGTACTTGAGGCTACCGAGCCGTCCCAAGATACTTCGCCGCCAAAACTTATCTTAATCACAATCCAGTAATCCACCATGGTTATCAATAACCGACAAAATCCATATTGTAGAAGTACATGATTTCACTTTGACTCTCTAAACTTACATCTCAGTAAGTACTTCCAAAACGACTCTGAATTCACCTTCTTAAATCCATTGATTCCTCAAACCAGATTTTTCCGACTTTCTTTAGTATCATCTACGATACTCTTAATGATCCCCACAATTAGATGCAGTCTCTTCACAAACCATACTCAACTTCAAATCGTTTCCAACAATTCAAATCTCAATCTCTCATAGTCCCTACATACATACAACTAAAATCTTCATGATTCCAAACGAATGCAACCGCATCAAACTTTAACTCAAACGTCCGACAAAATCTTCTCATGAAAGCCCTGCTGTTCCAAGTCACAATTTACACTTATCAGCTCTACGCCAAAACACTCCTTAAGTCCAAAATGAAACATCTCTGTACACTGCACCGAAGTAACCACCACCAAAATAAATGCGTTCCTCAATCTCTTCATAATTCATAATAATCCACTTCTCACTGTGAAGTCTAAATAACAACTCGACCTCTCTAGTCAACAATATCCATAACAAAACCAACTTATGAAAGGCCTTCAATCGAATTCAATATAAAAAAAAAACCATCCAAAACAAGGAAACTTCTATTTCTCAGAAATAACCTCTCGGAACTTCCACAAGGTGCAAATCAAATCTTCACGGCTACTCAGAATATCGCCAATCCATAATGCTTATTCCAAAATCAATTATCCATAGACACAATTGTAGCTCTTACAGCTACTCATGAGAGCATTGTTTATATATTCCACAATCATGCACAATGTATTAGTCATCCTACCGATATAACCAAATACTCGTCATAATTATACCTTATCCCAAACATCCTTCTGAATATTCTCCAGCCTTCATACGAACTGTAGATAAACAACCTTGAAATCAAACTCACTAAATACAACAACTCTCAACAACTGATTCCTCCAAATATCACTTCCCAAGAGTAGATTCTTATCCTCAACATTCATTCTGATCCTTTCATTTGAAGTGACCCATAACCTCGGCAATTTCGTTCTCCACGAACAACATAACAAGAACATTCCACGAAGACTCATCTGAACGAAGAAACCTCTCCTCAAACAAATCCTCAAGTTGACTCTTCAACTTTCTCAATCTAGAAGCAAACCTCTTATAGGCATTCCTCGAATTCGAACTACTTCTAGTAACAAAACCCATTAAGACTTCACCTTGCACTCTCACACCGTTCCACTTACTTCATCATGAAACACTTATAAAAAAAATTACATCCAATAGGTCACATGCCTTTATATTTCTCTCACCAAGATCCAAATCTCTTGTTACGCAAACCATAACGCTTCTCTTCTTTCCGACTCAACTAATTTCACACTGTCAAGCTGGCATGATAAGTCCATCCCATCCAACACGATCCCGACTACTATCAACAAGAGATTAAGGGTGATCAGTTCCTCAATTTATCAATAGATAGTCAACAATCATGAGGTGGCATCAACCATCGTTACCAAACCACAACATCATCTTCAATCTTACCCTTCAAGCTACTTAAACATAACCATGCTTGAAGCATCAACTGCTCGGTAATACTTACATCTTACAATCAGCGGTATACTGAACCAACCTCCTGCACAACACTTCGGAGAAGAAACTTCTCCCCCACTTATTTCACACGTACCTCTGCAGACAACAAAAAGAAACAATCAAGTATCGATAGTGTTTCACACACATGTCGCATACCAAAAGGGAGTAAACACATAAACAACCTGGCCGATAGACCGACCTACTCTGATACCACTATTGTAACACCCCTTCTAATAAACCCCGAATTAAACGATATAATTAAAATCAGAGAAAATAAAATTTGCACGGAAGGAGTGTCACAACATCAATTCACATATTCAAGAAAAACGGACATGACATATTCGTCACTTTAATCATTTAATCACATACATTCATGGCATATACTTTCTTTTTCGTGCAAACGCAACAGAATCATAATAACTTCATCTCCAAAGGAGGAATCAAAATATAAAATTCAAGGCATTAATCCATACGGTTCATACACCAAACATGTTATCAAGTCATAATATACATACATCAACATATAATCAAAACAATGAGTTATATACAAGTATAATCCATATACAAAATATACGAGTTCGAATGCGGACACCTAACCCCCAAGTGTTACAACCAGAGCATCGACTCGATAAACTAAAATAAAATGGATTACAATCCAAATGCATCTGCTAAGCCAGTGCCTCGCACTACCGTCTTCGGTACCTGAACAATGCCGTAGCAAGCATTTTCCAACAGAAGGGTAAGAATTCCAACAAACATAAAGTATGTAATTTAAAGCAAATGAAATGCATTAAATAAAGAAATCTTACTCTTTTTCCAACTCTTATATAAACTACATAATATATTCATTTAATCAAATTCTCATATTCAACAACTCAAAGAAAACAAACACAATCAATTTCATTTACCAATTAGCATATAATGCATAATATTCAATAACACATAAACTCAATAAAACGTGTACGTGCGGCTCGACACAACGACACGACTCATGCATGTGGTACCAATCATCTGTTATCCTTCGGACTTGCCGATGTCTATCCCTCAGACAGATAATCACAAAAGCCCATTCCCTAAGCTTTCAAACCCCCACTCTGAGTTTGGGACGAGCCACTAGCCTCCACGAGACTAACAGACATCGCCTCTTGACACGACTTATGATGTGGTGTGCAATTCAATCAACAACAATATGCAAATCAAGACATCCCTCTATCTCAATTACAAGCATACATCACCATAATTCAACCCTATAAATTAATCTCACAACATTGCACAACAAACATCATTTATTTCATTTTCAACAATTATCACACAATACCAAAATATTCATAAACCAAACACATCATTTCCGGAATCGGAAATTAACCAAATATCTCGAATATTCAACACATCTACAGTTTAATTCATCTCCGATCATACTCAAAATATTAAGTTTTACCTATTAATCGTAACCAGTTATATTAATTAATCACACAACAACATAACATTTATAAACCGAACATGTTATTTCCGGAATCGGTATTTCACAATACAATTCCAATATACCACACGTCTACAATTTAATTCCTCTCCGGTCGAATCCAAAATATCAAATTTTATCGGTAAACTGTAACCGATTATATAATTAATCACACTGTTAATTATAATATATATTAATATATTAACTAAACTATTTTACTTATATATATAATATAAAACTAACACTAGGTTAGTTAGAAATATATATATATATATATATATATATATATATATATATATATATATATATATACACACGGTTAGTTAACATGTATATATATAATGAAAATTAATATTTTATTAAACTAATTTAATATAATTAAATAAATACTATAATAACATTCTCCATTTCTCCTTTATTATTTTTCGGTCTCAAAAAAATAACTCCACCATAATTATCTACGTGTTTAACTTAGTTACCCCGTCAAATTTCATTAATTTTCGGATAACTAATTTTACCGTCTAAACCGGCTAATTCGAAACAATACAGTCCCGATCAGTCTCCGAAAATGTCGCAAGATCAAAAAATTACTCAACCATAATTACCTACATGTTTAACTTAGTTACCCCGTCAAATTTCATTAATTTTCGGATAACTAATTTTTTCGTCTAAACCGACTAATCTGAAACAACACAGTCCCGATCGGTCTCTGAAAACGTCGCAATCTCAAAAAATAATTCAACCATAATTACCTACGCGTTTAATTTAGTTAGTCCGTCAAATTTCATTAATTTCCAGATAATTAATTTTACCGCCTAAACCGAAGAAAAAAAACCGAAATCAAATGCAATAAAAACATACTAGATGTTTAGAGGAAGTCTAACCCTTACCGATTAATCTCCGAAGAAAGCTCTTCGATTTGATTCCAGAAATTTCTCCTCTTCTCTTCGACCCTAGCTTTTCCCTCTTTCTTCTCCTCCTGCTACTTTCTTTCTCACTTCTCTCTGTTTCACAATATCTGATTTTTTTCTAACTTTATAAACTAACCTCACTTCCTATTATACTACTTTATTATATAATATAAAAACTAACTTATATTATTATATTATAAAACTAATATATATTATTATATTATAAAACTTATATACTTATAACATATATATAGCTTAGTTATTTTATATAATAAAACTAATTCATATTATTTAATTAAACTAATTTAATATAATTAAATAAATACTTTAATAATTTAATTATCACCAATTAATCAATTAACACACATAATAATATATACACATCAAAATACGATATTACCATATAAAAATAATCATTTTTCGATAAATCGAATAAATCAAAATAATCGACTATCGGACCGAATAACCCATTAAATAATTAACGATTTACCAAAACAAACATCAACCGGTCATTTTTAGAAAATAATAATATAAATAATATTAATTAAAACTATTAGAAATCACATACCGGACCGAGTAGTATACTATCGATTAAGTAAATATAATTAATCAAGATAAATATTATTATATCAAATACTATTTCCCGGTCAAATCGATTAAATCCGACTTTATCTCAAACGGTCAAATTCCAATAATAATATTATTTCTAATATTATTGCTCCGGTAACTGACTCGCATTAAATCTCCGGTTAACCGAATAAAATTCAACTCTACTTGATAAATCGATAGCACTTCTCAAACGATACCGACGATCTGATTAATTAGCAAACTTCATCTAAATTAAATAATTAATCTTTATTTAATTTAATTAATTAATTAATTAAATTCAGGTTGTTACAAAGGGCACTACAAAAGTGACTGCCCAAAGCTTCAGAAGGAGAAGCCTAAAAATAAGTTTATCAAGGAAAAGAAGAAAAGCCTCATGGCTACATGGGATGATTCTGACACATCTGAAGCTGACTCAGAATCAGATGATGAAAGAGTAAACATAGCTCTCATGGCAAACGTATCAGAAGACAGTGAAGGCTCTGGTTCAGACTCAGAATCAGACAATGAAGAGGTATTCCCTGACTTTACCATAAACTTTACTAAGGCTGAACTTGCTAAAAGCCTAAATGAAATTCTGGAAAGGTATCAGCAGATCAGAGTCAAATTCAGAAACCTGAAAAGGAATCTTGCTTCTGACTCTAATAAGACTGAGAGTCTCAGATTGGAGAATTATGAGTTTAGAGAAAAAGTTTCAAAATTAGAAAACCAGTTGCAAAACTCTCAGAAGGAAACAATCTCTGAAACTCCAAGCAATGCTGATGAGATCATCAAAGAGTATGATCACATCTTTCAGAAGTTTCTAGCTAAAAACATAGACAGAAGCAAGATGGCTTCAATGATCTATGGAGTTAGCAGAAATGGCATAAAAGGAATAGGATATCAAGGTAAGGTACCTACACCAAAAAATGCCATGGACTTAGTTATAAAACACACACCACTCAATTCACATTTTAGATATGGGCACACATATGACATAAAATACACAAGTAGTGATTATTCCGTCAAACCAAAATTCAACTAGAATTTTGGTAAAACTAACAAATCAGGACCCAAGAAAATGTGGGTACCTAAGGATAAAATCATACATGTGGCAGATATCTTTAGCAGCAAGGCTAAGACACCAGTCATGGTACCTGGACTCTGGCTGCTCACGACACATGACGGGAAGAAGGCATATGTTCCAAAGCCTGGAACTTAAGCCTGGAGGCCACGTAGGCTTTGGAGGAAATCAGAGAGGAAAGATTATTGGCTCTGGAACAATAGGTAATGGAAATCTTCCCTATATAAGCAATGTTTTATTAGTTGATGGATTAATGCATAACCTGTTATCCATAAGTCAATTAAGTGATAATGGTTATGATATAATCTTCAATCAAAATTCATGCAAAGCTGTTAGTCAGAAAGATAAGACTATCCTATTTAATGGAAAGAGGAAAAACAACATTTATAAAATAAAACTTTATGAACTAAAGAGTCAGAATGTAAAATGTCTACTGTCTGTTAACAACGAGCAATGGATCTGGCACAGAAGATTGGGACATATTAATATGAGAAGAATATCTCAAATTAACAAACTCAATATGGTCAGAGGACTTCCTAACTTGAAGTTCAATTCCGATGCTCTGTGTGAAGCATGTCAGAAAGGAAAGTTTGCAAAACCTGCTTTCAAATCCAAAAATGTTGTTTCCACCTCTAAGCCATTAGAACTTCTGCACATTGACTTATTTGGACCAGTAAAAACTGCTTCAATCAGTGGCAAGAAGTATGGGTTAGTAATCGTAGATGACTATAGCAGATGGACATGGGTAAAGTTCTTAAGACAAAAGGACGAGTCACACTTTGTGTTTGTTACCTTCTGTAACCAAGTTCAGAATGAAAAGGATCTTAGAATTGTCAAAGTCAGAAGTGATCATGGTGGAGAATTTGAAAATAAAGATTTTGAATTATTCTTTAATTAAAAAGGCATTCTGCATGATTTCTCTTGTCCTAGAAATCCCCAACAAAATGGAGTTGTAGAACGAAAGATTAGAACATTGCAAGAAATAGCCAGAACCATGATCAACGAGACTAACGTCGCTAAGATCTTCTGGGCAGAGGCAATAAGCACATCATGTTACATTCAAAATAGAATCTCCATAAGACCTATTCTGGAAAAGACTCCATATGAATTGTGGAAGAACAGTAAGCCCAACATTTCTTATTTTCACCCATTTGGATGTACATGTTTTATTTTGAATACAAAAAATTATTTGAACAAGTTTGACTCTAAGGCACAAAAGTGTATTATGTTAGGATACTCTGAACGCTCAAGAGGGTACAGAGTATACAATAAAGAAACACATATTGTTGAAGAGTCAATCAGTGTTAGGTTTGATGATAAGCTTGACTCTCAAAAGTCAAAGCAGAATGAATTCCTTGCAGGTATGGAAGTTGAACTCACAGGTACTGAAGACAACTCATCAGAGGCTCTCAACAGAGACACTCCCTCAATAGCTGAAAGAGTCACTACAAGCAATCCAACACCTTCTGTTGATTAACTCCAGAAAAGACTATCCAGAAGAAGCATTGATCACCCAAAAGATACAATTTTAGGAAGGAAGAAAGATCCAATCAGAACAAGATTAACTTTCACAAACTCTGAAGAATCTCTCATGGGAATGGTTTATGTGATTGAACCAACAACAATTGATGAAGCACTTCTAGACAATGATTGGATTCTGGCAATGCAAGAGGAGCTGAATCAATTCACCAGAAATGACGTATGGGATCTAGTTCCCAAACCAAAAGGATTCAACGTCATTGGTACAAAATGGGTGTTCAGAAACAAACTGAACGAACAAGGTGAAGTCATCAGAAACAAAGCACGATTGGTAGCACAAGGTTATAGTCAACAAGAGGGGATAGACTATACAGAAAGCTTTGCTCCAGTCGCCAGGTTTGAATCTATCAGACTTTTAATATCATTTGCTGTTAATAAAGGCATCACTTTGTATCAGATGGATGTCAAAAGTGCATTCTTAAATTGCTATATAGATGAAGAGGTATATGTGCACCAACCCCCTGGTTTTGAGAGTTCTAAAAATCCAGAATATGTTTTCAAACTAAAGAAGTCACTCTATGGTCTGAAACAAGCTCCTAGAGCTTGGTATGAAAGACTAAGTAAATTCCTGTTAGAAAAGGAAATCACCAGAGAGAAAGTGGACACAACCTTGTTTTGTAAGACAGTTAAGATTGACATGTTAGTATGTCATATTTATGTTGATGATATCATATTTGGATCCACTAAACCCTCTCTGGGAAGAGAGTTTTCTAAATGTATACAGGAAGAGTTTGAGATAAGTCTAGGGGGAACTCAAATTCTTTCTGGGAATTCAGATAAATCAAACTCCAGAAGGAACTTACATTCATCAGAGCAAATATGTCAGAGAACTTCTGAAGAAATTTGATCTCTCAGAATGTAAGCCCTCAAGGATTCCAATGCATCCCACGTGCATTCTGGAAAAAGAAGAGTTAAGTAAAAAGGTAGAACAAAAGGTCTACAGAGGTATGATTGGTTCTCTTCTCTATCTGACGGCTTCAAGGCCTGACATTCTATTCAGTGTTTGCATTTGTGCTAGATTCCAATCAGATCCTAGAGAATCTCACTTAACAGCAGTTAAGCGAATTTTCAAGTATCTGAAAGGTACTGCTAATCTGAGTTTGTTTTATAGAAAATCAAGTGATTACAACTTAGTAGGATACTGTGATGCTGACTTTGCTGGAGACAGAGTAGAACGTAAAAGCACTTCTGGAAGCTGCCAGTTTCTGGGAGAAAATCTGATCTCATGGCCCAGCAAAAGACAATCCACAATATCACTATCAACAGTAGAAGTTGAATACATAGCAGCAGCTGGATATAGTACGCAAATGCTCTGGATGAAAAGTCAACTTGAGGACTTTAATATATTTGAGAGTAACATCCTTATCCTCTGTGATAATACCTATGCTATTTGTCTCAGCAAAAATCCTACTTTGCATTCTAGGGATAAGCATATAGAAATAAAACATCATTTAATTAGGGACTATATTCAGAAAGGGATCCTTAACTTAAAATTCATTGACATTGACCATCAATGGGCTGATGTCTTTACAAAACCTCTTTCTGAAGATAGGTTTAACTTCATTCTGAAACATCTCAGCATGAAGCTTTACCCAAAATAAATTGTTTTATTTACATATCTTAACCTTCAGAATTTTAGTTATTTTCTGTGAACTACTGATCAACCTGCCTTCAGAATTTTAGAAGTACAGATTGTATCAGAATCTATCCATAAAGATCTGAGCGTTTCATTTCAAGGATAGAAATGTGTTGTTCACGTAAGCAAACAGTTGTCATCCATTCATCACCTACCTTCTGAGGCTGAACACGCGTTCACTTTTCTGAAAGGTCAAAAGCGCTGATTGGGTGCATTGAGACACACGTCATGGGTAACCGTTCCAATATCTTTCTGAAATCCCCTAAAATCAGCTGTCATTAATGCTTATAATCATGACTAATTGTTTCTCTCTCTTACAGTTTATGTTTTCAAAATCTATTTAAACTCAAGTTTCACTCTTTACATTATTTCACTTTTACTCTCTCAATACATTCTAATTGTTTTCAGTTCGTACTTTCAAAAACCCTTTCATCTTTCTCAAATTTCTTGTGTGAACATGGCTTCTTCAAGCGTCCTAAACACCAGTACTCAGGGAACTGATTTTATGGAACAGTACGAAGAACCATACAGAACTCTACTCACGCCCATTGATAACCTGGAAGTTCTTTCAGAACTGATTGTTGATTTTGAAAGTCTTCAAGAAAATGGTTTCAATCTCTCTGAAGAGGTCAATGCTCAAGATGTAACAAATATTTTAACACCTTCTAGGGCCAACGTTTCCAATTCTTATAAAAGAATTCTGGATTCATGCTTCCTCCTCAAACCATCAAGTTACTTTGTATGTCATGGGGAAGAAGATTGTCATCACTGAAGACCTAATTTCAAGACTTATAGGTTACAGTGGTGGAGGTGTCAGGTGTATAGACATGGCTTAAAGATGTTCTGATGTTGCTTCAATTGCAAGGGAAATATTCACTCTGGGTCTACCCTCCACAAGATTAGGGATCTGAAGGATCATCACAGAATCTGGGCTAACATAATTCTGGGATGCATCAACCACAGGAAGCCAACCAGCTCTCCTGATTACATAAACATTGATCAGCAGTTTCTGATCTACTTTATCTCCAAGAAGACTAAGGTAAATCTACATCATTTGCTTTTTAATCATCTGAGGACCAGTGTAAAAGAGACAAGAGAAGATGAGTGTACCAAAAGGGATTGGATACCCCTAGGAAGACTCATATCAGATATTCTGACAGAGAATAGGCTGATAGAGCATCTAACTAAAGCACAGGAAATTAGCTCACTAGAAGCAACTGCTGGGAAGCCTCTGAATGCAAAGAATCTGAAAAAGATGAAAGTTATTGAGAACATCAAGAAGGAACCCAACGTTACTTCTTTTGCAACCATCAATTCCAGAAGAATTCCTCTGGATGATTTTCCTCTTTTCTCTGAGATTGACTCCAAGCCTGAGATAATCGTCAGATATTTGGATGCGTGTAAGGTAGATGGCACTGCACCAGGGTTAAATATCCAGGACTTACAACAAGCGACTCCAGAAGTTGTTTTGAAGAAGACCAAGAAAAGAAAGGCAACAGCAGAAGGATCATCCCAAAGGACTCCAAAAGCTGATAAAAAGAAAGGTAATCCTTCTTCTGTCACTGTTTTAGAATCAATAACTATATCAACATCTGAACCCTTAACTACCCAATCAGAAATTCCAACCCAACAAACTTTTGATGACTTTGACATAGGGTTTGATCCCTCAGAAACTCTAAGTCTAAGAGAAACTCACTCCCTTTCTATCAATCCAAATCCTGAACCAACTCAACCAGAACTTGCCAAAGTTCTGTCTGACATTGACTCTTTTGACCAAGATATTTCAGCTCCCACACCACAAAATCCAAATCCTCTAATCCCTGATAATCCAAAATCTGAAACTACTACAGACGTTCCACAACCAGATATTCCACTACCTCTCTCTCCACAACAAGATATTCCTCATCCACCATCTCCACAACCTGAACAATCACAACCAGAAGCTCAAACTTCTGAGAACCAACCTTCTGAGACCTATGAAACAGAACCTCACAATCTTACAAGCAACCAATCTAAAGAACCTACTTCAGATTCAGATACAATCCCTATTCCAGGAATCAATGAACCACTTTCCATCCGCATGCCTCTCACCATCCTGGACATTCCACAAATTCCTTCTTCTCTAGAATCCACACCACCAAATTCCCCAACTAGTCCAATCATCATAATCGATTCTCCCTCTCCTTCACCCAAGAGCAATCCAAATGACAACGTAAGACTTGTCATTGATCCAACTGTACTGGAATGTTTAACTTCTATATCTCACAAAACCAAAACTGCCATTCCAAAACCAAAACCATCTGAACCCACACCAGATGTTGGTACAAGTTTATTGATGTTTGAAATAGGAATATAGAAATGGATAACCTCCTTGAAGCAAGCTAGTCTAGAGATGACTAATCCTGCTGCTTCTGATTATCTTTGGACAAGTTTCAGAAACTGGCTAAGTTCTGAAACATTGAAGCTAAAAGAACAGAGCTATGAACAGGTTCAACAGAATTTCAGTGATATGCTAAAGGTTTTTGAAGACCAAGTTCTGAGCCATCTGCTCAAGGAAGAGATTCTCCCTCTGGACAATGCTCCCTGGTCAGAACATCGTCTCTCAGATGAAGTTCAACCAGAATCAGAAGGTCTTGCTCTGACTGCTGCTCAAGAAGAGATGATCTCAGTAGAGGAAATGGTTCAATGTGATCAAGTTGCAGAATACTCTGAGAAGTGTCCTGATACTGAAGAATCTCCAGCTCCTTCCTATGAAAGGCAAACTCTGGAAGAATTGAAGAGAGCAAATGCTGTTATCCAGGAAAGGTTGGATAAGCAGGAGGATACGAACAAAGAAATCAAGAGCATCTTGAGAAAACAAGAGGAAACTAACACCCAGATCAAGGGCTTGCTAGAAGCTTTGTTCACACGCCTTCCTCCTCCCTCTTAGATTCTCTTCTGTTTTAAATCTGTTTATCTGTAACGTTTGTTTTACATTGCTTCTGTTCTGAACTACTTATCACTGCTTCTTGTTTTTTAATATAAATCAACTTTTTAGCTCTGATTATATTTTCTTTTTGATAACTGACAAAAAGGGGGAGAAAGTAAGATGTTTTCAATAACGGTTTACTATGACAAAAGTCTCAAACATTCTGAAATACTTAACCTCTATCTTCTGAAAAGCTTGAACAGGTACAAAACTCTGATAAAAGACGCAGTTAAAGTCTGAAGCTCAAAGACTCAAGGAACTTAAGGGAAGTAATCAACTCAGGGGGAGTTTTTCCTCTCTATTCTAAAAATGTTTATTCTTTATTTTTTAATTGAAAAATCTGGTTTTTGTCATCATCAAAAAGGGGGAGATTGTTACAACATAGTTTGATTCTACAACCCTTGGTTAGAGTTTTGATGATAACAAATACAAGAAATAATAAATACAAAGAATAAATACAAAGAACAAATATGCTCTTGAAAAATATGTTTTATGTATGCAGAAGTTCTGATCTGATCAACATTAGAAGATAAGCCATAAAGTATTACACGCTGAAGCAATCAAATTATACGCTGAAGATTGGTGACCAGAACCTACGCTTAATTACAATAAACTCTGATTCTGTACAAAGACATATCAAACCAAGTCATCAATATTCTGAAGCGTCGTCAGCAGTTAAGGAAAGAAGACTCTAAAGCGTTACTGAACATTCAAGATATAATTAATTCTAACAGCTTTCTTCAGACAAGATCTTATCCAAAAGGAAAGAGTGTTAATAACATTAAACTTGCTTTATGGACAACGTCATTACATTGCCTATATAAACAAGTCTGCTTGCAAAAAGAAGCACATACGTACACACAACAATTTGCAAAAGATCACCAACCACGCATACTCAAGCTCTTGAAAATTCATTCTTTATTCTAAGCTAAACCTGTGTAATTTATCACAGTTGTGATAAACTGTTTTGTTAGAAAACAGCAACACATTTTTGTTTAATCATATTGTAAAAGATTTCCTTGAGATTAACCAGATTGTGGTTGTACTCAAGAAGACTTTAACAGTTGTTAAAGTAGCTTTGTAATCTTTTAAGATTAGTGGATTAAGACCTCGTTGGAATGAGGCGAAATCACCTTGATGGATGGACTGGAGTAGTTTGAGATCAAACGAACCAGGATAAAAATACTGTGTCATTAAGCTGTTTTAGATCCAAGTTTTCAATTCAACCCCCCCTTCTTGTGTTTTTCACATCTTCAAAAACAACTAAGGGAAAACTAACCCAGTGCTATTCCTAGTGTTATCATGCAATGGTTGACCCTAAGGTTGAGGATAAAGGAGAATCCTATCCTATGTTCACATGTTAGAGGGAGCTTAACAAAACTATCCTATAGGGAACATGCAATGAGAGCGAAGTCGTGATCTCAATGTCTAAATTGAGTGACTCATCGATCAACAAATAAAGATGAAAAGCAATAAACATCCTATAGGGAACATGCAATGAGAGAGAAGTCGTGATCTCAATTTCTAAATTGAGTGACTCATCGATCAACAATTAAAGAAGCAAAACAATAAAAATCCTATAGGGAACATGCACTGAGAGCGAAGTCGTGATATCAATTTCTAAATTGAGTGACTCATCAATAAACAAACAAACACAACACATAAAATCAGACAAAAAAACCAGAGGGCCTCCTAACATATATCAGCAACAGAGGTCCCATCTTGCAGTTAGAGATTTATGCAGAATGAAAGTGGGAGAAAGGATGTGATATAATACCAAACAGATAACTATCTGTAGTAGTCAAGCAAGAACAAAAGAAACCCAAAGAAACTTCAAGCAAGCTGGCATCAGTAGACAAATTGAGTCAGCAATTGCACCATCAAGATGTAAGCAATTTATCAGATATGAACAAATCCCATGGGTAATGTATGGCATTCACAATCATAGATATGTGTATCCTGCATAAACCATCAAGCATGCCAAACACAAAAATAATGCCAATAATAAACTGTGTTCCACAAATAAAGTGGAACACAAAAGCCTTAAGCCAAAAGTGGAAACTTTCTCAGAGTACCTCGCATATTCAACAACCAAGTTAGTATTCCATAAGGTGAAAAAGTGAGAAAAAACATGATGGCTTTTGACATGATAAACAAGAAGAAACAAGCATATGCACAGATTAGGTCAAGAAAAGCAGGGGAATGTTGCTCCTTTCTATCACCATGTTAAATTGACAATTGAATGTCAATCAAGGATCATAAGAGCTTGAGAATAATAAAGACCATGAAAGTCAGTAGCAAACACACTTCAATCATGCACAATTGATTCAAACACAACTTCATGAATACAAAAGGAGATGAAACCTACATAATGCATTAGGATGGTTCAAAACATTCAAGTATGGGACATTAAGTCAAAATGGCTTGATGCTAAAATGGATAAATCAGAACCAACATGATCATTAGGTTCGCAATTATAGGCCTCACTCAAGTTCATTGGCCATCCAACAAATTGCAATAAGTCATGCAAACATAATTGGGTACTGTTGTACCCCACAATTTTCCCTCTCCTTTTTATCAACATTTCTCATCACAAGGCCCTTGGAACTCAAGATCAAGCTAGGGTTTACTCAACTCAAGACACCTCCTTGCACTGTTAACCTAAATTAGGGTTTGAATTTGCACAGCGATGTTTTGACCTACAATGTCCAAAGTGACTTTCATACTTCATGTTGGACTCACAAGTTTGTCCATACCAAGTTTCAAGCTTGAATCAAGTTTTTGCCCAGTCAATTGGACAGTTGACCTAAAAATCAACTATATTGGGGGAAAAGTCAACTGTGGCCAATTGTCAGTCAAACCTCATGAATTTTGACCCACATAAACATTATGAACTCATGTGAACCATTTGATCAAGTTTGGATCATAATTCCACAAGAAATTTGATCAGATCACCAAACGGGCAAAATGGTTATTTTTAGGGTTTTGACTGTGCAAAGGCAATTTTTGACTGTTTGACCTAGCCAATGGAAAATCAAGCTCAACCATGGACTCAAGGACTCAATGACATAATCTTGACCCATTCAACAAGTCCAAAAGATCTCAAATGCATAAGATTGACAGATGAATTTTTCAGTCAATTGATCAAAATTTAACTGTATACTGAAAAGTCAAACTTTGACTTTTTGGTCAAAATCAAGTGCCAAGGTTCATTTTTCATCAAGACATGCCAAATTATGAAAATTGTGCATCATGAAACCGAAAAATGCAAATTAGGGTTTAAAATGGAAAAATTTCATAACTTAGAAATTTTCTAAGTTATGAAATTTTCTTATTTTTTCCAAACTTTGTCCCACTTTTTCACCAAGATGAAAATGGATTCAAACAAAACTTGCAACATGAAAGTTATAGTCCATCACAAAATATACAACTTTTATGCACAAAGTTTTCTCAAAAGAAGCTTGTATCTCAAGTTATAATTATTGGAACAAGGGAATCTAAAACTTTTAACTTAGAGAAAATTTGCCCTAATCTAGGCAGGATTCGGACCCATCTTCTTGGCCACTTTTCACATAGTTCCACTTGGAATTTCAAGTTGCATTGCAAAGACGTATTATAGTACATGTTCCAAGCTTTCCAAATTGTCCAAGAACTCTTCAAACACCCTTGTGGTTAGAGAGAATCGAATGCTTGAAGTTGGCAAAAACTCACTTTTGTCCATGACCAATGCATGTTCATAACAATTTGCAATTCTGATCTAGCTAGCTTGGTTTGACATTACAGGCCTCAAAACCAATTTGTACTCCTTAATTTAATGCATATCCATTGTATTAAGGTATTGTCTTGGTCATTAGGGCATTATACACTAGTTTAAGCTTTAAAAGGAAAAAGCAACAATGCCATTTTTGCCTAAACTTCACTTTATGTCAAAACCAAATCCTTGAGGCATGGGGCCAGATCTTTGAGGCAAGATCAAGGCCACTAATTCCAGTAACCAAGAACAAAAGATGCAGCATGATTTAGGGCTTGTGCAGGCCTGCATTGGGAGGACACATACTCTTGCTTGAAAAAGAAGAAAAGGGAGAAAACATGGACAACCTCTCATATCTGTTAACACAAGCTGAGACAAACATTGTAGACAAGTTCCATACCTCCCAACAAGCCTAAAACATGACCCTTTCATCACTCAAACCTCCTCATACTCAGAACCACAGTTTTTCTGCAAAATAGGACAGGTTCTGCATTTTGTAAGCCACAACAAAATTCCATCGTGCGTTTTGTCCCAAGATAGTTCCAACACCTTCCAATCAACTCACTTGAACTATCCCAGGCCCCCATTGCAAGCTGTAACACCTCTAACACACTTTGCAATTTTCATTTCAAAGCTCTGTAGGTTGAGTTCTACAGCACGATTCAAGTTGTTTCAAAGCAAGCCAAGCATTGGAGAAGCTTCCTTGGACCTCAGGCAAGCTCAAGAGAAGCTCAAACACCATTGAAGGTTGCTGCATTGTCCAGCTCGAAGTCAACTGAAACAGGTATTTCATGGACTTCTATATCCCTATTTAGGAATGGTTAGTCTTAGGTTTGTGAATGAAATATGTTGTACTCATAGCCCTGAAGCCATATATATGCTTAGTTTTCATTTACATTAATCGTGATGAGAGAATTTCACTCATGAACTTTCTGAAAAAAACTAGGTTAGAAATTAGGGCCAGAGAAATTCTCTCTGGTCTTTGAGAGTTAATCCAAGGTTTTTATATGGTTGAATTCGTTGTTTAATTCTCTACAATGTTCATGTTATGAGTTAGTTTCTCAAAATCAAAGAATCAGGAGATAGCATTGTAAGTGCAGAATGCGTGTGTTGTTTGAAACTGAGGAAGAAGATGAAGTTGCTTGGGCTGGGCCTGAGTTGCTTTTGCTTTTCACACATGCATATTCAGCTGGCACCCCCTGGCCCATTTGCTTGCACATTTGTCATTTTTTGCATTTTATTTCATTTTTGATTTTGATATTTTATCTTCTAACATAAAAAATACCTAAAAAATTATTTTCATAAATTTTTATATTTATTTGGAATTTATTCTAATTGTTATTAGTATAAAAAAATATTTAAATGCTTTATATTCTTTTTTATTAAAATCTAAAATAACCTAAAAAATATATTTATTTTCATTTATTATTTTTATCCATATTTAAAAACATTTTCTTGAATATACACATTTTTTTTATAAATAATTAATTCTTTATCTTTATACATTTAATGTATTTAATACTTATGTATTTTATTCTATTAAAAAAGGAAAATAAGAGCAAAAAAACATCATAAATAACACATGTTTATTTTTATTAATATTACATACCAACAATACCTCTTTACAGTATACTTTTATTTTTTTGTACAAATTGATATATATATATATATATATATATATATATATATATATATATATATATATATATATATATATATATATATATATATATATATATATATATATATATATATATATATATTTGTAAATTAATAATAAATAATGCTATTTATTTAAGAAAATTAGGGTTTTTGCCCTAAATGAAAAAAATAATTAAAATTGTTTTTATTTTTTTACATTTCACATTGAAAAAAAACTTTTTACATACTAAAAACATTTTGGCATAATACATTTTATTTACATTTATTTATTGTATTGTATTCAATTATTGTACATTTAAATATCGTATCTTATACATTCGATATGGTTGTAATAACTTAGAATTTACTTTCTTGTCAAATATCCCCAATTCAAATTTGTACCCCCCTCCCTATATCATATTATAATAGTGTAGTATTTAAATTCCCGCACATTTAAAAGCTTTCAATTATGCCATGTTTAGACCTAGGGTTTGTATGCAATTAAAATCAATAATTAGGTTGACCTAATCTAAGATAAATATGCATGAAAAAACAAACACAATGCACACTTGCACCCCTAGGGTTACAATCCACTTGTTGTCTTCAAAAATGGGCCATGGTTGCATGTTGAGTACTTTGGCAAAATAAAAACAATAAAAAAGATCATAGTCCCTCGACGATGCTATTTGAGTTTCCTAAACAAAATGATCAAGTCCCTCAAGAAAATTGCCAAAGATACTTGACACTATTGCTATCATGGTCTATACGATGACCCGCGCCTGTTCCGTTAACATCCTAACACAAGGTTGTCCACCAAATACAATGGCGGAACAACACTGTTAAAAGGGTTAAAAAACATAAGAAAGATCTTTGGGTAAAATAGGGTAGACAACTCTTAGTTACTTGATCAACTTGCAAAAACATCCTTGCTATCTTCAAAACACACTTCACCATACAATTTCAAAACCCTACTTTCAAACATTGGAAACTTTTCAAAAGACAAAAACACCTTTGTATACATTCAAACAAGAATCATTACAAAGGTTGCCACAATGATGGCCTCTTTTCAAAAACATCTTTCAAAACCACACACAAAGCACCATTTCAAACAATTGAAGAGCACCATTTCAAACAATTGAAAAGAAAAGCAAGTGATCTAAGCAAGTAACTAAGAGCCCATGGATAACCCTGGATAGAAAGGATGATAATACCTTCCCTTTCTATAATCTACTCCCCGAACCCAAGAAAACATCTCAAAGGTCTTTCCTATGCTTTTTGGCCTTTCCTTAGGATAAAATAAAAAGTCGGTGGCGACTCTTGCTAAACCGAAAGATTTGCGAACACAAACGCAAAATCCCAAAGTCAGTTCTCCCACCGTATCACCAGAACTGGCGACTCTGCTGGGGAAAGTCTTTAAAAGTGGAGTAACCTTAGGGCTTAGATCACCCTTTGAATGATTATTGTTTGCTTTGATTGCTTTATATTTTTGTTCTCTTGTTTGGGCTTGAAATCCTCCACCCGGATTTGGGAAACATTCATAGATAGCAATACGTTGTGGAAACTGTGTGGGGTATACCGACACGGTTGAAGCAATAGCTATATTAGTGCGACATATTTGTGAGTACTGGTAGCCTTTGAGTCAATCAAAGAGAATACGGGGCCACTGAGTGATGTCATGAAGCACTAATGAACTAGAACCTTACTTGACCATCTTGGTCTTTCATTAGGGGTAGTGAGATAATCGGCTTTGGTGCAGTCCGAAGTTGGTAGATACTCGATACTACACTTATTGAGGGTTGTTTTCTTGGAATATTTTGGTCGCTAGTTAAGTGGCTAAACCAAAACAATGAACATAGAAAACAATCCAATGATATTGAGCTCCTTAGAACCCGATTACTATTTATAGGACAGGTTTTGAGCCAACTAAACTCAAGAGGATACCTACCTATGAAACCTCATGCAAGCCTGAAACTAGGGTTTTGTGTGACTTGCTTGTACATGTGCTTGTGCATACATCATGAACATCATAAAGCATCATATGCATCCACTAACCATTTCAAGGGTTTGGATCTTCATCTTTGTTCTTGTTTTGTAGGTCATGGAATCTCTTCGCAGGAAAACTATCCAAATCAACCTTGTGAGGATCCCTCCTCAACTCAAGGAGCTTACTTCCAAGATTCCAGAGAATTCTCTCTTCAGTGAAAGACATGGTAGACTCCTCAACATGGTCAACACCAACATTGAAGAAGACATGGTGAAAGTCCTCTTCCAGTTCTTTGACCCCCTACACCACTGTTTCACATTCCCTGATTATCAGTTGGTGCCTAATTTGGAGGAATTTTCTCAACTCCTGAGAATTCCTATTCTTAATCAACTACCCTACAACGGTACGGAAAAAGAACCAAAACCTGAAGATGTTGCTCAAGCATTACACTTACAACCATCTGATATCAAGGGGTAGTGGGAAACCAGAAGTGGTGTCAAGGGATTCTTGGCAAAGTTTTTGTTTGAGAAGGCACAAGAATTCTGGAATTCTCTTGATCTACAAGCCTTTGAAGAGATTGTGGCACTCCTTATCTATGGGTTGGTCTTATTCCCAAACCCTGACCAACTTATAGATGTGAATGCTGTCAAGATTTTCATATCCAGGAATCCCATACCTACATTGCTTGGGGACATCCTACACTCATTTTACACACGAACAATGAGTAAAAGAGGTGTTCTCACGTGCTGTACTCCTCTCCTAGCAAGGTGGTTTATTTCTCACCTTCCACAAGCAGTTTTGAAGAACGAGCAGGGTTTGAGTTGGTCACAATGATTGATGACCCTCACACATTCTGATGTACATTGGTGTTCTCGGTCCAGAGAAAATGTCATCATCATTGATTATTGTGGGGAATTCCCTAATGTCCCACTACTTGGTATTAGGGGAGGCATTACCTACAACCCCTGTCTAGCTTTAAGACAATTTGTATATGCTCGGAGGGATGGCCCTCATGACATGCTGATTCATGACCTAGTTTTTGACTTCGACAACGATGCGTAAGGACTTCGACAAAGGTTCATCGGAGCTTGGAGGATGCCTAACAAAGTGGATAGTAAGACACTGGGGCACAAGAATTCCATCCCCCTTGAGCCTTATCTCAGGTGGGTACGCACCCGCTCCCAGAATCTTATGATGCCATATCCTCACATTCTCCCCTTGATCAAAGAGCCTGTTATGGAAGGAGAGGTTCCATACACCATCCTACATCCTGACATGCCAACATCATGGGAGGAAATGCAAAAGAGTTGGATCCAACTCAAAGAAGAACGAGATACTTTTGAAGCCAGCTTCTATGCTAGTGAAAAGAAGGTTTTGGAGCTCACCCACCGACTTCACGAGGAGGAAACTCTCAACACTTACATCGCACCAAAAAGGATGGGCAACATCTTTTTACATTAAGAATTTTGTAATATTTCGCCCATGGGGCATTTATGTACTAACAAAATTTCTTCTTAATATGACGTGCGTTCCTTTTGTTTGCAACAAATTTGAATTTTTGAACCCTTGAATGCATTACATGAAAAACATACCATTCATCATATGTATAAACAGGTCTTCACTCCAGGTTTCCTTATCTTTCTGCCGTTTATTTCAGCAAGATGGATTTAGAGCAAACGGTAAAGGATCTGCAGGCACAAAATTCACAATTTCAGCAACTCCTCATGACCTTGGCAAAGGGTCAAGAGGATCTCAAAGTTCTGTTGGAGAAGAATAAAGAGAAGAAAAAGAAAAAGAGACCGGGGGTAGCCACTTTAAGAAGAAGGTTTGGGAGTGATGCTAGGAGGACTCTGGAGTTCCCTTCGATGTCTGACGAAGGAGCCGGCAAGGGGAAAGGAGTTACTGTACCTTCTGAGTCTGAGTTAGAAGAGGAGGAAGAGGAAGAAGACGAGGACTATTTCGAACAACAGTATCCACCAGCGGATGACAAATATAAGAACCTTGAAGACAGATTGGCAGCTATGGAGTTGTAGAGGGTGCCCGGGTTGGATTTTGAGGAACTAGGGTTGGTAGCTGGGATTGTTATCCGTCCCAAGTTCAAGGTGCCAACATTTGCCAAGTACGACGGTTTGTCTTGCCCTAAGATGCACCTGAGGTCGTATGTTAGAAAGATCCAACCTCATTCATCCGATAAAGATCTCTGGGTACACTTTTTCCAAGACAGCTTGTCTGGCACTTAGTTAGACTGGTTTTATCAGCTCGAGAGATCAGAGGTTCACAATTGGGAAGACTTGGTAGCTGCTTTTTATCGTCAGTATCAGTACAATGCTGATTTGGTGCCCACTCGTACCCATTTACAAAGTATAGGCATGGCTTCAAATGAAGGGTTTAAGGAGTACGCCCAGAAGTGGCGTGATCTGGCTGGAAGGGTACAGCCACCGCTATCAGATAGGGAATTAGTTGACATGTTTTTGGGGAACCTATCTGGCCCTTTCTTCAACCATCTAATTGGGAGCTCTTCTACGGGATTTACTGAACTGATTCTGACCGGCGAAAGGGTGGAGGCCGATATTAAAAGCGGAAAGATTCAAAAGGATGCTTCCGCATCCACGGCTGTTAAAAAACCATTCCTAGCCAAGAAAGAAGCATCTGATGTGTATTCTCAAAAGGGATTGGGAAGAACTGAGCGCCATCCGACTGTAGGGGCCGTGATGATTCAAAATTCGTCAAATGATCAACCTCGTAACAATCAGTCGAGACCTAATCAACAACGGGTAGAACGGCCACAACGGTAATTCACCCGCATCAACATGACGCCTGCTCAGGTCCTTCCCCATTTGTTGAAGCTGAATCTGACCAGTTTGAAAGAGGCGCCAAAAAACCCTAACACCTCCTCTCCATACTATCACTCTAACTTCAAGTGTGCTTACCATTTCGACAGTGCTGGGCACGATACCAATAATTGCTGGGCACTTAAGAACAAAATTCAAGACTTAATTGACGCCAAAGAAGTTGAATTTGATGCTCCTGAGAAGTCCAATGTTATATCTGCTTCGATGCCTAAGCACGGCCACAATGTGCATGCCATTTTGGAAGACCTCCATGTTACTAATGTTGCCAATCTGTTGACTCCATTGCTTGTGATTAAAGAAAATTTGTTGAGAGCCGTGATCTTTCCTGGTTGTGGTAAAAACTGTTATTTTTGTTTGAACATTCAAGGTGATTGTCCAATGTTGAAGTCAGGTGTCCAACGCCTGATGGATACTCAAAAGATACTTTTCCAGAAAACCCCTGTTAACACTTTCAATCCGATTACTCCTGATACTTGTGATACTTCAACCAACGATATTGCTATCATAACCATTTCCAACAATCCTCCCAAGGCTTGCAAAAGGCCTGTCAGGATTACACCCAACTTTGAATATGTACCTTTAAAGATCACCATGTCGGGACCTGTCCCGTACCAATCAAGCAAAATGATACCGTGGAACTATGGGGGAGAAATCTTCTACCATGGTATCAAAAAAATCGAAACAGTCTGAGAGATTTCTGAAGAAGACCCTGATATAGGGAACATCGCGGGTACAAGCAAAATAACCCGCAGTGGCCGAATCTTTTCTCCGGAGATTGCTCCCCCTCGAGCAGTTTTCGGACCCTTAAAAGCTTCTACACCTGTTGGGCCCTCTGTGCAAGGCCCAGTGATTGAAGAATTAAATACTCCTGAAGAAAGACCATCTGCTGATAATACCGACAAGGGTAAGGGGATACTGGAAAGGCCTGTCAGGACGAAGGCTCATGCTGTGGTTATCCCCGAAACCACTCAGAAGGAAATGGATGAAATCCTAAAAATAATCAGAAAAAGTGACTACAACATTGTAGAACAACTGGGGCAGACCTCTTCTAAAATTTCAATGTTGGCTCTTCTTCTTTGTTCTGAGGCCCATGCCAAGGCCCTAATCAAATTCTTGAAGGCGACACATGTACCCCAAGAGACTTCGGCTGACCAATTTCAGGAATGTGTGGCCAGTCTTACTGCTAACAACGGCCTGGGCTTTTCCGACGCTGACTTAACTCCTAAAGGAAGGAAGCACAATGATGCGTTACATGTTTCAGTTGAATGCCGGGGAACTACTCTCGCCCATGTCTTGGTTATACTGTTTCTTCCCTAAAGGTGCTGCCAAAGAAAGGCTTAGACCGTTTGGATTGCGAAGGTTTGACCCTCAAACCTAGTAACATCGTCGTTAGGGATTTCGATGGTTCCAAAAGAATGGTTCATGGAGAGGTTGATATTCCTATCAAGGTAGGCACCGAAGTGTTCAACTCCACCTTATATGTAATGGACATCCGTCCGTCATACTCGTGTTTTCTAGGAAGACCGTGGATCCATTATGCCGGGGCAGTTACCTCCTCTTTGCATCAGATGCTGAAATACCCTATTAAGGGTAAAATCATAACTGTGCACGGCGAGGAAGAGTACATGATCAGTCATCTCAATTCCTTTCGATATGTGGAGGTGGATGGCGAGTTCATTGAAATGCCTTTCCAACATTTTGAGGAAGTTTCTCCCGAAGTAGCAGCTGCGAAGACAACGGTTGAGGTGCCTATCATTCCCAAGCATGTATCTAGGATGGCATCTCTCAAAGACGCAGAGGCTGTGATTAAAGAGGGGAAGAGCACATTATGGGGACAGTTGCCTGACTTTCCCCATAAGACGGACACATTTGGTTTAGGGTTTACTGCTACAGGACAGAGGGCTATGCGTCGCTCCAAGGCTGGAGGGCCACCCGTCAAGATCTCACACCATGGAATCAATGCTGTAGAAGATGAAGATGAGGAGAGCCACTTTGAAGATTGGATCTTTCCGACTGTCGAAGGGGGTTTGAGCAATTGGGAAGCAAAGGATTTTGTTCCTATCACCTTTATCAACCAGTAATTTTATCTTTGAACAATTTCCCATTTTTTATGGTCTGTAATAACTAAAACAATTCGCACACTATTTTCACCTCATGCCTTGCCCGGGGCATGTAGGTCCATTTGTAAGGGCTTGATTTTCTTCATAATCATATGCCATGTTTTAGTGAATCATTGGACGTTTTTCATCTATAAACTGCAGTGTTCTTTTTCTTTCCTTTTTCATTTTTGTTTTGTTTAAGGATGGCTATCCCTTACACACACCCACACTCACAAATGCAGGTACCCATCCATTCCGGATTCCATGGGAAACTATTCTGTTTTAGCCTTCGATAACTCTGAAGATGTGGTCAATCATGCTGAGTACGAAGTTAACGAAGATTGTGAGGTGCCGGGAGAGTTAGCCAGACTTCTACAACAAGAAGAGAGGGCCATTCTGCCTCATGAAGAGTTGCTAGAAACCATCAACTTAGGGACAGAGGAGGACATGAAGGAAGTAAAAGTGGGTGCCAACCTGGAACCGAGTGTCAAGGAGCGCTTAGTGTAGTTGTTGAATGAATACATTGAAATCTTCGCTTGGTCTTATGAAGACATGCCAGGACTAGACACCGATATTGTGGTTCACCGTCTCCCTACAAGAGAAGATTGTCCATCGATCAAGCAAAAGGTTCGCCGAATGAGGCCTGACATGTCTGAGAAGATTAAGGCTGAAGTAATGAAGCAATTCAACGCTGGCTTTCTGGCTATTACAACCTATCCACAATGGGTTGCTAACATTGTGCCCGTACCCAAAAAGGACGGCAAAGTCAGAATGTGTGTGGACTATTGGGATTTGAACAAGGCTAGCCCTAAAGATGATTTTCCACTACCACATATCGACATCTTGGTTGACAACACGGCTCAGCACAAGGTATTTTCCTTCATGGATGGATTCTCGGGATATAACCAGATTAAAATGGCCCCCGAGGACATGGAGAAAACTACCTTTGTCACGCAATGGGGTACCTTATGCTACAAGGTGATGCCGTTCGGACTGAAGAACACAGGGGCAACCTATCAACGCGCCATGGTGGCTTTGTTTCATGATATGATACATCATGAGATCGAAGTTTACGTAGACGACATGATATCTCGATCACAGACATAATAAGAACACCTTGAACATTTGCAAAAGTTGTTTGCCAGGTTGAAGGAGTATAAACTCAGACTGAATCCAAGCAAGTGCACTTTTGGAGTTAGGTCTGGTAAACTTTTGGGATTTATTGTCAGCAACAAGGGAATTGAGGTTGATCCAGCTAAAGTAAAAGCTATACAAGAAATGCCTGCCCCCCGTACTGAAAAGGAGGTTAGAGGATTCTTGGGACGCTTGAACTACATCACGAGGTTCATCTCTCACCTGACATCTACCTGCGAGCCAATTTTCAAACTGTTGAAAAAAGATCAGGTAGTTGAATGGAACGATGATTGTCAAGTTGCTTTTGATAAGATCAAGGAGTACTTATTAGAACCTCCTATTCTAATGCCATCCGTCGAAGGAAGGTTGTTGATCATGTATCTGACTGTTTTGGATAACTCAATGGGGTGCGTGCTGGGTCAACATGACGAGTCTGGTCGAAAAGAGCATGCCATTTATTACCTTAGCAAAAAGTTTACCGACTGTGAGACTCGCTACTCATTGCTCGAGAAAACTTGCTGCGCTTTGGTATGGGCTGCTTGCCGGCTAAGGCAGTATATGTTGACTCATAACACTTTGCTGATTTCCAAGATGGATCCGATCAAGTATATCTTTGAGAAGCATGCTTTATCTGGAAGAATCGATAGATGGGAGATGATCCTGACTGAGTATGACATCCAGTATACTACCCAAAAAGCTATAAAAGGGAGTGTACTAGCTGACCATCTAGCTCATCAAGCCGTCGAAGATTATCAATCTATGAGATTCGACTTCCCTGACAAGGATATCATGACTTTGGACAACATCGAAGGTAACAGACCATATGACGGACCTGAACAAGGATCCCGATGGACCCTGTACTTTGATGGTTCTTCAAATGCACTTGGCAACGGTATCGGTGCGGTACTCATTTCTCCATAAGGTTGCCATACACCCTTCACTGCCCGACTTTGTTTCAGCTGTACCAATAACATGGCCGAATATGAAGCTTTCATCTTTGGTCTCAAGGCTGCTATAGACATGGGGATTAAATCTTTGGTCGTATTTGGGGACTCGGCTTTGGTTATCAGTCAAGTCAAAGGAGAGTGGGACACCAAACATCCTAATCTTATCCCATACAAAGAACATGTCCTGACATTGTTGCCTCATTTCGAGCAGATTACTTTCGAACATTTCCCGCGAGAAGAGAATCAGCTAGCAGATGCTCTGGCTACAATGTCTTCCATGTTTAAACTCAACTGGGATAACGAGGCTCCCCAAATTACTATCGAGCGAATGGACGAACCTGCGCACTGTCATGAGATTAATACCGGAGAAGTAGTGGAACAACCCTGGTTTCATGAAATCAAAAGGTATCTCCAGACTAGAGAATACCCTGAAGAAGCTTCCGTCAATGACAAAAAGTTCTTAAGGAGATTTGATGCCAAGTTCTTCTTAAGCAATGGCATCCTTTATAAGCGCAACCATGATTGTGTTTTACTCCGATGCATGGACAAAGCTAAAGCAAAGTTGATCATGACTGAGATACACAGTGGCACATTTGGCACCCACTTGAGCGGATATACGATGGCTAAGAAGATTCTAAGGGCAGGCTACTACTGGTCTACCATGGAAGCTGATTGTCATCAACATTCCCGTACCTGCCACAAATGCCAAGTCTATGCTGACAAGGTACATATTCCTCCTGTTCCTCTCAACATTCTGACAGCTCCTTGGCCATTCGCAATGTGGGGCATTGACATGATTGGAGAGATCAAGCCCATGGCATCCAATGGACATCGCTTCATCCTGGTGGCTATTGATTACTTCACCAAATGGGTCGAAGCAGCTTTCTATGCCTCAGTTACAAAGAATGTGGTTGCCCGCTTCATCAAGCAGAATCTCATATGCCGATATGGTATCCCCGACAGGATCATCACAGACAACGGTAAAAATTTGAATAATACTATGATCACCGCTCTATGTGAACAGTTCAAGATTTATCATCACAATTCATCTCCCTATCGGCCGAAGATGAACGGTGCTGTTGAAGCCGCGAACAAAAATATCAAGAAGATCATTCAAAAGATGACAATCACCTACAAAGACTGGCATGAGATGTTACCGTTTGCTCTGCATGGATATCGTACCACAGCACGTACTTCAACAGGGGCAACCCCATTTTCTTTAGTATATGGCATGGAGGCTGTTTTGCCTATGGAAGTTCAGATTCCTTCTTTAAGGATTATGAAGGACGCCGGTTTGAGTGAAGACGATTAGATTTAGACCCGGCTTGATCAACTCAATTTGATCGACGAGAAACGACTTACTGTTGTTTGTCATGGTCAGGCGTATCAAAAACGCATGATCAAGGCTTTCAACAAGAAAGTCAGGCGCCAAGTATATCAAGTCGGAGATCTTGTAATCAAGTGAATCATACTACCGCAAAGTGATCCCAGGGGCAAGTGGACTCCTACTTACGAAGGACCATTTGTAATCAAGAGCATCTTTTCTGGTGGGGCAATGATTCTGACCACCATGGACGGTGATGACTTGCCACACCCTGCGAAAGCAGACATAGTCAAAAGATACTACGCATAAAACGACCTGACAAGTTGAAAACCCGAAAGGGCGACTTGGGCAAAAATGGACATCCTGGTGAACCGAAAACCCTAAAGGGCGGTTCAGGCAAAAATTAGGGATAAAACAAAAAATCTGTACACCCGGCAAGTTGAAAACCCGAAAGGGCGACTTGGGCAAAAAAGGGTTTCCCGGTGGATCGAAAACCCGAAAGGGCGGTCCAGGCAAAAGTTAGGAAATTAAAGCGCATGACTATGTCTCGTCGGATCACTTTAAGGACAATCTCTCCACTGACAAACTCAGAGTTTCTGATCAATTCAACCATCTTCGGACGAAGCAACAAATGGACAAGATATTCAGAGTTGTGAAGGCTATAGAAGAATGGGAATCCCATGGAATTGTTACACATAGCCATCTTTCTTTTGTATAAATTTTTTTCAATTTTTACGACAACATTCTCTTACTAGGATGTCTGTCTCCTTTATACAAAGATACTCACGAAAGTTAAATACAAAGATACTTCAAAGTGCAGAAATTTGCTTGCCTTTCTTTTCTTTTTACACTTATGTTTTATTTGAAAACGTCCAATGTTTCATTAAATATGCATATGCATTCAAATATAATCACTGCTTGCAAATAAAACGAAATTGAAAAAGGGTAATTACTGATAGGTTGAAGGTGTGGGAAGATATCTTTGTGCCATTCCAGAAGGAATCCCCTACGATACATCATTCAGATCCTCAACAAAACTGAAACTTTGGAGTATTTCCCCAGCGGAGTTAAACTTCAAGATCCCCAGTAAAGCCAGTTTAATATAAACCTTATTCCCCAGTGGAGCCAGAGTATCTCCCCCACAGATTTATCTCCCAGCAAGATCGAAGATTCTTGGTCCCATTTCTCCAAGGCTTCAATTCCCCAGAAGAGATTTTCAGAGTTTCCCCAATATCCCAGGAAAGTCAACAAGGATTTCTCATCTTCAACAATCAAAGCTTTTGGAATCCCCAGCTTGGGTCGAAGATTTATATTCCCCGACAGCAATCAAAGATGTCATTATCTCCAGCTATCCAGGATTTATCTTCCTCAGCAAGACATCTATTCAGCTTACATGCATAACCATTACATCCATATATCATAAACATGGATTATAATTCATTGCATCATACATATCATTCAATATAACTTCGTGTTTTAGCTAACACTTTACCCTTTTCAGGATAAGATTAAAAGGCTATTGTTAACAATTATTCAGATACAGTATGGATACACCCCAGACACGGTGGTCATTCTATTACTCATTCAGAACTTCAAGTTAAAATACAGTATGGATACATCCCAGACGCGGCGATCATTCTACTACTTATTCAAACTTCAGTAAAAAGATACATACTAGATACGCTCCAGACACGGCAGCCATTATATCTCTCATTCAGATTCAACTATCAACTACAGGTTCAGATACGCTCTAGACACGGATGCCATTTTGGCTCTTACATCAGCAGTTTGACTCTTCCCAATGCAGTCGCCACGGAGATCATTCTGTCACTTATTCAGATCCCAAATACAGTACGGATACACCCCAGACACGGCGGTCATTCTACTACTCATATAGGTCTTAACTTCAGATACAATCCAGATACGCTCCAGACACGGTTGCCATTCTGTCATTCATTCAGAGTTCAACCCCAGCACACAGTTGCTCCATACACAGATGTTTTCCTGTTACCCAGATACAATACAGATACAATACAGATACACTCCAGACACGGCAGTCATTTTGATGTTCATTCAAAGTTTAAATACAGTTACAGCTCGGATACGCTCCAGACACGAACGCCATTCCTTTGCTCATACAGACCCAGTCTCCAGATACAATTCAAATGCATTCCAGACGCGGATACCATTTTGATGCTCATTCCCCTGACCTATAACATTACAGTTCAACAAACACTCTTGGATGGCATCTTTAAGCCCATCTCCAGCAAGATTCTACCATCTCCAAATGGCATCTTTAAGCCCATTCCCTCAATAATATTTTGGCGAGTGCAAATTTACGGGCACTCTAGTGTCCAATCTTTCTTTACCTTCGAGTCGCGAAAGGCAAAACTTGCCAATCTAACTCTTCAGGTTCAAGAAGATTGAACAGGGGAAACTGTTGTACCCCAAAATTTTCCCTCTCCTTTTTATCAACATTTCTCATCACAAGGCCCTTGGAACTCAAGATCAAGCTAGGGTTTGCTCAGCTCAAGACACCTCCTTGCAGTGTTGACCTAAATTAGGGTTTGAATTTGCACAGGGATGTTTTGACCTACAATGTCCAAAGTGACTTTCATACTTCATGTTGGACTCACAAGTTTTCCCATACCAAGTTTCAAGCCTTGAATCATGTTTTTGCCCAGTCAATTGGACAATTGACCTGGAAATCAACTGTATTGGGGAAAAAGTCAACTGTGGCCAATTGTCAGTCAAACCTCACGAATTTTGACCCACATCAACATTATGAACTCATGTGAACCATTTGGTCAAGTTTTGATCACAATTCCACAAGAAATTTGATCAGATCACCAAAAGGGCAAAATGGTCATTTTTAGGGTTTTGACTGTGCAAAGGCAATTTTTGACTGTTTGACCTAGCCAATGGAAAATTAAGCTCAAACATGGACTCAAGGACTCAATGACATCATCTTGACCCATTCAACAAGTCCAAAAGATTTCAAATTCATAGGATTGACATATGAATTTTTCAGTCAACTGATCAAAATTTAACTGTATACTGAAAAGTCAAACTTTGACTTTTTGGTCAAAATCAAGTGCCAAGGGTCATTTTTCATCAATACATGCCAAACTATGAAACTTGTTCATCAAGAAACCCAAAAATGCAAATTAGGGTTTAAAATGGAAAAATTTCATAACTTAGAAATTTTCTAAGTTATGAAATTTTCTTATTTTTTCCTAACTTTGTCCAACTTTTTCACCAAGATGCAAATGGATTAAAACAAAACTTGCAACATGAAAGTTATAGTCCATCACAAAATCTACAACTTTTATGCACAAAGTTTTCTCAAAAGAAGCTTGTATATCAAGTTATGATTTTTGGAACAAGGGTATCTAAAACTTTTAACTTAGAGAAAATTTGCCCTAATCTAGGCAGGATTCATACCCATCTTCTTGGCCACTTTTCACATAGTTCCACTTGGAATTTCAAGTTTCATTTCAAATATGGATTATAGTACATGTTCCAAGCTTTCCAAATTATCCAAGAACTCCTCAAACACCCTTGTGGTTAGAGAGAATCGAATGCTTGAAGTTGGCAAAAACTCACTTTTGTCCATGACCAATGCATGTTCATAACAATTTGCAATTCTGATCTAGCTAGCTTGGTTTGACATTACAGGCCTCAAAACCAATTTGTACTCCTTAATTTAATGCATATACATTGTATTAAGGTATTTTCTTGGTCATTAGGGCATTATACACTAGCTTAAGCTTTAAAAGGAAAAAGCAACAATGCCATTTTTGCCTAAACTTCACTTTATGTCAAAACCAAATCCTTGAGGCATAGGGCCAGATCTTTGAGGCAAGATCAAGGACACTAATTCAAGTAACCAAGAACAAAAGATGCAACATGATTTAGGGCTTGTGCAGGCCTGCATTGGGAGGACACATACTCTTGCTTGAAAAAGAAGAAAAGGGGCAAAACTTGGACAACCTCTCATATCTGTTAACACAAGCTGAGACAAACATTGTCGACAAGTTCCATACTTCCCAACAAGCCTAAAACACGACCCTTTCATCACGCAAAGCTCCTCATATTCAGAACCACTGTTTTTCTGCAAAACAGGGCAGGTTCTGCATTTTGCAAGCTACAACAAAATTCCATCGTGCGTTTTATCCCAAGATAGTTCCAACACCTTCCAGTCAACTCACTTGAACTATCCCAGGCCCCCATTGCAAGCTGTAACACCTCTAACACACTTTTCCATTTTCATTTCAAAGCTCTGCAAGTTGAGTTCTACAGCACGATTCAAGTTGTTTCAAAGCAAGCCAAGCATTGGAGAAGCTTCCTTGGACCTCAGGCAAGCTCAAGAGAAGCTCAAACACCATTGAAGGTTGCTGCATTGTCCAACTCGAAGTCAACTGAAATAGGTATTTCATGGACTTCTATATCCCTATTTAGAAATGGTTAGGCTTAGGTTTGTGAATGAAATATGTTGTACTCATAGCCCTGAAGCCATACATATGCTTAGTTTTCATTTACATTAGTCGTGCTGAGAGAATTTCACTCATGAACTTTCTGAAAAAAACTACGTTAGAAATTAGGGCCAGAGAAATTCTCTCTGGTCTTTGAGAGTTAATCCAAGTTTTTTATATGGTTGAATTCATTGTTTAATTCTCTACAATATTCATGTTATGAGTTTTGTCCAAAAATCAAAGAATCAGGAGATAGCATTGCAACTGAGGAAGAAGATGAAGTTGCTTGGGCTGGGCCTGAGTTGCTTTTGCTTTTCACACACACATATTCAGCTGGCACCCCCTGGCCCATTTGCTTGCACATTTGTTATTGCTATCATGGTCTATACGCTATCTGAGTTGCCTAAACAAAATGATCAAGTCCCTCAAGAAAATTGCCAAAGATACTTGACACTATTGCTATCATGGTCTATACGATGACCCGCGCCTGTCCCGTTAACATCCTAACACAAGGTTGTCCACCAAATACAATGGCGGAACAACACTGTTAAAAGGATTAAAAAACATAAGAAAGATCTTTGGGTAAAATAGGGTAGACAACTTTTAGTTACTTGATCAACTTGCAAAAACATCCTTGTTATCTTCAAAACACACTTCACCACACAATTTCAAAACCCTACTTTCAAACATTGGAAACTTTTCAAAAGACAAAAACACCTTTGTATACATTCAAACAAGAATCATTACAAAGGTTGCCACAATGATGGCCTCTTTTCAAAAACATCTTTCAAAACCACACACAAAGCACCATTTCAAACAATTGAAGAGCACCGTTTCAAACAATTGAAAAGCAAAGCAAGTGATCTAAGCAAGTAACTAAGAGCCCATGGATAACCATGGATAGAAAGGGTGCTAATACCTTCCCTTTCTATAATCTACTCCCCGAACCCAAGAAAACATCTCAAAGGTCTTTCCTGTGCTTTTTGGCCTTTCCTTAGGATAAAATAAAAAGTCGGTGGCGAATCTTGCTAAACCGAAACATTTGCGAACACAAAAGCAAAATCCTAAAGTCAGTTCTCCCACCGTATCACAGGTACCTTCACTTTAAAGTTACATCAAAAATAGAAATAAAGGTCCATGATTCAAACCAAAAAAAATATTAACATCTTGGAAGTGTTTAGAAGTCAAAATGCAAGCTCTAAGTTCATGAATGATTGAGGAGGAGACCAAATGAAATTCAAAGTTCAAGACTAGTTGGCAAAACCACCAAACTAGACAAGTTTTCAAAATTATTTGTGGAAACATGTCAAACCAAGTCAAATAATTCAAGAAAAATGGTTTTTAAATTCCCAACACATTCATGAACCATAAACAAGACCTGAATTCCCAATAAAGTCCAAGGCACAAAGATTTTGAACATGAAACTTGCACCATAAGTAACAAAACCCTAGATTTTGACTTTTAATCCCAAATATTAATTAAATAGGATCAAAACTCAAACAAATTAAACCAAGGTCATGCAAAATGTCAAGAAACCCTAAATGTCAGAAAATATATTTTTTCATATTTTTTTGTATTAGGAAAAGTCAAGAAAGAAATTAATATTCAAACAATTATGTAATTAACAAATATTCACATATCAAAATAATGTTTAAATAAAAAATTCAGAAAAATAGCCAACCAAAATTATATTCAAATATTAGAACCAAAAACACACACCCCTGAATTTTTGTGATTTTTTTGGATAAAAGGAAAATATTAAAAAAACAAAACAAACAAACAATATAATTAACAATAAAATTGTTATTTAAGGGCAAGAAAATACCAACCATAACTAAAAATCATGAAATGGTCAAAGTAAAAATATATACAGATTCTATGATCAAAAACAAGATTACATGATTTTTTTGGGAATTTTTGAATTAATAGAAGTATTAAAAATAAAAAAAAACAAACAATTATTACAAATAACCTTTTGAAATTAAATTTTTAATCAAAAAAATGATGAACCAAAATCAAAATCAATTATTACATTATTTTGTGAATCTCAAATAATTTTTGTGGATTTTTTAGATCAATAGGACTATTAAAATAAAAATAAACTTTGAACAATTAATTAATTAAACCTATGAATTTCTTTAACCAATCAAATTATTTAAAAAAAATCCAAAAAAATATGACAAATACTAGAAAACAATTTTGACCTATGGTATTTTTTTTGTGATTTTTGAATGTGTTTTGATCAGAAAATAAAATTAAACAAAATATCAAATGAAACAAAAATTCAAATAAACCAAAAACTTTAAACAGACCAATCATGATGTGCCACCACATCATGTTCAACCTCTGGACATTCAAAAAACGCGCGCATATCTCAGGCTTGGGGGTCACTTTCAGATCAACATAACATGCTCAATTTTGCATCATTTTTTTATGAAATCAAAGGAAAATTAAAGCTAGCATGGCAAGGAATCCATAGCAATTCGAATCAAATCAAATCATCAATCACATTGTCCACAATCAAGCCATGAATATGAACAAAAATATTCTGAATCGCGAGTTTCAGAGCATCTAATCATGCATAATTCATCAAATTAAACGCTATAAAGCTTCAGAAACATTCCATTAACATCACTGATCATGAATCCAAGCTCAAACATCTCAATAAACAAGTGCATCTCAAGAATTAAAGTTTGGAATCATTACCTCAAGGCGAAAAGTGATCTACTGTCTCCTTCACTCCAGATGCAAACAAATGGTGCTAGCTTGATCTACTTGCGTTGCTGAAGCAGAATCCACAAGAATTTTGAAGAAAACACCAAGGAATTGAGAGAATCGAATCAAGTTGCAGAAGATGAAGGAAAATTTTAGATAAGGAATTTGTTCGAATGGCGCGTCCTCTTTCTCTATCTTTGCTTTCTTTCACTTATATAGAGTTTGTAGAGAAGGATAGAAGTGGAAATCTGGCTTGTAAATCGTTGGAGGACAAGATTGGGAATTTTGGCAAAAATGTGGTGCATACTGAATCAGCCCTTTTTCCCGTGTGTTCCCTTGCTTCTTATGCGTTTTGTGAGCCAAATAACTCCATAATCACACTCCCAAAATGGCAGCTCATGATCATTTGAAATGAAGAAGTGTTGGTGAATTTGCAATTTTGAGAAAGTTTGTCATTTTTTTCATCCAACATGTGCAATACCATACGGGGCACGAAATAGTGAGTGTGATGGGCCTCAACATGTCACAAATTACCAATGGGCTTGATTAGAAACAAGAGGAATGGCTAAAACTTGAGTTTGCAAGAAATGGCCATTTTGCATATTTGCCAAATTTCACTAAAATGCCACAAAATTCCAAAACTCACAACTTGCTCATACTTTTGAATTTTAGCACAAATGAGCACAATTTGGAAAGGTATTGAAAATATATACAATCCCTTAGTTTTGAGGTTTTGAAAATTAATCCATTAAGGTTCTCAAAATTTGGCTTGAAATTCACTATTTTTGGAAAATGACCTATAATTTTGTGACTTCAAAAGACCATAACTCTTGATTCCTTGCCAATTTGAATATGAGACCAAAAGGAGGTGAAAGATAAATCCCTTAGCTTTCCAAGCATATTTCATTTGCATTTTGTGATCAAAGATGAATAAAATATGAATTTTTTAAATTAAGTCTTCATTTTCAAAAATTAGAAACTTTTAGGGTTTCTTCAAGAACAAGTTTCAACCCAAACTTCAATCTCTTGAATCCAATGACCAAAGTGGACTTGAAATATGAAAAGTACATCCTTTAATTGATGGTTGGCCAAAAATTCACTTGGTCAACCTTGACTTTGACTGATTTTGACCAAAATGACCATTTTTCCCCTCTGAATCAATTGATCCACTTCCCTTCAAAATTGATGATTAAAACTTCAAACATATGATCTTCCAAACATATAGAGGCCATGTGCAAAGTTTTACTTCAAAATTATCAAGAAAACCTAATGAAAACCAAAACCCTAATTTTTGGTCAACACATTAGGAGACTGATGCATTATCTTCAAAACTTCAAATCCTCTGGGCATCTTGACCAATTCCTTGTACAAAGACCTTTCAAATATCAAAGAAATATTGTAGCTCCCAAAATCAAGACTTGTACATTGGCCAAAAACCTTGCTCAAGCAAAACCCTAACTTGACTGGTGAATCCAAAGAGTGATTTTCCTTGTGATCAAACACACGCTCCAATCTTCTGGGGGTCCAAAGAGATAAATAAAGCATCTTGAGATATGCAAAAAACTTTTAAGCTTGAAATATTCAGAGGTTTAGATGATAAGATTATTCTTCTTGAGCACCTTGTCCATGTAATTAACCTTCAAATCTTTGAGGAAAACTTGATAACCAAAGTACTTTGATCCTAACACAATGTATGAATGCAATGCACTATGATGTTCATGATGAAACATAAGCCTAAATCAAGAGGGTAAATTTTGGGGTGCAACAAAATCACACGCACATATCACTTTTAGGGTATGCTCTCACTTCGGTTGCCTTCGGTAAACGATCATTAAGTATAGGGTGTCAGAATGAAGTTGTAACGCAGGTCAAAACAGAACAGAAACAAAGAAGAGTAGACGCGACTAGACTTATGGACAGATGTGCCAGGGCAAAACTGGGCTTCAAAAGGGGTTAGACAAAACTCAACCAACAGAGTATAGGCGAAACTAAGCTCTGTAACAGAAAACGTACGCGGGTGAGGAGACGAAACTCTGAGCTCGACCCAAAGCAAAGTGGCTAGAGTGCGTGTTTCTAGGAGCACTTGCTAATTTCAACTAGGATAGACAGTATGAAGGAACTGAGAGAATCCCCGAAATGAGGAACAAAAGCGAGACGAAACTCGACTCAACGATTAGTCAGACGAAACTAGACTAGATGAGTGCCAAGACGAAACTGGATTTCACGCACGATGATGAGGCAAAACTCGACCCAAAGCAAAGTGATGAGAGTGCATGTTTCTCAGAGCACCTACTGGTCTCAGATCAATGGATAAACAACGACAAAAACTGATAGGAGAATCCAAGGAACAAAGGAGACTGATTTCAAACCAGGGATGCAGCAAGAACACTGCACTTAGTAAACGAACACCGTCAAAGAGTCCAGGGTAGGAAAGCAAAAATGAGACGAAGCTCGACTCAATAACTAGTTAGGCGGAACTAAACTAGATGAGTATCGGGATGAAACCGGATTTCATGGACAAGGTGAGGAGACAAAACTCTGAGCTCACCCCAAAGCAAGGAGATTAAGGCGTACACCTAAAAACCTGCTGAAAGCGAATATCAGGACGAAACTGGTATTCGAAAAGGTGCATCAATAGACATTGGAATGAACCGGAGAGGGTAGTGAAGACTAAACCCGAGAAGACCAAGTCAGTGCGAAACTGAACTATAGTCAACAGTAGACATTCAAACAAAAGATGATTGACGTCAGAAGGATATTGGCATGGGGTGTATAATAAGGACGAAGACCTCGTCGGGGATGAAATCTGACGTATTAGCAAATCACTGGGGATGACGGAAATAATAATGGCTTATGTTCCGATGCATGTTTGAATTCTTTTTATAGTGCAATGCTCCATATAATGGAAATGCTACGCATTTTGGTAGATGCAATGTAATGATGCATGTTTAAAAGTTCCACTAGGGAATGGCCAAATGAGAAACCAATAACCCAGAAGTCGGGATCTGACAAGACTTGCAAAAATAAATTGAAAAATCCAAAGGAGAGGATACGGGGAACTGTTAGAGTGGGAACCTCGAAGAGATGGAGCTTCGCGGAGAATAATAAGCGAGCAAACAGCAGAAATGGGCCACAAACAAAGAGAGGAGCTGCAACAATAAATTGCGAATTCCCAGGGAAGATCAGGTCGACACTGCAGCTTCCGGAAAGGGCCGCCCATCTGAAGATTTAAACCCTTGAGAGAGAGGATCAAGGCAAGACTGTAATCTCTGGAAAGGATAGCACACGGCCGTGCTGAGGATGACACCAAGACAACAAACCCGACGTGATGGGTGGACAAAGCCCTGCCGAAGAGATGGGACTTCACCAGGGAGATAGAACTTTGTTGAAGATTATCTTGCTGAAGAGATATTCTCTTGGAACACAACCAAAGGAAGAATCCTGCAGATAGTCACACAGCATCAAAACCTTAATGGGGAACAAGAGGAGACCCTTAACAAAGGATGCCCCGGTCAACAGATCGGCTGTGAACTGAGAAGTCAAAGCGAGGGATCCCTGTTGGCAAATCCGTTAGGGAGTTGAAACTCCTTCAGAATGTGGATTCCCGCTTAATGACTCCATTGGGGATAGGCGACATATCCAAACTTGAAGTCTTGGAACGAGGATTTTTGAAAGAAAATCCTTGGAATAACAAAACTTTGCTGCAGAAACGAAACTTCGTCGGGGAAAGGAAACTTTGTCGGGGAAACTAAACTTCATAGGGGACCAGCAGAGTCCTAATCAAACAGGGGCTCTGTAAAACAACTGTTTTGCATACAGAAAAATGTTTATTGAGAATGATAGACATGATGCGATGATCATTTAAGCCTTGAGGTTGAAAACTTTAGCAAAATGTCGCATCTCTGTTGTGAATGAATCACTGGCTAGAGTGAAAAAAGGTTTTAAAACTTTTCTTTCCCTTTTTGAAAAGCGAGTTAAAATGCGAGCGATAAGATACCAACACGGCTATGCAACACATATTTGGGGCGTTTAGGAAATGTTATCCTGTCGCAGTATGCTTTTGAGTTAAACCTATGTTTCAGTTAGGACTTTTAGAGGTTGTAACGTGGCCTGGTTCGAGGTTCTTTTGAAAGAAGTTTTCAAGGCTCAAGTTATTTGGTGCCCACCCCCTTCGTGATATTCTCCTGTCCTAAGTTCAGTTGACTTTTCACAAGCGTTCACCTTTCAAAAAGATTTATAATGGTTGAGTGATCACGACAAATCCTCCAACACAATCATCAAAATTTTTGCTGCTTTTGCTATTATTATTCCTCTTCTTTTGATGACAATTTTATTGAATAATCTTTCTCTTCTTCTTCTTCTTCTTCTTCTTCTTCTTCTTCTTTTTTGACCTTTTAGGCTCTCTTTTCCCTAACTTTTGCCTGGACAAAAATTTCTTGATTTTCCATTTTTAGGAGTCCAGCGGGATGCCCTAACTTTTGCCTAAGCGACTTGTTTTCAAGTTTCGACTTAGCGGGGATTTTTGTTTCTTTCTTATTCATGTTTCCCACTTTGAACAAGTCAATGTGACTTTAGGTCTTTGAATTTTTATTTTTATTTTTATTTTGAAAACAAATGCCTCATTCGTTGGTCAGCGAGGGGTAGCCATTATTGAAAATCATGGTTTAGACAATTTTGATCTTATGATGTGAAAGATAAAATATGGTGATCCTCAGAGGGGACACTCCTTCTGAAATTTGAATGTTTGGGCAAATCAACTGAACATCTACCCTGCCCCTAGTTAAAAAAGGTTTATTTTTCTTTTTTGAACAAAAAGAAAACTCCTACTTCGAAGGCTCGAAGGGGTTAACGAGGGTATAACTCCCTTATATCTCCAGTGTTTGGGGATTGAAACAATGCCTGTACATCGTCAACGGGGTTCTACTCAAAAGCATACCACTACAGTCATCGTTTTTTAGCTAAACTTCCTCCAAACTCTTGGCTAAGCAAAAGAATTGGCATAGTTGGTATCAAAATGCCTGAACAATCGATTAAAGAGTGATACTGGATGGATTAAGTAAAATGAAACAATTTCTTCAAGGCAAAAATATTCAACGCATCAAGACTGACATTCGGCTATAAACAAAATCCTATATGCAGACAATGTTAAAATAATCGATCAAGATAACACATGAAAGTGCGGCAAAGAAACGTAATAAAAGCCAATATGGGGAAGAAATGTCCCCAACCAGGTTCACCGGTCCCACTGACTTGCCATAACCTTGATATTATCCTGACTCATGATCTTTACCAAACAGCACGAAGTGGTGAAACGAACGGGCAAGGCATCCAACAGTAAAGTGAATGAGAATCCCACCAAACATAGAACTAAACACGCCCTTTGCACAGTAGTAGTTGTGTTTGTTATCCGTATTTCAAGCGATCAACTAACCATGACTTGGATTACCATCTTCATGTAAGGTCCACGAAGTTTATATGCACATGCTTATCAAAAATATTGGACGTTTTTGCAAACAAAATAGTAAAAAGGGAGAAAAGAAATGCATACGCATACTTGAAAGAAGATATTTTATTGATTTTGAGAGATCAGCCTGTGAAAAAGGCATTTACATTTGGAAGCAAATAATTTCAAAATCAAAACAAACAAGTATTTACAAATGGCAATGTGAATGTGAATATCCATCGAGTCCAAACTTTGTTATGACTCTGATGACTCTCATCTTCCTGCTTTCGGATAGATCAAACTTAGATTGGCTTCGGGCTTATGCCAGGTGACGGAACGAAGGAAAGAAGCAAAGGATCCCATGCTGAGCGTAGTCATTTTCTATAAGTCCCTAATTTTTGCCTGAATCGCCCTTTAGGGTTTTCGATCCACCAGGACACCCTCTTTTTGCCTAAACTGCCATTTCAGGTTTTCAGCTTAGCGGGTTTTATTTTTATTTTTTATGCAAAATATTTTTTAACTACGCCAGCATTTACAGGGAGAGGGAAGTACTCTCCATCCATAGTCGTGAGCATCATCGCTCCTCCAGAGAAAACATTTTTGACCACGAAAGGTCCTTCATAAGTCGGAACCCACTTGCCCTTGGGATCTCCTTGGGGGAGAATTATCCTCTTGAGCACAAGGTCACCTGGCTTGTAACACTGGGGCCGTACCCTTTTATCAAAAGCTTTTCTCATCCTTTGCTGATATACCTGACCATGACATACAACCGTTAACCTCTTTTCATCAATAAGTTCCAACTGATCCAGCCGATTCTGCACCCATTCACTTTCATCCAGCTCAACATCTCTCATGACCCTAAGAGAAAGAATCTCGACTTCTACCGGCAATACTGCTTCCATGCCGTAAACCAATGAAAATGGGGTTGCCCCATTCAAAGTATACACAGTGGTGCGATAGCCATGTGTTGTACCCCAAAATTTTCCCTCTCATGTTTTCAAAGGTCTTCCCTTACATGGTTGGTTACAAACACTTGCCTAACGAAAATAAAGTTTTTTTGAAGATGAACAAGGTGTCTTTCGATTGGCATCTGGGAAAAGTCTTTGATCGGGTATCCAAAATCCTTTGATACAGGCTTGACTCACCAGTCTTCAATTGGGAATTTGGCACTCTTCGATCAGGCTTTGATTAGTAAGCTTCGATTAGGTGTTTGGAACCCTTCGATCAAGCTTTGGTTCGCAAGTCTTCGATTTAGTGTTGGACCCCCTTCGATCAAGTCAATTTCACAATGCTTCCACTATGCATTAACTACTTTAGGCTTACCTTCGACTCACGAGGCAAGAATCTCCTACAAGTTTGTTTCGATTCACAAAGGAAAAGGTCTCTCAACTTGCCAGCACACCAGGCAAGAGGCTCATTCAAAGAACATGTAAATGACTCATTCGAAGAACATGTAAAGGTCCATTTGAAGAAGCATTCAAAGGGTCAATTCGAAGAACATTCAAAAGGTCCATTTGAAGAAGCATTCAGAAGGCCCATTCGAAGGGCACATAAGAAGTCCATTCGAAGGAGGCAACTCAAGACCAATCGAAGAGCATGGCCTGGAGGCATTCGAAAATCAAAGGTGTCCAGGTTCATTCAAGATTCCAAAGAGACATGAATATTTCAAAAAAGGAAATCTTTTAATATGTCTGATTCTTGTCTCATGGATTTAAAGGCCTGTTTAATTGGTTGTCTTTTGCCGTTACTAGACCATCATACTCCTATAAATACAAGGGCCAGCATACAGTGCCGGGGGGAACAAAAAAGGAGAAAAAGAAAGGGACGGGGATTTGGAGATACGCTGCCCACAAACCCACCAAAGGTTATCAACATTTTCATAAGTAATCCAAGCCAAAGCAGCCATTCAACAAAAGTATCCACGCCCAGAAATCCCATATCAAAGATACCCACATCTAGAAAGTTCCAAATCGAAGGTTCCAACTACTGGTAAGAGAGGGTAAAATGTCAAACCTTGTATTTACATAACACATCTATATTTGTTGTTTCATTCGATTTTCATTCTAGACAGAATCAAAGGGCTTGGGTTTGGGACCAGGTCATGTTTTTTGTTGCTAACACTTGCTACAGATATAGCCTGTAAAGACCCAGCGCGCGCAGGATCGATGGACCTGGGTTTTGATACCCAGGTCATGCGTTTTATTTTGCTAACATATTTTTGCAGATGCAGTGCCTCCACAGGTGATCCTTCAGGCCTTTCTAGCAACCCCCTTCATAGAATCGAAAGGCAGCCTTCTTCCTCTGAATCGAAGCCCACCTTCTCCCTGCAATCGAAGTTTACCCATATCCTTCCCAAGCCCAATCGAAGGAGTCAGGAAAGGGTGCAAATCGAAGCTTTCCCCGTCAATTCTCAAGCCCAATCGAAGGCTACTCACACCCATTCCCTAGCTCAATCGAAAGAAGGCCAAAGAAGGGTGAATCGAATGAGTCCATGGAATGGATCGAAGAAGTCTTTTCTCTTCTTTATTTTTACTTTTTACTTGTCTTTCAATTTAGTTGTAATAGTTAATTAGGTCTTTACTTTTATCGCTTTATTTTCAATGGGTTTGTTTTTGGCGATGTAAATACCTGACGCCTTGTAATAGCTTAGATTTATTTTTCCGCAATTTAATTTCCACAACAATTAACTGTTAGATGTATGAATAATAGGCTATGCATGACAAGATCTATCTTAACTTAAAATCAACAGCAGCTCTGAAATTCCTGGTATGTCACAGACTCAGGATGTCTAATGGAACGTTAAGACATTTGATCTGACATTAAGTGTTGTACAGGTAGAATAGGCTGTACTCTTGATATCTGTTCTGCAACAGTCACAGGTTCTGATTTACTGAAGTTCAGAGCAGTTAAGATTAATCATATACATTGATGTCATGAGGAATGCTGTGACATCAAACAAATATCCAATGCAGAAAGTAAACAACACACAGAATTGTTCACCCAGTTCGGTTCAACCAACCTACATCTGGGGGCTTCCAAGCCAGGGATAAAGTTCACTATTAGTAGTATCAATTCAAAGACCCTACAGCCAACACACCCGTTGACAGCCTTCTCACTTAATCACTACCCAATGACACTTTTACCTAAGATCCAATCTTAGATATGAGACCCCTCTCACTCCCCCTCAATCACCACAGTGATAACTTTCTACAGTACATAAACTGTTCAGAAGTTACTCTTCCATTACACATCTTGATCATGCTTAAAAGCTTCAATCAAGTACAATGCATACATCCTCTAACCTACAGGTTTCAAGGAGTATAGTGACCATCCCACAGCCCGGGTGGTTCACCACAAACTAGCCCTAATCATCACATCTTGTCAATCCACGACCTTCTTAAATTAGGTTACAATACTTCTATTTATAACACTTTTTACCCAACTGGATTTGGGCCTTCATATGACAGCAATGCAGCTTTAACGACCTGCATAAAGTAAGCAGAAAACTTCTGCTGTAAGTTAGGTCTTCAATCGAGCTTTTTTCCTTATCCTTAGCTTCTGATTGAATCTTCTAGGGCTCCACATATGCCTTCAATTTTCGCTACTTGTTATGCATTCTATTTGGCAGAATATTCTGCATAACTTCAGGAACAGAACTGCATCAGACTTGACAGTTCAGTAGCTCGATGTCTGGTATGATGTTATGACATCTCTTGAGACATGTTGTTCCAGATGTTGATCAACACAACATGTTTAGGCATTTACAATAGGATTTTCAGGCTGTTCCTATTGTACATTACATTACATTATTGTTGTTACTATTTGTTTTACATGAAATGATCCAATCCTAAACGAAGGCACTTACAATCTCCCCCTTTGGCAAATTTTGGCTAAAACAAATACAACAATAGAAAAAAATAAAAGTGTTTAGGATACACACAGAAGGATGTCTTGACATTGATCTTGACATCTTTGGTTGTAACCACACTAACCATCCAGGACCTCTTGAAGCACAGGAGGAAGAGGATGTACCTCATTCCCTTTTAGACCACGAACCATTTCTTGTCACCGGTGGTGGAAAAAGAGGACCGTGGGAGATAAACTAACCTTTCAGAGGAATTAGAGAACCTTTAAGGAGTGACTAGAATATCTCCCTTGTAACTCAGAACACAGGTCACAACTGTGTTCATAACTCAGATCACAAGTCACAAAGAAATTCACGCCATTTGAATTTCTGCTGAATTTGTGACAAGTCTTTGTGATCAAAATTTTGAGTAGCTGCTGCAACGAGGACAATGTCAAACAGTACAACAGTACTCCTTTCTCCCCCTTTTTGGCCAAAAATTGACAAAGAAAGCCCTCACAAAACCAGATCCAAGAACAGTTTTCCCAGATCCGTACTAGCCCCATGATGGTTGTGAGAGAAAAGAATGTGTGACAGGGGGTTATATAAGTAGATAACAGGTTCAAGAAGATGGTAATATAAAATCTTGGTCAAGGATACCTGTTAAAGTTGTTGCATATTTCAGACTGACTGTGCATGAGATTTAGACGCATTTGTTTGTTTCTGCCAAAAGAACCAGTCCTAATACATGCATAAATTTAGGTCAAAGCAATTCCTGACTAAAATCAGCCTTTGACCGACTTTTAAGGCTGAAGATTTATTCCTTCTGGGAAACAGAATACCAATGACGTGGTGAAGTTATTTTCCACGTATTCTTCTTGATTTCCCCAAGGTTGCAATGTCGTTGGTAATGTCATGACACTTACTTAGACATTACCTTACATTCTTCAACAACAGCAGCCTTCTTTTTACTTCTCTCAGTTAGGCACAGAGAAGGACACTTTAACCAGCTAGTAGCAAGAGACTAGTAGCATTAAGCATGGCCATCAATCATGCTTTCTTAAGTGTTGCTGAGATCCAACACAATTACTTTCTACCTTCTTCCAGACAGCAAAATAAGGAAGGAGGGAATAAACCAGAAGACTCCAAAATGCTTCACAAGACATCACAGATTAGTTCTAATACACCAAATTTAGATGCCACTTCTATTTCTTGTAGTAAAAGAACCCCTTGAACATATGCTGAATATATATCAGATTTCTTAATCTGATTTACTTCTTCTGATCTTCCATTCACTAGTAGTTGCTAGAGCTAGTGAAGTCTTTACCACAATAGCATTTCTGATTTGCCAGACCAATAACAAGAGCAATTCTTCAATCTCCTGATGTTGAGACATTATCCATGACTTCACTTAGAAGTTCACAATGTCATATTATCAGAACACATAAACATCAGCATACCACCATCCTCTTCTGACTTCTGATCTTCAGATTAAGTCCAACAATACATATACAAAGTTTCCCTTGTAATTGGGAAAAGTGCAACACTTAGTGACTTCCCTTGTTAAGGCCAATCAAAGCAGTAGCGTGGAAACCAGTAGCACTAGCTCTGATGTGGTAACTTCAAGCACCCTGAACTAGTCTTAGAATAGTAAGGACATCTCTGATTCATGCCCTTGCACTTCCACACTTATCATGACTCTCTGGATGGCTGAGAAATCATGTAGCCATAGTCTGAAACCAACCTCCAACCTTCTTAGTGTGCTTACAAGCTTTACTAAGATTCAGACTTTCTAGAAGGATTATCCTTTAATCAAAAAGTTGATCATGTCATCCTAGCAAATTCTTCAGACCACAACAGTAGTTATGCATTGTTAAGTATACTACTCTTAAACACAAGTAGAATCTACTTATTCCAAACCAACAATAGAACTGCCACTTCTGAATGAGGCGATAGAATATTAAGATTCACAGTCCCAAGTCTCTGCCACAGACTTCTAACAATAATGATGTTACAGCATCATCTGGGACATCAGAACCTATCTGCTTGGGTTCTGAAGTTAACATCCAGGGGATTGATGCCCTTTCATATTCCCCATATGAAAGGTATGATCTTCATCTTCAGCAATAATTACTCACCAGAATACCCTAGAGAGAAATAAACTCTCTACCAAGTTCTGAGAAATAGGTTCAGAATACAGCCTTGCATGCATATTATGCAACATCCTAATGAATACTTAGTCTCCCGTCAAAGTATTCATTATTAGTTAGATTATGCCACCTTCTCAAGGTAGGATAATTATTCTAACAATCTTCTGCTCCATGCATGAAGAACCAACTGGTCCTTACAAGCTTCCTTTGCTGAAGAGTCCCTTCGTTTGAGATGATGTTGCAACATTGATCCCAACCATATGAGCCTGGCTTATACTATGGTTTTCGATGAACATCCATTGCAATCAAAGCACACTTTTCTTGTAAGGGATACAAGAGTAAACCAGAAGCTAATCATCATTTATGATCAGCCCCATAACAACCACATAACCTGTTCACTAAGATCATGAGAAATAAACTCAAGCATCTTACAAGGTAAGATGAACTCCCTTTCACATCAGCTTGATCATACTACTCCCTCTGAATAAAATGTTATCCAACTTCCCTTTTTATGGATACAATGTTGAGCTCTTTACTTTAGACACATAGTAAGTACTCTTTATTTGGAATTTGCCACAGGTTTCAAATTAAGAGTCCTTAGTTTGCTTGCTGTACAAGTTTCAGGTTGCCACATTCTGTAACTTGTACTAGAAGAAACTTCATTATCAATCATGAGGATGTTCACTAAATCTGGAACTTATCTGTCTTTCCTCAACAACTGATGTCTTCAACAGTTGTGATGTTGTACATCCTTTATCATCACAAGCTTTAGAACTTTTGATTCTGATTTCCACATATTTATCACATAAAGATTCTGCTTCCATCATTTATTCAGTTAGAATTATCTAATCACACTAGAGGATCCTGACTGATTACTTCTTCATGCTTGCTAAGCATATTTACTTGGCTGAAGACACAGAAATGATGTTCCATCATCCATCGCATGAGGGGAAACCTGGAAATCACAGCTTTAAAGTCCTTTTAAGTGCATTTAGCTCAGCACATATACTCCCTTAAACTCACAACTGGAGTAGATGACCTGTTGATCGTGTCCTGATCAATTATTTCAAAACAGATGTCTCCTCTTCCAGATCAGGAGTAGGTTCCAAACATATGTACTCACATTACATGTGTTTAGCACCCAGAACATCTGTTCTTCAACTGGCAGTTGCATGATGTTCTAACATCCTTAAGAACATCAGTTCCATCTCCTTGGAACACATCATCCTTGATACTCTTCAAGGTCTTCAAGCAGCTTGCAAATGTATATGAGAATCATTGATCAATTGATACTCATCAACACTAATAATAAACGCCTTTATGAGTGGACTTGAGGAAATCTCAAGTATCTTTGACATTATTGATAGATTGCAAAATCTGCTTACAAATTCTGTTGAAAATAATAACCCTAGAGTTCTTCTTTCACTTTAGGGGTTGTATCAGAAGCTATGCAGCGGAATAGCAGTACTTCACCAGAACTTACACAGTGCTTACTCCATATAGCAAGCATGACACATAAGGATTGAAAATAAATCAATCCTACAAGTTGTTTGCTTCTTCACCAAGCAACTTTCTAGACCCAACTCTACAGCCCTGTTAAAAGAAAGCTTTATAAACACATATGATGCCTTATCAATATCTTCACTCCCGCATGAAGGTTTTGATAATATTCTTCTCTGTGCTGAATACAGGTTGAACAATGCACTCCAAAATCTTCACTCCCGCATGAGGTCTTTGAATTTGTTCAAACACTTTCATCTTCCTTCAACATAGCTGATCTAGTTTCTCCCAAATTGGTCCATCCTCCACTCCTAGGGACCAAACAATATGAACACTACTGGTTCAAACAATATTCTACCTTGTACACAACCGGAAAGTATCCCCCATGGATCTCATCTAGAGACAGACAGGATGCCTGCTCTGATACCAATTGAAATTCCTGGTATGTCATAGACTCAGGATGTCTAATGGAACGTTTAGACATTTGATCTGACATTAAGTGCTGTACAGGTAGAATAGGCTGTACTCTTGATATCTGTTCTGCAACAGTCACAGGTTCTGATTTACTGAAGTTCAGAGCAGTTAAGATTAATCATATACATTGATGTCATGAGGAATGCTGTGACATCAAACAAATATCCAATGCAGAAAGTAAACAACACACAGAATTGTTCACCCAGTTCGGTTCAACCAACCTACATCTGGGGGCTTCCAAGCCAGGGATAAAGTTCACTATTAGTAGTATCAATTCAAAGACCCTACAGCCAACACACCCGTTGACAGCCTTCTCACTTAATCACTACCCAATGACACTTTTACCTAAGATCCAATCTTAGATATGAGACCCCTCTCACTCCCCCTCAATCACCGCAGTGATAACTTTCTACAGTACATAAACTGTTCAGAAGTTACTCTTCCATTACACATCTTGATCATGCTTAAAAGCTTCAATCAAGTACAATGCATACATCCTCTAACCTACAGGTTTCAAGGAGTATAGTGACCATCCCACAGCCCGGGTGGTTCACCACAAACTAGCCCTAATCATCACATCTTGTCAATCCACGACCTTCTTAAATTAGGTTACAATACTTCTATTTATAACACTTTTTACCCAACTGGATTTGGGCCTTCATATGACAGCAATGCAGCTTTAACGACCTGCATAAAGTAAGCAGAAAACTTCTGCTGTAAGTTAGGTCTTCAATCGAGCTTTTCTCCTTATCCTTAGCTTCTGATTGAATCTTCTAGGGCTCCACATATGCCTTCAATTTTCACTACTTGTTATGCATTCTATTTGGCAGAATATTCTGCATAACTTCAGGAACAGAACTGCATCAGACTTGACAGTTCAGTAGCTCGATGTCTGGTATGATGTTATGACATCTCTTGAGACATGTTGTTCCAGATGTTGATCAACACAACATGTTTAGGCATTTACAATAGGATTTTCAGGCTGTTCCTATTATACATTACATTACATTATTGTTGTTACTATTTGTTTTACATGAAATGAGCCAATCCTAAACGAAGGCACTTACAAGCTCACCATAACATGTACAAAGATAACATAACTGAAAAACGACACACTTGCACATGCCACTCTTAGGGTATATCTCACTTGGTCGCCTCGAACGTGGTCATTAAGTATAGGAATTTTTAGAGGTCGCCCTCTTGTCCAAAGATCATAGTTGCCACGAAACGGTCGCCTCGAAAAAATGATCTAAGATATTAGGGTTACCGCTAAGGCGTCCTAACGTTGCTTTAGTGACCACACGTCCCTTAATCGAATTGACCCGAAAACTCCAACGACGGTGCTACCTACTCCTCAATAGTGGGATAGCACTGTCTGAAGGACATTTGCACAGTTTAATTCCTTTTTTGAGTAGGTAGAGGTTCTTAAGTACTTGCTCTTTTGAAAACAAAAACAAAACTTTTTTGCACTTACACCCCTTTCAAAACAAAAACTCTTCTCAAATCCACAAACACAAAGAAAAGCAAAACTTTTGAAAACATAGTGAGCAAGTACCTAAGAGCCCGTGGATAACCACAGATAGAAAGGGTGTTAATACCTTCCCTTTCTATAATCTACCTCCCGAACCCGAGAAACATCTCAAAAAGGAATTTTTCTGTGCTTTTGTCCTTTCCTTGTTGGATAAAATAAAAGACGGCGGCGACTCTTGCTTACCGCGACATTTTGCGAAAACAAACGCAAACGCGAACCAGCATTCCAAAACAGTCAGTTCTCATTCGCACCGATCACACCATGCAAAGTGAAAGGCAGCATCTCATGCCAATCTTTATAGGTTACCATCATCTTCTGCATAATTTTCTTGATATTTTTATTGGCTGCTTCGGCAGTGCCGTTCATCTTTGGTCGGTATAGGGAAGAGTTATGATGCTTGATTTTGAAGGACTCACAAAGCTCCTTCATCATTTTGTTGTTCAAGTTAGACACATTATCGGTAATGATCTTCTCAAGATGAAGGAAAATTTTAGATCTGGAATTCTTGAAAATGGCGCGTCCTCTTTCTCTCTCTTTGCTTTCTTTCACTTATATAGAGTTTGTAGAGAAGGATAGAAGTGGAAATCTGGCTTGTAAACCGTTGGAGGACAAGATTGGGAATTTTGGCAAAAAATGAGGTGCATACTGAATCAGCCCTTTTACCCGTGTGTTCCCTTACTTCTTATGCGTTTTGTGAGCCAAATAACTTTAGAATCACACTCCCAAAATTCTAGCTCATGATCATTTGAAATGAAGAAGTGTTGGTGAATTTGCAATTTTGAGCAAGTTTGTCATTTTTTTTCATCCAACATGTGTAATACCATATGGGGCACAAAATAGTGAGTGTGATGGGCCTCAGCATGTCACAAATTACCAATGGGCTTGATTAGAAGCAAGAGGAATGGCTAAAACTTGAGTTTGCAAGAAATGGCCATTTTGCATATTTGCCAAATTTCACTAAAATGCCACAAAATTCCAAAACTCACAACTTGCTCATACTTTTGAATTTTAGCACAAATGATCATAATTTGAAAAGGTATTGAAAAGATCTACAATCCCTTAGTTTTTAGTTTTTGCAAATTAATCCATTAAGGTTCTCAAAATTTGGCTTGAAATTCACTATTTTTTGAAAATGACCTATAATTTTGTGACTTCAAAAGACCATAACTCTTGATTCCTTGCCAATTTGAATATGAGACCAAAATGAGGTAAAAGATCAATCCCTTAGCTTTCCAAGCATATTTAATTTGCATTTTTTTATCAAAGATGAATAAAATATGAATTTTTGAAATTAAGTCTTCATTTTCAAAAATTAGAAACTTTTAGGGTTTCTTCAAGAACAAGTTTCAACCCAAACTTCAATCTCTTGAATCCAATGACCAAAGTGGACTTGAAATATGAAAATTACATCCTTGAATTGATGGTTGGCCAAAAATTCACTTGGTCAACCTTGACTTTGACTGATTTTGACCGAAATGACCATTTTGCCGCTCTGAATCAATTGATCCACTTCCCTTAAAAATTGATGATTAAAACTTCAAACATTTGATCTTCCAAACATATAGAGGCCATGTGCAAAGTTTCACTTTAAAATTCTCAAGAAAACCTGTTGAAAACCAAAACCCTAATTTTTGGTCAACACATTAGGAGACTAATGCATTATCTTCAAAACTTCAAATCCTCTTGGCATCTTGACCAATTCCTTGTTCAAAGACCTTTAAAATATCAAAGAAATGTTGTAGCTCCAAAAATCAAGACTTGTACATTGGCCAACAACCTTGCTCAAGCAAAACCCTAACTTGACTGGTGAATCCAAAGAGTCATTCTCCTTGTGATCAAACACAAGCTCCAATCTTCTGGGGGTCCAAAGAGATAAATAAAGCATCTTGAGATATGCAAAAAACTTTTAAGCTTGAAAGATTCAGAGGTTTAGATGATAAGATTATTCTTCTTGAGCACCTTGTCCATGTAATCAACCTTCAAAGCTTTGAGGAAAACTTGATAACCAAAGTACTTTGATCCTAACACAATGTATGAATGCAATGCACTATGACGTTCATGATGAAAAATAAGCCTAAATCAAGAGGGTAAATTTTGGGGTGCAACAAAATCACCCACACATATCACTTTTAGGGTATGCTCTCACTTGGGTTGCCTTTGGTAAACGATCATTAAGTATAGGGTGTCTTAGTGGTTACCCTTCTGTCTAAAAAAGATCAAATGTCCCGTTCGGATGTTGCCTCGGAAAGGTTGCCTCGGAAATGTTGCCTCGAATATGATCTTAATACTCTAGGGTTATTACTAAGTCATCCTAACATTGATTCAATGATTGTACGTCACTTTCGAATTGACCCTTACAACTCCAACGACGGTGCTACCTATTTCTCAATAGTGGGATAACGCTATCTAAAGGAAGCAAGAATAGAAACGATCTTTTTTTTGAGTAGGTAGATGCTAGTAGGTACTTGCTTAAATCAAAACTTTTCACACTTACACTTCTCAAACAAATTTTCAAAACAACTTTGTCACACCTTTGAGGACTGATACAAGGGTTATCACGAAGTCAAACATTTTTAAGTACCTAAGAGCCCATGGAAAACCATGGATAGAAAGGGTGCTAATACCTTCCCTTTCTATAATCTACCCCCCGTACTCAAAATCTCGAAAAAGGATTTTTTCTGTACTTTTTTCCTTTTCGATTGGATGAAATAAAATTCGGTGGCGACTCTTGCTTACAATGACATTTTGCAAACACAAAATGAAAAATGCAAACCAGCATTTCAAAACAGTCAGTTCTGCCACCGTATCACAGCGTTGATGTCAATTTCCCTGAAGCAGGACGTAATCACCCCCAGCCGAGGTTCATAATCGCGGGCTAGTCAGTAAACTTCATCTTCCAAGCGGAGTTCATTTCTACAGATACAAAAGCTCAATCTCCAACATAGCTCATCAGCTCCAGCAACGAAATTTCATCCCCAGCTAAGTTTTTCCTCCAGATCAGCAGGTCTACCAACAGAGTATCTCTTCCCCCCTAAGTTTGGTCCCCGAAGAGTTTATCCCAACTTATGAGGTGCTTGGTAACTCGATCAAAATGATAAGTCTTCTACTGATAGGCAAGTGACGAGATAACGGGACATAGTCGTACGCTTTAATCCCTAACTTTTTCCTGGACTGTCTTTTCAGATTTTCAGTCCACCAGGATACCCTTTTTTGCCCAAGCCACCTTTTCAGGTTTTCGGCTTGCCGGGTGTACATATCTTTTTTGTTTTTATCCCTAATTTTTGCCCAAACCCTTTTAGTTCGCCGGGATTCCCTTATTTTTGCCTAGGCCAGTCAACCTAGCGGGTCTTCGTTCATGCGCAGTATTTTCTGACTATGTCCATACTCTCAGGATGTAGGGAGTTGTCGCTGTCGGTAGTGTTGTGTTGCCACACTACCAGAAGATGTTTGTTTGATCGTACAAGATTCATTGCTGGAATTCATGCCCAATGCCCCCAAGTGATTCAGATGGAGATCTGCCTCTGGCTATTTGGCATCTTTGAGAGATTCCTTGAATCTTGACTTGACTTCCCCAGATGATGGACAATGATCATGCCGTGCCCCTTGGTTGGAAGTGTTTTTCCACTTGAGGTGATCCTTTTTATTGAGAAGGTTTTTGTTCACTAGATATTCGTCATGCAAATTTCTCTGCTGTTGAACAAATAGTCATATGCAAACAATGTTATTTTAAGAATGCAAAGCTTACGTCTGTCTTGAAGTTTTAAAAATGCAGTTTTTTTATTTAGAAAAAATAGAACTTTGCAAAGATGTGATATCAACTCAGGATTTTTAACAGAACTTCAGGAGTCAGGATACCTTTTGTAACAGTATGCTTTCGAACTAACCCATGCTTCAGCTAGGACTTTTAAGGGTTATAACGTAGCCTGGTTCAGAGTTTAAGAAACAAAGGATAAAGGCTCAAATTTTATTTGTACCCACCATTCTTCGTGATGTTCTTCGATCCTAAACTCAGCTAATTGTGCATTTAGATCCCGTTTATGTCTTTGCTCTGATATTCCAGTGATGGTTCGGGTACTGACATATTATTTTGAATAGGCAATCATTTCCTTTTTCGTTGAGGGTTTATAGGACCTCTTTCTTTTTTATTTTATTATCCCTGTATTTTTCCTGAACAATTTCTTTTTGTGATTACAGTCAGCGGGATGCCCCAGTGTTTTTTCTTAAGTCTCCTTCATAGGTTTTGACTTAACGGGCTTTTATTTCGAGAGATAATGACTGTCTGTCTTGATGATTATAGGGAACCATCACCATTTTTTGTTTCGGAAGGACGTCTTTGGTGCCACTTATTGTGTACGAAGCGACAAATTGTGACTGAATGCGCCTCTGAATTAACTGAGAAAACTACCCTGCCCCAGGTTATGATTAAGGGTTTTAATATGTGTGAAAAGAAAAACTCCTACTTCTTTGGCTCTAAGGGGTTGACTAGGGATTATCTTCCTTATAACTCCAATGTTTAGGATTTGAAACAATGCCTGTACATCGTCAATAAGGTCTATTTAAAAGCATACTGTAGAGATTGTGGTATTGTTTTTGTCATCCTCCCTCTAAAGGCTTACAGTTTTTTAGTCGAGAGTTGAATATCACAAAAAGGAAATATAAAGCAATTTAAGCATAATGAAAACAAATTAATTCAAGACAGACATGTGTAATGCATTGATGAAATAATAAAGTTTGTCATGACAATAATTGTTCGAATAAGCAAACAAAATACAACTTCAGAATTTAAATGAACAAAAATGCTTTTAATCCTAGCCATGTTTTGGCAAGGGAGCAGTGATCACGTTGGGAGTCTTAGGAGGGTCGAATTAGATCTCCTTGGCATCAATCATTTTCTGAATCTTGTATTTCAACGCCTAACAATCGTTAGTATCATGCCCCAGGCTGTCAGAATGATAAGCACACCTTGCCTCCGGATTGTAGTTAGGAGAGGAAGTCTTCGGGTTCAGATGAGGGTTTATCACCGTAATCAGCTTCATCTTCAACATGTGTTGCAATGCTTGTGAAGTGGCATGTTGATTTGGGTGAACAACCTTTGGGGTCTTTCCACCCTTGGCTGATTGTTTCGTTGTTGTGGTTGTTGTGTGCGTGCCGAATTAGAGATCAGCACTGCCCCCACAGATTGGTGGTAGTCTGCCTTGCTACACCCCTTCTGACCGTGCACAACATTGGCTTCCCTCTTGCCACCAAATGACTTCTTCTCTGTACCCGAAGAGGTATTTTTCTTGATCTTGCCACTCCGGATCCCAACTTCTACTCTTTCTCCAGTCAATATCAGCTCGGTGAGACCAACTGAGGAGCCACCAATCAAGTGATTGAAAAAAGGACCAGGCAACGTACCAAGGAACATATCCACCAACTCCCTATCAGACAAAGGGGGTAGGACTCTCCCTGCCAGATATCTCCATTTCTGCGTATAGTCCTTGAAACCTTCACTTGCGCCCATGGACATACTCTGAAGTTGAGTACGGGTAGGGGCAAGGTCAGTGTTATATTGATACTGCTTGTAAAAAGCAGCAGCCAGATCTTCCTAGTTACAAACATTGGTTCCCTCTAGTTGATAGAACCATTCAAGCTGAGTCCCAAACAGACTGTCCTGAAAGAAATGGACCCACAAGTTCCTATCAGCGGTGTGAGGCTGAATCTTCTTGACATAAGAACGGAGATGGAGTTTTGGGTAGGACACCCCATCATACTTTACAAAAATTAGAGCTTTGAACTTCTGCGGGATGACCACTCCCGACACTAATCCCAATTCTTCAAAATCCAATCCAGGTATCCTCTGAACTTCCATGGCACTCAGACGATCTTCCAACTGTTTGTATCTATCCTCAACAGGAGGATATTGCTCATCATTATAATCAATATCATTGTTAGAGACTGCAGGACTAGGGTCCTTCTCTCCTTCTTGGTTATCCCCTTCCTTAGATGAAGAGGTCAGGTCGACTTGTCGCTTCAACCGCTCTCCAAACCTTCGGCCCATGTTCAAAATACCAACAACCTTCTTCTTTTTCTTCTTCTCTTTCAGAATGAGGGCTTTTAGATCCTCCTGCCCCTTTGCCAGACTGATGAACATTTGTTGGAACTGGGCGTTCTATGCCTGCAGGTCCTTAATGCTTTGTTCAGAAGACATTTCGTGCTAAAATAAACAGCGAAGAAGATGAGAAACTTGTAATGGTACCTGTAATTATGTGTATGATAATGGGATGCACATGCAATGATTTCAAAGACTTCGGGAAATTTAAATTTGCAAAACAAAATAAATAAAAACTTTATTAGCTGAATTTGAAGTTTAAATGCCTTTTAGGCGTTACAATTAAAAAACAAATCTAAAACTCTAAAAGACATAAAAAATCCCATGGATTCTTCCTCTTTGCGCCGAGATAATCATTCAGTCCTTTTTCCTCATGGAGTTGCTTTGTGAGATCTAAAACCTTCCTCTCCTGAGCATGGAACTGATCCCTGTAAGTATCTCGCTCTTTCATCAGCCGAATCCAAGACCTCTGTAATTCCCCAAGATCAGTGGGAATGTAAGGATAAAGATCCGTGTAAGGAATTCCTTCTTCAGTAGTGGGTTCCACAATCACTGGCAAACCAGCCACATAGGGCATCCTAAGCTGTTGAGCACGAGCCCGTACCCATTGTAGATAAGGTTCCATTGGAATGCAAGTCTTTGGCCCAAAAGCCCTGACGCTCGATCTGTTTACCATGCCCCAAGCTTGTATGAACCTCCGACGATACTCTTGAATATCATCCTCGTAGTTGAATACAATTCCCTCGATAAGTAACTCATGGGGACCATCCCTTCTAGCATGACCAAATTGTCACAGAGCTAAACAAGTATTGTAGGTTATACCCCATCTGATACCAAGTAATGGGACATTAGGGTACTCCCTGCAATGGTCAATGATAGTAATGTTTTCCATAGATCGAGAACACCAAATAATATCCGTATGAGCGAGTGACATTATCCTTTGTAACCAAACCAGACCTTCTTCATTCTTCAGTATGGACTTAGGGAGGTGAGAAATAAACCACCTTGATAGCAATGGCATGTAGCACACAAGAATCCCTCTTCTCCTCATGGTACGAGTATGGAGGGTGTGCAAAATATCTCCGAGCAAAGTAGGCACCGGGTTGCGAGAGAGAAAGATCTTGATAGCATTCACATCTATGAATGAGTCCGGATTAGGAAAGAGAACTAAACCATAGATAAGAAGAGCAAAGACCTCCTCCAAAGCCTGGAAATCCATATTATCCCAAAACAACTGGGCTTTGTCTATCAGAAACTTAGCTAGAAAACCCTTGACTCCGCTTCTCGTTTCCCAATTGGATACCACGTTGACCCGTTTCAGATGTAAAGCTGAGGCAATGACTTATGGCTTAGGAACTTCTTCTAGACCTGTGAAGGGTACCTGTTCAAGAATAGGTATATCCAATAGATGAGAGAATTCTTCCAAGGTAGGCACCAACTAATAGTCTAGAAAGGTGAAGCAGTGGTGCTTGGGACCAAAGAACTGAAAGAGTGCACTCATCATCTTTTAATCAAAGTTTGAAGTAACCAGGTTGAGAAGTTGACCATGTATCTTAATGAACGTAGAAGTTTTAGAAACCCTTGATGCTAGGTCTTTGAGTAGGAAGGTATCTTCACAAAGCTGATTTAGATAGTGTTTCTACGAACGGAAGCCATGATCTGCAAAACAGAACAAAGATAAATTCCCTTGGTCTTTGAAATGGTTAGTTCAATAAGCATGGATTCCATGTTATGATGCATGATGTCATGATAAACCACAGGTATAGCAAACACAAGTATAGCAAACACAGTCAAGTCACACCAAGCCCTTAGCTTTAAGGCTTGCATGAGGTTAAAGGTAGTACCCTCTTGAAGTTTAGTTGGTTCAAACCTGTCCTAAAAAGTAACCAGGTTCTAGAGATTCTCAATATCACTAACCATCCTTTATCAGGCTTGTTTCAGCTCTCAATCTTTTCTTGCGGCCAAAATATCCCGAAAGTCTGATCTCAATGAGTGTAGCGTCGAGTATCAACCAGTTCTCATCTCTACCCCGAGGCCGGCTATCTCACTACTTTCTAATGGCCAAGTTTGTGCAACTAAGATTCTAAGGTCCGTTAGTGCTTCACGACACCACGCGGTGGCCCCGTATTCTCCTTATTTCCCCATAAAAGATACCGTTACCAACCAAAGTTCCACACCAATACAACCATCGCTTAAACCATATCGGTCTACTCCGTACACTCTCCACGATCCATTTCTATTTACCTAATGAGTGCCCCCAGATCCAGGTGTAGGATCTACAGTAATCCCAAACAAACCCTCAAAAGTAAAGCAATCAAGACAATCAAGAGAAGCAATTTTAATGACCTAGATCCTAAGGTATACCCCACTTTTTGATCCCCATCAGAGTCGCCAGTTCTGTGATACGGTGGCAGAACCTACTATTTAATACTGGTTTGCGTTTTGCATTTTTTTGTTTGCAAAATGTCGCGGTAAGCAAGAGTCGCCACCAACTTTTATTTTATCCAATCAGGAAAAGAAAAAAGAACAGAAAAAACCTTTTTCGAGATGTTTCTGAGTACGAGGGGTAGATTATAGAAAGGGAAGGTGTTAGCACCCTTTCTATCCATGGTTTTCCATGGGCTCTTAGGTACTTGCTCATTCTTAAATTTCTTTCGTGTGTTTATGTTTTTGAAAATGTTTTGAAATTTTCCTTAGTGTCGCATTTCACTTTATGGTAACCGTTGTATCAGTCCTCAAGAGTGTGATAAAGTGTTTTAAAAACTTTAGTTTGAAAAGTTTGTTTGAAAGTGTATGGTGTAAAACATTTGTTGTTTTGAGCAAGTACCTAACAATTATCTACCTACTCGAAAAAAGGCGTCATTTTCCTCCTATCCTTTAGACCGTGTTATCCTACTATTAGTGAGTAGGTAACCCTAGTCGTTGGATATTTGAGGGACTATCGAAAGGGACGTAATGGTCATTGAAGGCAACATGTAAGGATACCTTAGCATTTCGAAGGGACCGTCATCATATATTCGTAGGCAACATGATCATTTCTTGTAGGCAACTCGAGGGACGTTGAGGAACCATGATCTTTATGTTGACTTTAACCGAGGGTCTTTGCTAAGGGTATCCCTACGTTCGAGGGACATGACCATTATTTTCCGAGGCAACCAAGTGGCGAGTACCCTAGGGGTGCAAGTGTGCAGCAATGTTTGTTTTCAGATATATTATCTTTGTATTAGGTTATGCTATGTTCAATTAGTTTACCGGTCTTTCCATACAATCCTATTAGTCTAAGCATTGCATAAAATATAGTAGCAGAAGGTAAAGGCGGAAGTGTAAACCTAGGCTATTACAGAGCTTTGGGGAAGTTACATAATAATGAAGAGTGCAGAAAAATAATCCTAAAACTATTACATCCCGAAAGCAATTACATAATTAGAAAAAAATGCGAGAAAAGATAAATCTATGTTATTACATTGATAATGCGACCTATACAATTTTCCTAGAAATTAAAATGTAAAAGAATAAATAAAAAGAAATTAAGGAAAAATTAAAACCTAAAATTCTAAGTTAATATTTTTGGTGTTTTTTGTAGAAAATAATTTTAAGTTAATTAAAAAACCTAATTCTAACTAATTTTAATAAAAAAAAGTTAATTAACTTAATTTATTAATAAATGAAAAAAGCCAAAAATCCAGTTACTAACTAAAACAAAAACTTAATCCTAGTTTGTTAAAAAAATGGTTAATTAATCAAATTAAAGAGTTAATAAAAAAAGAGTTAATAATAATAATAAAAAAATTTAAAACCTAAATTAATTAGGGTTTGTAAAAAAGGTTAAGTTTGCCAATTAATAGGGTTTTTGATTTAAATAAAATTAGAGTTTATATGAATTTAGGGTTTTTAAGGAAGATATTAAAGAGAAAGAAATGATGCAAACAAGGTTAAAAATAAGAAAAATTATACATATTACCAGTGGTGGGTGTTGACCCAAAAATTAATTAAAAACCTAAAATTAAAAAAAAAACCTTAAAATTAATTATTCGAGTTTATTATGAAAAATCAAAGGTTTCTGAAAAATGTTAAGTTTTATGAAAAATATTTTAAACAGAAAGAATAAAAATAGGTAAAAGGATAAATAAAAAGGAAGAAAACCAAAACCAATAGAGATGGTTGTTGAACCCACGCCCTTAACCTTTTCAGGATGTCTGCCTCGCCATGTATTGGTGGTTCTTCTGTTTTGGCCATTAGTGTTTTGTAATAACCCTGTATGGGACTCTGTCTAAATCTGCAGTGTTGAATCTAATGAACACATTAAATAAATTACTATATCATGAAATACAAATAAAACAAATATATGAAATTTTTTTAATGTTAAAACCGATATGGCATGTATGAATGCTTCTATACCCTTTTGATCATGGAGATCAAACCAGCCTTACCCTTACTGGAGAAGTAGTGAGATGTGGATTTGTAACAAGGATGACTTATTTGTAGTGAGATGGGGGTTTGTAATAAGGATATCAAGGTTTTAGGGTTCTTGAAAGAATTTGATATTTTGACAGGATTGTGGCAAAGATTTTTTTTTATTTCTTCTTTGTGTGAAAAGAATGAGATTATATAATGGAAATTAGAGCAAAGATATGAGCTTTAAATGTGCAATTGGGCCTCAAATGTTCACTTGAGTGCGTCACGTTCCAGGCTAAATCGCAAGGGCTTAAGGGCAATTTTTGAAGTTGAAATTTGAAAACAAAATGTAGCCGACATCGAGAACTAACTCCTATCCGAAAATGGGCTTAGTCGGATAAATGGTGAATTAGTTATGAATTTTTGAATTTTTAGCTCAGACAAACTTATTTTAGGCTCCAGTGTCGACTCTGACACGTTCTTCAATAAAAAACTGGTATTGATCAGAGCATAACCCGGTCTCAACTCTGGAAGAAAAGTTGTAAATATCTGAGTTAGTAACTTTGTGTAAAAAGATGGGCCCAATCCGATAAAAATTGACCGAGTTATGAATTTTCGAAGTTTCGGCCCAGATGAAATAATATTCAGCATTCAGGATTTTCGGCGTGTTACACGCACTCTGAGCAAAAAATGAAGGCCTTTTGGATACTGTTCAAACTCAATACCTCATGTGAAATCTTAGCAAACTCAATTTGTGAAATTTTGGTGCTGGAACCAGCTCCATACGATGAAAATCGACCAAGTTATGATTTTCTGAACATGACGCAAATAAACTTCTGTCACAAATTTTCTGTACGAAAATACTTGATAAACCCGCATTTTTTAAGACCTTCTGATCGAAATTAGCTTCCAGCTGTGAAAGATGAATACGTAGATGACGTCGAGACAAAATTTTGGCCACCGGAACGGGTTCAAAACAAGCCACGATCTTCAAGTTATAAATTTTTGTGTGCGTAAAAACTGCACTTTCAACACACTTTTTCACCACATTTCTTCGAGAAAACTCACACATTCGGAGACCTTCTTTAAAGAATTGACTCTTGAGCCAAACCTGAATTTGAGAATACGTCATCAGAGATATCTTGGCAAAAGAACAACTGAATATGATGTGTTGGGTTGGACTTGTGACTCTTTGAACCCCGAATCGTTGCAAAACGGCGAACCGATCTTCAACACGGAAAATACTCCGAGAACATCCATTGGCGAAATAAACGTCACTTGTAACCTGAAGAAGCTTGATAACCATAAAACCAATAATATGCGTGTATGAAAAGAGGGTAAATTTTGGGGTACAACAAAAGCAAGCAAGCAAAATCCCAATTCCTCAATCGAAGCTTGGGAATTTTAAGCAAGTTTGAAGGAGGCCAGGTGCCCAATTGAAAGCTGGTGAATCAAGCTTGCATCGAAGGAGGCCTTTTGCCAGATCTTGAATTCAAATTGTTGTCTACAGTTACTCCTTTCAATCTGCTTTGTACTTATGCAAACTTGAGCTTTTGAAAATCTTCGTGAGATATATCTTGAGAAATTAAGAGGGAAAATTTTGGGGTACAACAACTTGCATTCGCAAAAAAAAGCCATACAAATTTTATACAAACAATCAAAATCAAACAAGTTAATTGCCGTTGGATATTGTCCGACTTCACCAATTACACCAGTTCCTAGAAACCTTCCAATAACCGCAACACCAAGTTGAATCGATATCAAAACTATCTTCACAAGTGATAGTAAAGCCTGTAATATTTATCAATTGAAGTGAAAATAAAATTAAAAAAAAAATGAAAATGAAATGCATAAGAAATATATACCTCAATTGCAAGGGCTATTCTCACATATGAAAATAACACTTCAAATCGAGATAGCAGAGGTTTTCTAACTGAAGCTTGAATTTTGTCACCCTATAAATTTAGAATAAAACCATAGAACATAATCGACCTATGTCGCGTGTGAGATTTTCATCGAAGCGCAAATGGAAACGAAAGGCAAGAAGAGTCGCCATTAATGTTATTTATCCCAAGAGAGGGAACGAAAATACTGAGTAAACCTGAGGTACAGAAAAGAGCATGGTCTCACGACCAAGAGAAAAAGGGTAAGGAAGTCGGTTACGCGAGGGAAAGGTATTGGCACTCCTCACGTCGGTGGTACTCCACAAGATCTACTTAAGTTTAAGGGTGTATCTAATTTATGTTTAAAGCTTAATGCTAAAAGCGAATGCATGCAAAGGAAAAACACAGGGAAAAGAAGACAATATTTATAAAGTTTTGCTCGACTGACCCCCGTGACCAGATGCCTATGTATCCCTTTTAAGAAATCAGAGCATCGTAGTTCGGCTCAATAGTCTCCATTTTTTGTTTGTTTTTTATAGACGCTGCTAGCGAAGCATGTCTTTTTTGAAAAAGTTTTAAAAGAAAAAGTCATAAGACAAAAAGGTATGCATTGGTTGGTATTTTTTACCTTGAAAAAGGATTTGAGATTTGAACCACACCAAAGACTAAGAATGAAAGAGCGATAAGATTGATAATAAACCTACTTATCATTTCCCATACTTAGTAAAAAGTATGATTCTCATCAATTATTATTAAGTGTTTTGAGAGTTGAAAGAAAAAGAAGTTTTTGTTTTAATGAGATACAAAAGAGGAAAGAAAAAGTCTAAGGGAAACTAGAAAATAGTCCTAAAGTTACTATGCAATATTGATCCTATAGTTGGGATAGGAGGGAAGCATCTACCTAATGTTGTCATGCATGGATAAATATCCTAAGGTCTATTTAGTTCAAAGTTAGAGAAGAGTGAACTAAAGATCCTATGGGGAGCATACAAGAGGAGAAGCAAGTAAAGAAAGGAGAGGGATGATAAAGCATCACACAAATATGACAAAACATCAAGATATAAAGGAGGTAAAACAATACATCAAGTATAGATGACAAAACATCAAGCAAAGACGACAAAACATCAAGCAAAGATGACAAAATATCAAGCATGAAATGAGAGTATAAATACATCACATAAATAGGGAGATGACAATGAATCAATCATAGATAATTAAACATCAAGTAAGAGATGACAAAACATCAAGTACAAATGACAAAATATCAAGCACACACAAAATTCATGTGATAAAACATATAAGAGATATATCTCTTTCAAACAAACTGGAAGAAGTGGAGAAGGGGGAGGAGAGAGAAATGATAATAAATCAAGGGAGTGTGGTACAAAATCACATAAAAGTAAAATATTAATTATGATCCTAACATGTTATATACCTTATACTACCTTAATGATGGCAACCTGGGTCAAGAAGGTGTAGAAATTGTCGAACTAGACAAGTAGAAGTGCAAACATGCATTTTAGAAGACAGAACTTCACATCATGATAAAATATGCAAGCAATGATGAGACAAGAGTATAGCATCAAGGTTATGTAAATATATTCCTAAAGGTCATTCATAAGTGGTTTGGGTATAAAAACCAAAAAGAAGAATCAATTAGACACATACACTAGCTAGTGAAGACTTAGGACTCATATGTCTATCTTATCATGGTACAAGTGAGTGAATTGAGGTGAAATAGATGCAATGGTGTACAAGTCAGAAGTGAACTCATATAATACTCCTAATCATCATATAAACAAACTTGAGAAAGATTCACAATCAAATCACATAAGGGAAGTTGGTTTAAGAACCCTAAGTTGACTTATATCCCCATGCAATGCTAACAAGCCATCATGTGAGATGAAAGAGGTAATGTGAAGAATAGAAATTAAACATTGACATATTATACACTCAACACATAATAAATAATCAAGATAAAACTCAATTAGTCAATAAGATCATTGTAGAAACACCAAATCACACAAACTAGTTCAAAACAAAATTGTGAAGTGAAGTGGAAGCAAGTGTATGATTAAATGATCATGGAATAATATGTGGAATAAGTGTGAAGTCAGTAGAAATATAAATATGTAACTCACATGAAAGACTTATAAAAAAATATAGAACATCACTATCAAATCAAACACAAAGGTTCGTAAGAAGAAAAATCAAATCCTACAAACAAAACTAAAAGGGAAAGTGTAGGAAGAATGTGATAGATGAAGAGGGGGCAAGGCTATAATGTGTTGAGACACCTAAATGAGTAGAAAATGACATATAAAAAACCATATTCAAGTATAACAATCAAAGAAGAAAATTTGAATACATAGCATTCAAAAGAAGTGATTCAAAGAGACAAAAATTAGCAAGTTTAGTTGAGAGAGTAAAGATGAAGTAAAGAGATCATAATTTTATAATTATGACATGTGTGACTTGTGTTATAAGTTAACTTATGATGAGGTTCAAAAGTAACATAACATGAATATGAAAATTCACACACAAGCAAACTCACAAAGTTTGATAATCAACATCACAAAAGATGGAAAACATTTGTCATAAACCAAATGAAATTGATAAAAATCAAATGAGATGAAAAAGAATGATAAATATAGGTCATATGGAAGTGGAATGATCCCTCCTAAAGTATATATTATGAACTTAAAACCTCAAGCAATACTATCAACATAACATCCTTAAGTGTCATGATAAATTGTAAAAATTGTAGTCTCTAATGCATATAAGAAAAGGTAATCTAAAGAGATCAAAACCAAGGTTCTTAGATGTTATTGGAAAAGGACAAAAATCAAGACACCTTTAGGATACATAACACAAAAGCTTATGAGACGATCACTAAAAAGCAATGCTCAAAACACAAGCAAGAAAGCAAATGTAGCTCTTATTATGTCATCATGTTAGTTGAAAAATGAGTGCCAACTAAAAGGATCATAGGATCATAAAGAATTGAGAAGAGAAGAAAAGTTAAGATCAAAATTTCAACATTGGAAATAATGGACTTAAGGTCCTTAACAACAATCAACACATATCATACATACACTAAGTCAAAACAAAGAGTGAATGTGAGGTAGAAATAAGTGTGTGATTGATTTATCATGGAATGAAGTGTCAAATAAAAGTGAAGTCATAAGAAAACACATCATGTTAACATACTCTAATACCTCCAATCATCCCTAAGACATCATCACTAAGACACACACACAAAAGCTAGTGCAAAATTAGGTCAACAACACATCATATCATGTTCTTAAAGGCAAATAAAGCTCAAGAAAGGATATATATGAAAATAAGGCATGATTAGATGAATTAATATATACAAGTCTGTAGCACAAAGCATCTAATACGAATCATTCAAGTATTACAAACAATAGAAGAAGATTGCACATAAAGCATACAAGAGGGAAGGCCATGAGAGGCAAGCAAAAATTGATCAAGACAAAGTGAGTTAAAGGCACGAGACAATCAGGAAATATAGGTCATGACAAGATTAGGTCAGTAGCATATTATACTAAAAGAATTAGCCTAAAACTATGCACATAAGCCAACAATTGAAAACATTTTGTCAAGATAAAACTCATATGGACACATTTGCATCAAAAATAGGTTAAAAATAGGAGAATGACTTGTAAATTCATGTCAATTAAATTCAACCTTTCTAAATACTTCTAAAGGTCATAAAAATGATCTAAAGTTCTTGGATTAACTTGGAAAAGTGAAAATGATTGGAAATCATCAAGACTAGTTGGCAAAGGGCTCAAACTAGAGACTTTTAGCAAAATAATTTTTGAAAAATATAATATCAAAACTTAAAATTTAACAAAAATGATTTTTATGATATTAAGTCGTCCAAGGACCTCAAACATATTTTCTTTGAATTTTAAAGTTGAATAAATTAGGAAATTAAATTAAACTCGTAACCTAAGCAAATGAAATTACCAAAAATGATCACCAAACTTCACAAGTTTTAAATTTTATTAGAAATAAACAATGAAAATGAGATAATAATCCCACAATCAATTCAACATATCAAGAAAGTCAGAAAGTATTTTTTGTGATTTTTTAGATTAATAAAAACTTAAAAATAAAATCAAAAATGACAAAAGGTGATTAAAACACCTAATTAAGCTACATGAATTTTGATATCATATAAAAATGAAAAAAATATGAAATAAAATTCAAAGTTAGAAAATAGACTAAAAATAAAGTCTAACATATTTTTTTGGTAAATTTGAATGGACGAAACTATTTAAAATAATTTTGGTAAAACAATTAAAATGAATTAAAATTCAAAATTGAAGAAGATCAATTACACTTGTTATGGTCAAAAGCGCTGCGAAAATCCTTAACATATGTTCAATCAACAAATGACACATCATCATCCCTACCAAACAACCAAAACCCTAACGATAAAACGAAGGCTGGCAAGCTAGTTTCAGAGCTTCATAACTCTTTCTTTTCTTGATGAAAATGCATGATGTAAACACCAAAGTTCAAGATCAAAATGCGTAGAATTCAGTAGAATCAAGAGATTTATAAAATGATGCATGGATCCTGGAGAAAATGGAACATGAATATTACTACATGAACACGAATTTGACAACACAAGTTTAATCATCCATTTTTACGATCCAGATGTCTCGCTCGATTCTCAACTAAATAACATGATCCAAACATCAAAATTCATCACAAAATAACAAGGAATAACAAGATGATCATAGATTTCTCAAAAGATGAAATATCAAAAAGCAATTCGAGCACAAAGTCACTGAAACAAGAGAATCATACAACTTGCATAGAAATTTAAAAGACGATTTAAACTTTAATTCACACATAATTATACATGAGATCTATAGTCTGGCCAACTAAACCATCATGAATAAGATCTATAACAGAAATTCAAGCTGAAATCGTGAATCGAAGTTCAAAGGAACTTACCTCAAGTGTGAAAAATAAATTCACAATTGCCTCTAGTTTTAAAGCAAGAAACCCAACCAATCTTCTTCTTTCAACTTCAAAGTAGTTGAATCGAGCAAGAACTAAAACTTGAGCAAGGAGATTGAGAGAAAATTGAAGAAGGAAATTCTGACTTGAGAGAGAGAGAGAGAGTTGTGCTTCGTCTGTGTTGAATGAAGAGAATAGAGAGAGTTTATATAGAGTGGGAAAGAATGGAGAGGAATTTTGCTTGAGGATAGAAAGGAAAATCATCAAAAATAGCATGTGAGGTTATGCTGCATTTTATGAGTGAAAGAAGCAAAGCTGGTTGAATTTTGAGTGAGCAGAAGAGTGAAAAACTTATGACTTGATGAGATGTACTGAGAGCACATGGGTGTTGTAATGTGGAAATAAAATTATTTCTTCTTTTGGCTATAAGGGATGCATGAAATGCATGCATGAGGTGAGATTGGCTATTTTAGGTAATTTTTGGATGGTGTGATGTGCATGTACATGCTACGCCTACTGCAAGCAAAATTTGAATGTGTGCATAAAGTTAGCACTATCACCATAATATAAAAACTCTTGACCAACTCTCTTCAATCAAACATAATTTTATGAGCTCTTGATCAACTTCCACGAGCTTGGGCTTTATAAAAAAGAGAAACATGGTGAACAATTCATGTGTTGAAACAAAACTGAATTGATGTCTTGAAGTCATTCAAAATGGCTCACAAAAATTGCTAGTTGAAACTGACTTGAACATGTATACAATATCTCCAAGTGACTTGTCATTTTTGACAACTAAAACACCAAACTTTGAATGACTATAACTTGCAATTCAATGGACCAAAAAGGATGATTTTGAGCTTATTGGAAAGTTAGGAGTGAGAACAACAACTTTGATGTTTATCCCAAATCCAAACAATGATTTAATCATGGATAAAAAGAATCATGAACCTATTCCCTGAAGGTGTTTGATAAATGTCCAGGCCTGGTGCGTGCGCGACATGCCTTTGGTGCTTGGCAAAAATCAACTTCATGTCACCTACTTCTCATGACCATATCTTGTAATGTAAGGATTATTTTGAGAAAGTTATTGAAGCAAAGTTGTACACCAAAAATGGATCTTGATCTTTGGTGTTGACCACTAATCCAAATAATGAATATTTCAAAGAAATGATGATGAACATGTGCCCACAAACCTTTTGATGAAATGCCAGACCTGACACGCATGCTTGCTAGTAATATGTCACTTTGTGGACTAAAATCCTAAGGATTGTATCTCTCTCTCTCTCTATAGTGCACCAAATGCAAACATATTTGAACCAAAATTGTAAAGGAGACTTCAAACTTTAATTTTGATGTTGAAAACTTTTTGAATTGAATCCATTTGACACCTCAAAATTGGTCATGAAGAATTCAAACGTTATGCACATATTTTGAAAATTCACTAAGTGTCAAGATTATTCCAAGCTAAATAACTTTTTATTCACTTTTTGGACTTGAGCCCTCAAAGACAAAGTTGAATAACTTTTTCTCCTCTCTCCAACCATGTAAAGTTTGCATTTTTCAATAAAAAATGAAGAAGTTATGAATTTTTGAAATTCAGCCCTATGAATTTCCATACTGTGAAACATTTCGAATATTCAAATGACTTCTTTGACAAGTTATCCTCAAATCCAACAATTCTCTTGATTTTATTCCATCAATGACCATGTAACATAAATATGTGGATGTTGAATTGAGTGTTGACTAAATGTCCCCTTGGTCAAGAGTTGCCTTTTGTTGACTTTTGCTCAAATGACAATTTTACCCCCAATTGATCAATTGAACCATTTCCAATCAAAATTGATGCTCAATACTTCAATCATAGGTGATCATAAACATGTAGATAAGCATGGAATCGAGTCTTTCCCAAAAAGTCAGAGATATCTTGATTAAATCAAAAACCCTAATTTTGGCTCTATGTGATAGAAGATGATGATCCAGTCTTAAAACCCTAATCCCTCTGGAAACGAGGAGAAGTTTCTTGGACAAAAATGTATCATATAAAAATGAGAGGATATTCCTTCACAAATTGGCCCACACAAGTACCAAACACTTCATCTGGCCAAAACCCTAATTTCAAGAGGTGCATAGGATAACAGTAATTCAAGAGTCAACACTTGCAATCTCAAACTTCTGATGAATCAAAGAGATAATTGAGATGTCTTGAAGTATGATAAACCATTGCAACTTGAGTGGCTAAAAGATTGAGGGCATGAGACCCTTCTTGCATTGATTGACAACACAACCATCTTTCATATCTTGTAGAGGAACTTGGGAACCAAAATACTTTGATCCTATCACAATGCTAGAATGTATATGATGAAACAGAAGCCTTTAAAGTTATAAAAACAAGAGGGTAAATTTTGGAGTGTAACAGCTGCCCCTATTCAATCATCTTAAACCTGATAAGTGAGAAAGAGTGACAACTTTCGAACGTTCAAGGTGGAAAAGGATTGGATACTAAAAGAACCCAAAAATTTACACTCTTGAATAAGAGAGTAAAGCAATAAGGGTAACTGTATTTTTGTGAGGATGATACCAAAGAAACCAGATGAACAAGGGGAAGACTAGTGAATAATGAATCCTACCAAAGATTTTTAGAGAACATTAGACTCGAGAGATATACCAAGTAGAAATTGGTTTTGAAGGATTATCCAAGTAGAGATTGGACTTGAAAAGTAAGCCAAGTAGAGATTGGACTTACACCAAGTGGACTAGTGTATGCTAGACTCTAGAAGGATGAGCCCGGTAAAACTGGACCACATATCACAAAAATGAAATGAAACTCAACCTAAGAAGACTACATAATACTAGATTTTAGAAGAATGTGCCAGGACAAAACTGGAACACATATTGCAATAATGAGATAAAACCCAACTCAAGAAGACTAGATAATACTAGATTCTATATATGAATAGATATCAGATCTGAACGGGTATACCAGAAATAAACTAGTCTTGATTAACAAAGGACAAATAAAACCGAACTTATACCATTAGCATGCTAGCTGAACATTGGTGAGATCAAGTAGATATTATCGAGATAAAACTCGGCCTCCAGGAGTACTATGAAGAATGCGCCAATTAGAGATTGGTGTGCAAATAAGGTAACGAGACAAAACTCGACCTAAAAGGAACTAGATAAAACTAGGCTCTGAAAAAGTACTCAATATGACATCAATAGAAATTGGGTCCTATAACAAGGTGACAGAAAGTGCGTGTATTTTACAAGACACCTACTGGTCTCAACCGAGGGTAGACAGTAGACGATGCTGAACAAACCCAAGGAATAAAAGAGACAAATAACGAGTAAAAACTCGGCTCAATAAGACTAGATAAAACTGGCCCAAAGATGAGACTTAAAATGAGTAGCGAACTCGACTCAAGAAGACTGGATAAAACTAATCCAAAGATGAGTACCAGGACAAGGATTTCACACACAGGTAACGAGAGAAAACTCGACCAAGAGCAACTAAATAAAACTAGGCTAAAAAACGAATATCAAGGTAAGGCTGGTATTCGGAAGGCATATCAATAGACATTGAAATGAACCAATAAGGGTAGTAAAAACCTGAGAAAATTGCACCAGGAAAAAAACTGGACTATTACCAAAGATAATGAGTAGACACTCGATCACGGTAGACTGGTGGTAGCTACTAGACTTAAGAAAAAGGTACCAGGGAAGAACCGAACCACAAGAAAAATGTAATAAGTAGAAACTCGATTTATGAATGAGAATGGAATATGAGAAGTATACTAGAATTGAATGGTACACCAATAAACTTTGGACGCGAATCAAAAGGACTTGCACAGGGCAAGAAACATCCCTTATGCGAGAAGCAAGAAAAGAACCGACTTACGCTAGGTAAGGAAAGGATTTTTGTTTGCAAGAAAAAGAACTACATTATCCCTCAGGCCAAAGGAAGGGTGTATTCCTTCAAGAGTGGCAATTATCTGAATTACCACACACAAAGTATGGATACTCAAACAATTGAAAAGAAAGAAAAGTTATACACCAACTCTTTCTCGCACTCTAACTTCAAGAGGCAAACATGGTTAAATAACTGAGAAGACAGGAGAACTGTCAAGGGTATCAAGGGATATCTGTGGGCATGAATATCTGGGTCACCAATAGGTAAAGTAACATGTTGGGGATATAATCCAAAGTTTTTAGCAAATCCGTTGGGGAAAACAGAAACAATAATGGCTTATGTTTCAATGCATGTTTGAATTATTTATTTTTTCATGGAGTAATGTTCCAAAAGAGAATAAAAACAATACACTTTGAGGATGTAACACGATGATGCATGATTTTGCTGGAGAAGATAAAATACAAGGAACCGCTGGAGAGAAGCCCTTAAAAAGATGAAACTCTGTGGGGAGTAACAAACTAAGTAACCGGTAAATACGGGCTACTAACTTTGATGGGAGTTGAAAAAATAAATTGCAAACCCTGCTGGAAAGGATCGGATAAAAAATGTAAACTCTGATAAGGTACATCAATGAAAATTGAACGTTGCTGGGGAAGACACCAATAATATGGGGCCTGTAGGGAATCAAAATTCACCTATGATAACTTGGGAAATAAATTGTCAACCTCTCGCCTGGGGATGACAAAAACTTGTACTGATGGGGATATGAGGATCCAATCTAGAGATAAGAGAACTTATGCACATAACTCTTGCTGGAGAGGAGGTAATCTTAGCATAAGAAATTCAACTGGGGATTTATGAGCAATCTTCAAAAAGAACGATCATGTCGGGGATACGAGAAACCTCGTGTAAGAAGTCATGATATTTCACTCCTCTGGGGATACAAAACTTATCAACATCTAGGATCAAACTCTATTGAGGAAAAGGGAGAATCCTTGAATAAGAACTTTCGATGAAACATCTCAGTTGGGGAAATGAGAATTCCTGAATAAGAGATCTTAGAATGAGACAACTTAGCTGGGGAGATAGAAAATCCTGAGCAAGAGATCTCAGAGAACAGCCTCTTCTAGGGAGTGAGATAATCTTCAATACGACTCAGCTTGGAAGAAATGAACAATTCTCAAACAGACTTGGCTAGTGGATGAGAAAAGATTTTCAACATAAGGAGTCTCGAGATAAGCTTCTGTTGGGGAGATGAAAGAATTCTTGGATAAGAAATCTTGGTGAAGCGACTTCACTGGAGAATAAGAGAAATCTTCAAAGGCAACTCCACAGGGCTCAACCTGAACTCTTGGATGGGGAATACTATATATCTGCTTCGGGGAATGGATATTCTCCCATGAATACAACATCACATATCTATTGAAGATGTATATTATTTACCAAGAAGTCTTATTAATCCCAACTCATTAGACAAGGATTTTCCTCTTGGCGATGCTGGGGAAAAGACAAGTTCAAGAATTGCTGGGGAATCATTCAAGAATCTCCAAATCAGTCAAACTTCTAGACACAGTCCCTTTTCTTGGGGAAGACTCACTGGGGAGAAATAGAAACTTGAATGCTGTTGAGGATACGAACCAAGCCGGGGATACCATAGTCTTCTTGAAAGATTTTGTTCCGGTATTGGCAAATTACACATAAACGAGTGAACGACAGTTTCTGTAGAACAAATTACACCAAACATGCCCCAGGTATAGTATGAAGGAATTTCACTTGAGAAGGTCCTTGTAGAAACATGGTACCATAGTGATTAAAGATAAAATTCCCCAATTTACTCAAACTTTGAATATCTTTTTACTGATTCATGAAGAGATTCGTCGAATCTCGATGTTACTGCTTCAAATTAATTTTCCTTTGAAAAGATTTTCCTCGTGAGGACTTTCTGAGATATGTGCTAAGGATACTTGATCATATTCATAAGGTGTTTAGCCTACGACTGAACTTAAACTGATTATCTCTGAAATGGAGGAATTCCCCTGCATAATGCCTTGCCTCAGTCTATACGGCTATTGAAAAACTTACCTTGGGAGGACTACATATACCATCATGATAACCTGCTCCACTGTTACAAATTTTGAAGCACTTCCTCTGGTTAACCAAAGTTGGAAACAACTTCAACCATGCTTTGGAAAATGCCCCTGATTACTCGACACTTTAAGAGATTCTCTGAATCTCGACATAATTGCCCCATATTGGCGAAACTTTGAATAAATTTCTCGATGTAAGTGCCTCAGATTGGCAGAATTCACAAACTTCATTCCCTTTAAGGGTACTCAAACAATAAAGCATCACATTATTCATACTAGTCTGAGTGTCTGGAAAGCAAGCCCCTTAGGATACTCAGACTGTAAAACACCAAACTGCTTATACTTAATAGAGTATATTGGAAACTGTGCCCCTTGATATCGTCAATTCTCTTGAGACAACTAACTTTTGACTCAACAGTGTATTCAAGCCTCTCTTCTTTGACAAGGTTAAGTTTTTCAGTGATGCTCATTGTGCAAGCTCACTTAATGTTTAAGTACTTTTCATATGCAGAAGATGTTTTATTATGAGAATAATAATTCTAATGCAAATCCTATGATTGTCTTGAAGTGAAAAAGCTTTTATTGAAAAGATGCTGAAACATCGAAAATATTTTGGTACAAAAGACAGTAAAAAGATGGAGTGGCACCAACTCAAAAGTTTTAGCAAGCCTCCTAGGAGTCAGATTACTGTACTCTCGTTACAGTTTTGATTTTGAATTAACCCATGCTTCAATTAGGACTTTTAAGGGTTATGACGTAGCCAGGTTCACAGTTTTAGAAAAAAAAATTAAGGCACAAAGTTATTTGGTGCCCACCCATTCTCCATGATGTTCTCTAGTCCTACATTCAGTTAACCCAATACGAGCACTCATCTCTCAAGAAGAGTTTATGATGGTTGAGGAACCACTGAGGTTTCTTAGACATGACAATCACTCACCTTTGCTTCTTTTGTGTTTCTGGACACACGCCTTTGCTCTTTGCTGAGGATCTTCATTTTGTAATCATTTCTCGCCTTTCAGGATTTTCCTTTTTCTTTTTCGCTTTCCCTAACTTTTTCCTGGACAAGTATTTTGATTTTTGATTTTTGAGTCCAGCGGGATGCCCTAATTTTTGCCTAAGTCACTTGTTTTCAAGTTTTTCGACTTAGTGGGATTTCTTTCTTTTTCTTTCTTCTATTTTTCATTCATTGTCTATTCTTTCCTTTTGGACATATCATATGACTTCGAGTCGCTTTCAACTTGTTGGAAGAATTATGACTGGTTCGTTCTCTGGTCAGTGACGGGTAACCATTGTTTTATCGTCATCTTGTGTCCTCCTTATAGGTGATGGATGAGGTGTGGTGATCCTCATATGTTCACTCCTTTTTGAAATTTGAAAGCTCGATCAGATTAACTGAAATCTACCATGCCTCAGGTTAAAATTGAGGGTTTTTCTAACTAGACAAGAAAATCCTACTTCAAGGCTCAAATGGGTTAACGAGGGTCCATCTCCCTTATATCTCTGGTGTTTTAAGAATTTGAAACAATGTTTGTACATCGTCAGCAGGGTTTTACTCAAAAGCATACCATTTGAAATTGTTGGTATATTTCTCATCCTCCTCCCTCCATAGTGTTGTACCCCAATTTTTTCCCCTAAGATTCCTCTATCATATCATTTCAACTCGATCATAACAAGATCACATTAGGGTTGGTTCTTCCTCTTTTTCTATCTCCTATCTTTAAGTTTGCTCTTGAGAAATCTCCAAGCACCTTGGTTGTGTATTTTGTATATGTGTTGTTGACTAACTTCTAATCAAAATAAAAAAATATTTGTCTTTGTCTTTGTATATTTTTGTTTTGTAGGTACCAAGTTGAAGCATCTGACAAATAAGGATTTCTGGTATTATTTTCCTAAAATCTCTATTTGCAAAGGAAAAATTAACAAAAATTCATTTTTTTCACTGATGCAATCGATTGCTCTTAGAGTGCAATCGATTGCATATAGTGCATTTTGCACCATTTTTGAAAAAATACACTGTGCAAATCGATTTGGACTATAGTGCAATCGATTGCACATCGTGAAAATTTGAAAAAAATCAGCAATTTTAAACTTGTCAAATTTTGGCTCCAATTTTTCTTCATTTTTGAAAGATGTATCATTAATTCAAATTTTAGTGCCAATCTTTCATTTTTAAGAAGAATTATCTTTAATTCAAATTTTGCCTCTAATATTTGAAAGAATTATCATTAATTCAAATTTTGGCTCAAAGAATCAATTACCAAATTACCACTAATCCCAATCCTAAAACTCTATAAATAGAGCCCTCATTTCATTCAAATTTCAAGCTTTTGATAGCCAAATCCACCTTGGTAAAAAATCTCTCAATTCTCTCCATCTACCAAATTCACTCAAAGCTCCATTTTCAAAAAGGTGGTAAGCTTTGCATTGAAGCTTACTAATGTTTGAGCTAAACCTTCATCCAAACACTTTTTCTTCATCAATTCTCTACATCCAAGCTTGAGCAATTGATTCTTATGGTTAAATTGAAGTAAATTCTTGAAGTTGTTTTGATAATTCTCTAGATCTACGGTTGATAAGTTGGATAATTCATCTTTCACAATGTGATCTCTTGTTGATCTTTGGGTTTGATTCTTTGAGCATTATTTTGTGATTCTAATGGTGTTATTTTCTCATAATTTGATGGAATTTTCATGCTCAATTGGATCCATGATCATAAGGTATTTGATGGAAAGTTTGAACAAGAATTTGGCCTTTTAAAATGCTATTTTGCTGTCTGTAACAGCATGCAATCGATTGCAGTAACAGTGCAATCGATTGCACAGAAGCAATTTCACGCCGATTTTTGAAAATTGTACTTTGTAAATCGATTTACACAGTAGTGCAATCGATTTACATAGGGACATAATGCATTTTTTGCCTTGTTTTGGGGCAGCTATGATCCAAAATGCTTTTTCTACTCACTCCTTTTGATTGTTGGTTTGGATTGCAATTTTAAATGTCCAATTTCTCTTTAAACTCAATAGACTTTGTGATGTAGATGAAGTTGGATAAATGTTCATCAATGCAAATCTACCGAAGAGTGAATTATTTAATTCATTTTTGGTGCTTTGGATTAATGATATGTTTAGTGCTTTAATCCATCTAGAGGAGTGGTTGAATTTAAAGATGAAAGAAATTTAAAGTAGTGATCCAAATTAGCTTATCATTCCCATACCTCTTCATCTTATCCCTTTCTTTTTTAATTTTGCTACATGTTAAGGGATGGTGATCTCTATATCATTTATCCAAACATGAAGTACATAGATTTCTATTGACCGGCCTTAAAATAGGTGCGACTTCTACATAAGTCCAGTTACGATTGTTTAACATAGGGCTAAATTTTGTCCCAATTCAGATAAATGATCATTCGTGGCCCAAACCTATGTTTGCAAGCCCAAGTATGTTAATTTGATCTCTTTGATCCAATAACCTTGAGATTCATTGTGTGGAGGCTTTGGTTCTACCAATCCTCTAATGGATCTTCATCAATTTTGGTCAACGCGGAACACTTAAACATCGTTGATCATTAAATGTTACCTTTTGAGGACTCCAAAATGGATGATATACTTGACAAAAAGCAAATGAAACTTGTTGTATGGAGGATTTGGTTCTACCAATCCTCTAATGAGTTCCAAATGCAAGTTTCAATATGGTCATCCAACTAACCACTAATTTCTAACAATTGACTTTATTTTATGCTTTTATTTTTTGCTCTTTACTTTGTGTACCATTTACTTTTTACATTTACATTTCATGCTATTTTCATCTTTGCTCACTTGAGCATTTACTTTTATGTCATTTTTATTTTTCTCACTTGAGCTTTTCTTTTTCTTTTGAAGATACTTAATAATCAACATAAACCCTAAAAAATATTTAATGGTACTTGGACTATTTTGTTACTATCCTTGGCATTATGGAGCATGGGACTTTTTCTTGGACTTAGGATTAGAGACCTTGGTCTATCTTAGAGACTTTGTGACTTTATCTGATTATTTTATATGGAGTTCTTGAGGTTTACCTCAAGACATTGGGTTGGTTGTTTGTTTTTGTGTGCAGGTTGTTTTGATTACACCCTTTGTTTATAATCTGGAATTCATCCGTATACAGCCGTTACTCTGTCCAATTTTTGCGATGACTTAATACATTTGAAGTTTAGTTCTCTCAAGAGGTCTAGCATCTTTGCTTGCTTGGTTTAAATCCAAAGAATGGGAATTCTATATTGACTCATAATGTCAAGTATTGGCTTCTTGTTGGTTAGATGGTTCTTTTCCTTATCTTTTACCTTATGCTTTAGGATAGTCCCTTCATCTCCTCCCATCTTCTTTAATTTCAAAAATCTTCTTCCTCCTTTTGAAAACTCTTCTTGTTTTTAAACTTGAACCATTTTCATAATAAACTTGGACTTAGGTCCATGCATTTTCAAAACATTTTCATGAATAAATTTCAATCAACTTAATAATACCTTGACATTTTTTGTGAGAAGACTAAAAGCCAATCAATCTCATTTCAAACCATTTTGCCACTTTGGCTTTTATTTTAAAACTTTTTCTCAAAAGATTAGACTCTTGTCAATCCTTGTAGTGATGCAAACAACTATACTTCTACAATATATAGTGAAGTGAGATATTTTCCACTTGGGTGTTGAGTGAGGCATTGTTGATTTTAAAATCCAAGCCATATTCTCCACTTTGAGATGATGCAAATTCTCCTTTCTCGTGATTGTGGGTAGTAAGTATGTTTTCCACATGGACAATGACGATGATGTCTTATCTCATAAAATTAACCAACACACTTGTGTTTTAAAATTTTAAAAGATGACTACGTGTACCCTGATCCCCTATTGCACTAAAGGGGGTACATAGGCACTAAAGGTTCGCAACCGCGGCGTGTGAAAAACTCATAAAAAATATATTTCTTTTCTCACCTCCACCATCCATTTTATATACAACAGTTTTTCTAGCCAAAATATACAGATTTTACAAAGAGGCTCCTGCAGAGTACCGTAGATGTTTAGGGTGCTAATACCTTCCCTTTGCATAACCAACCCCCTTACCTTGAATCTTTCCCCCCTCTTTTTGGGTTATTCTCTCTTTTCCCATTCCTTTGGAAACAATAAAGCGCAGTGGCAATTATTTTTTGATTTGTATAAAGTCTAGTCAATCCAATGGCTTAGTCTTAAACATTTCTACCACTACTGAAAAATGGCGACTTCATTGGGGACAGATTGACCTCTTGCTGGTCCATCTCTAAGTGGGTTAAGCCTATCTTTCTTTATATTTGTATATGTGTTATTACTGTATTTGTGTTATATGTTGTATATATGTTTGTCTGGATTTTCCTGGTTTTTAGGGTGCTTGGTGATTACTCATAAGTCCTATATCCGGACTTGGGCAAACTTTAAGATAGGACATGCGGTATAGTCATGTTAACTTTGAGGGAGTAATCCCAAAAAAGGAGACATGAGATCCCCCACTCAGTGGAGGTCCCTTTGACTGTAGTGTCGTTTACCGAGTAATCGGGAAGACGTACTACTTTTGACCTGGGAGCCTGCTGAAGATGAGGACCGTAGATTACCTAACCCATCTTGGCCTTTTAGGTGTAGTGCGGAAGCTATGCTGGAGTAATCCAGAAATATTTGTCACGCGATACTATGCTCGAACGAGTTTTTCTTGAGAATATTACTGATTATCGAGTTAATCGGGAAGTTGGTAATATCCGATGGATGGATGTAGACTCTGGGAACCTCTAAAACCTTGTTCGGCAGGTGATAACTTTTAGACTAATGCCTTATGGGTAGTACCTTCGACCTCATGCTTGTGACGTTGAACATATGGACCCTATGCTTATGATCTTGTGTGTGATTGTTGCATCATGCATCCATGCACCCATGCAACCATGAACATTGTTTTAACCAAATTTTAAGGAACTTAAGACTTTTGCTTGCAAACATCACAACTTTTGTAATTATGGATTTTGGAAAGAGTACTAAGAAGTACAATGTCAAGAGTCCTGATTCAGAAGAATTGAGAAAGCCTTAATCCTTGGTATCTATTCATCGGGACTTCAAATTCTCCTAGCTATCTTGAAGATGGATTTCTCCACGCTCTTAATATAGTTCCTAAATCCTTTGTATCAGTGATTTATTTTCCCGATTATCAGCAAAGTAGAAGAGAAGACTGCAAGAGGATTTATTTTCCTTTAGCGTTATAAATTCAAGCTCAAGAAGATTTTACAACACAATGTTGGATCTTAATTGGATGCAGTTCATTTGGACCTGAGAATTTAGCTTTCTCTTTCTTCTATTTAGGATTAGTGAAGTCTTGTACTTCTAATGTAATCCTCCCAATATTAATGAAATGAGTTTTTCAGTTATCCCAATTATGTCTTTTAATTGATGTTTGCAATTCGTTTATAATGTTCCAAAGTTCTTTGAAAACTTGGTTTTAAAACTTTTAAATAAATCGTATGCATTGCACATAATGCATCATATTGCACATATTTCTTGCATTTCGTTGCTTATCCATGTGTCTTACCAAGCTTCTTTACTTCGTTCAGCAAGCTGACTCATCACTACAACACTCGAGCTAATTTCAGAAAGAAGATGGACAACTTAGAACAGGAGAATTGTGAGCTGCGCGAGGAATTTTCTACTTTGATGGCCGACATGGCCAATCTGACTACTCTGATGGAAGCTCTGGTGGCTGCTCAGAATCATCCACCGAGTGTTTAACCTCAACCAACAAGGGCAACTACCGAAGCTCCGAATGTTCCCGTATCTTCTACTCCAGCTGTTGTTCAGAATCGCATGCCCCGAAGTTATCCATGGGGAATGCCAGAGAATTTTGCACCGGAAGGTTTCAATCTTGGTCCTCAAGATACTCCAGTAGTTCAGACTGTTGTTACTCCTTCACCTCCTGTGGTGCATGTTCCTATTGCACCTCCTTCGGTGAATATGGTTCCGCTTGTTAATGATGATATGTGTTGTGCTTTCCCTCCACCGAGTGAAGACTTGGGTCTTTATGATAGAATGGATGATTTTCAAGAGCAGTTTGATAAGATGCAGAGAGAAATGAAGGCCCTCAAGGGAAAAGAGCTATTTGGACAAAATGTGAATGAGCTATGTTTGGTCCCGAATGTTAAGATACCTGCTAAGTTTAAGGTCCCGGAGTTTTAGAAGTATAAGGGAAACACTTGCCCTCGTGCTCATCTGGTGATGTACGTGAGAAGAATGTCTACCCATACTGATGATCAGCATCTACTGATTCACTTTTTTCAAGATAGTTTGACCGGTGCTGCGCTGAAGTGGTATGTGAATCTGAACATCGCTAATATCCATACTTTCAATGACTTGGGAGAAGCATTCATCAAACAATATAAATACAACATGGACATGGCACCTGCCCGTGATCAACTCAGGGCCATGGTTCTAAAAGACAGGGAATCATTCAAAGAATATGCACAGAGATGGCGTGAGGTAGCTGCCCAAGTGATTCCTCCCATGGAAGAGAAGGAGATGACTAAGATTTTACTGAAGACTCTGGATGCTTTCTACTATGAGAGGATGGTGGAGAGTGCGCCAAGTGACTTTAGTGAAATGGTGGGCATGGGTGTCCGTTTAGAGGAAGCTGTCTGTGAAGGCCGTTTATCTAAAGACGAGGACTCGTCAAATGATGCTAAGAAGTATGGCGATAGTTCTTCCAAAAAGAAAGAGCAAGACTCATACGCTATACTTCGTGGTAGGCAAGGGAGATCTCATAATAGGAATCAACAAGTTGCTTCTGTGACTCCATTCGTTAATGTAACTCCGACTGCTGTTGCATATCAGAGGGAACCTCAACAAGGAAATCAAGGGCAAGGTCATCGGAGTAAAATGAGCTTTGATCCAATTCCAATGACATACACAAAGTTGTATCCTTCTTTGTTGAAGAAGAATCTGGTTCAAACTCGAGCTCGACCAGTTGTTCCTGAAAAACTGCCAAGAGGATATAAGGCTGACGCTTCATGTGCCTTTCATCAGGATGCTCCTGGGCACGATTTAGAAGATTGCTTTTCTTTGAAGGTCGAAGTTCAGAGGTTGGTCCGAAGCGGTATCTTGTTGTTTAAGGACATTGGCCCTAATGTTTAAAACAATTCGTTAGCAGGGCATGAATGAATCTCTATTGTTAGTAGTTCCAAAGTTTGGGAAATGTTGCCTTCAATGCAAGTCCAGATAAGAGAGTCATCTTAGTTTGTTAGCATTTTTACTGCTTTCTCATTTGTAATATTTCTTGTTTATCATTACACTGTTTGCATGTAAGAACTTGTTTGCATTTGAATGTTTAATCTTAATATAATGAGTATATTTGTCTTGAAGAAATTCATTCATTTCAATCGTATTTGTTTTCAATTTTAAATTGCTTTATGATACCAACTTGTTAACCATTCTCTCGCCTAGTCAGAGATTGAAGGGAGGATGATGATGTTAAAACACAAATTTTCTGGTTGTATGCTTTTGGATAAAACCTTGTTGACGATGTACGAGCATTGTTTCAAATCCTCAAACACCGGAGATATAAGGGAGTGAAACCTTTGTTAACCCCTTTGAGCCTTGAAGTAGGAGTTTCTTTTTCTATTCAGAAAAAACTCTCATTTTTAACCTGGAGCAGGGTAGTGTTCAATTAATCTGATTGAGTATTCAAATCTCATCAAGAGTGCGCATCTAAGGATACAATAATGGTTATCCTCCAAGAGGTTGAGGAAAGTCAAAACCGCAATGGTTAATCTTCACTTATCAGGAGGGTGTGTCAATTGACAATATCTTAATGGTTGTCTCTCACACATCAGGAGATCAACAGATGATGATACAATACTGGTTATCCTTCATCTACCCAGAAATAGGGCAGTCACAATTCTTCTAACAAGTCACAAATGACTCGAAGTCACGCGACATGGTCAAAAAGAAGAAAAAGAAAAAGAAAAAGATAATATGAATAAAAAATGATGATGAAAAAGAAAGAGACAAAAATCCCCGCTAAGTCGGAACTTGAAAAAATAAGTCTCTTAGGCAAAAGTCAGAGCATCCCGTTGCACTTCAGAGTCAAAGTCAAAAGGAATTTGTTTAGAAAGCAAGGAAGAAATGGAAAGCCTAAAATGCAATAAAGGATTACAATGCAAAATCCTCAGCAAAGAACAGAGTTGCGTGACAAGAAACCTAAAATAAGAAGGAATGAGTGACTTGCATGTCCAAAGAAAACCTTGTTTGATTCCTCAACCATCTCAAAATTTCTTTTGAGAGATTAATGTTCGTGTCAAGTTAATTGAACTTAGGAATGAAGAACATCACGAAGGGGGTGGGCACCAAATATTTTTGAGCCTTAATTTTTTTCCTTCTAAAACCATGAACCAGGTCACGTTACAACCCTCGAAAGTCCTAATTGAAACATGGTTTATTTCGAAAGCATAATCCAATGAAATAGTGTTTCCTGACTCCCATTAATTTTGATAAATTATTGTGATTGGTATCATATGCTTTTGTTATCTTTCATACAAAAAATCCATGTCGCATCCTGGCTAGTGATTCGTTCACAAGGTTTTGCGACATCTTTTCAAATAAAATCTTCAAGACTTACATGATTGTTGCATTAAAATTTTCATTCTTAAAATAAACATTTCTTCTTGTAAAATAACTGCTTGATATCATGGAAGTTTACATTTGAGTATCAGCAAAGGGCATGCCGAGAAGAGTTGCGAAGCAAAGAGGATGCAACATTCAGCCAATCTAGGGCAGTTACGTTAAGATTCTACAAATCTCTATAAGCCATTTGTTCAAAAAGGTTATCTTAAAAGCTTGCAGCCAAAGGCAGGCTATGAAAGTTACCTTGATCAGCACGGTAAGCTTGGGACACCAGATTGGTTTCCAAGGGCATATCCAGATTTCATCAAGATAGTTACCATGTCTACCCCAAGCTGAGAATCTTCCTCAAGCAGGATTGTTTCTTGTGACATGCTTTGTAGACGTGTGTTTGGATTCCTCTAATAATTGTTGATCAATTAAAGGGTTTCCTACATGATGTGTTATGGTGTTGGGTTTATAATCCCATTTTTCCAATCTTGTTGCAGACTTCTCCAGTTGAGTGTGATTCTTTCCCCAGCCAGGTGGTGATCAAATGGAGATTAAAAAGAAATATGAAGCCTTTGCTCATTTGGTGGAGTTCTTTCTCCCTTTGTATTGATATGGAATCTCTTGTAGAGTATTGCTCCCTCCAGTTACGACATTATTGTTGTTATGTGCTCCCTAAGTAGCTAGACAAGGGCAATATCTTTTCTAAGAAGTGTTGAGACAATTGTCAACTTTTCAGGAAGGTTTTCTCAGGTCGTTTCCGCTGGTATGCACATGATTTTTGTATATTCAAGACAATACCAATTGGCGTAAGGTGCAGTATCGAGTTTGTGATCCCATTGTCCCCAGTTAAGTCTTGGTTCATTTTTTGATTTTGGGTTTGCATGGTCTGAAGCCTCTATCCCAGATTCCCCAGCGAAGTCTTCCCTCATATGGCGAAAGGTCTTTTTCCCTTGGTGTGCTGAGATGGAACTATTTGCAAAATTTCTCTCTTTCTGTAGTATTGGCATTATTGTTGGTATTTATTTCCCAGGCAACTAGACCAGGGCAGTCTATTTTCTAAGAAGTGTTGAGACAGTTGTCAACCCTTTGGGTTTTCACCCGCGAAGTGCTGAGTTTGATTTAAAATCCCCATGAATTTGACCTCTTTCTATAATGTTGACTTCTTGATTCCCCAGGAAGGCTATCCCAGGGTATCTTTTGTTGGAATAAGTTTGCATGATACGAAGACTCAATCCAAGATTCCCCAGTGAAGGCTTCGGTATTTGATAAAAGTCCTTTCTCTCCGTGCATTCTGAGTTGGACTCATTTGCAAAGTATCTCCCTTTCGGCAATATTTTCATTTTGTTTGATTTCCCGATAATCAGGCAAGGGCAATGGTTTATTTAAGAAGTGTTGAGGCATTTGTCAGTTTTTTTTTTATTTTTCACCCGCCAAGTGTTGGGTTTGATTTAAAATCCCCATAGGATTGATTCCTTGCTGTTATGTTTGACTTCTTAACTCTCCAAGTTGTTATCCCCATGAGGTTTCATACTTTCTCCCCAGAGAAGTTGGTGCAAAACTCATGCTCAATATTGAAGAACGCATCTCGACTTCCCCTCGATTATATGGTGTTGTCCTCCCCAATGAAGTCAGCACGGGGTCTCCAGTTGATATCTCGACGATGAGGAACTATCTCTCTTAGTTAAGTCTGTATGATATTTCCCCAATGAAGTCAGCACGGGGTCTCCAGTTGATATCTCGACGACGAGGCACTATCTCCCTTAGTGAAGTCTGTATGATATTTCCCCAATGAAGTCAGCTCGAAATCCTCAATTGATATTTTGCCGATATGGTTTCCATCCGCCTTATTTGAAATCAATATTGTAATCCCCAGTAAAAGTGTGGACCGTGAAAGAATTTGTTTTCCCATTAAAGTCTGTGTGCTATTCCTCGGTTACGCTTGGAGGAGGATGTTATATCCTTGTATCTGTACTGATTTGTTGCTATAATTTGATTACTTCCAGATTATGTTCCTTCACAACGAAGTTAAGCTGCGGAATAGGATTTTGTTTCCTTAGTTGGTGCTTATTTTCTTATGGAATGTTCATCTTGGATGTGATTTAGCCGAGTGTTGACTATACCCGAGTTGGTTTTGCCTGGTTACTCCCAGTTTTATATGTCTGTTTTATCAGCATATACATGATAACACTCATACATTCATACATACATCATACATACAACATGCATAGTTGAATTTAGAAAATCATTGCTCATTTGAATTCATTAATTTTGTTTGATCACATATTACCCTGTTTTGTAGAGTTGTGTTGACCTCTCTCCAAATAGAGTGTCAGCTTTAAGCAGAAAGTGTATATTCTTTCAATTTCCCCACTGACTTATCCCTCGCGGAATATTTTTGCTTTAGCTTTCCTGTATAACTCTTTTCCTGGATGATCTGTGTTTCCCTCTTGAGTTTATTTCTCAAAGGATGTATTTTGGTTGACTGTTCTACTCCAGTTTATTTCTGGTTTGAATCTTTGTTTCTCAGCAACATTATTACTTTGGATCTCTGCAAGCTTCGAGCATTAGTTTGAAAATGTGGATTTATTTTGCACGAGAGGAGTTTGTCTCCTCAGCAGGAACATATTGGCATCTCCCTAGGAAGTCATGATTCATTCCCCAGGAAGTCATATCCCTTTCCCCAGGAAGCCATATTGTTTTCCCCATGAAGCTATATTTCCTTCTCCGAGAAGTCATGATTCATTCCCCAGGAAGTCATGAAATTTCCCCCCAGTAAGTCATTTTACAATCCTCCATAACAGCAAATATCAAGCCTCTTTATTTGAGACAACTTATGTTTGATCCTTTCCAGGCGGATTGCCTTGGTTAAAGAAGAAGTTGAGACCCGTTCTAGGTGAAACACCAGAATCTTGGGGAAACTTGTTATCTTTTTGCTACCTTCAGTGAACGTTGGTAGTTCATTGTTAGTGAACAGCGGTGCTATGATATATTTTCTCTCTACCTTCAGTGAAAGTTGGTAGGTCACCTTCAGTGAAAGTTGGTGATTGTTATCTTTTTTCTACCTTCAGTGAACGTTGGTAGTTCATAATCAGTGAACGACGGTGCTATAATATATTTTCTCTTTACCTTAACCTATTGAGTTAGTAGTTTATCGTCATCTGTGAGTCGGTATCATTTTGATCTTCTACCTTCAACTATTGAGTTGGTAGTTTACCGTCATCTGTGAGACGGTATCTCTTTATCTTCTACCTTCAACTATTGAGTTGGTAGTTTACCGTCATCTATGAGTCGGTATCTTTTTGATCTTCTACCTTCAACTATTGAGTTGGTAGTTTACTGTCATCTGTTAGTCAGTATATATTTATCTTCTACCTTTAACTATTGAGTTGGTAGCTCTCCCTCATCTATGAGTCGATATCTTTTTGATCTTTTACCTCCAACTATTGAGTTGGTAGTTTACCGTCATCTGTGAGTTGGTATATCTTTATCTTCTACCTTCAACTATTGAGTTGGTAGTTTACCGTCACCTCTGAGTCGGTATCATTACTTTTCTACCTTCATCCATTGAGTTGGTAGTTCACAGTTATCTGTCGATCGTTGTTATCCACTGCATTTTTCCTTATTTATTGAGTTGATGCTACCTTATCTCTTCTTTGGGTTTTACACAATAGAGTGAGGTCTTTTGTTCACCAGTGATTTATTTTCCTGGTTGGGTTCCTTTTCGATTGTTGTTTCCTTTGCTACATCCCTAGTGATGTCTTACGTCTCTTTAGATTTATCCATCTGTATTCATAATCATAAGCATTGCATGGCATCTTAGGGCCAAAAGTAGGGCTTGTTTTATATTTAAGTATCTTCAATCACGTCGACACGAAGATTTTTAACCTTCGTATCTCCAGATAGAATACACTTAAATAAGGGCAGCTGTTGTACCCCAATTTTTTCCCCTAAGATTCCTCTATCATATCATATTAACTCGATCATAACAAGAGCACATTAGGGTTGGTTCTTCCTCTTTTTCTATCTCCTATCTTTAAGTTTGCTCTTGAGGAATCTCCAAGCACCTTGGTTGTGTATTTTGTATATGTATTGTTGACTAACTTCTAATCAAAATACAAAAAATATTTGTCTTTGTCTTTGTATATTTTTGTTTTGTAGGTACCAAGTCGAAGCATCTGACAAATAAGAATTTCTGGTATTATTTTCCTAAAATCTCTATTTGCAAAGGAAAAATTAACAAAAATTCATTTTTTTCACTGATGCAATTGATTGCTCTTAGAGTGAAATCGATTGCACATAGTGCATTTTGTGCCATTTTTGAAAAAATACACTGTGCAAATCGATTTGCACTATAGTGCAATCGATTGCACAGCGTGAAAATTTGAAAAAAAATCAGCAATTTTAAACTTGTCAAATTTTGGCTCCAATTTTTCTTCATTTTTGAAAGATGTATCATTAATTCAAATTTTAGTGCCAATCTTTCATTTTTAAGAAGAATTATCATTAATTCAAATTTTGGCTCTAATATTTGAAAGAATTATCATTAATTCAAATTTTGGCTCCAAGAATCAATTACCAAATTACCACTAATCCCAATCCTAAAACTCTATAAATAGAGCCCTCATTTCATTCAAATTCCAAGCTTTTGATAGCCAAATCCACCTTGCTAAAAAATCTCTCAATTCTCTCCATCTATCAAATTCACTCAAAGCTCCATTTTCAAAAAGGTAGTAAGCTTTGCATTGAAGCTTACTAATCTTTGAGCTAAACCTTCATCCAAACACTTTTTCTTCATCAATTCTCTACATCCAATATTGAGCAATTGATTCTTGTGGTTAAATTGAAGCAAATTCTTGAAGTTGTTTTGATAATTCTCTAGATCTACCTTTGGTAAGTTGGATAATTCATCTTTCACAATGTGATCTCTTGTTGATCTTTGGGTTTGATTCTTTGAGCATTATTTTGTGATTCCAATGGTGTTATTTTCTCATATTTGATGGAATTTTCATGCTCAATTGGATCCATGATCATAAGGTATTTGATGGAAAGTTTGAACAAGAATTTGGCCTTTTAAAATGTTGTTTTGCTGTCTGTAACAGCGTGCAATCGATTGCAGTAACAGTGCAATCGATTGCACATAAGCAATTTCGTGCAGATTTTTGAAAATTATACTGTGTAAATCGATTTACACAGTAGTGCAATCGATTTACACAGGGACATAATGCATTTTTTTTCCTTGTTTTGGGGCATCTTTGATCCAAAATTCTTTTTCTACTCACTCCTTTTGATTGTTGGTTTGGATTGCAATTTTAAATGTCCAATATCTCTTTAAACTCAATGGACTTTGTGATGTAGATGAAGTTGGATAAATTTTCATCAATTCAAATCTACCGAAGAGTGAATTATTTAATTCATTTTTGGTGCTTTGGATTAATGATATGTTTAGTGCTTTAATCCATCTAGAGGAGTGGTTGAATTTAAAGATGAAAGAAATTTAAAGTAGTGATCCAAATTAGCTTATCATCCCCCCCCTCTTCATCTTATCACTTTATTTTTTAATTGTGCTACATGTTAAGGGATGGTGATCTCTATATCATTTATCCAAACGTGAAGTACATAGATTGCTATTGACCGACCTCAAAATAGGTGCGACTTCTACATAAGTCCACTTACGATTGCTTAACATAGGGCTAAATTTTGTCCCGATTCGGATAAATGATCATCTGGGGCCAAAACCTATGTTTGCAAGCCCAAGTATGTTAATTTGATCTCTTTTATCCAATAACCTTGAGATTCATTGTGTGGAGGCTTTGATTATACCAATCCTCTAATGGATCTTCATTAATTTTGGTCAACGCGGATCACTTAAACATCGTTGATCATTAAATGTTACCTTTTGAGGACTCCAAAATGGATGATATACTTGACAAAAAGCAAATGTAACTTGTTGTGTGGAGGATTTGGTTCTACCAATCCTCTAATGAGTTCCAAATGCAAGTTTCAATATGGTCATCCAACTAACCACTAATTTCTAACAATTGGCTTTATTTTATGCTTTTATTTTATGCTCTTTACTTTGTGTACCATTTACTTTTTGCATTTACATTTCATGCTATTTTCATCTTTTCTCACTTGAGCATTTACTTTTATGTCATTTTCATTTTGCTCACTTGAGCTTTTCTTTTTCTTTTGAAGATACTTAATAATCAACATAAACTCTAAAAAATATTTAATGGTACTTAGACTATTTGGTTACTATCCTTGGCATTATGGAGCATGAGACTTTTTCTTGGACTTAGGATTAGAGACCTTGGCCTATCTTGGAGACTTTGTGACTTTATCTGATTATTTTGTCTGGAGTTCTTGAGGTTTACCTCAAGACATTGGGTTGCTTGTTTGTTTTTGTGTGTAGGTTTTTGTTATTACACCCTTTGTTTGTAATCTGGAATTCACCCGTATACAGTCGTTACTCTGCCTAATTTTTGCGAAGACTTAATACATTTGAAGTTTAGTTCTCTCAAGAGGTCTAGCATCTTTGCTTGCTTGGTTTAAATCCAAAGAATTGGAATTCTATATTGACTCATAATGTCAAGTATTGGCTTCTTGTTGGTTAGATGGTTCTTTTCCTAATCTTTTACCTTATGCTTTAGGATAGTCCCTTCATCTCATCCCATCTTCTTTAATTTAAAAAATCTTCTTCCTCCTTTTGAAAACTCTTCTTGTTTTTAAACTTGAACCATTTTCATAATAAACTTGGACTTAGGTCCATGCATTTTTAAAACATTTTCATGAATAAATTTCAATCAACTTAATAATACCTTGACATTTTTTGTGAGAAGACTAAAAGCCAATCAATCTCATTTCAAACCATTTTTCCACTTTAGCTTTTATTTTAAAACTTTTTCTCAAAAGAGTAGACTCTTGTCAATCCTTGTAGTGATGCAAACAACTATACTTCTACAATATATAGTGACGTGAGATATTTTCCACTTGGGTGTTGAGTGAGGCATTGTTGATTTTAAAATCCAAGCCATATCCTCCACTTTGAGATGATGCAAATTCTCCTTTCTCGTGATTGTGAGTAGTAAGTATGTTTTCCACATGGACAATGACGATGATGTCTTATCTCATAAAATTAACCAACACACTTGTGTTTTAAAATTTTAAAAGATGAACTACGTGTACCCTGATCCCCTATTGCACGAAAGGGGGGTACATAGGCACTAAAGGTTCGCAACCGCGGAGGGTGCAAAAATCATACAAAATATATTTCTTTTCTCACCTCCACCATCCATTTTATATACAACAGTTTTTCTAGCCAAAATATACAGATTTTACAAAGAGGCTCCTGCGGAGTACCGTAGATGTTTAGGATGATAATACCTTACCTTTGCATAACCAACCCCCTTACCTTGAACCTTTCCCCCCTCTTTTTGGGTTATTCTCTCTTTTCCCATTCCTTTGTAAACAATAAAGCGCGGTGGCGATTTTTATTTTGATTTGTATAAAGTGTAGTCAATCCAATTCTTAGTCTTAAGCATTTCTACTGCTACACATAGGTCTTGATTTATCAAACAAGAGTTGAGAATTGAAAGCAAAAATAGAGAAGAAAAAAAAGAGAGGGATATCAAATGGATTAATTCAATACAATCATATTCAATGCATTTATGATTTAATATTTAAAAACAAACAGGTTTTGAATAAAAGAAAGTATTGAACCAAACAAGAAAGATTACAAATGAGAATGCGAATGAAACTAGAAAATTTCCATATTGAGGAGGTTAGACTCCGTATGGACTTATTGCTTTAGAAGACCTTTAGCAGTATTGATGCTCACTCGGGCACATGATTCCCATTCTTCCTTGGCCTGAATGCAACCATCCCTGAATCAATCAAGTCTTGAATTTTATCTCTAAATGACACACGACTTTCGATTGAATGGCCAAGTGCCCTAGCATGGTAAACACATCTGACATTGGGGTCACATCCATCTGAATAAGGAGAAACAACGGGATCCAACTGTTGGGTTTCCACCAAAGAAAGCTTGAGCAAATGTGATAACAAATGACCATAAAGGTATGGGAATTGTGTCATATATTCTTCCTGGCTTCCCGTCCTTCTTTCTTCCCTGTTGTTGACATCTCTGTTGATAAGTATGCGGCTGTTGAGCACACTGAACTGGATGAGGATAAGGATGATATTGATTCTGATTAACCATTTATCTCTCATGTCTTGAAGGAGGCACTAACTGCTGTAGAGGAAACTTTAGGAGTACAGGTTGTGGAGGGTGTATCCCAGGATGCGAGGTAGAGACTTGAAGGCGAGAAGTCATTACCATTTTTCTGTAGTAGTTGGGGTAGGCTTGATTTGTATACTCAGACCTTTGGAAGTAACCATAATTATCCTTGCATCGAGTAAATCTGGGACTTTGTGTTTCAACACCTTACAATTCTTAACACAATGACCAGGTGCCCCAGAATGAAACTCACACCTAGCATTCTCATCATAGTCTAGTGGAAGCTTTGCAGGAGGAATACCCATAGTATGGAGCTCAACCAACTAATGTTCAAGTAATCGAGCAATTAATTGAGCATAGGACATTGGAATAAGATCTAAATGCTTCTCAGATTGCTTCTGCCTTTGCTGATGGGTTTTGCCCTTTGGATTTCCTTGGGGAAAAATGACTGATCATAGACGGGAAGACCTTGAAACCCGAGAGTATGGATAAGGTCCATGAATTACTCCATGGATTGAATGAGCCCCCGAAGTATGGGGAAGGATGGAAACTCCAGTTGCAGCGACAGACGTATGATTTCCCTTTTTCTTCAACATCATTCTCTGTATATCCATAATCAAACTCAGTTGGGTTTTCAATTGAGTATTCTCATCTCTCAGAAGTTCCTGACCACAGACCAAACCTTGTATGTCTACCATAAAATCCACATCTGGGCCCACATACCAACCTTTATCTTATCTAACTCCTCACACAACTGTTCCATGTCTTATTTCCTCTGGTTGAGTAATGGTGAATAGTCGTCGTTGAACACCTCTGCTAAGAAAAAGCAGAACCACGAGATAAGAAGACCAGTTGGAAAACCTGTAATGCATGAAATGCATGATTATGCATTCTATGTTTTGTCATTTCCCAGGTATTCAAGAGTTTTGTCAACCATTAAGAAAGACTAAACAAAAGAGATAAGAAATAGTGAAGATGAGATATCATAGTAAACATTGTTTTCATTCATAAAAAAGTTGCAAATCAGATGAGTTCATACAGACCAGACAATATTACATCACAATAGATCCAAAATAAATTGAGTTTACACCAACGGTAACAAAATACGACATCAAGATCCTATCTAACAATTTTGGTGGTGATCATGCAACAATTAACAACATAAAGACAAAAGATACTTCATCTTAACATAATACAAATGTCTTTATTGCTTTACGCAGAATCTGTTAATGGAATGATTCTTCTCGGGGATAAGGCAATATCAGAGTTTTAACCCTCTTTATGACCCATCCGGTATAAGGAATCCCAACACTAGCATCCTTCCTACCAAGGAGAACTTCGTCTTTCCTATGAATCTTGGCCCAAGCTAGTTGTACTTTCTTCAACATTCCAGAATTTGCCGCCATATAAAAGATAATAGAATCTTATACTTCCTTGTCTAAAGGTTAACCATCCATTGCATACCGTAACTGACAAAGTGAAAGCATAGGTTTGTAGTTGATGCAACCCTTTCTTCCAAAGAGAGAGACCTTAGGAAACTCCCCACAACTTGTAATGATATCAAACTTATCCATCTTAGGGTTATGCCACTTTATATCATGATGAGTGAGACTCATGATTCTTTGACAAAATGAGTAAGTGCCTCGGACGTCTACAAACAGTCCGCTTAAGGGTAGATGAGACATGAACCACTTATACAGTAATGGAAAACAACAAATAATTATTACCTTTGTTCCATACTTGGAGTGAATGGAGTGGTAAGTATCAGCAAGGAGAGTCGGCATAAGGTTTTTATCCATGAAGAGATAAGCAGCAGTGCAATCTACAAAGCTTGTGACATTTAGGAACATAACTATCCCATAAATCAAGATAGCCACTACAACATTGAAGGCCAACCAGTTTCCTTCACTTGAAAACTCTTCAGCTTTCATCATTAGAAATTCGGAAGAAAAGCCAAAGACACCACCATTGGGCTTCCAATTCTATTTCATATCACTAAGGCCCAAATAAAGAGCCTTAGAAATAGCTTCAAGATCAAACACCTCTAGAACATTGACAAAAGGAACCCTATTTTGAACCTTGATGTCAAGAATGAAGGTATATTCCTCTAGAGTAGGAAGAAACGGATAGTCCTGGAAAGTGAAGCAGCGCAACTTCGGGTCGAAGAACTGTATAAGAGTGAGTAGAGTCTATGGCTCACTAGTAGTATTCAAGAGGGACATGATATTTCCATCGTCTTGAGTGAAGCTTTTCAAACTATGCTCGACAAATTGAGCTCCTAAACCTCTTAATGGTGTCAAATCCTCATGGAAGAAACTATAGGAAAAGATGTGTCTGGTAGCCATTGCTGATGAAGATACTAACTCTTAAATCTCCTTGGAAAATGACAATTCATATGCTAGTTAACTTTTTTGTACATCATTTTTTTAAAAGTAAATATGCTATGATGTGATAATGACATGATCAAGGTTTCCAAAACAACTAGACAATGTTGAACTGTTGTGTAGAGTCACAAGTTATGGAATCAAAAGTTCGGAACGATTACCAACAAGAACCAAATAGTCACCAATAGAACCAAATTCACCAACAGAACTAAAGTCACCAATGGTACCTATCAGAATCATCCCTCCCCACTCATGGGTGAAGTCTAGGTCAGGGTATGGCAAGGGTGACTCAGAATCATGGGTCCGCCTGAAAGTACTATCATCACAGCACAGACGTGTATGATGAAAATACCCCATTTGTACCTCAACTAAGCATGGTACACATGACCACACTAGTAGGTGTAACGCCCGTAATTTAATTAATTATCTAATTAAATTATTTTTGGAATATTTGTGAAGTTGTGTTGTGATTAGTTGGATTTAATTTATTTTATTGAGTTGTGAAATAATATTAGAAGAATGATATTATTTGATGCGGGCTTGTTTTAAAGGGATAGAAGTAGTAATAAGGGGGTGTAGTAGTTTTATGCTCATTAAGGCATAAAGAGAATAATAGGGTTATTTTATTATTGTTAGAATAAGGAGGAAAGAAGAAGCAGTAAGAAGAATACGGGTTAGAGAAAGAATGTGAAAGCTCTTGGAAAGGAGGAAAGAGGCAGAACGAAAATTCAACCGAAAGAGTTATAGAGCAACCTTTAATCCAAGGTAAGGGTGGGGTTCTGACTCTATAGTAGGGTTCATGATGATTGGTATGTGAGGTTAGATGTGAAAATGTTGTTTTGTTTATGATTGAATTATATATGATGTTGTATGATGAAAATCAATGATTGAAAGATGAATAATGACGTCTCAGTGCTGTATATTTGATGTAGAATTTAAGGATAATTATAGTTGTTGATTTTCTATGATTAGGAGATATTTTTAGGGCTTAAAGTATGGAACCCGTAGTGAAAATGCAGATAAATCGCAAAAATTATACATGGCAGAGCAGTATGTATCGACCCCAAACATTATGTTCCGATACAAGAAGGCTTATAGACTCAGGATGAGTCGACACGAAGGAGTCATGTGTCGATACATGAGGGCTTTTAGACTCAGGATAAGTCGATATGTAAGGGCATGTGTCGATACATGCAGTGTGACAGACTTAGTATGAGTCAATACAAGGGAGTATGCGTCGAATTATGTGGCGTGTTAAACTCAGTACATGTCGACCCAAGGCGTTATGCATTGATCCATGTTGTTTGGTTTTGGCAGAATCAGTTTGAGAATGCTGTAACTGGAGTTTTCAGAATCCGCTGGAGGTGTCGTTCGAAGCATTGAATAACCAACACGATGAGCTTTATTCTCGAGGATTAAAATGAAGAATAGGAAGTATAATCCTAGTATCCCAATTAGGACTAGAGTTAATTCCCGTGTTAATTGATATGTTGATTTTTATGAAGAATAATGAGGATGATATGATTATAGATTGTTGTTTGGGTTGTAACAGTAGGATTAATGATGATAGTGATGTAGTATTACAGAATAGTAATATATAGAGGTTTGGTAATTTAGAAGTAAGCCTTAGATGATTAATTAATTAATTATAGGCAATATCATGTTGTAGGCCTAAGGCCAATGTTACAAAATTGACGATTTACTGTTGTATTGTTGTTGTGGCTGAGTTGCTGTGATTATATGATGTATGTATGATGTTTGATGAATAAATGATGTTGGTGAATAATGTTGATGGAAGATGTTGAGATGCCTCTAATAATTGACAGCTTTTAAGATGTAGGCTTTTGGCCAACGATGATGTTGTGTTGAGATGTTGATAATTATGGTGTTGTCATTACATTCCTGATCGTGTCGCATACATTGCATTTCAAGATGGAGCTTATGCTCGTTAAGATAGCCTGTATTGGCGAATATTAAGATGAAGGCTTATGCCTTGTTGATGCCTCTATTTATTGGCAGATTTTAAAGATGGAAGTTCTGCTCCAATGGTACCACATGTATTTGCATAGTATTGAGTCAGATTATATGATTTCATAAAGAAGTTATGTATTGATGTTGTGAATGTGTATTATTGTTGCAATTATTGTTCATTATGAGATGAGACGTGGTGATGTTATGTGATCTAATTTAATATATTAATTATCATACGCTTTATTATATTGTTAGATATCTCACCCCTTCTATTTCAATGTTGCCCTTATGTTGGTAACGTGCAGGTAATCGAGAGTGAAGGTTGTATACCTTCAATAGTTCGAGTCGATGTCATTGCTCTGATATGTAACACTCGGGGGGATGAACGCTTGTTGCTTTTAATTGTTGATTATTCAGTTGTTGAACTTTAAGTTGATTATTATTAAAATTGTGTTATTTTGAAGTTGTTGTAACGATGATAAATATGTTATTAAGAATTCCGCTGCGTAGATGTTAAATTATTGAATTATTTAATTAAAGTATTATGCTGATGGTTCATCCGAAGTTTTAAAGTTTTATATATCCATGATGAATGCAATGAGTTTTTAATGATGAATTTGTGGCATCCCGATTCGTTTGCATGAATGATTTTATTACTCTGATTTATGTATATATTTGCCGGGTAGAATTGGGGTGTTTCAAAGTTGGTATCAGAGCAAAAGGTTGGTCCGACCTTATTGTAGAGTTGTAGTTGTTTAACAATCGAGTATTGTTAATTCGAGTTCTAACCGTTGTTTATGTTGTAGTGATAAGTTGAGATGGCTGGAAGGAATGATGATGCACTTGCTGCTGCTTTAGAAGCAATGGCTCATGCGATGGCGAATCAGCCGAATGTTGAAGGGAATGCTGGATCTCATAGCTTGGTGACTTTCCAGAGAGAGAATATGCCTACGTTCAAGGGAAAGTGTGATACGGTGGGAAGAACTGACTGTTTTTGGAATGCTGGTTTGCGTTTTGTGTTTGTTTTTGCAAAATGTCGCGGTAAGCAAGAGTCACCACCGACTTTTATTTTATCCAACAAGGAAAGGAAAAAAGCACAGAAAAATTCCTTTTTTGAGATATTTCTGAGTACGGGGGGTAGATTATAGAAAGGGAAGGTATTAGCACCCTTTCTATCCGTAGTTATCTACGGGCTCTTAGGTACTTGCTTATTGTTTTCAAAATTGTTTTCTTTGTGTTTGTGGGTTTTGAAAAGTTTTTTGTTTTAACTTCGATTTAACTCTTGCTTCTGTCCTCAAGAGTGTAATGAAGTGTTTTTGAAAACTTGTTTGTAAAAGTGTAAGTGTGAAAGAGTTTTGTTTTATATGAGCAAGTATCTAAGAACTAATCTACCTACTCGAAAAAGGAATCGTTCTATGTTTGTTTCCTTTAGACAATGCTATCCCACTATTAGTGAGTAGGTAGCACCGTCGTTGGAATTTTGAGGGTCAATTCGAAAGAGGGACATACGGTCACTAAAGCAATGTTAGGACGTCTTAGGGGTAACCCTAATGTCTTAGATCATTCATTCGAGGCAACAATATCTGAGGCAACCATTTCGAGGCAACTTATGATCTTTTAGACAAGAAGGCAACCTCTAAAATAACCTATACTCAATGACCATTTACGAAGGCAACCAAGTGGGAGTGTACCCTAGGAGTGCGCATGTGCGAGTGTATTGATTTCAGTTATTTTTATCTTTGCACATGTTAAGGGTGATCTAACCATTTTAAGATTAAGCATTCATTCTTGTCATGCAAGCCCTATTATCAAACATCTAGCAGTTGAATAATTTGCAGAATTAAAGTGCGCAATTTAAACTAACTATTACAAGGCGTTGGGTATTTACATCGCCAAAGACAAACCCTTTGAAATTTAAAAGCGGAAAAATAAATAAATGTCCTTATTATTTATTACAAACCGGGAGCAAATACAATAATTTGGATAAAGAAAAATAAAGTGCGCGAGACAATTGAATTGAAAGCGAAACTAGGGTTTTGACCCTCCTAATTAAAAGAAAATATTTTTGTTGTTTTTATTTTATATTTTTTAAGGAAAAGAAATTAAATCCTAAAGTTGAATGCTAAATCAATTAGTTATTAATTTAATTAATGAAAAATAATTTAAGTGACATATTTTTGGAGTTTTTTTAATTTAGGAAAGAATTTAAATAATTAAATTAATGTTAAAACCTATTAATTCTGATTAATTTTAAATATTTGCAAAAATCATGTAAAGTTATCTAACATTAATATCCTAATTAAATTAATTAGTATTTATTAATGAAAAAATAAAACTCTAAAATTATTTGGACCTAAAAATATTTTTGTGATTTTTTGATAAAAAAAGAAAATTGTTTTATGGTTAGTAAATAAATTAAATAAAAATAAAATAATTAAATGAAATAAACAAAATATAAAAAAAGAGTGAGATGGGCCTGAATAGAGGGGTATAGAAAGCAGGAATTCTGGCCCATTGATGTTGATCCAATTTGACTTTTCTGATTCAGTGCGTTGGCGTTGACTTGGTCTATGATGTGCCTTCAATGGTGGCCACCAGATCTGGCCATCTGGCCATTTGGCGCATGGATGAGGAAGGAGCATGGTGGACATCAGGCTTAAGCGCATACTGGATTTCCTGCAAGAAAATATTATAGAGAAAATAGGGGGACCTGGGATTCGAACCGAGGCCCCAAGGGGAAATTCCTGCCACGCCTACCACTGAAGCACTTGTTTCTATTTGTACAATTATAGAATAATAATAATAATATAAGAAAACATATATTAGTGGAAAATAAAAAGAAAAAAACGCGCGCTCGTTTAAACAAGCCAATGGTGGGACGACACTTCATCGTCTTCGTCTTCCCTCCGTGGCTAAAACCTTGAGGCCTATACCCACGGACGTTGTCCATTGCTACAAGTCAGGCTTATTCCAAAATCTCCTACAGGCCACATAAATGGACTCTAGTACCATGGTTGAGGTCGTCTCATCCTCCTGATTGCAACCATGGCCATTATAAAGGCCAATTATTCCTAAAACAAAAAGCCCTAAAACCAAATACGAAACCCTAACAATGGTGGATTTCATTACAGACCATTAAAATGCAATTGGGTAATGTCAAAAGCTTGCAAATGATTCATAGGTTAAGAATATGCAATTCATTCATGTTAACAATGCGTAAATTCCAAGATACGAATTCAAGAACAGAGTGAGTTTGTGAGCGACTTACATCGTGTTCTGGGATTGGAATGGACCGGTTCTGGGTTGCTTTAGCTTCTAGAGAATGCCAGGAAGCGATTGAGACAAGTAACCGGCCTTGAGGATTCCTCTAACCACTAATTTGATCCCCCACTTTCTTTGATATTTTTCAGATTTTGTTTTCTCTATAGCGCCTCTTTCCAACCCTTATTTTGATCTGCACGCCACCCTTATGTATCACACAATGCATTAGGGTTGATTGCCCTGTCCAAATCTTTTTATTTTAATGATTTTGATATTGATTTGATTTAATTTGAACAACTTTCCAAACATGGTTTATTTCCAATCTTTTTGTACACATATGGCTTGATGCGAATTTGAATTCCTTGCTAGCTATTATTAGAGCCTGAAACAATCAAAAGATCCTTTGTTATCAATGCTCTGGATTTTTATTTGATTTATTTTGATTTAAATCAAATTAATTTAAATAAAATCAAAATAATTAATAAAAATATTATATGGACAAGTGGGAAGGGCTAGAGCACGTGGGCTATGATTCCAACTCAAAACAAGTGAAAAAGAATGGGGCCATTTGGCAAAATTTGAAGTTTTGGGGATAGTTGACTTTTGGCAATTTTGCAAAAAGGGTCAACTTTAACAATGCATAACTTCCTCAATTTTTAATCTTTGGAGGTGTTCTTGGACTTTTTAGAAATATTTAGATGTCCTTTAATCAACCCTTTTGGTCTCATCTTAATTTGATATTCCATTCTCATGTATGAAGCTTTGACAAAAAAGATGTTTTTGTTGACTTTTCAAAATGACCTATAATGTCCAAATTCATAACTTCTTGTGAGTGCATTTTTTGATCTTGGGAGATGAAGATGGATTGTAGGAAATTGCATCCTCTTCAAAATGAGCTTTGTATGGGTCATTTATCATAAAGTATGAGAAAGTTATGCTTCGTAAAAGTTGAGTTGACTTTTCTTGCAAAACCCTAATTTAACAACTTTTGAATCTTGATGAATTATGAGCAATCCTTGATGAATCATGATCAACCATTGATCAAATGATGAAATATCCTTCAAAACGAGAATGTTGACAAAAAAATTTGAAGTTTGACTGTATATGTGTCACAGTTTACTTTTGCCCTAGCACAATCGATTTTTGGATCTTTGAGAAATTGACTAAGCAAACTTCCTTTGCAAGGCTTGAAATTTGACATGGAGGATCTTGAGAACATATTAGGACATTGGTTAGAATTTGGGATCACTTGGACTTAAGCATCTTGATGCAACATGAAACCCTAGTTTGGGGTAGACTGCCTTAGGAGAGAGCTTGTTTGGCCAATCCTTGGACTACATTGAGCAACTTGAGGATCTTTCTTGAAATATTTTGAGAAATATGGGAGGGAAAATTTTGGGGTACAACAGAAAGTATGATCCTGATGGAGCATTGGATTGGTTGAAAGAGATTGAGAGGATCTTCTGTGTGATGGATTTCACTCCAGCGCAGAAGGTTTGTTATGGTATTCATATGCTAGCAGTCGAGGCTGATGACTGATGGCTAGAGACTTGTCAAAGATTGGAAGATGCAGGTGAGAATGTCACTTGGGATATGTTCCATAGGGAATTTCTGAGGAAGTACTTTTCTGAAGATGTCTGTGGTAAGAAGGAGATTGAATTCCTTGAGCTGAAGCAATGGAATATGTCAGTGGTTGAGTATGCTGCAAAGTTTTCTGAGTTGGCTAAGTTTTATCAGCACTACGCTGAGGCAGATGCTGAGTTTTCGAAGTGTATCAAGTTTGAGATAGGGTTACGCCCGGAGATCAAGAAGGCAGTTGGATACCAGAAGATCCGTGTCTTTGCTGATTTAGTTGATAGCTGCAGAATTTATGAGGAGGATAATAATGCTCATTATAAGATTATCAGTGAGAAGAGGGGTAAGCACCAACGTAATCGTGGTAAGCCTTATGATACCCCAGTTGGTAAAGGTAAACAGAAAGTTGCTCAGGGTCAGAATACTAGTGGGGGAGATGCTCCTGCTGGTGTGGTTTGTTCCAAATGTGGGAAACCTTGGCATAAGAGTAATGTGTGTACTACTGAAATAAAGAGATGTTTCCATTGTGGTAAGAACCAACATGTGGTATCTGAGTGCAAGCATAATGATGTGATTTGTTTTAATTGTAGTAAAGAAGGGCATATTGGTAGTCAATGTCAGAAACCGAAGAGGGCTCGGACAAGTGGTAAGGTGTTCGCTTTGGTTGAGGATCAGAAAACTGCTGAGGACAGACTTATCAGAGGTACATGTTTCATTAATAGTACTCCTTTAATTACTATTATTGATACCGGTGCTACTCATTGTTTTATTGCTACTGATTATGTTGAAAGATTGAGTCTTATGTTGTCTTCTTTGAATGGAGAAATGGTCATCGATACTCCAGCCAAGGGGTCGGTGACTACTTCTTTTGTGTGTTTAAAGTGTCCCTTGTCGATCTTTGACATAGACTTTGCTATTGATTTGGTTTGTTTACCGTTAAGAGGTTTGGATGTGATTTTGGGTATGAACTGGTTAGAGCATAATTGTGTTCATATTAACTGTTATGACAAGTCTGTGAAGTTTTCTACTCCTGAAGAAGAGGAAGATGGTCTATTGTCTGCTAGGAAGTTGAGGAAGTTGATGCAAGAGGAAGCATAAATATTCTCGTTGATGGCGTCGCTATCTGTAGAGACTCAAGCTATAATTGAGGAATTGCAGGTGGTGTGTGAATTTCCTGAAGTTTTCCCTGATGAAATTCCTGATGTACCGCTGGAGAGGGAAGTTGAATTTTCTATTGATCTTGTACCTGTTACGAGACCCGTGTCTATGGCACCATACAGGATGTCTGCATCTGAATTGTCAAAGTTGAAGAAGCAATTGGAAGAGTTACTTGAAAAGAAGTTTGTAAGACCAAGTGTATCACCGTGGGGAGCTCCAGTGTTGTTAGTAAAGAAGAAAGATGGTAGTATGAGGCTTTGTGTTGATTATAGACAGTTGAATAAAGTGATGATTTAGAACAAGTATCTGCTTCCAAGAATAGATGACTTGATGGACCAATTGGTGGATGCTCGTGTGTTTAGTAAGATTGATTTGAGGTCAAGTTACCATCAGATTAAGGTGAAGGATGAAGATATCCAGAAGACGGCTTTCGGAACGCGTTATGGACACTATGAGTATTCAGTGATGCCTTTCGGTGTTACTAATGCGCTGGGAGTATTCATGGAATATATGAATCGTATCTTTCATACTTATTTGGATCGGTTTGTAGTGGTGTTCATTGATGATATTTGATTTACTCTAAGTCAGAAGAAGAGCATGTAGAACACTTAAGAGTAGTATTTCAAGTTTTGAAAGAGAAGAAGTTGTATGCAAAGTTGTCCAAGTGTGAATTATGGTTAAAGGAGGTTAGTTTTCTTGGTCATGTGATCTCAGGTAGTGGCATTGCTAAAGATCCATCAAAGGTTCATGCTGTGTTGCAATGGGAAACTCCGAGGTTAGCTACTGAGATTAGAAGCTTTTTGGGATTAGCTGGTTATTATAGAAGGTTTATCAAAGGTTTTTCTAAGTTTTCACTTCCATTGACTAAGTTGACTTGTAAAGGTAGAGCTTTTGTGTGGGATGTTCAGTGCGAAGAAAGTTTTACAGAATTGAAGAAGAGGTTGACATTGACTCTTATTTTGACGTTGCCTAATCCAGGAGAGCCTTTTGTGGTGTATTATGATGCTTCTAAGATGGGTTTAGAAGGTGTGCTTATGCAGAATGGTAAGGTAGTTGCTTATGCATCAAGGAAGTTGAGGACTCATGAGAAGAACTATCATACGCATGATTTAGAACTTGCTGCAGTTGTTTTTGTGTTGAAGATTTGGAGGCATTATCTTTATGGTTCTAGATTTGAAGTGTTTAGTGACAATAAGAGCTTGAAGTATTTATTTGATCAGTAAGAGATGAATATGAGGCAACAAAGATGGTTGGAATTCTTAAAGGATTATGATTTCAGTTTGAATTATCATCCAGGAAAAGCGAATGTGGTAGCTGATACGTTGAGTCTAAAGACCTTACATATGTCGGCAATGATGGTTAAGGAGTTGGAATTAATTGAGTAGTTCATAGATATGAGCTTAGTTTGCGAGGTTACTCCGTGAAGTGTTATGTTAGGTATGTGAAGCTGCATGGTGTTCCTTTGTGCATTGTGTCAGATAGAGATCCAAGATTTACTTCTAATTTTTGGAAGAGTTTGCAACAAGCGTTGGTTTCTAAGTTAAGGTTAAGTTCAGTGTATTATCCTCAGACAGATGGTCAGACTGAACAGACTATTCAATCGTTGGAAGACTTGTTGAGGGCATGTGTTCTTGAGCATGGAGGTTCGTGGGATACATATCTTCCATTGATAGAGTTCACTTATAATAACAGTTACCATTCCAGTATTGGGATGACACCTTTTGAAGCATTGTATGGTCGAAGATGTAGAACTCCTTTATGTTGGCATGAATCTGGTGAAAGTGTAGTACTTGGGCCTGAACTTATTCGTGAGACTACTGATAAGGTGAAGTTTATTCGAGAGAAGATGAAAGCTTCCCAAAGTAGACAAAAGAGTTATCATGACAAGCGAAGGAAAGATTTAGAATTTCAAGCGGGTGACCATGTGATTTTGAGAGTTACACATGTGACTGGTGTTGGGCGAGCGTTGAAGTATAAGAAGCTTACTTCTCGTTTCATTGGACCATATTAGATTTCATAGAGAGTGTGGAATGTTGCTTATAGAGTGGCTTTACCGCCTAATCTTTCGAATTTTCATGATGTGTTTCATGTGTCGCAACTCCGGAAGTATATTTCAGATCCATCTCATGTGATTCATATGGACGATATGCAAGTACGGGATAATCTTACGGTGGAGGCGATGCCTGTACCGATCGCGGATCTGAAACTAAGACTCTAAGGGGCAAAGAGATTTCTTTGGTTAAAGTGGTTTGGCTAGGAGCTGCCGGAGAAAGCATGACTTGGGAGTTGGAGAGCAAGATGCGAGACTCCTATCCTGAGTTGTTTGATTAAGGTAAATTTTCGAGGACGGAAATATTTTAAGTGGGAGAGAGTTGTAACGCCCGTAATTTAATTAATTATTTAATTAAATTATTTTTGGAATATTCGTGAAGTTGTGTTGTGATTAGTTGGATTTAATTTATTTTATTGAGTTGTGAAATAATATTAGAAGAATGATATTATTTGATGTGGGCTTGTGTTAAAGGGAGAAAAGTAGTAATAAGGGGGTGTAGTAGTTTCAAGCTCATTAAGGGATAAAGAGAATAATATGATTATTTTTTTATTGTTAGAATAAGGAGGAAAGAAGAAGCAGTAAGAAGAATAAGGTTTAGAGAAAGAACGTGAAAGTTGTTGGAAAGGAGGAAAAAGGAAGAACGGAAATTCAACCGGAAGAGTTATAGAGCAACCTTGAATCCAAGGTAAGGGTGGGTTTCTGACTCTATAGTAGGGTTCATGATGATTGGTATGTGAGGTTAGATGTGAAAAAGTTGATTTGTTCATGATTGAATTATATATGATGTTGTATGATGAAAATCGATGATTGAAAGATGAATAATGACATCCCAATGCTGTATATTTGATGTAGAATTGTAGGATAATTATAGTTGATGATTTTCTATGATTAGGAGATATTTTTAGGGCTTAAACTATGGAACCTGTAGTGAAAACACAGAGAAATCGCAGAAATTATGCATGGCAGAGCAGGATGAGTCGACATGAAGGAGTCATGTGTCGATACATGAGGGCTTTTAGACTCAAGATGAGTCAATACGTAGGGGCATGTGTCGATACATGCAGTGTGATAGACTCAGTATGAGTCGATACAAGGGAGTATGCGTCGACTCATGTGGCATATTAAACTTAGTACGCGTCGACCCAAGGCGTCATGCGTCGATCTATGTTGTCTGGTTTTGGCAGAATCAGTTTGAGAATGTTGTAACTGGAGTTTTCGGAATCCGTTTGAGGTGTCGTTCAAAGTGTTGAATAACTAACACGATGCACTTTATTCTTGAGGATTAAAATGAAGAATAGGAAGTATAATCCTAGTATCCCAATTAAGACTAGAGTTAATTCCCACGTTAATCGTTATGCTGATTTTTTGGAAGAATGATGAGGATGATATGATTATAGATTGTTGTTTGGGTTGTAACAGTAGAATTATTGATGATAGTAATGCAATATTACAGAATAGTAATATGTAGAGGTTTGGTAATTTATAAGTAAGCCTTATATGATTATTTAATTAATTATAAGCAATATCATGTTGTAGGCCTATGGCCAACGTTGCGAAATTGACGATTTACTGTTGTATTGTTATTGTGGCTGAGTTGCTGTGATTATATGATGTATTTATAATGTTTGATGAATAAATGATGCTGGTGAATGATGTTAATGAAAGATGTTGAGATGCCTCTAATAATTGGCAGCTTTTAAGATGTAAGCTTTTGGCCAACGATGATGTTGTGTTGAGATGTTGATAATTATGGTGTTATCATTACATCCATGATCGTGTCGCATACATTGCATTTCAAGATGGAGCTTATGCTAGTTAAGATGGCATGTATTGGCAAATATTAAGATGAAGGCTTATGCCTTGTTGATGCCTCTATTTATTGGCAGATTTTTAAGATGGGAGTTCTGCTCCAATGGTACCACATGCATTTGCATAGTATTGAGTCGCATTATATGATTGCATAAAGAAGTTGTGTAATGATGTTGTGAATGTGTATTATTGTTGCAATTATTATTGAATATGAGATGAGAAGTGGTGATGTTATGTTATCTAATTTAATATATTAATTATCATACGCTTTATTATATTGTTAGATATCTCACCCCTTCTGTTTGAATGTTGCCCTTATGTTGGTAACGTGCAGGTAATCGAGAGTGAAGGTTGTATACCTTCAATAGTTCGAGTCAATGTCATTGCTCTGATATGTAACACTCGGGGGGATGAACGCTTGTTGCTTTTGATTGTTGATTATTCAGTTATTGAACTTTAAGTTGATTATTATTAAAATTGTGTTGTTTTGAAGTTGCTGTAACAATGATAAAGATGTTATTAAGAATTCCGCTGCGTAGATGTTAAATTATTTAATTAAAGTATTATGCTGATGGTTCATCCGAAGTATTAAAGTGTTATATATCCACGATGAATGCAATGAGTTTTTAATGATGAATTTGTGGCATCCCAATTTGTTTGCATAAATGATTTTATAAATCTGATTTATGTATATAATTGTCGGGTAGAATTAGGGTGTTACATAGGACCTCGCCCAATAGCTGTCATGTCCCCACTCTAGTCCTAGGGTTCCTAATGGTTTACAACTCTAGCCTGGTTAATGGGCCTTTTTTCTCAATAGTATCATCCCATCCCAACAAAGAAATATCACAACAACAATATCCAGATTATAGAAAACCATGAAATAAGATGCAATGTGTGAAAGCAAATAAACAAATGAAGCGGTAAAGAAATAAACAAATAAAACACCCAAAGAAAAGAAAACACACACAAGCTAGGACTGACTTGCATAAGGATGGACCAGCAATTGGTCAATTTTCCCCCAGCAGAGTCACCAATTTTCGCATCTAGGAATTTTATCGAAACACGAACGGAAGTGAAAGGATAGTAGAGTCACAGTCAATGTTATTTATCCCAAGATAGGGAAAGGAAACACTAAGTAAACCTGAGGGACGGGGAAAGGAGAATGGTCTCACGACCAAGAGAAAAAGGGTAAGGAAGTCGGTTACGCGAGGGGAAGGTGTTAACATCCCTCACGTATGTGGTACTCCACAAGATCTAATTAAGTTTATTCTAATCTAAGGGTGTATTTAATCTATGTATAAATCTTAATGCTAAAAGGGAATACATGCAAAGGAAAATCATGGGGAAAAGAAGGAAATATTTATAAAGTTTCGCTCGGCTGAGCCACGTGACCAGATGTCTATGTATCCCTTTTAAAGAATCAGAGTATCATAGTTTGGCTCAATAGTCTCCATTAGTTGTGTGTTTTTTATAGACGATGCTAGCGACGCATGTCTTTTTTGAAAAGGTTTTAAAAGAAAAATTCCGAAGACAAAAAGGTTTGCACTTGTTGGTGTTTTTTACCTTTAAAAAGGATTTGAGATTTGAACCACACCAAAGACTAATAATAAAAGAACGATAAGATCGAGAACAGACCCGCTTATCATTTTCCATACTTAGTAAAAAGTGTGATTCTCATCAATTATTATTAAGTGTTTTTAGAGTTTGAAAGAAAAATAAGTTTTTTTTTTAATGAGATGTAAAAGAGGAAAGAAAAAGTCTATGGGAGACTAGAAAAATGGTCATAAAGTGATCATGAAATATTGATCCTATAGTTGGGATAGGAGGGAAGCATCTGCCTAATATTGTCATGCATGGATAACGATTCTAAGGTCTATTTAGTTCAAACATAGAGAAAATTGAACTAAATATCCTATGGGGAGCATACAAGAGGAGAAGCATGAAAAGAAAGGAGAGAGATGATAAAGCATCAAACAAATATGACAAAACATCAAGATATAAAAAAGATATGACAATACATCAAGTATAGATGACAAAACATCAAGCAAAGATGACAAAACATCAAGCATGAAATGAGAGGATAAAGACATCACATAAATATGGAGATGACAATGCATCAATCACAGATAATTAAACATCAAGTAAGAGATGACAAAACATCAAGTACAAATGACAAAATATCAAGCACACACAAAGTTCATGTGATAAAACACATAAGAGATAGAACTCTTTCAAACAAACTTGAAGAAATGGAGAAGGGGGAGGAGAGAGAAATGATAAGCAATCGAGGGAGTGAGACACAAAAGCACATCAAAGTAAAGTGTTAGTTCTGATCCTAACATGTTATATACCTTATACTACCTTATTCATGGCAACATGGGTCAAGAAGGTGTAGAAATTGTCTAACTAGACAAGTAGAAGTGCAAACATGCATTTTGGAAGACAAAACATTACATCATGATAAAATATGCATGCAATTATGATACAAGAGTATAGCATCAAGGTGATATAAATATATCCCTAAAGGTCATGCATAAGTGGTTTGGGTATAAAAACCAAAAAGAAGAAGCAATTAGACACATACTCGATCTAGTGAAGACTTAGGAGTCTAGTGTCTATCTTATCTTGGTACAAGTGAGTGAAGTGAAGTGAAAGTGATGCAATGGTGTACAAGTTATAAGTTAACTTATATAATACGCTTCATCATCACATAAACAAACTTGATAAAGATTCACAATTAAATCACACAAGGGAAGTTGGTTTAGGAACCCTAAGTTGACTTATGTCCTCATGCAATGATAACAAGTCATCATGTGAGATGAAATAGGTAATGTGAATAAGAGAAATAAAACATTCACATATTATACACTCAACACATACCAAATAATCAAGATAAAACTCAATTAGTCAATAAGATCATGGTACAAACACCAAAGCACAAAAACTAGGTCAAAATAAAGTTGTGAAGTGAAGTGGAAGCAAGTGTATGATTAAATGATCATGGTATAATGTGTGGAGTAAGTGTGAATTCAGTAGAAACATAAATATGTAACTCACATGAAATACTTATAAACAAACATAGAACATCACTATCAAATCAACCACAAAGGTTAGTAAGAAGAGAAATCAAATCCTACAAACAAAACTAAAAGGGAAAGTGAAGGAAGAATGGGATAGATGAAGAGGGGGAAAGGTTATAAGGTGTTGATACACCTAAGTCTTTAGAAAATTACATATAAAAAACCATATTCAAGTATCAAAATCAAAGAAGAAAAGTTGCATACATGACATACAAAAGAAGTGATTCAAAGAGACAAAAACTAGCAAGTTTAGTTGAGAGAGTAAAGATGAAGTAAATAGATCATAATTTGAGAATTATGACATGTGTGACTTGTGTTATAATTTAACTTATGATGAGGTTCAAAAGTAACATAACATGAAGATGAAACTTCACACACAAGCAAAGTCACAAAATTTGATAAATAACATCACAAAAGATGGAAATCATTTGTCTTAAACCAAATGAAATTGATAAAGATCAAATGAGATGAAAAATAATTATACTTATAGGTCCTAGGGAAGTGGAATAATCTCTCCTAAAGTATGTACCATAAACTTAAAACCCCAAGCAATGTCATCAACATAGAATGCTTAAGTGTCATGATAAATTGTAAAATTGTAGTATCTAATGCATACAAACAAAGGTAATTTAAATAGATCAAACCCAAGGTTCTTATATGTTATGAGCAAATTCCAACATCATTATACCTTTAGGAGACATAGCATAAAACATTATGAGACAATCACTAAAAATCAAAGCTCAAAACACAAGCAAGAAAACTAATGTAGCTCATATCATGTCAACATGTTAGTTGAAAAATGGGTTCCAACTAAAAGGATCACAAGAGAATAAATAATTGATAATAGAAGAGAAGTTAAGATCAAAATTTAAACATTGAAAATAATGGACTCAAGTCCTCAATACTAATCAACACATATCATTCATACACTAAGTCAAAACAAAGAGTGAATGTAAGGTAAAAACAAGTGTGTGATTGATTGATCATGGAATAGAGTGTCAAACAAAAGTTAAGTCATAAGCAAAAACATCATGTTAACACACTCTATAACCTCTAATAATCCCTAAGGCATCATCACTAATACACACACAAAAGCTATTGCAAAATTAGGTCAACAACACATCCCATCACGTTCTTAAAGGAAAATGAAGCTCAAGAAATGATATAGATGAAAAGAAGACATGATTAGATGATGTAAGACATACAATTCAGTATAACAAAGAATCTAAGATCAATAATTCAAGCATTACAAACAATGGAAGAAGATTGCACATAAAGCATACAAGATGGAAGGCCATGAGAGGCAAGCAAACATTGGTCAAGGCAAAGTGAGTTAAAGGCATCAGAAAAATAAGAAAAATAAGTCATGACAACATTAGGTAGGTAGCATATTATAATCAAAGGATTAGTCTAAAACTATGCATATAAACCAACAATTTAAAGTATTTTGTCAAGAAAAAACTCATATGGACACCTTTGCATCAAAAATAGGTTATAAATAGGAAAATGACTTGTAAATTCATGTCAATTTAATTACAACTTGCTAGAGAATTCTAAAAGTCATAAACATGATCTAAAGTTCTTGTATTAACTTGGAAAGGTGTAAATGATTGGAAATCACAAGACTAGTTGACAAAGGGATCAAACTAGAGAGTTTTAGCTAATCAATTTGTGAAAAATGTAAGATAAAAACTTAAAATTAAACAAAAATGGTTTTTATGACTCGAAGTCATCCAAGAACCTCAAATATATTTTCTTTGAATTTTAAAGTGGAATAAATTAGGAAATTAAATTAAACTTGTAACCTAAGCAAATAAAATTACCAAAAATGATCACCAAATTTTACAAATTTCAAAGTTGATTAGAAATAATCAATAAAAATGAGATAAAAATCCCGCAATCAACTCAACATATCAAGAAAGTCAGAAAGTATTTTTTATGATTTTTTAGATTAATAAAAACTAAAAAATAAAATCCAAAATGACAAAAGGTGATTAAAACATCTAATTACGCTACATGAATTTTGATATCATCTAAAAATGGCAAATACGAAATAAAATTCAAAATCAGAAAATAGACTAAAAATAAAGTCTAACATATTTTTTTGGTAATTTTTGAATGGATGAAATTATTTAAAATAACTTTGGTAAAACAATTAAAATGAATTAAAGTTTAAAATTGAAGAAGATCAATTACACCTGTTATGGTCAAAAGCGCTGCGGAAATCCTTAACACATGTTCAATCAACAAATGACACATCATCATCCCTACCAAACAACCAAAACCCTAACGATAAAACACAGGTTGGCAAGCTAGTTTCAGAGCTTCATAACTCTTTCGTTTCTTGATAAAAATGCATGATGTAAACACCAAAGTTCAAGATCAAAAATGTGTAAAATGCAGTAGAATCAAGAGATTTATCAAATGATGCATGGATCCTGGAGAAAATGGTGCGTGAATATCACTACATGAACACGAATTTGACAACACATGTTTATTCATTCATTTTTACGGTCCAGATGTCTCACTCGATTCTAAACTAAATAACACGATTCAAACATCAAAATTCATCACAAAGTAACAAGATAATCATAGATTTCTCAAAAGCTGCAAGATCAAAAAGCAACTCAAGCACAAAGTCACTTAAACATGAGATTCATACAACTTTGATCAATGCATTTTGATGCATATTTTCTTATGTTTGTACTTAGGAATTTCCATGGTTTGTTTTGTTTACTTTTCTATTTTATGATGTTTTTATAATTTAATTTATTTTTACCTTTAATTGATTTTCGTATTTTATTTTCAGCATTAGCAACTTTCAATGAAAAAATTATAACTAGAGCTTCGGAAATTGGATCAGCAAGTTCTAATAATTGTTGGAAAGCTTAGAGAAAGATCTACAACTTTTATTTTGGAGTCGGAAGCTGATTCAGAGTGCATAATTCCCAGTACCTCGTTGAAGTTTCAGACGTTAGAAAACAATTTGTTCCGGGTCATTTTATGGGCCTGGTGTATGTTTCTGGCCCAGTTTGAGTTAGTAGTGAAAAATCCTATTTTGTTTATAAGATTTTCAGCCGTGCTACAATAAAAAAACCTTTTATTTTTACGATAGAACTTTTGCTTTGTACGAATCTTATGGAGAGCTAAATTTCCTCTGAGTTGATCTGCTACATTCATGTTGCGATACTTGAGGTTACTATAATTTTGCAACTTAATTCCTATTCCTTTCAACTCTATTATATGTTTATCGTTTGCTTAATATGATTGTCATAGAATAGTTTTGTTTGGTTCAATTGATTTATGTTCCGTAATTTTCATTTCGTGCTATCGTTTGCTTAATTTATTAATTCGCTTATTTTAACTGTTTGCTTAATTCGGCAAACAGGAAACATAATTCTTATAATATCATTCTCGCTTGTTGAATGTTATTGCGGTCGAACAAAAATAGTACCCGCCTAGGACAATGATGTTATAATAATCAATGATAGGTAGGAACCAAATTAGCATATTAACTTATTTTATAATTACATAATTTATAATCACTTATTTTCTGTTTTCATAAAAAATCCTAAAACGACAAACCCCCATAAATCATTACTATTATTAGTTAATAATAATACAAGAATCCTCGCGATACGAAACTCGAGTTGTCGTTACCGTAACTACATTTAAAATTTACTCATTTTTGTTCGCCCGCGACAGCGGATCAAATTGGCACTGTTACCAGGGATTCTTGTTGTTATTAACCGATATTAGAGTCATAGGTATAATGTTCTTGCTATTTTTTCTTGTTTTTTGTTGTGTTTGTTGATTTTCAAGGTTGCAATTTCGGTTGCAGTACAATTTTTCAGCCTACTAGGTAAGTTTGAAACCTACTGTTTTGATTTGTTTCGTATTTTTTCCAGAAGTTCAGAAAAAATCGACGAACAAAGAACTCAAAATTCCTCTTTTTTCAAATTCCTCTGTTTTGCATATCCCTGTTTTTTCTATTTTTAATTAATTTTTTATTGTTTTCACAGTGTCGAAAAAATTCAAAAAAAATCTCAAAATTCTTATTTTACTTCATTAGATTAATTTAGGTGTTTTTATATTTTTCTGAATTTATTTTAATCATTTCCCTCTTTCTATTTGTTTCTGCCTGTTTGAGACATAATTGATATTTCTGTGTTTGTTGATAACATGGTTGAACAAAGAACTTTGAGGCAGTTGGTTGCCCTTGATGTGAACTATAATGGTGTATGTATTGACTATCCTACAGCTGATGTACCTACTAAATTGAAATTTTATTTAATACACTTGTTGCCAAAGTTTAATGGTCTTGCAGGTGAGGATCCACATAATAATCTGAAGGAATTTCAGGTTGTGTGCTCTGCATCTTCCAGGCCTTCACTAGAGGATATTGTCAAACAAATTGCTACAAATAATCTCCAGTTTGAACAAAAAATAGATTCTACTCTTCTGACTTTGCAAACATAGATTGAACAACTTGCCTCTTTGATGAATATCATGCAACAAGCCTAAGGATCTAACCAACAACCCTTGGAAGAGAATTCTGTTTTTCCAATAGAGTTGCTTTATGAGACTGTTGATGATACTTGTATTGATTTATTTGCAGCTGATTTTCCATCATTATCTGATTTGGATGATGTTTATTCTTGTGCTGTTTGTACTTATATAAAATTTGCTCTGTTTGTGCTGAAATTAAGGCCGCCTTGCAGGTTGATATTCTTACTGCAGATGAGGTCGAAAATGAAGTTGTTCATGTGGAAGAAGCTCTCGATACTTCAGCTGCCCGAAATAAACCATCCATTAAACAATCACCTTCCCGAGAGCTAAAACTAATTCCTGAAAATCTTAATTATGCTTATCTAGAGATGAATGAAAAACTCCCGGTTATAATTTCTTCTAAACTTTATTTTGATCAAGAAAGTAAATTTTTGTAGGTTTTGAAGAAGCATAAGAAAGGAATTGGATGGACCTTAGATGATATTTATGATATTAGTCCGTCCATGTGTATGCATATGATCTCACTTGAAGATGTAACAAAAGTAGTGAGGCAACCCCGTAACCTTTTGATCCTTGATGGTGTGAAAGATGAGATCGCGTTCACGTGCCCATTTGACACTTTTACTTTTAGAATAATATTCTTTGATTCAGGAATAAAAAGTGAAGGTACTGATAAAAATTGCAAAGTCAAAGGACACCGTCTCAAGCTATTCCATGAGAGTCCCACGTTGGAAGAGGAAACTATAAAAGAGCTCTCATTGGGAAAGGCTACTTATGAAATCATCTATTCGCCTTGACTTCTCGGGTGTGTTCTTTCCTCTCTCCCCTCGCTCTTATTTTATGTTTGTTTCTTTCATTGAGGACAATGTGTGTTTTAAGTCTGGGGGAGAGAATCATTTATTTTTTTGTTTTCTTTGTTGTTGTTCCTTGTTTTGTTTTGTTTTCAGTTATTATAAAAAAAATTGCATCCTTTTGTAAGTTTTGGGTTGTAAGATTAATCTGAGGTTAGTTATGGAGACTTGGGAAAAGTTCACAAGATCGGTATCGTCTTAACACCATAAGTCCCCTGCATATGGAAATTAATTTGAATGATTATTATGATATAGCCTTGAATTCTCATTCTCTAACATCTCTTGAGTAGTTTATCTTTGCAGTCAGCACCATCTCACACATGCTCTACGTAGGGAAGCCGATGAATATAAGTGAGTGATCCAGGTTTTATTTGAAAAGAAAAGGGAATGCACCTTCTAAGTTTGGTAACCCTCACCCGGTCACTTAACCCAACGGTTGTGGAACCTGCAAAATTTGATTATCAGACCCGTTGTTGGTTGGTTCAGAGATTCCTGGTACTGAACTTGGCATGGCGGATTATGGTTTGATCTCCCGCAACTACAATTGGGTAAGCAAAGGTTTATACAACTCATGTACCAGAACCCCATGCAAAAAGGATCAGAGTCACTAACCGGTCATCTTACTATGAATGTGTAGAGATAACGGGCTTAATGTGATTGTGCCGTAAAGAAAGAGAGCAAAAAGGATGATGAGTAAGTTAGGCTTTGACATAATAACATGATTCAAATTGGGTTGTATATTCAGGAAGCTTATGATTGCACAATTGCGGTGTAGTGTCCCTACGATATTCTTAGTGTGCAAGATTAATACTTATCGATGCAATCTTAACTGAAGAAGAGTTTGTAGCCTGGAATGAGTAACTGATGATGCTGTTGTGTTTCTTGAGTTTTGATTTTATTTTGTTCGGAGTGCAAAAATTTAAGTGTGGGGGAACTTGACCGGTACATTTTGATGCACATTCTCTTATGTTTGTACTTAGGCATTTCCATAGTTTGTTTTGTTTATTTTTCTATTTTATGATGTTTTTATAATTTAGTTTATTTTTACCTTTAATTGATTTTCGTATTTTATTTTCAGCATTAGCAGCTTTCAATGAAAAAAATCATAATTGGAGCTTCGGAAATCGGATCGGCAAGTTCTACTAATTGTTGGAAAGCTGAGAGAAAGATCTACAACTTTTATTTTGGAGTCGGAAGCTGATTCAGAGTGTATAATTCCCAGTAATTCGTTGAAGTTTCAGACATTAGAAAACAATTTGTTTCGGGTCATTTTATGAGCCTGGTTTATGTTTCTGGTCCAGTTTGAGTTAGTAGTGAAAAATCCTATTTTGTTTATAAGGTTTTCAGCCGTGCTACAGTAAAAAACCTTTTATTTTCACGATAGAACTTTTGCTTTGTACGAATCTTATGGAGATCTAAATTTCCTCTGAGTTGATCTGCTACATTCATGTTCCGATACTTGAGGTTAATATAAGTTTGCAATTTAATTCCTATTTCTTTCAACTCTATTATATGTTTTTCGTTTTCTTAATCCGATTGTCATAGAATAATTTTGTGTGGTTAAATTAATTTATGTTCCCTAATTTTCATTGCGTGTTATCGTTTGCTTAATTCGTTAATTCGCTTATTTTTATCCGTTTGCTTAATTCGGTAAACAGGAAACATAATTCTTATAATATCATTCTCGCTTGTTGAATGTTATTGTGATCGAACAGGAATAGTACCCGATTAGGGTAGCGATGTTATAACAATCAATGATAGGTAGGAACCAAATTAGAAGATTAGCTTATTTTATAATTACTTAATTTATAATCACTTATTTTCTCTGTTTTCATAAAAACTCCTAAAATGACAAACCCCCCATAAATCGTTACTATTATTAGTTAATAATAATACAAGAATCCTCTTGATACGATACTCGAGTTGTCATTACTGTAACTACAGAGAAATTGAAAACACGATTCAAACTTTAATTTACACATAATTATATATCAGACCTATAGTCTAGCCAGCTAAACCTTTATGAACAAGATCTACAACTAAAATGCAAGTTGAAATCGTGAATTGAAGTTCAAAGGAACTTACCTCAAGTGTGAAAAATAAATTCACAAGTGCCTCTGGTTTTGAAGCAAGAAACCCAACCAATCTTTTTCTTTCAACTTCAAAGTATTAGAATCGAGCAAGAACTAAAACTTGAGCAATGAGATTGAGAGAAAATTGAAGAAGAAAATTCTGGCTTGAGAGAGAGACAGTTGAGCTTTGTATGTGTTGAATGAAGATAATAGAGATAGTTTATATAGAGTGGCGAAGAGTGGAGAGTAAGTTTCCTTGAGGGTAGAAAAAGAAATCATCAAAAATAACATGTGAGGTTATGTTGTGTTTTATGAGTGAAATAAGCAATGCTGGCTGCATTTTGAGTGAGCAGAAGAGTGAAATAATTGTGACTTGATGAGCTGTACTGAGAGCACATGGGTGGTGTAATATGGAAATCAAATTCTTTCTTCTTTTGGCTATAAGGGAAGCATGCAACGAATGCATGAGGTGAGAGAATGTTTGGCTATTTTGAGTAATTTTTGGATGGTGTGATATGCATGTACATGATATGCCTACTGCAAGAAAAATTCGAATGTGTACATAAAGTTAACACTATCACCATAATACAAAACTTCTTGACCAACTCTCTTCAATCCATCATAATTTCATTAGTTCTCTATCAACTGCCACGAGCTCGGCCTTTACAAAAAGAGAGAAACATGGTGAACAATTCATGTGTTGAAACAAAACTGAATTGATGTCTTGAAGTCCTTCAAAATGGCTCAAGAAAATTGCTAGTTGAAAATGACTTGAGCATGTCAACAATATCTCCAAGTGACTTGTCATTTTTGACAACTAAAACACCCAACTTTGAATGACTATAACTTGCAATTCAATGGACCAAAAAGGATGATTTTGAGCTTGTTGGAAAGTTAGGAGTGAGAACAACAACTTTGATGTTCATCACAAATCAAAACAATGCTTTAATCATGGAGAAAAAGCATCATGAACCTATGCCCTGAAGGTGTTTGATAAATATCCAGGCCTGGTGCACGCGTGACATGTCTTGGGTGCTTAGCAAAAATCAACTTCATGTCACCTACTTCTCATGACCATATCTTAAAATGTAAGGATTGTTTTGAGAAAGTTCTTGAAGCAAAGTTGTACAGTAAACATGGATCTTTATATTTGGCGTTGACCACTAATCAAAATAATGAATTTTTCAAATAAATGGTGATGAATGTGTGCCCACAAACTGTTTGATGAAACTTCCGACCTGTCACGCATGCTTGCTAGCAATATGTCACTTTGTGGCCTCAAAACCTAAGAATTCTCTCTCTCTCTCTCTCTCTCTCTCTCTCTCTCTCTCTATCTATCTATCTATCTATCTATCTCTCTCTCTCTCTCTCTCTCTCTCTCTTGTGAAGGAGTATTCAAACTTTAATTTTGATGTTGACAACTTTTTGAATTGAATCCATTTGACACCTCAAAATTGGTCATGAAGAAATCAAATGTTATGCACATATTTTGAAAATTCACTAAGTGTCAAGATTATTCCAAGGTAAATAACTTTATTTCCCTTCACTTTTTGAACTTGAGCCCTCAAAGACAAAGTTAAAGAAATATTTCTCCCCTCTCCAACCAAGTAAAGTTTGCATTTTTTCAATAAAAAAAGAAGAACTTATGAATTTTTTAATTTCAGCCCTATGAAGTTCCATACTATGAAACATTTCAAATATTCAAATCACTTCTTTGACAAGTTATCTTCAAATTCAACAATTATCTTTATTTTCTTCCATCAATGACCATGTAACATAAAGATGTGGATGTTGAATTGAGAATTGACCAAAAGTCCCCTTGGTCAACAATTGCCTTTTGTTGACTTTTGCTCAAATGACTATTTTACCCCCAATTGATCAATTAAACCATTTCCAATCAAAATTGATGCTCAATCCTTCAATCATATGTGCTTATAAACATGTAGAGAAGCATGGAATCAAGTCTTGCCTAAAAAGTCAGAGATGTGATGATTAAATCAAAAACCTTAGTTTTGGCCCTCTATGCTAGGAGATGATGGTCCAGTCTTAAAACCCTAATCCCTCTGGACATGATGAGAAATTTCTTGGATAAAAATGTCTCATATAACAATGAGACAATATTTCTTCACAATTTGGCCCACATTGTATTGAACACTTCATCTGGCTAAAACCCTAATTTCAAGAGGTGCATAAGAGAACATTAATTCAAGAGTCAACACTTGCAATCTCAAACTTCTAATGAATCAAAGAGACAATTGAGATGTCTTGAAGTATAAGAAACCCTTGCAACTTGAGTGAATAAAATATTAAGGGCATGAGACCCTTCTTACACGGATTGACAACACAACCATATTTCATAGCTTGTAGAGGAACTTGGGAACCAAGCTACCTTGATCTTATCACAATGAATGAATGTATATGATGAAACATAAGTCTTTAAAGTTCTAAAAACAAGAGGGTAAATTTTCGGGTGCAACAACCTAATATACAAAAAGGAAACATCAACAACAACAACCTTCTCATCCATTAGAATCATCTCCATCGCAAAAAAAAAATTGTTTCGAATTCAACAACAATGTCCCATGATTTCTTTGCAGGAGTATTTCCTTAACAAAATTGTTTCGCACGACAACCGTTGCAACAACCTGATACATAATCAAGCATTTGAAAGAGGATAATATGCAGATATGAATGTATCATAAGAAGTGTGATTGAGAATCGATGTGATTGTTCCTATTTATATATGTTAACCAATAAAATTTGATACAAAATACCTGGAAAATAGGAGTTACGATTCCATATTACAATATGAATTGGGAGAAGAAATTAATGATGAGATTATTAGGGACGGGAAAAGAGAAATTAGATTGGGAAAAGAGAAGGGATTTACAACAGAGTATGGACTGGGAGAAGAGATAATTTAATTCAAATGGTAGATTTCAAGAGTTATTCGTTGAAATAGTGCCTAATTTCTTTTTTTGGAATGCGGTTGTTATTTTCTAATAAGTGTTTGAAATCCTATTGCAGAGGTTTCTCACAAACAAACTTTAGCCTCTTAATTAAAGGTTTTACTTGCAGGACCGGCTATAAGAGTCATAGACTTAGTGTTAAGTTTAAGGGTGTTTTTGGTGTTTGAAACAATTAAAATTAAGAAAGCGTAATAGGAAAAGAAAAAGGGGTAAAAGACAGATGCAAATAAATAAATAAATGGAAAGGCACAAATGATAAACAAGACTTAAAGTAAAAATTGCTTTGAATTTAAGGATGGACACAATTGTACATTTCTCTGAACTGATTTGTTTCTCTAGACGCTGGTACTTTGATTTTTCTCTTACAATGTTACAAAATTCGACCTCGAAAATGAATGCAATAACTTGCTTAAATACATGCTAGAATATAACCTTCGATGGTTACTTGAACTACTCGCATTGAGAGTTCGTGTGGAACTGCCTCTATGTTCTGCTAATGCCTACATATGGCAATTGCTTTTACCGCCACTTTCTCTTTCCTTCGATTGGTTTAAACCTCGTTGACACAACTTCCATTTTCAGCACTATTTAGACTAACTCCCGGGGACAACATCTTGAATCTCGCCGAAAACTTCTGCTTCTCAACTATATCTTGATTAGCATCCCATTATGACATAAGGTCCTATCTAAATTGTGACCTAATCCCTTGATTCAAAAATTACTTTTCAATAAATTGCCCCCTAAAATGCCAACTTCGACGGAGCTTTTGTCAACTGAGAACTTTGGTGTTTTATTATTTCAAATTTTCAACTGAACGAATTTTCAAATGATGTCATGCATTATGATGACCACTTTCTGTGCCACTATCCCCTATGTCTATACATCATTTCTCATAATGGTTCCTAGTTTCCAGGATATTAGATTTCAACAAACCCTACTAACTTTTCCACTTCAGAATCTATTAATGATCATTACGATCAGAATGGATTCCACTTGTCCTTTATTGACGACCTTAGGGAGCCTATAAATATCTTTTTATACTCGTTGTCCTTTCTTCTTCTTCTACCTCATACCAATTTTCTTATGCAAGTTTTGTTGAACCACCAATGAGTATTTTATATTCTTTTAGTCACGTATCTTATTGTGTCTCCTCTCATTGTGATGGCTACTTCTTCACCTAACCTAATGAACAGCGACAACAACCCTATGGCCTTCACCCTTTCTGAGGAAAACGGCTTAATGGTGGTTCCTCAACCGCCATATATGGATGAACACAAAGTGAAAATATGGTAACAACAAATGCTTATTCTGTTTGTGGTTGCGGAGAAACTCTTTGCATTCCACGGTCCACTCCTAATTCACAAGAACCATCCAAATAAGTTTCATGAGTATTTTCCTTGTTTCACCCCAGCGAACCCTTTAACCTTCGACCATGGTACGCTAATTGATGCTAGGTTCATAGGGTCTAGGGTGTTTCGATCTATGCCTTCTCCAGGTAACAAAACCTATCTTGCTTTGTTAAACAAAATTCAAGGAAATATCAAAAACAATGGAAGGATTCTGGTATCTTTGATGCCATCCAGCCGTCGAGAAACGCACATAGGATTAACCCCAATGTGATCTTGGCATCGATTTTCTTGTGGGAAGGTACCATCGATACTTTCAAATTTCCTTGTGGGATGTTAACACCCACCTTGTTCGATTTGGAAACCATTACTGGGCTTTCATCTTCGGGTGATACTTTAAACCCAACTGCCCCAACTGAAAACTCCTTTCATTTTGAGCGAGCAAGCCTCAAACACTACATCTCAGATCATCATATTTGTGATGATCCAAAGGTCTCTGACGAAGATCATTTTTCCTTGCTTACCCTTTGGATTTCTTATTTCCTATTTTTCCCAGGGTCTTTGCAGGTAGCCAAAGGCTTTATCCCTCTGGCCATTCAACTCCATGAGGGTCAAAAGGTATCACTAAGTAAAATCTTATTGGTGTACTTGTACAAAACTCTATGTGATGCCTTGTCAAGGATCAAATCTCTCTGGACTCATGAAAAAAGGGCTCGCTCTCTCAGGCCTCTTCTGGTTTCTACAACAGAGGATAAATACCACATTTGAACATCAAACAGACTATCTTAGCTCTAAAGAAACTCTGAATTTATCGGAGCCTCAAGCCATCGAGGGCCTAAGGCTTTCTCTAATGACTCCTCAATAAGATCTTGATCGTCTCGCCTTTATGAGGTACGTTTATTTCTTTATTTCTCTCACCGACTTTGTGTCGGCCACGAAGCCTTTTGTGGGCCAAATGTTGGCCCAAACTGGTTCCGAAATCCCTTTCTCGGTGTTTCTTCTAAGGCTGTTGTGATGTCAAATGCAGTCTGGAGGGTGTTCTTGATCCTCACACTATTTTCCTTCAGAATTGACACTAGGTCAAAAGGTTATGGTTTTATGGAAAACCAACCACAATTAGTGGCCTGCCAATTCAGACTTGCCAAATGTTGCATATGTCTCTTTTTTCTCATCATATAGACATTGTCTGGGTTGGTCGACAATTGTCTGTTGATGAGTTTTGGTGTGCCTTAAGTTTCATAAAGTGACGCAAAATTTCGAACTCCCTATTTTCCATTTCCAACCTTCTTACTTTACCACCAAAGAATTCAACCGTTGGTGGTCTGAATTTCAAAAGAATGACTTCTCTGCACCCAACTTTCTACAAAAATTGAAAAAATCTTTCGACACCTTTGAGACTGCTCAAACAACTGCTTTGTTTACAATAGAAACTAAAGACAAAAGAGTTTTACGGTCGTCTTTTGTGGATGTTGAAAATATTCCACCGAAAATGGTACCTTTGATTCTTTTGCATTTCTTAGGGTTACTCATGCATTTCCAAAGCTTAACTCCATCTGAAATCCTTTCACTATGTTCCAGAAATGCCTTTCAATTGATGAATCGTCATCTCTCAATCCTTCCAAGAGAATCAAGGTCTCGACCACCTCAGGACTTCGGGTATGGTATTTTCTTTCTTTCGACAAGTTTACGTTAACCTGCTTCTAACTTCTTTGAGTCTTAGGTTTTTGAAGGCACACCCTAACTTTCGCTTGAAATAAAAAATTATGTCGACAGTGGTCATACTCAGATTTTTCCTTCCTATAGGTCTCCCACCTCTGTCAAACCCAAGGGTACTAAGAAAGTCCAAAATATTATTCTCAAGAGTCTGAATACCACTCTTTCGCCAACTACCAAATTTGGCATATCAACTACCAAGGCCTTTGGTGCATAAACTTCCAAACCTTAAACAGATGAACAAGAATAAACTTCTCCCCCTCGACAACCAACTCCCATCCGTTCACCTCCAACAAAAAAAGCACTCTAATTTTGACTGAGGTTTTTATTTTATCCTTTTCTCTCCCTTTCATATATCAGACCTTCATAGTAATTTATTAATTCAGCTTTTACTCTCCAAGAACCCCCTTACACTGAAACCACTGATTCCAACCACTCCAACAAAAAAAAACACTATTGGCGATGCCAAGATTCCTGAAAATTCAGCTGGGGTATCTTCCTCGCTGAGCCCTCAGACTCACGATGACCTTGCGGAGGTCTCGACTAAAAATTCCTTCTCATCATCATTCTGACGATGTTCATGACTTCGAGAACCAAGAACCTCAACCTACTACTATAGTAAATACTCCTGTTGAGGAGACTCCAAATCAACATGTTTTGCTTAATGAAGGCTCGAAAAGTCAGGCTCATACTAACGTTTTCCTCCATGATACCAACTCCAACAACTCTCTTAGCCAAGAGGAGATCCTGGCCATGAAACAAAAAAAATTGGCCAAAACTCTTAGGAGATTGTAAAGATTTTGACAAACCTTGATTGCTTCTCATAATCCTGTCTCGACAGATACTTCTACTCTTGAATTAGATACTTCTATAAGTCTCAAGCTGCAACAACTTAGAACCTGGTTGTTTGAAAGTAAGTTCCTTGAAGTGATGGCCAAAGAAGTTGCATTGGTAGAGGACATGTTCAAATTACTTGACAAAATTTCATAGCAAAACATTCTTGAGTATTTGGCTAAATATCTAATTGAATTCAAAGCCTTCTTTAACTAGCTTGTCAAAGATATCCAACTCCATCAACAAATCAACCTCCGACTCAAGATGAAGTCTGATGACATGAAAGGAAAATGGGAGATGAGTGAAGCCTATGAGAAAAAGCTTAACGACTTTGGAGCTCAGAATCAAGAACGTGTCGACAAACATCTTTATTTTTATCAGCAGATCTCAACCTACCAGGCATAAATAACTGAGCTCACGAAGAAAATATCTGAAGTCGAACAGAAGAAAAAATAGCTAGAATCGATTGTGGTCTCTTTATTCAAGATGTCATTACTCAGGAGATTCTTAAGGGGATTGCTCATGGCGAGAATTCCCTCAAGATCAAGGGTAAAATTGACCTATTGAAGACAAAGAAATTGCGTCTTGATAATAAAATTTCTTTCAAGAAGAATCGCTTTAAAGACTTCAAATATCGGTTCCTCGTTCAATTATCATTGTTTGTTTTTCCTTTGGTTGAGACTAACTCTTGATGTTATCCTTTTGTACTCTTTTCAACTTATGCTTACCATTTTGGTGCCCCATATGTGTAGTATGCTTTTTATTCTACTGCAATTTGAATCTTTTGAAGCATAAGTATATACTTTTAAAATATTTTCCTATTTACTTTAAAGAATCGTTGGTCGATACCTACATCTTCGACCCAGATATCATTATTCGTAATTTGGTATGGTCCCTCCCAATTTGGTGACCATTTCCCTAACATTATATTTTGTCAATGGCAAAAATTACAGAAATTTCGTATCATCTTCCCCAAGCTTTTGGCGTTGGCAACATTTTGGGTAATGCCAAAATAGTTTTTCCTTGATCTCAGAAAACTTACTCAACTTGTAAGTCGAGACCTTATACCCAGATGCAATTTGGTCTAATCCGTTAGCCTCTTGATTCACAATCGCAAAGTGTATCAATAGATTCTTCTTAATACACTTATACTCTTGTGTGATTTGTTTGATCACCATCTCTGAATCACCTTTTATTTCAATTTTGGTGGCACCCAAATTGCGCAAGACTTTGAGTCTGGTAATTAAGGCTTCATATTCTGCCTCATTATAGGAACATTTACCATCAGCTTGATATTTGAATTTTGTCGGTGTTCCTTTTGGAGAAATTATTTAAATTCTTACACCTGTTTCGTTTTTATGGCTCGACCCAATGAAATATAATTTGCAAGGATTAGTGTCTACCATATTTACTAATGGCTTGACTATGACATGATCTACAATAAAATATGCCACAACTTGGCATTTTATGGCTTTTAAATGCAAATAAAAAAAAGCAAAATCATTTAATGCTAATTTCTTTTTCCAAATTCGATTATGCAATATGGGCTTCGACAACATATGTTTAATGACATCAAAATGATACGAAATATGAACATCATACATGAGAAGTACATACATAGGAACAGTTTTTAATTGAACTATACCTAGTTTTTGTGTCTATTAATACATGACTAAGATAATAAATGGGTCTTTCAACACGATTCTCACCCTCTTAAGCTAACATGCTCCCTATTGTCAAGTCAGACGCAACTATATATAATCTTATGTTTTTATTTCAACTAGGTGGCAGTAAAACAAGAGGCTTTGTCAAATATTCTTTGATTGCATCAAAAACCTCTTGCTGCTCTTTTCCCCCATAAAAAATCACCTTCTTTTTTGATCTTGAGTAATGGCGAGAACACCTTTGTTTTGCCAATTAGATTCGACATTAATCTTCTCAAGAAATTGATCTTCCCTAAGAAAGATTGCAACTATTTCTTAGTCGAAGTAGGTTTGAGATCCAAAATTGCTTTTGTTTTTTTTTGGTTGATCTCGATGCCTTTTTTGTGCACTATGAAGCCTAGGAAGTCTCCTGCATGGACACTGAAAGCACATTTTAGTGGATTCATTGTCAATCCATATTTTATCATCATTTTGATGATTGTCAAAGATGGTCTATATAACCATTTTCAAATGAAGATTTGATCACAATATTGAAGTGACCGGCAAAAAACATAGAGCCGCCACCAAACTTTAGTTATCCCGAAGGAAGGGTAAATATCGAGAAAACCCCAAGAGGATGGATACGATGGTATTGTAACCAAAAGAGAGGGTAAAAAAGTCGATTATGCGAGGGGAAGGTATTTGCAACCCTCACATTTGTTGTACTCAATGAGATTCATTTTGACTATTTGTTTCTAAGGGTGTGTCTATCTAAAACTATATATACTAAGGGAAATGTGTGATACAGTGGGAGAACTGACTTGGTGTTTTGCATTTTATCGCAATTGTTGTGGATAGCAAGAGTCACCATCGATTTTTATTATATCTAATAAAGAAAAGGGTGAAAAGAACAGGAAAGACCTTTTGAGAATTTTCCTGAGTTCGGAGGTTATGTTATGAAAAGGGAAGGTGTTAGCACCCTTTTCATCCGTAGTTATCTATGGGCTCTTAATTGCTTGATCACTTTGAAATTTTTTGTGATTGTGTAAGTTTGAAAATATTTTGAAAACGCCTAATTTTGGAAAACTTTGCAATCATTCTCGAATCATTGAGAATGTATATAAAGTGTTAGTTTTGAAAATACTTGTTGAAAGGTAGTGTTTGGAAAGATGTTTGAAAATGCCAATGTAAGGCCATTTTGTAATGATTCTCGTATCATTGTGAATGTATACAAAATGTTTGTTTGAAAAGTGTTTTTGGAAGTGCGAGGTGTAAATGGGTTTGTTTGTGAGAAATAAATTACGAATGACCTACCTACTCAAAAAAGTCTTTGTTCTTTTCCTCTTCCTTTAGATAGTGCTATTCTACCATTTATTGGTAGAGAGCCTTATCATTGGATGTGAAGCAACAGACGTGGGTCATTGTACAGTCATAGAAGGAAACTTGTAAGATGTTTTAGCAATTGTCGTAAGGGACTAAGACCGTTTACTGAAGGCGTCATCGAGGGACTACGATCTTTTAATCAAGGGTCTTTGCTAAAACATCCCACGTTCGAGAGACATGACTATTTAAATCCGAAGAAACAAATGTGGGTTACCCTAGAGGTGCAAGTGTGTAAAGTATGTTTGATTCAATTATTTTATCTTGTATTAGGGTTATCTAATTTTTAATTTTTATTCTTGCCATACAAACCCTAATTACTAGCAATAATAATGAAAGCGATAAATTGCGGAATTTAAAGGTCCTACACTATTACAATGCTTTTGGGGATGGGGGATACAAATTTACAAATCGGGATGACAAGTAAAAACATATACTAATTACTATTACAAGGCATTGAGAATTACATAAATTGTAGTGAGAAATAATAAAATGTACAAAAATGTAAAGATGAAGAAGAGAGATTTATTTTTAGGGTTTTTTGATAGAAAAGGTTTTGTAGTTAATTTAATTACAAAAGGAGTTAATTAATAAAACCTAAGTCTAACGATTTCAATTATTTTAGAAAATAACTTGAATGTTTTATCTAGAAAAAGTTTTGTATAGTGTTAGGCCATCTCCAAGAAATGCAATATGTCCAAAGTAACCTTAATGATCTAAAACTACTACAAAATCTCAAAATTAGGAATTTTAATGCTTGAGCTGACACGGGCCATGTTAGCGGACACGAACACCTGTGCCAGAATCTGCGCAATGCTCCTTGCTCATTTTTCTATCCCAACTGAATTGACACGGGCCGTGTGGTGTGACATGGGCACCAGTGTCAGCCCCTGCCCCACCTCATTGTACGTTTCTGACCCCAATTGAGTTGACACTGGCCGTGTCGTGTGACATGGAGTTGGAAATGAATCAGGGTTGAGAAGGCTTGAGTACTTGGACATGGAGTTGGAATTAGTTTAGGGATTAGAATAGATTTTGATGACTTTCTTGATATAAATGCTTTTGAGGTATTTTGTAATGAATTGCTTGAAAATCTTTGCATGATGCTTAGAAAAATTATGGTTGAATGGTCATGAACCTTTGAGTGAACATTGAATGATGAATGTTGATGTTGAACTTGAATGACGTAAATGACGAATGATGTGAGAAATTCGAATAATGATGATGAATTGTGAATGAAACAAATGATGTATGTTGAATCTTATGACTTGTAACTTCAACTCTAAACAATCCACACGCCTTTGCTTTCCAATATTATTCAATTGACCTTTTTGACAATTTAATGACCAAAACGATTGATGAAATTTGATTAGTCTTTAATCCCACTTCATTTATCGACGAACATATCCAAATCAAGCAACACAAATCATTTTAGTTCAAAGAAATCATAAGCCTATTTATCAATCTATAGTTCGCAATTTAAATTTCAAATGCCTTTATCTTCATGCCCCGAAAGCATCTTGCATGACAAGCCACAAGAAAACGAAATTATGACCATGCCCCGATCACAAATAATTTCTTGCTTCTCATTTTGTACCAATTTTCGGGGTTTCAAAATTCTTGATGACCAAAGATCACAAAGGAAACGCCCTTAGAATTACTTGAAGGTGAGGATAAGACTTGAAGTGTAGTAATGAAACCCTTTAGATGAAGATCAACTTGAGGGATGCTCAAGATATCCATGAATGCCAAACCCTAATTCTCAGAATCTTTAGTTGAAATAATGCTAGGTTTAAGCACCAGGGGTTTAAACCCTAATTCTCTAATCCATGCTTCAAGAAAAACCAAGAAGAATAATTACTTATTGGATTTGTTCACCTCATACCAAAAGAAACCCTAGCTTACGTGACGGCTAACCTTTTGAACCAAGGTGTTTTATTGAATGAAAATACATGCTATGTTAATGAACTAATGGAATATGTGCAGATGCAATTATAAGCATAAACCAGATAAAATAAATTAGGAGGGAAAATTTAGGGGTGCAACAATTGGTAGTCATCCACAGCTTGATGTGCCAAATGATCCGCCATCACATTTCCTTTGATTGCTTTTTGTGTAGTGTACTGGATATCGTATTCAGTTAGGATCATTTGCCATTGGGATATCCTTCCGGAGAGAGCTGGCTTCTCAAAGATGTACTTGTTGGGATCCATCTTAGAGATTAATAAAGTGGTATGAGTTAACATATACTGTCTTAGTTGGCGAGCAACCCATGCCAAAGTGCAACAAGTTTTCTCGAGTAGTAAATATCTTGTTTCAGAGTCGATAAACTTTTTTCTAAGGTAGTAAATTGCATTCTCTTTTCAACCAGACTCGTCATGCTACCCCAACACACACCCCCATTGAATTCTCTAACAAGGTTAAGTACATGATCAGGGGTCTTCCTTCAACTTGTGGCATCAGAATTGGTGGTTCTTATAAGTATTATTTGATCTTGTCAAAAGCTATTTGTCAGTCGTCATTCCATTTTACCACTTGATCTTTCTTCAACTTCTTAAAGAGTGGTTCACAGGTAGCATCCAAGTGAGAGATGAATCGAGAAATTTAGTTTAGTCGTCCTAGAAAACCTATGACCTCCTTCTCAGTATGAGGAGCTGAAATTTCTTGGATTGCTTTGACTTTGGCGGGATCGACTTCAATCCCTTTTCCACTGACAACGAAGCCTAGGAGCTTACTAGACCTTACCCTAAAGATGCATTTGTTGGGATTCAACCTCAACTTATATTTCTCCAACCTTTCAAATAGCTTGTGTAGATGGTCGAGGTGTTATTCCTCAGTTTGGGATCTCTCTATCATGTCATCAACATAGAATTCTATCTCATGATGAATCATATCATGAAATAAATCTATTATAGTCCATTGATAAGTTGCACCTGCGTTCTTCAGCCAAAAAGGCATGACCTTATAACAGAAGGTTCCCCACTGTGTAAAAAATGTTGTTTTCTCCATATCTTCAGGCTCCATTTTGATTTTGTTATAACCCAAGAAGCCATCCATGAAGGAGAACACCTTATGTTGAGCAGTGTTGTCAACTAAGACATCAATATGTGGTAGTGGAAGTTCGTCTTTGGGGCTTTCCCTATATAAATCCATGTAGTCTACGCACATGCGGACCTTAACGTGTTTCTTCGACATTGGAACAACATTTGTAACCCAATGGGGATACGACTTCACTTCCAAGAAACCCGCATTGAACGCAATCAACGAACCTTTTGTTTGATCGAAGAATAACCCTCTTTCATTGGTAGACAATGAACCACAATATCAGTATCGAGTCCTGGCATGCCTTCATATGACCAGACGAATACCTCAACATAATTATATAACAACTGAGCCAATCTTCTCTTGACATTGTCTTCCAAGTTGGCGCCAATCTTGACTTCTTTCTTATCTACCTTTGTACCCAGGTTTATCACTTCCACTGGTTCTTCGTGCGGTTGGATGGCCTTTTCCTCTTGTATCAAGAGTCTGGCGAGTTCTCCAAGTATCTCACAATCTTCTTCACCTTCGTATTAGGCTTGATAGATTGTACTTTCGAAGTCATAGATGGAAATAACAGAGTTGTAGTCAATGAGATCTAGAGTGTCTATGGATCTGCAAATGTGTGTGTGTGCATGTAAGGTCACATGGCTATTTGAAAATGCAGTAAAATAAAAGAAAGACAAGGAGCGCAAAATTTGAATACAAAATCATCCAATTTTTTCATTAAATGAACATATGATATATGAAATGACAAACCCTTAACAAATGTACCATTGTGCCCCGGGCAAGGCACATGGTTTAAAGTCATTATTTTAAACGAAATTGTACAGACAAAGTTCTTAAAGAAATAAAAACAGAAAATACCAATTACTCCTGGTTGAAGGAGATTGAGATGAAGTCTTTGGCCTTCCATTTGTTAAGTCCACCGTCAACAGTTTGGAATATCCAATCGGCAAAGTCGCCATTACCATCATCGTCTTCCAGAGTATTGACTTTGTTGTTGCTAATACGGAGAGGTGGTCCACCAGCACGAGCACGTCGAACCTCTTTCTGCGCCTTTGAATTAAAACCTAACCCACATTTTTTGAATTTATTGGGAATGTTAGGAAGTTGTCCCCAGATAGTGAAACCTCCATCTTCTACAACAACCCTAGCATCCTTCAAGGAAGCCATCCTTGGTGTGTCCTTAGAGACCTTAAGAATAACAGGAGTAGCAACAACAATCATTGGAGGGATTAACTCAAATGCTTTAAAAGGGGTTTCAATGAATTCACCATCCATCTCAACATATTTGAAAGAGTTCAAGTGACTGACCATATATTCTTCCTCTCCACGGACTATGACAACCTTCCCTTTCACTGGATATTTCAGCTTTTGATGCAGAGTAGAGGTAATCGTGCTTGCCCTATAAATCCATGGGAATCCTAGCAAGCAAGAGTAGGCGGGGAGGTTATCCATTACATAAAATTTTGAGTTGAAGACTTGAGATCCCACCTTGATCGGGAGATCAACCTCCCCGTGGACCATTCTTTTCGAACCATCAAAGGCCCTTACTACAATACCACTAGGTTTCAACACCAGTCCATCACAGTCCAGTATATCCAAAGCTCCTTTAGGTAATACATTGAGGGAGGACCCGATACCTAGTAACACATGCTCCAGAGTAGAGCCTTTTCATTTAATAGAAATATGGAGAGCTTTGTTGTGATTCTTCCCCACCGGAGTTAAATTTATGTTGGAAAATCCTAAGCCATTGTCACCAGTTAGGGTTGCTACACAATTTTAAAATTGATCAGAAGTGGTTTCTTGAGGTACATGTGTATTCTCCAAGAACTTTAATATATCTTGGGCATGTGCTTCGGAACACAACAACAAGGACAACATGGATATCTTTTAAGGTGTCTGCCCCAATTGTTCCACTATCTTGTAGTCACTTTTTTGGATGATCTTTATAATTTCTCCCATCTCTTGTCTAGATGGGTCTTCAATTGTAATCTCTTTCAGGGGTTCCTCCATTAGGGCAGGCTCAATAACTTTTTCTTTACCTCTAGTATTAACAGTTGGTTTGGCAGCGAGAATACGGATATGTGTTGTAGTAGTTGTTGGAGGAGAGATCTCCAAAGAGAAGACCCTTTCAATCCATGTTACCTTACTAGTTCTAGAAATGTTTGTAATTTTAGTGTCTCCATTCTCATTAATCCACAGCTCTTTCTTGATGCCATGATAATAAACTTATGCCCCATAGTTCTAGGGCACAACTTTGTCAGAGGTATAAGGGACTGGCCCCGGTGTAGTAATGATCAAGGGAGTTACTATGGGCTCAGTAGAAATCCTTATAGGGCCTTTATAGCTGATCCTAATAGGAGTATTTTAAATGGTGATTATGGAAATATCTTGAGGTATACTTGCAGGTAAACTCTTCATGGATGGATTATTTTTGAACAAACTTTTGAGGCTATCAATCAGGCGTTGGACGCCTTTCTTCATCCATACACAACCATTAACTTTGGAAGCACAAAGGTAGCAATTCTCAAGGAAGCCAAGGAATAAACTGGCTCTCAGTAGGTTCTTCTTAATAATCAATAAGGGAGTATTCAAATCACTAATGGTGGAGACAAAGGAGACGTCTTCAATGGCATTGACATTTTTACCATGACAGGGCATGGGAGCAGTAATGACATTAGGGGTATGTGGAAGGTCAAACTCAATCAATTTGTTATCGATCAAATCTTGTATTTTGTTCTTCAATGTCCAACAATTATTGGTATCATATCCGAGACTATTTAAATGATAGGCACATTTCACATTCGGATTATGTTTTGGAGAGGCAGTATTGGGATTTGGAGGAGGATCTCGCAGTGTCACCAAATCTACCTTTAACATATGTTGTAAAGCTTGAGACAGTGGCATGTAGATTCTAGTAAGCTACCTCCTCGGCGCGTCTGGCCCTTGCTGATTGCTTGATTGTTGTGGGTGTTAAACTGGGGTTGGGTTTGAAATCAACACAGCTCATACTGATTGATGATGCTCATTCTTGATATGACTGTAGCGGTAGAAATGTTCAAGACTAAGCCATTGGATTGACTAGACTTTGTACAAATCAAAAATAAAAATCGCCACCACGCTTTATTATTTCCAAAGGAATGAGAAAAGAGCGAATAACCCAAAAAAAAAGGGGGAAAGATTCAAGGTAAGGGAGTTGGTTATGCAAAGGGAAGGTATTAACACCCTAAACATCTACGGCACTCCGCAGGAGCCTCTTTGTAAAATCTGTATATTTTGGCTATAAAATGTTTTGTATAGAAAATGGATAGTGGAGGTGAGAAGAGAAGTATATTATTTTTTTATAATTTTTGCACCCGCCGCGGTTGCGAACCTTTAGAGCCTACGTACCACCTTTCATGCAATAGCGGATCAGGGTATACGTAGTTCCTCTTTTAAAAGTTTGAAACACAAGTGTATTGGTTAATTTTATGAGATAAGACATCATCATCAATGTCTGTGTGGAAAACATACTTACTACCAACAATCATGAGAAAGGAGAATTTGCATTATCTCAAAGTGAAGGATAATGGCTTGGATTTTAAAATCAACAATGCCTCACTCAACACCCAAGTGGAAAATATCTCACTTTACTACATATTATAGAAGTATAGTTGTTTGCATCACTACAAGGATTGGCAAGAGTCTATTCTTTTGAGAAAAGTTTAAAGATAAAAGCCAAAGTGGCAAAAAATGGTTTGGAATGAGATTGATTGACTTTTAGTCTTCTCACAAAAAATGTTAAGGTATTATTAAATTGATTGAAGTTTATTGATGAAAATGTTTTGAAAATGCATGGACATAAGTCCAAGTTTATTGTAAAAGTGTTTAAGCTTCAAAACAAGAAGGGTTTTCAAAAGAAGGGAGAATATTGTTGAAATTAAAGAAGATGGGAGGAGAAGAAGAGGATATCCTAAAGCATAAGGTAAAAGCTAAGGATAAGGACCATCTAACCAACAAGAAGCCAAAACTTGACATTATGAGCCAAGATATAATTCCCATTCTTTGGAGTGAAACCAAGCAAGCAAAGATATCAAACCTCTTCAAATGTATTAAATCTTCACAAAAATCGGGCAGAGTAACAGTTGTATACGGGTGAATCCCAGATTACAAACAAAGAGTGTAATCACAAAAACCTGCACACAAAAACAAACAAGCAAACCAATATCTTGAGGTAAACCTCAAGAGCTCCAGACAAAATAATCAGATAAGATCACAAGGTATCCAAGATAGGCCAAGGTTTCTAATCCTTAGTCCAAGAGAAAGTCCACTTCTCCATAATGCCAAGGATAGTAACCAAATAGTCCAAGTACCATTAAGAGTTTTTTAGGGTTTATGTTGATTATAATTGTTTTAGGAAAAGAAAAAAGAAAAGCTCAAGTGAGCAAAGTAAAAATGACAAGTATATAAATGCTCAAATGAGCAAAGATGAAAATGGCATAAAATAAAAAATGCTAAAAAATAAATAGTGCATAAAGCATAAAAGATTAAAAGCATAAAATAAAACAAGTCAATAATTAGTGGTTAGTTGGATGACCATCTTGAAACTTGCATTTGGAACTCATTAGAGGATTGGTAGAATCAAAGCCTCCACACACTAAGTTGCATTTTCTTTTTATCAAGTATATCATCCATTTGAAATTCTCACAAGTACCATTTAATGATCAACGATGTTTAAGTGATCCACGTTGACCAAAGATATTGTAGATCCATTAGAGGATTGGTAGAACCAAAGCCTCCACACAATGAATCTCAAGGTTATTGAATCATAGAGATCAAATTAACATACTTGGGCTTGCAATCATAAGTTTGGGTCATGAATGATCATTTATTCGAATCGGGACAAAATTTAGCGCTATGTTAAGCAATCGTAAATGGACTTATATAGAAGTCACACCTATTTTGAGGCCGGTCAATAGCAATCTATGCACCATTTGTTTTGAGACATGATATAGAGATCATGCTCTAACAACATTTGGTGCAATTAGAAGAGGATGAGATGAAGAGGAATTAAAAAAAAAGAAACCACATTTGAATTAAAAATTTAATCAAAATATTATTAAAATCATCCATCCATTTTTGTGGAGTTAAACTCAACACCATGGATCCAATGATTTTAATAAAGTCATGATCAAAAAATCAACCCAAGACAGCCAGAAAATAATCACAAAATAATAATGCATTTAATATATACATTAAAAGATTAAAAAATGTTTTAAAAAAAGGAAAATATCAATTATATTCAAATTAATCAAGAAATGAAAAATGAGATCATAGAAAAATCAGAAAAGACGCTAAGTAATTTTACAAAATTTTGGTAATTTTTAAAAGTCAGAAACTATTTTTAAAAATTAAAATAAATAGGTAAAATAAAAAAAATAGTAAAAAATAGAAAAGTCAGAAACAAAAATGAAATAAGGTCACCAATATTTATCACAATATCATTGGATCATTCCATAATTTTTTCAGAATTTAAAAATGCATAAAAGTATTTTTAAACATTTTAAACAAATCAAATAAGTGTAAAATTCATAAAAAAAATACCAAAACATAGAATTAAATTGTGAAAAAATAAAAATCAGAAAGAGAATAATCAAAAATATTTTTCATAATTTTTTCAGATTTTTTGGACTAAAAATGAATTTTCTATGATTTTTTGAAATTTAAAACAATTAAAATATCAAAATCAGAAAAAGAAAATAAAAGAAAAAGATGTGGACCAATGGATGAGAGTCAAAACACATTAGTAATCAGATCCAAAGGACCTGGCGCGCTGTGCATATCATGGTCTTTAATGAATAATGTATATAATCATTAATAAAATCAGAATTTGAAAATAACAAATGTCACGCTTTCATTGGTTAGAAGATGACACGTTGGTCTCTTAAGACGAAGACAACCACATCCTCGCGCCAAATTTATATAAACTGTAACTCAAGAAATTTGGAAAGAAAGTTTTGAAAAGGGATTTGAAAATTCATGGTAAAAACGTGCTTCCAGATAAAAGTAAGTGTTACAACTAGAACCAGGACAATGAGAGCAACACAATGATACCAAAGTTTTGAAGAATTGCTGAAGGAATCTACCTATTGAAGTTCAGTTGTAGAGCTCTGAAACTGGACTTCTATGGAGCAATATAGGGCACGATTCTGGAATGTGATTATATGGTTAGCTTCAGGGAAGATCAAGGAAGGTGAATTGATAAAAAAAATGGATTGAAAAAGGCTTGAGAATAGGATTCGAAGTAGCTGAATTCTGAGTTGTGAAGCAAGTTTGGCAGGGTGATTCTGGCTATCTAAGCTTGGGAAATTGAATGGGGGATGACCCTCTATTTATAGGGAATCAAATGGAATGTTACAGCGTGTGGAATGATGCAAATTGGAGGGAAATCGTGTGAACCTGATGCACAAGCAAGGTGTGATCTGATTTGCATCAAAACTCATCTAATCCTTGCGTTTTAAGGCTCTAATCCACTTTGGCAACTTAGTTAAACATGTTTAGATCATAAACGCGTGCTAATTTGATGTTTAAAGGCCAAAACATGATTTTCAAATTCTGACATATGGAGAAACTTCAGTTCCAAGTTACCAAGTTCAATCAATTGGAATTTCCAACTCAAGGAGTCTTAGGGAAAAATTCTTGATGCTTTGGAAAGATGAGGTTACAAGCTTTGAAATGGAAAAGGAATGGGATCAAATGGATGCTTGAGCTGAAAGTTATATGGAGTCAAAGTTGAAGAAAAAGAGTTGACTTTCCATACTTAGAAATATTTCAAATTCTTCTTTAAAAATGACCTATAATCTTTTGCATCCAAACATGGCCTTCCACTTAGAATTTGCGCTTTACCAAAAAAGATGGAATTAAGTAGATCTCTTTAATGACATTTTTCAATTTGAACCACTTAAAATATCCAAAAATTGAGCAAGTTATGACTTGTTGAAGTTGGCCTAAAATCATGAAATGACCTATAATCTTTTGCATTCCTAAGGCAACTTCCATTCATTTTTTCACTTTGCACATAAAAGAAGGAATGAAGTACACATCCTTAGGATCATCATGAAAAAAGAATGGGATTAATGTGATAAAAATTGACCAAGTTATGACCATTTGAAGTCACATATGGAAAATTGGGGATTCATCTGGATGACTTGTAATCTTCCTTCTTCACCAAGTTCCTTCCACATGAAAACTCCTTGGAACTTTTGAAGTAATTTGTTGGTAACTCTTTGAAGAGAAGTTATTTTTTGAATCACTCAAAAATACCAAAATATGAGCATGATATGCCCCTTTGAAGTCCAAAACCCTTGCCTTTAGATCAAGAGAATGCTTGGTGGAACTTTGCCATGTTTGAACAAACTTTTTGTGCCAATATTCTTCCTTTGTGAATAGAAATTGTTGAGGATGATGATGAGCACTCATGGCAACCAAAACCACTTCCATACAAACTTCAAAACAACTTCAATGGTGAGGTTTGAATTTCTCAAGATTTTGACTAGGGCATGGAAATAAAATCATGAACCCATGAAGCAATTTCTAAACCTCATTGCCTTTACCTACATTATTTTTAAGTAAGACAAACCAATATTGCATTTTTTAATTAGAGATAAAATCAAAGCAAAATATCCATGATCACAAAAGAAAACAAGTCAAAGTGCTTGGTAACTCCTCAAAAGAGCAAGGCTTAAGATATGGAGAAGAACCAAAAACCCTAATGTGATCTTGTTATGATTGAAACAATATGGTATGATGAAGGGATCTTAGGGGAAAAAATTGGGGTACAACAGCTGCCCTTATTTAAGTTTCTTCTATCCAGAGATACGAAGGTTAAAAATCTTCGTGTCGACATGATCGAAGATACTTAAATATAAAAAAAAACCCTATTTTTGGCCCTAAGATGCCATGCAAATTCTTATGCATATAAATGCATATGAACAGAACCAAAGAGGCACAAAGTAGCATTGGGGATGCAACAAAAAATGTAGAAACAAAGGAGCAACCCCACCAGGAAAATAAATCACTGGTGAACCACAAGAACAAAATCAGAGAGGAAGACAACAAACATAGATGTTTATTGTCGATGTACTACCAACATTCACTGAAGGTAGAAAGAGAAAATATCATATCATCGTCGTTCACTGACGATGAACTATCAACATTCACTAAAGATAGCAAAAAGATAATAAACACCAACGTTCACTACCGATGTACTACCAACATTCACTGAAGGTAGAAAGAGAATATATCATATCACCGCCGTTCACTGACGATTAACTATCAACGTTCATTGAAGATAGCAAAAAGATAATAAACACCGACGTTCACTGTCGATGTACTACCAACATTCACTGAACGTAGAAAGAGAATATATCATATCACCGCCGTTCACTGACGATGAACTATCAACGTTCACTGAAGATAGCAAAAAGATAATAAACACCGATGTTCACTGCTGGTGTACTACCAACATTCACTGAAGTTAGAAAGAGAATATATCATATCACTGTCGTTCACTGATGATGAACTATTAACATTCACTGAAGATAGTAAAAAGATAATAAACATCGACGTTCACTGCCGATGTACTACCAACGTTCACTGAAGGTAGAAAGAGAATATATCATATCACCTCCGTTCACTAACGATGAACTATCAACGTTCATTGAAGATAGAAAAAAGAAAATTAACATCGACGTTCACTGCCGATGTACTACCAATGTTCACTTAAGGTAGAAAGAGAATATATCATATCACCGTCATTCACTGACGATGAACTATCAACGTTTACTGAAGATAGCAAAAAGATAATAAACACCGACGTTCACTGCCGATGTACTACCAATGTTCACTGAAGGTAGAAAGAGAATATATCATATCACCGCCGTTCACTGACGATGAACTATCACCATTCACTGAAGATAGCAAAAAGATAATAAACACTGACGTTCACTGCCAATGTACTACCAATGTTCACTGAAGGTAGAAAGAGAATATATCATATCATCTCCGTTCACTGACAATGAACTATCAAAATTCACTGAACATAGCAAAAAGATAATAAACACCGACGTTCACTACCGATGTACTACCAACGTTCACTGAAGGTAGAAATAGGAAATATATCATATCACCCCAAGATTCGGGTGTTTTGCCAAGAACGGGTATCAACTTCTTCTTTAACCAAGGAAATCTGTCTGGAAAGGGTAATACGTAATCTGTCTCAAATAAAGAGACTTCCACTTATTGTCAAGGGGAATTGCAAAGAGAAATGACTTTCTAGGGATAGAAATATGACTTCCCGGGGAAATGTCACGATATTCCTGCTGAGGAGATAAAGCCTTCCTGTGCAAAATAAATGCACAAACCAAAACTCAAAGTTTTCAGAAATCCATAATAAAGGATATTGTCATGTAGCCACAAATCCAATTCAGAAATAAACTAGAGCAAGACGGCCAGTGCAGATTCATCCTTTGAGAAATAAACTCAAGAGGGAAAACCAAATTCAACTAAGCAAAGAGCGCTGCCGGAAAGGTCAGAACATAATGTCAATGAATGATGATTTTAGCAATGCATGATGTATGTATGAATGTATGAGTTCTATTATGCATATGCTGGTAAAAAGGATACATAATCAGCGCAGACAAACAAAACCGCCTCAAGTACTAACAACATTGGGCCAAGATTTAACTAGAAAGATCAATCCAAGAAAGGTAAAAGCAACTGCAGAAACCAAACCTATTGTTTTAACTTCGCTGAGGAGAACCATAATCCAAATGTAGCTAAATAAAACAAAAACCGAGATAGAACACCCTTCTTCTGGTTTCATCGGAGAAAAAGGGTTTCCAACAACATGCCTACTGGAGATTGCAAGATCAATCTCAAATGAAGCAGACTGACGCCGAAACAACCAAGCCTCACTGGGGGATTCAAGCCTACCTCCCTGGAGAAAAACTGCGGACTGAAACTTTCATCACGAATACTCATTCCAACAAGAGATTCCCTGGGATAATCTTCCAGGGAAATCAAGAAGTCAACATTAATGCCAAAACTGCAAAAAGAGTGACATTCCAGCACACCAAGGGAATGACACCTTTCATAATATGATGAAAGACTTCGTTTGGGAATCTGGGACAGAAGCTTCTGATCATGCAAACTTGAAAAAAAACAAACCAAAACTTGACTGGAGATAGTGGGGTCACAAACCCAATACTATACCTTGTACCCACTGATATCGTCTTTAACTATCTGAGAAACACACAAAGATTGCGCACACCAGCAAAGTGACATGAGAAAACCTTTATGAAAGAAGTAAATCCTCTTAAAACAAACAGAGTTTGTTCATTCTTGGGATCACCATTTTTGTTGTCATTGTTTCATCACAAATCCCAAAGTAAATTGAATTGTAAAGATCTCTTCTCTTTTTTGAAAAGTTAATTTTGCTTCTTTTAATCCTTTTTCTTTAACAGTTATTATCAGTAATAAATGAATTATTTGGAAGCTAAATAAAAATAAGAACACAAAGAATTGGGAAAAAGCTCGAATTTCATTAATAGACTGGTAGTCTGCGAATGGAGAGACTCTATGGATGATTACAAAGTTTGGGAAATGGTAATACGTAATGGAAAAGATACATTGAGATACAATGACCACTATCCCCCCTAACAACTTTTGAAATCCTGAGCAGCAGCTTTCATTAAAGTATGGTGAGGATGCGAGAAGATTGTTGCTTCAACGATCAAGTCTCGTCTGACGTAGTTACTTGCCAAGAAAGTCCCTAACTTTTGCCTAAGCTGCCCTTGCGGGTTTTCAACTTAGCGGGAAATTTATTCTGTTTATGTCTCTAATTTTTCCTAGACCGCCCTTTCGGGTTTTCGGCCTACTGAGACGCTCTTTTTTTCCTAAGCCTCCCTTTCGGGTTTTCAACTTAGCGAGCTGTTCTTTTATTTCTTTAGGCGAAGTATTTCTTGACTGCGTCAACATTCATGGGACGTGGGAACTCCTCGCCATCCATAGTTTCAAAAATTAATGCACCACCAGAGAAGGATTTCTTGACAACATACAGGCCTTCAAAATTGGGAGTCCACTTGCCCCTAGAATCAGTGTTGAAATACATGATCTTCCTGAGCACGAGGTTGCCTTCTCTGAATTCACGAGATTTGACCTTTTTATCAAATGCTTTCTTCATTCTTTTTTGATATAACTGCCCATGACATAAAGCTGTCATCCTATTCTCTTCAATCAAATTCAATTGGTCGAACCTGTTCTGAACCCATTCAGCCTCTGTCAATTTGGCTTCCATTATCACACGGAACGAGGGAATATCTACCTCGATAGGGAGTACAACTTCCCTTCCATACACTAGGGAAAATGGGGTTGCTCTTGTTGAAGTGCGAACAGATGTTCAATATCCATGCAGAGCAAAAGGGAGCATTTCATGCCAATCCTTATAAGTGACAACCATTTTCTGGATAATTTTCTTGACATTCTTATTAGCAGCTTCAACAACCCCATTCATCTTTGGCCTGTATGGAGATGAATTGTGATGGACAATCTTGAATTCTTCACACAGTTCAGTCATCAACTTGTTATTCAAATTCGATCCATTGTCAGTGATGATTCTGCTCGGCACACCATACCGGCATATAAGATTGTTTTTGATGAAACGCACAACCACCTGTTTGGTAACATTGGCATATGAAGCAGCCTCTACCCATTTGGTAAAGTAGTCAATTTCTACCAAGATGAAACGATGTCCATTCGAAGCTTTGGGTTCTATCATCCCGATCATGTCAATACCCCACATAGAGAAAGGCCACGGGGAGGAAATCACATTGAGAAGTGTCGGAGGTACATGGATCTTATCTGCATAAATCGGGCATTTATGGCACTTCTTTGCAAATTTTTAACAATCAGATTCCATTGTCAACCAATAATAACCTGCCCTTAGCATCCTTTTAGCCATCGAATGTCCATTAGCATGAGTGTCAAATGAACCTTCATGGATCTCATGCATCAACATGTCTGCTTCGTGTCTATCCATGCATCTGAGCAAGACTATGTCAAAATTTCTCTTGTATAACACATTTTCACTGAGGAAGAAACTGTCTGCCAACCTCCTCAACGTCTTCATATCTTTCTTTGACGCACCAAACGGGTATTCCTGAGTCTGAAGAAAATGCTTGATATCATAATACCAAGGTTTTTCATCCACTACCTCCTCTGTTGCAAACACATGAGCGGGCCTATCTAGCCGTCGAACTGTAATTCAGGGTATATCATTCCAAGAATTTACTTGGTACATGGAAGCCAGAGTTTCCAGAGCATCTTGCATTTGATTTTCATCCCTAGGAATGTGATGGAATTCAACTTTATTGAAGAAGGGTAGTAATCTTCTAGCATAATCTTTGTAAGGGATCAAGCCAGGGTGACGAGTATCCCATTCTCCTTTAATCTAATTTATTACCAAAGCTGAATCACCATACACATCTAGAATTTTGATTCTTAGATCAATAGCTTCCTCAAGACCCATGATGCAAGCCTCATATTCTGCCATATTATTAGTGCAATCAAATGTTAACCTCGTAGTAAAAGGAATGTGCGATCTATGAGGAGTAACAATCACAACACCAATTTCTTTACCATAAGCATTCACAACTCCATCAAATACCATACTCCAACGAGATTCAGGGTCGGGGCCCTCCTCAAGTAATGGTTCATCACAATCTTTCACTTTCAAGAACATCACATCTTCATCGGGGAATTCATATTCTGTAGACTGATGATCTTCCACTGGATGGTGAGCAAGGTAATCTACCAACACACTAATTTTGATAGCCTTTTGAGTGCGGTATTCGATATCATATTCAGATAACAACATCTGCCAGCGGGAAATTTTCCCAGTAAGAGCAGGCTTTTCAAAAATATACTTGATTGGATCCATTTTGGAGATCAACCAAGTAGTATGATTCAACATATACTGCCGCAAACTCTTTGCCGCCCAGGCCAAAGCACAACATGTTTTTTTCTAGCATAGAATACCGCGACTCACAATCAGTGAACTTTTTGCCGACATAATAAATGGCAAACTCTTTCTTTTCCATTTCATCTTGTTGTCCCAAAATACAACCCATAGATTTATCTAACACTGTTAGATACATAATCAATGGTCTTCCTTCTACGGGAGGGAGCAAGATAGGAGGTTCAAGCAGATACTCTTTAATACTTTAAAATGCCCTTTGGCAGTCATCTGTCCACACACAACCTTGATCTTTCTTTAACAACTTAAATATCGGTTCACACGTTGTAGTCATGTGGGAGATAAATCTGGAGATATAATTCAAACGCCCGAGGAAACCCCTGACTTGTTTTTCAGTTCTTGGTGTTGGCATTTCTTGAATTTGTTTGACCTTGTCAGGGTCAACTTCAATTCCTTTCTGGCTAACAATAAAACCCAACAATTTTCCCGATCTAACTCCGAAGGGCATTTATTTGGATTCAGGCGGAGACGATACTTCCTCAAACGCTGAAACAACTTCAATAAATCTTCTATATGCCCTTCTTCATTTTGGGATTTGGCAATCATATCATCAACATATACTTCGATTTCTTTGTGCATCAAATCATGGAATAGGGTTGTCATAGCCCTCTGGTACGTTGCATCAGCGTTCTTCAACCCGAAGAGCATAACTCTATAGCAGAATGTTCCCCGGGGTGTGATAAACGTTGTTTTTTCCATGTCCTCTGGAGCCATTCTTATTTGATTATACCCAGAAAATTCATCCATGAACGAGAATACCTTGAATTTTTCTGTGCTATCCACTAACATGTCAATGTGAGGCAATGGAAAATCATCTTTTGGACTAGCTTTATTTAGATCTCTGTAATCTATGCACATGTGGACTTTTCCGTCTTTTTTCGGTACTGGGACAATATTGGAAATCCATTAAGGATACACTGATGTCACAAGAAAACCAACATTAATCTGTTTTAGGACCTCCTCCTTGATCTTTACTGCCATATCTGGGTGGGTTCTTCTCAACTTTTATTTAACTAACGGACACTCTGGCTTCAATGGAAACCGATGCTCGACAATGTCTGTATCCAGACCAGGCATATCTTGATAAGACCTAGCAAAAATATCCACATACTCTTTCAACAGCTCAATCAACCCGCTCTTTACATCAGGATGCAATGATGCTCCAATCTTAACTTCCTTCAGATCTTCTTCTGAACCCAAATTAACCACTTCCAAAGGCTCTTTATATGGCTGAATGGTATTGTTGTACCCCAAAATTTTCCCTCCCACATTCCTCAAGATATGTCAAGAATCATCTCTAAATGGTTCAAGATTGCTCAAGAGTTAGACAGTCAAACCATCTCCTAAGCAGTAGATAGCTGAAATTAGGGTTTTGGTTCTTTCAAGGAATTTGGGGTTTTCAATGGTTCAATCAAGTCTCATAGGCCTATATACATTATCAAGCACCTACATGCCAAGTTTCAAGACTCACAGTGCCAGTTTGCAGAGTCAAAAGCTCCATTTGACCTACAGTCAACTACAGGGGCAAAATGGTCATTTTGCAATCAAAAGTCAGAATTCTTGGTCAACATCTTATTTTTGAGTTCACAATCATCATTTGATCAAGTATTGATCATGATCCCACAAGAATAGCTCAAAAATCATCAAGAGGCAAAAGTTACTATTTTTGGACAGTAGAAAAGTCAACTGTACTTTGACCAGGGCATAACTCTTTCATGGTTTATCAGAAAAATTCCATCCAAAGCTCATTTTGAAGAGGATGCAATTTCCTACAATGCATCTTCACACCCCAAGATCAAGAAATGCTCTCACAAAATGTTACAAATTTTTACATTATAGGCCAATTTCAAAAGTCAACAAAAGTACACTTTGAGTCAAAGGCCATAACTTGAGATTGGTAAATCCAAATGACATGGGATCAAAAGCATTGGTTAGAGGACTTCAAGGGATTTCCAAAATGTCCAAGAACATGGTCATATGATCAAAATTGAGCAAGTTATGCATTGGAGAAGTTGGGCAATTTTCATGAATTTGCAAAAGTCAACTTTGCTCAAAACACCTTTTTGTTAATGGGCCTCAAATCTCTCTTTGAAACTTCACCCATGACCTATGCACGACCCACCAAGTTAAATTGGATTTATTTTCTTAAATTTATTGATTAAATGGATTTTTAATACATATTAATTCATTTAATTAATTTAAATTATAAGAAAATAAAAGATTTGATTCTTAAATCTATTTGTGAACCAAATGTGACCCAAATATGCTGACCAAGCAATGCCAATTCTTGCACAAGCTAAAAGATACAAAAATATCCAATTTTGGCAACTTGTTCAATCATGAAAAATCAAGAATATTTGATTTGTCAATCAAATATTCAATCTTCAATGCACATGGATATGGGTCTAAATTTTGACCTAAACTGATTCCCTTATATGCAAGCAAGCCAGGCATAACCTAATTCACGAGAAAAAACTACAAGAGACGGCCATACCAATTTCAAGAAATTTCAAGAAAAATCAAAACTTGTTCTTGCAATCTAGGCCAATTCAAGGTGCCTTGTCCATCCAAACACATTGCAGGAGGTACCAGGAGTGATTTGCAATCAAATTCAAGCATCAAAGCTCAAGGAATCACGAAAGACCATCTCACGGTTTACACTTCTAATTCAAAATTGTATCTCTTAATTCATATGCATTTGACATGTTTTCGTGATTGATTTGTGTTGCTAGAGATTATACAAAGCTAATGGAATGAATTAATTGAACCATAGTTCCCTAAACCGAGATATGCCATGATTGAGTTTATAGGGTTTTCAAGCTTTCAAATAGGGATTTCCAAACCAGGAAAAATTTGAACCAATGGGATACATGGTTGAATTCGTGAGACCAAGACGATTCCAACACATACCTCGCGAAATATTTCTTTTTGCTTTGTGTCTATTCGCTATTTTTCGTTCAGGAGATAGTGGAGGTTAAAAACCCCCGCTATCTGATTCTATTTTGTGCATAACCAAGGTTGAAGATGATGACGTGTTGTCATCTGGTTCGTGTGTTTGAATCTTAGCGCGTTTTTTTATAATTCCAGCATATTTATTTGTTTGCTAATATATTCATTATTATCTGATCCAATTACAAAAGAGGCATGGTGGTGTAGTGGCAGGGGCGAAAGTCCAATGAGCAATGGGACCTGGGTTCGAATCCCAGGTCCCCCAAAACATTGTTATTTTTCTTCCTCAGGTATTCATGTGCAGTTTTCAAAGGGAAGTCCACCATACGCCTCAAATCTCAGTGCGCCAGATGTCTCCAAACCTAGATCCAATGGTCATGAATGGAGGATCATCATACTCCCTAGTTAATGCACGCGCGTGAGATCCTAGAAAGTCAATGAGGCTGAAGCATAATGGGCCTGGGAAATTGCTGATTCTACCTCCAAAATTGGGCCCAAACCCCCTGAGTTTTTTTTTTTTATATTTTATTTTATTACTTGATTTATTTTTTATTCTTAATTAACTACTAACTAAAATAATTAATATTTTCCTAATAAAATCAGAAAACACCAAAATAATATTTATTAATTTCATTATTTATTTTTGTAAATAAAAATTAACCAATTAAATTAGTTTTAAGTTAGGAATAATTTTAATATTTTTGCAATAAATTAAAAGTAAATTAGGATATTAGGTTTTAACCATTTTAATCATTTTTATTTTTATTTCCTTAAATATTCTAAAAACCCAAAAAAAAAACATTTTTTATCTAATTAATTACCCGACGCCTTGTAATAGCTTAGTTTTATTTTCCGCAACCATTAACTGCTAGATGTATGCTAATAGGCTATGCATGACAAGATCTATCTTAAATTAAAATCAACCGTAGCTCACCATAATATGTACAAAGATAACATAACTGAAAATTGACACATTTTCACATGCCACTCCTAGGGTACGCCTCACTTGGTTTCCTCGAACGTGGTCATTGAGTATAGGAAGTTTTAGAGGTCGCCCTCCTGTCTAAAGATCAAAGTTGCCTCGAAACGGTTGCCTCGATAAAAAATGATCTAAGACATTAGGGTTACCGCTAAGGCGTCCTAACGTTGCTTTAGTGACCACATGTCCCTTAATCGAATTGACCCGAAAACTCCAACGACGGTGCTACCTACTCCTCAATAGTGGGATAGCACTGTCTAAAGAACATTTACACAGCTTAATTCCTTTTAAGTAGGTAGAGGTTCTCAGGTACTTGCTCTTTCAAAACAAAACAAATTTTTCGCACTTACACTTTTCAAACAAAGTTTTCAAACAACACTTCATACACTCTTGAGGACAGAAACAAGAGTTAAATCGAAGTTTTCAAACAAAACTCTTTTCAAAACCCACAAACACAAGAAAAGAAAAACTTTTTGAAAACACAATGAGCAAGTACCTAAGAGCCCGTGGATAACCACAGATAGAAAGGGTGCTAACACCTTCCCTTTCTATAATCTACCTCCCGAACCCGAGAAACATCTCGAAAAGGAATTTTTCTGTGCTTTTGTCCTTTCCTTGTTAGATAAAATAAAAGACGGTGGCGACTCTTGCTTACCGCGACATTTTGCAAAAACAAACGCAAACGCGAACCAGCATTCCAAAACATTCAGTTCTCATTCCCACCGATCACAGAACTGGCGACTCTGCTGGGGAATTATAAGTGAGGTGTACCTTAGGATTAGATCACTTGTGTTTTCAATTGTATGCTTTGTATGCTTTAAAATTTCTGGGCTTGTACCGGAGTTTTATAGATCCTAACCCGGATCTGGGGGTACCCTTTTTTAGTTAAGTAGCAATAAACTGTGAGGGATCTGTCCGGCATAGACCGACACGGATGAAGCAGTAGCTACGTTAGTGTGACACCTTGGTCTGTACCGATATCCCTTGTGTTGGAACGAGGAGAATATGGGTCTTCTGAGGAGTCATTAAGCACCAACTGACCTTAGAACCTTAAATTGACCAACTTGGCCATAGAACAGTAGCAGTATGCTACACTCATTGAGACTAAACTCTTGCGATGATTCCGGCCGCAAGAAAAGGTTGCTAAACTGGAATTATGACCGATTGAGGGTAGTCAGTGATATTGAGATCCTCTAGAACCTGGTTACTATTTTTTAGGATAGGTCTTAACCAACTGAAACTGAAAGAGGGTAATACCAAAAGCTTCATGCCAGCCTGAAATCTAAGGGCTCTTTTGTGTGACTTGTGTGCCTTCAAATCTGAACTACTTGCACATTCTTGTTATCTGACATCATGAGTTCCTTGAAGGTTTTGTTTACAGTCCTTATCCAACAATTTGGATTTAGTGCAGGGCTTACTCACAACACCTCACACTTTTGCTTAAACGCATATCATACGCATCATAACATCATACCTTAACATTTCCTTAACCATTTCAAGGATCTCAAAGGTTTGTGATACAGGTCATGATGAACCAGATGTCAAACAAGGGGCAAAGGAGATTTATTTTCCTCTAGCCAAGGTTGTCTAGAAATCTAAGCACGATAACTTGAGTCAGGGTCTATGACCCACTCGATATGGTGAGCCTGACTCTTGAAGAAGGACTCTCAGCAGCATGAAGTTCCTTCAATCAACACTATACCAAATAAGCTATTTAATAGCGCTTTTTTTTTGTTTTTGATAGCGCTTAAAAGTGCTATTAACCGCGCCACTATTGTAAATATTTCTTATTTAATAGCACTTTAAAAGCGCTATTAAAGTACCAATTTATAATAGCGTTTTAATTAAAGTGCTATCAAAGTCAGTATTTTGCATGTTTTTTGTTTGTTTTTTTATAGCACTCTAAACAAAAAGCGCTAATATATAACATATGTTTGATAGCGCTTTCAAATAAAGTGCTAATAAATGGTACATATTTGGTACAATATTTTTAATAAGTACAGTACAATATTTTTTCTTACACAATCATTTTTTTTGGTGTAAATATAAAATAACTATATTCAATTCAACACAAATAACACTTTAAGTTACTCATTGCATATATATTATGATCCATCAAATACCAAATAACATTTTAAATTACCAAATCCTATTGTTTCCAAATATCATAACATATAGAATATTAAGAGGGCGTTTGCATAGCCAAATTTGTAGATGCCCATCTATGAGTACTTCAATCCAAATCCAAAAACATACAATCAAATTCTCTAAACAAAACACCAAAAAAATAAGAAAGGATAACAAAACAATCCCATGTAGTAACCACCTTCATGATCCAAAAGCGTTGAACTCATAGATACAATCACTAATTAGGCAAAATAATTGCTTCTTGTTTTCCTGTATCATTAGACAATGCAAGACGTAGGTTTCTTTCTTCCTTCCCAAAATTTGGGTAATCATGATCAATTTTTGCCCATTGAGGAGAATCTGCGGGATGTCGGAGCATTCCATCAACAATCCTTTCATTTGCATGCCATGTTAAGTTCTTTGCGTCTTCTGCATTATGATACATGCGCCTAAATCTTGGTATTATCGGAAAATACCATAGCGTTTTGGCTGGAGCTGTTTCTTTCTTCTTATAGCGTGGGGCACTACATTTAGGACACATATTCAACGATGCATACTCCTTGCGAAATAAAATGCAATCATTTGGACAAGCATGTATCTTCTCGTACTCTCATTACAGCAACATGCTTGGCGGTAGAGAGCCTTGATCTCTTCTTAGCCAAACTCTCACTACGGCGGTCCCTCTGCTCCTTCAATCTGGAGGCGAGAAGTTTTTGGTACTCAGCTGCCTCAGATTTTTCTTTAGCAATCCTTTTCTTCTTATCTGCAATTCTAGCCCTCTTCCTTTGAAGTGTCAGGGGAGTGACCAGGCGCTGAATCTTTGGTGCTTTGCTCTGCTTTTTCCCTGCACAGTCAGAGAGACATGTTACTTTGTGAGCATACCATCACAAATTATAGTTCAATGGTAATGACCATAAATTTCACAATAGAATATGAGGAGACCAACAAGGGGTAGAATTGAAATAAATTAAAACTGACAGTTGTTACAACTATAATTATTTTTCAGTTAACTGTAGGAAGTTAGTTGAAAGTAGTCTAATGATAGCAAAGTGAGATAAGTAATTGATTTTGGGATTCCTGGTTTCCCAAATAGTAAATTTTAGGTGGGGAAATTTCCTTGATAGCAACTCAGTTCTTGTATCTAATTTAAATTTCAATTCCTATCAACCAGTATCATCAACAGGTATTAGATCTATGCTAAGTTGATTGGAACTGTAATATGAATTAGATACAAGAACTGAGTAGCAACAGGGAAGAAGGAATATCTCACTAAATCTAATAATTAGATACAAAAACTGAGTAGCAACAGGGAATAAGGAATATCTCACTAAATCTAATACTTAAGTTCTAAATAATAATCTATTAGGTTATTCGAGAAACATGAAATCTCTCAAATAATAATTAACAAAAGAAAACTAGGAATTAGATCAAGGAACAGGAATCAAAATTAGATAGAAAATCTGAATTTCAACTGGGAATGGGGAATGTTTCTTTAAATCTTAATTTCCAAATAGTAATCTCGTTAACTTGACTAGCATATAATCTGCTATTAACATGCTACTATTTGGAAGTCAAATTGATTCAAATTCCACTTTCCCTACAATCCCATATTTTTAACAGAAGAACAAAGTTAAATAACGCAATGTCAGAGAGTATCAAGAAGAAAGTTACCAGCTTTGGTTGTGAAAGTTCGACGGTATGTGTTGACATACTTCCTGACATCATCCTCCTTAGAAAGATTGAAGAGCTTGCGGATCTTGGAAGCTCTCTTGGGACCCCTCATTCTAGGCTTCTCAACATCTGTCAAGCCTGGCAAATCATTTTCACCCTTCTTCACAATCACCAAGTTTAAAACAGATAGATCTGGGCTGACAATGCACCCACGGACAGACTTCCTCCTTCGCTCCCCATTTCTCCTTCCGTGTCCTCGGAAACAAGGAGTTCCTGCTCATACAAACATTAAATTGAACAAAGGTTTGTTAAATAAAGTCCACTACAAAATGTATATATGTGTCATTAGTTGAAACATAATAATTGAATACAGAAAAGTGTAAAAAAACTACAGAAGATTTATACCTCGATGAAGCAAGAGGCGAACGCGACCCGGAGTTAACACTCCTTGCTTCATTGGAAAACCTTGTTTGTCACACCCTCCAGTAATTTTGAAAACATAGCCTTTGAATTCCTACTAGTAACACAATCATAGACAATAAACAAGGGCTAATAACATAATCAACACAAATTTCATCAAAGATCCTAAATTTATTTCAGGATTCAGCCATACCTCTCCCAAAGCATCACCATTAACCTCCTGAGAGATCCTCTTGTCCCAAAAAGCACGACTGCAATTCACAAAACAATTTCGTTAACAGAAGAACAAATCATGTGAAGAGAAGTAGCGCAAAAATTGAAATGGGAGAAGAGATTACAGCTTCTGGTCATCATCAATTTCAAGCTTCTTCTGGCATCCAGTGGTGGGATTCGCAACGTTGAACTGCAAAAACGATTTGAATATGGTTCAGTGGCAAGAGCAATAAATCAAAGTAGTAAGAAAATCTTAGGGTTTGAGAGCAGAACCTTCATGTTGAAGTGTGGATTTGGATCTCAGTGTCTTCGTTCGCGTTACGGCAAGTGAGATTAAAGATGATGGAAATTAGGGTTTTTTGAATACCCGGATGAGGTAGTCACTTAATTGGTCTATGCTTAAGTTGTTATGAAGTTGGACCCAAACAACCCTTCAATAAATGCTATTATATAGGTAGTCAAATAATAGCGTTTTATACAAAATGCTATCTTAAAGAAGTTTAATAATAGCGTTCTGGTACAAAGTGCTATCATAATTACATAGTCTGTATTATATAATAGCGCCCGATTAAAAAGTGCTATTATAAATGTGTTTTTTCCATTTTAATAGCATTTTTTTTAAAAGTGCTATTAAATTAGGTGATACAAAAAATCATTTTTGGCGTAGTGCAAGCTGCAAAATTCAAATTCTAACAAGTTTCTTTGTTTACCCCACGAGATCCTTGAAAACATTGCATACATATCATACATATCATTGCATTACAGCTACCATTACAGGTCTCTTATCTTCTTCGCTGTTTATTTCTGCCATCATCATGTCTACCGAACCTTCCACTGAGCAAGCTATCAAGGCCCTCCAGGCCCAGAATGCCCAGTTTCAAGAGTTGGTCATGAGCCTAGCTAAGGGTCAGCAGGACTTGAAGACCCTGATTCTGAAAGAGAGGAAGAAGAAGAAGAAGAGGACTGTCCTGTTCAACACCGAACGCAGGTTTGGAAACGGGCTACAAAATGCGGTTGATCTGACCACCTAATCTGGAGGGAAAGACAATCCACAAGAGAGAAGGGTTCTTAGCCCCATAGTCTCCGACAACGAGACGGATTATGATGAAGAACAGTATCCTCCTGCTGAGGATAGGTACAAACAGTTGGAGGACCGCTTGAGCGCTATGGAGATACAAAACGTGCCCGGTCTGGACTTCGAAGATCTAGGTCTATTCTCCGGGGTGGTGATTCCCCATAAATTCAAGGCACCTGCCTTTGCCAAGTATGACGGAGCTTCCTGTCCAAAGATGCACCTCCGGTCATATGTGAGGAGGATCCAACCTTACACTGCTGACAAGAACTTATGGATCCATTTCTTTCAAGACAGTCTTTCAGGGACTCAACTTGAGTGGTTCTATCAGTTGGATGGAGCCAGTATCCGTAAATGGGAAGATTTGGCTACTGCATTCTATAAGCAGTATCAATATAACTCTGACATCGCTCCTACGCGTACCCAACTCCAGGGTATGTCAATAGGGACGGGTGAAGGATTTAAAGAGTATGCTCAGAAATGGAGAGACCTTGTCGGAAGGGTGCAACCACCTTTAACTGATCATGAACTAGTTGATATGTTTTTGGGGACCCTGTCTGGTCCATTCTTTAACCATTTGATTGGGAACTCTTCAGTCGGGTTTACAGACCTTATCTTGACTGGTGAGAGAATTGAAGCTGGTATCAAAAGTGGGAAGATTCAAGAAGCTACACCTTCTGATGCTCAGAAAAAGCCTTACAGTGGGAAGAAAGAGTCCAATGCTATGTACAGTCAAAAGAGTCGTCGTGACCAACACATAGGGGCAGTCTTGATCTCTGGTTCTACGTCACACCGACAACAGCAAAAGGGAAACCAACAAAGGCCAGACGCGCCTAAAAGACAGTTCACCAATATCAACATGCCATTGTCACAAGCATTGCAGCACATGTTGAAGATGAATCTGATCACGGTGATAAACCCTCCTCCGAACCCTAAGACTTCTTCTTCTAACTACAACCCAGATGCAAGGTGTACTTATCATTCCGGTAGCCCGGGGCACGATACTAACGATTGTTGGGCGCTGAAATACAAGATCCAGAATATGATTGACGCTAAGGAGATCGAATTCGAGCCTCCTGAGACTCCCAATGTTATCATTGCTCCCTTGCCAAAACATGGCTAGGATTGAGAGATTTTTGTTCATTTGAATTCTGAAGTTGTATTTTTCTTTGCTTATTCAAACAATTATCATGTCAAACTCTTTTATTTCATCAATGCATTACACGTGTCTGTTTTGAATTAATTTTTTTTCACTATGCTTAAAATTGCTTCATATTTCCTTCTTGTGATGTTCAAACTCTCGATTAAAAAAATTCTAAGCCTTTTGAGGGAGGATGACGAAAACGATACCACGATCTTTACAGTATGCTTTTGAACAGACCCCGCTGATGAAGTACAAGCATTGTTTCAAATCCTAGACAGTGGAGTTATAAGGAAGATAATCCCTAGTCAACCCCTTTGAGCCAAAGAAGTTGGAGTTTTTCTTTTCATGCAAAAATTAAAACCCTTAATTATAACCTGGGGCAGGGTAGTTTTCTCTGTTGATCCAGGTGCACAATGAATGGCATCAAAGGAGTCCTTCCAAAACAAAAGACAGTGATGGTTCCCTATAATCGTCAAGACAGGCAGTCGTTATCTTTCAAAAACAAAAGCCCAACAAGTCAAAACCTATGAAGGAGACTTACAAAACTGGGGCATCCCGCTGACTTTAATCATAAAAGAAATAGTTCAGGCAAAAGACAGGGATAATAAAATCGAAAAGAAAGAGGTCCTACAAACCCTCAACAAAAAAGAAATGACTGCATGTTCAAAATAAACTGTCAGTATCCGAACCATCACTGGTATATCAGAGCAAAGACTCAAACAAGATCTAACGCACGATTAGTTGAGTTTAGGATCGAAGAACATCACGAAGAACGGGTGGGTACAAATAAAATTTGAGCCTTTATCCTTTGTTTCTTAAACCATGAACCAGGCCACGTTATAACCCTTAAAAGTCCTAGCTGAAGCATGGGTTAGTTCGAAAGCATACTGTTACAAAAGGTATCCTGACTCCTGCAGGGCTTGCTGTAAAATCCTGAGTTGACATCACATTTTACAAAAATTCACTTGTTTTATTGAAAACTGCATTTTCAAAAAACTTCAAGACAGACATAAGCTTTGCATTCTTAAAATAATATTGTTTGCATATGGCTATTTGTTCAAACAGCAGAGAAATTCGCACGACGAATATCTAGTGAACAAAAAAAAAACTTCTCAATAAAAAGAGTCACCTCAAGTGGAAAAAACACTTCCAACCAAGGGGCAGACATGATCATTTTCCATCAACTGGGGCAGTCAAGTCAAGATTCAAGGAATCTCTCAAGATGCCAAATGGCCAGGGGCAAATCTCCGCCCGAGTCACTTGGGGCATTGGACATGAATTCCAGCAACGAATCTTGCATGATCAAACATCTTCTGGTGGTATGGCAACATAATACTACCGACAATGACAACTCCCTGCACTCTGAGAACGTGGACATAGTCAAAAAATACTACGCATAATCAAAGACCCGCTAGGTCGACTGGCCTAGGCAAAAATAAGGGCTTCCCGGCGAACCAAAAGGGTTCGGGAAAAAATAAGGGATGAAAATGAAAAAGTCTGTACACCCGGCAAGTCGAAAACCTGAAAAGGCGGCTTGGGCAAAAAGGGGTATCCCGATGGACTGAAAACCCGAAAGGGCGGTCCAGGCAAAAATTAGGGATCAAAGCGTACGACTATGTCTCGTCATCTCGTCACTTTCCTACCAGAAGAAGACTTGTCATTCCAAGCACCTCATAGGTTGGGATAATACTCGATCCACATGGCCTCCGCAGGCACCTTCTCCCGCAGAAACAAGGGCAATAAGAATTGTCCAAGCTGTATAGTTTCTCTGTTCACTAGGTACCAAGGTAGGTTCAGCTGAAGAATATGACCAAGATATTGTCACTACCTGCAGAGCAATACAGTAATGGTAGCTTCTCCCCAGCTGAGACTTGCAACTGTGAATGAATCAACCATACTCTCCCCCGAGCAGAGTTAGTCTACTGTCAGCCCCAAAAAGGCTTGGTATCCCAGAAAATCTTAGTATTCCCCAGCGGAGTATAAAGACATTCTCCAGCAAGCGTAGGGGCATCCCCGGCGGTCTTAATATTCCTCAACAAAATATAAGAATGTTCCCCGGCGGAATACAAGATACCCCCAGTGGAGCCATTTCCCAGCGCAGTCTAAAAAAGGGCTTCCCCAATAAAGAATTGAATCATCTTACCCAGTAGATTCTGGAAGCTTGCCTCCTGCGAAATATAAATGCATATCCTCAGCCAAATTTAGAGGGTACCCCCACAAGAGTCTAACTGGGTTATCCTCAGCAAGTTGCAACTGAAAGATCATCCCCAGCGAAGTTCTTTCTATCCCCAGCGGAGTTCATCATCAAAATCCCCAACAGAGCTTATCAACAGAATCCCCAGCGGAGTTATCGTTAAAATCATCGGCAGAACATCTCTCCCCCACAGAGTATTTCCCCTCGGAGTAATCTCTTTCATCAAGTTTATTCCCCAACGAAGTTCTTTTCTCCTGCAGGTTTATTCTCACAATCATCTTCGTTCATCATCCCCAGCGGAAACGAAGAATTCAACTCTTTTCTCCAGCAGCGATCCGAGATTTATTTCCCCAGCTAAAAACATCACATCTTCATACATCATGACATGCATACACATCATACAACACAAATCTCATTTATTTTGAGAACATCATTGCCTGATGCATATCATGCATTGCATACAACTAACGTTTTACCTTTTTCAGAAAAAGGTCAATCAAAAGATGGCTACCATCAACCTTTTCAAGTTCCAAATTAATACCTGTAGCAAGCCAGGAAAAACATCTGTGGACGACTAATTGTAGGTTAATACCTGAAACCAGCTAGGAAATTATCTATATGAAGAGATTGAAGATCAATACCTGTAACAAGCCAGGAAGACTTTCTTTCTCAAGTCAGAGATCAATACCTGTAACCAGCCAGGATAACTATCTCTTCGGCCAACCTTTTCAAGTTCTAGATTAATACCTGTAACAAGCCAGGAAAATTCTGTGGACGACTGATTATAGGTTAATACCTGAAACCAGACAGGACAATTATCTACTTGACCATCATGAAGCAACCCCACACCGGTTCCCTCTCTCTTTCAGATGAAGTTTTACACAGACTCATCGTCAGGCAACCCTACACAGGTTCCTTCCTTCCAAGATGAAGTTTTACACATACTCATCATCAGGCGACCCTACACCGGTTCCTTCTCAATTTCAGATGAAGTTTTACACGGACTCATCATCATGCAACCCTACACAGGTTCCTTCTCTTTCCAAAATGAAGTTTTACACGGACTCATCATCAGGCGCCCCTACACCGGCTCCTTCTTGTTCCAAGATGCAGTTTCACATGAACTCGTCGTCAAAGTAACCTTACCCAGGTTTCTCCAGAAGTTTTACACGGACTTATCACAGAGTAACCTTACTCAGGTTCCCCCAGAAGTTTTACACGGACTTATCACCTTACTCAGGTTTCTCCAGAAGTTTTACACGAACTTATCACAAAGTAACCTTACTCAGGTTCCCCCAGAAGTTTTACACGGGCTTATCACCTTACTCAGGTTCCTCCAGAGGTTTTACAAAAACTTATCCCGAAGTAACCTTACCCAGGTTCCTCCTTGCAATTTCCCGACGTAGTGCAAAACAACCTTACACAGGTTCCTTCCTTCCAAGATGCAGTTTCACGCGGACTCATCATCAGTCAACCCTACACAGGTTTCCTTCCTTCCAAAATGCAGTTTTACACGGACTCATCATCAGGCAACCCTACACAGGTTCCTTCTTTCAACTTACAAAATTACAATTCAACAAACAATCTCCAGATGGCATCTATAAGCCCATCCTCCTACCAACAATCTCTAAATGGCATCTGTAAGCCCATTCCCGACATCACATTGTAGATACTACACCATGCGAATGCAAATTTCTGGGCACTTTGGTGTTCAATCATCTTCCACCTTTGGATCACGAAAGGCACGCAAGCCAATCTACATCCTCAGGTTTACGAAGATTGAACAGAGGAAACTGTTGTACCCCAAAATTTTCCCTCCCACATTCCTCAAGATATGTCAAGCATCATCTCCAAATGGTTCAAGATTGCTCAAGAGTTAGACAGTCAAACCATCTCCTAAGTAGTAGACAACTGAAATTAGGGTTTTGGTTATTTCAAGGAATTTGGGGTTTTCAATGGTTCAATCAAGTCTCATATGCCTATATACATTCTCAAGCACCTACATGCCAAGTTTCAAGACTCATAGTGCCAGTTTGCACAGTCAAAAGCTCCATTTGACCTACAGTCAACTGCAGGGGCAAAATGGTCATTTTGCAGTCAAAAGTCAGAATTCTTGGTCAACATCTTATTTTTGAGTTCACAATCATCATTTGATCAAGTCTTGATCATGATCCCACAAGAATAGCTCAAAAATCATCAAGAGGCAAAAGTTACTATTTTTGGACAGTAGAAAAGTCAATTGTACTTTGACCAGGGCATAACTCTTTCATGGTTTATCAGAAAAATTCCATACAAAGATCATTTTGAAGAGGATGCAATTTCCTACAATCCATCTTCACACCCCCAAGATCAAGAAATGCTCTCACAAAAAGTTACAAATTTTTACATTATAGGTCAATTTCAAAAGTCAACAAAACTACACTTTGAGTCAAAGGCCATAACTTGATATTGGTAAATCCAAATGACATGGGACCAAAAGAATTGGTTAGAGGACTTCAAGGGCTTTCCAAAATGTCAAAGAACATGGTCATATGATCAAAATTGAGCAAGTTATGCATTGGAGAAGTTGGGCAATTTTCATGAATTTGCAAAAGTCAACTTTTCTCAAAACACCTTATTTTTGCTAATGGGCTTCAAATCTCTCTTTGAAACTTCACCCATGACCTATGCACGACCCACCAAGTTAAATTGGATTTATTTTCTTAAATTTATTGACTTAATGGATTTTTAATACATATTAATTCATTTAATTAATTTAAATTATAAGAAAATAAAAGATTTGATTCTTAAATCTATTTGTGAACCAAATGTGACCCAAATATGCTGACCAAGCAATGCCAATTCGTGCACAAGCTAAAGTATACAAAGATATCCAATTTTGGCAACTTGTTCAATCATGAAAAATCAAGAATATTTGATTTGTCAATCAAATATTCAATCTTCAATGCACATGGATATGGGTCCAAATTTTGACCTAAACTGATTCCCTTATATGCAAGCAAGCCAGGCATAACCTAATTCACGAGAAAAAACTACAAGAGACGGCCATACCAATTTCAAGAAATTTCAAGAAAAATCAAAACTTGTTCTTGCAATCTAGGCCAATTCAAGGTGCCTTGTCCATCCAAACACATTGCAGGAGGTACCAGGAGTGATTTGCAATCAAATTCAAGCACCAAAGCTCAAGGAATCACGAAATACCATCTCACGGTTTGCACTTCTAATTCAAAATTGTATCTCTTAATTCATATGCATTTGACATGTTTTCGTGATTGATTTGTGTTGCTAGAGATTATACAAAGCTAATGGAATGAATTAATTGAACCATAGTGCCCTAAACCGAGAGATGCCATGATTGAGTTTCTAGGGTTTTCAAGCTTTCAAATAGGGCTTTCCAAACCAGGAAAAATTGGAACCAATGGGATACATGGTTGAATTCGTGAGACCAAGACGATTCCAACACATACCTCGCGAAATATTTCTTTTTGCTCTGTGTCTACTCGCTATTTTTTGTGCAGGAAATAGTGGAGGTTAAAAAACCCCGCTATCTGATTCTATTTTGTGCAGAACCAAGGTTGAAGATGATGACGTGTTGTCATCTGGTTCGCGTGTTTGAATCTTAGCGCGTTTTTTTATAATTCCAACATATTTATTTGTTTGCTAATATATTCATTATTATCTGATCCAATTACAAAAGAGGCATGGTGGTGTAGTGGCAGGGGCGAAAGTCCAATGAGCAATGGGACCTGGGTTCGAATCCCAGGTCCCCCAAAACCTTGTTATTTTTCTTCCTCAGGTATTCATGTGCAGTTTTCAAAGGGAAGTCCACCATACGCCTCAAATCTCAGTGCGCCAGATGTCTCTAAACCTAGATCCAATGGTCATGAATGGAGGATCATCATACTCCCTAGTCAATGCACACGCGTGAGATCCTGGAAAGTCAATGAGGCTGAAGCATAATGGGCCTGGGAAATTGCTGATTCTACCTCCAAAATTGGGCCCAAACCCCATGAGTTTGTTTTTTTTTTTATATTTTATTTTATTACTTGATTTATTTTTTATTCTTAATTAACTACTAACTAAAATAATTAATATTTTCCTAATAAAATCAGAAAACACCAAAATAATATTTATTAATTTCATTATTTATTTTTGTAAATAAAAATTAACCAATTAATTTAGTTTTAAGTTAGGAATAATTTTAATATTTTTTCAATAAATTAAATATAAATTAGGATATTAGGTTTTAACCATTTTAATCATTTTTATTTCCTTAAATATTATAAAAACCCAAAAAAAATACATCTTTTATCTAATTAATTAATTAACTTAGGCTTAATTTCATTTAATTTCATTTAGTTCAAAATAACAAAAAATCTCCTTCTTTCTTAAAAAAGGGTCAAAACCCTAAAGCTCGCCGATTCAATTTTTCTTGCGCGTATTATTTTTGACTCATATAATTGTAATTGCTCCGAGGATGTAATAGCTTTAACTTAGGATTATTTATCACTTTCATTTACTTTTCCGCATTTACTTTTCAAGGGTTTGTTTTTGGCGATGTAAATACCCGACGCCTTGTAATAGCTTAGTTTTATTTTCCGCAACCATTAACTTCTAGATGTATGCTAATAGGCTATGCATGACAAGATCTATCTTAAATTAAAATCAACCGTAGCTCACCATAATATGTACAAAGATAACATAACTGAAAATTGACACATTTGCACATGCCACTCCTAGGGTACGCCTCACTTGGTTGCCTCGAACGTGGTTATTGAGTATAGGAAGTTTTAGAGGTCGCCCTCCTGTCTAAAGATCAAAGTTGCCTCGAAACGGTTGCCTCGATAAAAAATGATCTAAGACATTAGGGTTACCGCTAAGGCGTCCTAACGTTTCTTTAGTGACCACATGTCCCTTAATCGAATTGACCCGAAAACTCCAACGACGGTGCTACCTACTCCTCAATAGTGGGATAGCACTGTCTAAAGGACATTTACACAGCTTAATTCCTTTTGAGTAGGTAGAGGTTCTCAGGTACTTGCTCTTTCAAAACAAAACAAATTTTTCGCACTTACACTTTTCAAACAAAGTTTTCAAACAACACTTCATACACTCTTGAGGACAGAAACAAGAGTTAAATCGAAGTTTTCAAACAAAAATCTTTTCAAAACCCACAAACACAAGAAAATCAAAACTTTTTGAAAACACAATGAGCAAGTACCTAAGAGCCCGTGGATAACCACGGATAGAAAGGGTGCTAACACCTTCCCTTTCTATAATCTACCTCCCGAACCAGAGAAACATCTCGAAAAGGAATTTTTCTGTGCTTTTGTCCTTTCCTTGTTGGATAAAATAAAAGACGGTGGCGACTCTTGCTTACCGCGAAATTTTGCGAAAACAAACGCAAACACGAACCAGCATTCCAAAACAGTCAGTTCTCATTCCCACCGATCACAGGTATTTTCCTCGTGCTCAAGCAACTGTGAGACCTCTTATGGGATCTCATCATAATCTTCTTTTTCAGCCCCAAACACAGGACAATCAAAGTTGGGAGAGGGTGCAGGGTCATTGTATTCAACGGGTTTTTTAATTAATCTGCACATGTGATTTATGATTGCTTTTAGAAACTGACACATATAACAAGTGATCATGCAGATTAATTTTCAGTTTTTATTTTATTATTTTTTTTGAAAGGTTTTTTTTTATTACCATCTCCCAGGAAAAAGCAGAAAATTAAAGACATAATTTGGAAGTAAAGACAACTTTTATTAATGATCTTAACAGTTATAGCAAACATATAAGCCCTATAACATTAATACTTCCACCTTGGGCGGAGTGAAAGCTTCTCAAAAGAAAGAAACAGATTAACAAAACAAATTACTTTGAAACATGTATGCAAGAAGGAACATCAATGGTGACCCAGTTCTAAACTCGGAATCCATGCGTCACATAATTCGGTACCTCCTACTCTGCTTCATCCTCTTCAACAACATTAATTCCAGAACCAATCAGATGGAGGTAGCCTCTGCTGCAGAAAACATCATGATAACTGTTCACAGAAGACTTTGGCTTTAAACCTTCACCTTTGCCACTCCTCGAAGAGAAACCCAAACCAGTTATGTTCTTGTTCGCAGGTGGATCCAGAAGTCGTCCCCAAACTGTATTATGACCATTGCGCACAACCTGTTGCGAGTCCTTTAGGGAGACCACAAAATTCTCATTCTTCCTTATGTTGTCAATGGATAAGGCTTGGAATTGGGTTCCAACAGCAGCCTCATCCGCTTCTACAATACTGAAAGAGGATAGGTGGGATATCAACAATGCCTGCTCCCCATTTATGATCACTACCTTCCCTTCACGCACAAACTTTAACTTCTGATGCAGAGTTGAAGTGACAGGCCCTGCTTTGTGTATCCATGGTCATCCTAGCAAACAACTATACACGAAAATAATGTCCATAACCTAGAAGGTTATCAAGAACAAATGTGGTCCTATATGGATGGGTAAGTCCACCTCACTGATGACAGATTTCCTCGACCCATCAAAAGCCTTCACAATGATTCCACTCGGGCGCATAGGTGTTCCCTGATACTTTAACTTCATGAGGGTACTTCTTGGTATAAAATTCAACGCGGATCTGTTATCAATCAGCATATTGGATAGCGAGTCATTCTTGCAGTTCATAGATATGTGGAGGGCCAGGTTGTGATTCCTCCCTTCATCTGGTAACTCATCATCGCAAAAACTCAAGTTGTTACATGACGTAATGTTTCCAATTACACTGCTGAATTGATCTAACGACATGTCAATCTCTACAAAATCTTGGTCTAGTACTCTCATCAGTGATTCTCTATGAGCGGAGGAATTCATCAATAAAGCTAGAATGGATATCTTTGAAGGAGTCTGCAATAGATGGTCTACAATTTTGTAGCCGCTCATTTTAATTATCTTCAAGATATCATCCACTTCTTTCTACAATGTAGCTCCACTAGTCTCTCCTGTAGCCTTCTTAGACTCATCGTTCTCAGCAATTTGCTTTCCAGCAACAACATCTCTTCGAATAACCGGCACAAACACACGACCACTACGGGTCACCCTGCTATTATCAGCTATACTTCCAACATCTGGCATTGGCTGGATGGGAATTTCTACCCCATATTCTAAGATTGTAGCGTTGTATTTGTAAGGCATAACCTTATCTGATTTATAGGGAACATGTCCTGGCAGACTAATTACCAATGGGGTAATAGCTGGTTTGCTATGGTACTTCACCTCAAGATGAGCGGGTGCACCAAAACAAGGTACAATGAAGTTTACACCTTCTTCAACATAATCATCCCTCAAAAGGTCATTTCCAGCAAACAAATCTTCGTCTGAAGAGAAATATTCATCTGCGGAGGCATGCTCTTCCTCTGACTCTTCTCCCATCAAACAAACTTCAACCATATCAATCTAGTGATGATCATCTCTCTGGCCTGTAATCTTGATAGTTCCATTGTCTAACAGCAGCTGAACACCCTCTCTCACAATAGAACATCCTTGGGGGTCTTGACAGCAAACTACGCAAGACCCATATTGGTGTTCCACCTGACCAGCAATACGGCAGAAAGTAGCATGCAACTGTACGAGATCTTCATTCATATGCTCTACTTCAAAAATTCTGAATTCACCCAGACATCCAGAAACCATATTCACTTCCTCTTCATATTCTGCCCTAGGCCTGATTATATGAGTTAGACCTTCATCCATCATCTCCTGTAAATCAGCCTTTATCTTCTTGCAATCCTGTATGTTTGTACTACAAATAGAATAACCCGCGTGGTCATGCGTATAATAACTGAATTCACAGAGGCCTGCGTGCATCTTCACCAAATCCCCTCTAACCATATTAATATCAAAAATTCGGAAGTCACCTGGACAACCAGCCACCATATTCACAGCATTCACTCCCCCGTGCTTGGGTAGAGGATTGTCTTTCACATTAGGTCCCATGTCTTTGAAAGATAAAATTCCAGACTTCACCAACCTTTGCACTTCAGTCCTCAAAGGATAACAATTTTCAACAGTATGCCCTGGTGCTCCCTGATGAAAGGCACGCGTCTGGTCTGCTTTGTAATACCAAGGCAATGGTGATGGTACTACTGGAGGTGGTCATGTCTGGACCAACTTCTTCTGAATCAATGCTGGTAGTAGCTCCGCATAACTCATGGGAACATGGTCGTAGTTCTCCCTTCTCTGATTATTCCCTTGGTTCCCCTGTTGGGACTGTCTTTGATAAGCAACAATATTCTGAGCGACATTCATAACAGGAGCCACTGAAGCAACTTGATGGTGACGCTGATAATTCCTTCTAGGAGTGTTTACCCTCCTCTCTTCTTTCTTCTTTGTAAACCCATAAGCTGGCTTTTTCACACCTCCGAATCTTTCACCCTTTGTCAAACGACCTTCTCTTACTGCCTCTTCTAGAAGGACACCCATTCCTACCATATCTGTAAAATCACTTGGGGAACTTGCTACCATTCTTTAGTAGTAGAAAACGCTCAGCGTCTTCAGAAAAGTTTTAGTCATTTCCTTCTCTTCCATGGGAGGAATCACTTGCGCAGCCACTTCGCGCCATCTCTACGCGTACTCTTTGAATGATTCCCTGTCTTTCTGAACCATGGCCCTAAGCTGGTCATGGTCAGGCGCCATGTCCACATTGTACTTGTATTGTTTAATGAATACTTATCCCAAATCATTAAAGGTATGGATGTTGGCGCTGTTTAAATTCATGTACCATTTCAATGCTACGCCGATCAGACTATCTTGGAAAAAGTGAATCAGTAGACGCTGATCATCGGTGTGGGTAGACATTCTCCTCACATACATCACCAAGTGAGCACGAGGGCAAGTGTTGCCCTTGTACTTCTCAAACTCCGGGACCTTGAACTTAGCAGGCACTTTAACATTCGGGACCAAACACAGCTCATTCACATTCTGCCCAAATAGCTCTTTTCCCCTAAGAGCCTTCATCTCTCTTTGCATTCTATCAAACTGCTCTTGGAAATCATCCATTCTGTCATAAAGACCCAAATCTTCACTCGTCGGAGGGAAAGGACGACACACGTCTTCAAACGGAACCAAATTCACCGAAGGAGGTGCAGCAGGAATAGTATGCACCACAGGAGGTGCTGGAGTAACAACATTTGGAACCACTGGAGCATCTTGGGGGCCCAAATTGAAACCTTCAGGTGCAAAATTCTATGGCATTCCCCACGGATAACCTTGACGCATGCGGTTTTGAATAACAGTCAGAGTAGTTCATACAGGAACAGCAGGAACTTCACCATTTGCCCTTACTGGTTGGGGTTGAACACTCTGTGGCTGATTCTGAGCAACCACCAGAGCTTCCATTAGAGTAGTCAAATTGGCCAAACCAGCCTTTAAAGCAGAATCTTCTTCATGCAGCTCACGATTCTCCTGTTCCAAGTTGTCCATCTTCTTTTTGAAGTTAGCCCGAGTGTTGTAGTGATGAGTCAGCTTGCTGAACAAAGTAAAGAAGCTGGGTAAGGCACCTGGATATGCATAATAAATGCAAGCAATATGTGCAATATGATGCATGATGTGCAATGCATATGATTATTTTTACTTTATCGTTTAATATTTCAAGGGATTTAACGTTTATAGACATATTGCAAACATCAAAATAATAACACATTTGAGATACTGAAAAACTTTTATTATAATAACTTCAAAAATGGATTACAAGTTTTAATGATCCCAAGTATAAGATAAAAATACAATCTAAAAATACTGAGAGAAAGAAACTGATAGAGATCAATCTGTACGCTGACGCTTCCCTGTGAGCCTGGCAATCTGAGCCCTCAACCACTAGTTTTCTTCCACCTGTCTGTTGGCAACCTCCTTCCAATCATCTGGATCAGGAAATGAGCAATCAACACCTGTTTGAGGCTTAGGAGAAAATAAATCCCCTTGCCTCTCCATAGACTCCACTTCTCGACTCTCAAGGATCTAGATCAAAACATCTTTCTCCTTCAAGCCTGCTTTGTAGGAACTCTCTAAAGTCTGGAACTTATTCTTCCAAGCATCCCTTTCCTGTTGCATCCTGACTAAAGTAAGCTGTAACTCTTCTAGATCATCTAATAAAGGAGGAGTGGTCTTTACAAATAGGTCAGGCATGGGTGTCTCTCGAGTATACAACATCTTCAACTGAATGGCTCTCGATCAGACTCACTGAAGATATGGCTCCAAAGAAACAGCACCCCTAGGTCCCAAATCCTTCCTACTCTTCTTATGAATGTGACGTCAGGCTTTCGCAATTTGCTCCCTAGCTTCCCTGTGGTCTTCTCCATCCTTCAGAAAGAAACTACTCAAATGAATATTGTTTGGTTTATCCGTCATCAGATAACCAAGCTGTCGCCGTGCAAGAACAAGGTTATAGTTAATTCCTCCCTTTGTACCAAGAATAGGTACATTGGGGAAACTACCACAACTGTCAATAATCTCTATATCCTGATAAGCTCGATGATACCAATCAATATCCGAGTGAGTAAGCGCCATGATTTTAGGAGCCCAACGGGGTTCCTTCTTGACATCTCAAAAAGCATCAGACTGAGGCATATGAGAGATGAACCACCGGTATAACAAAGGCGTGCAACATATAATCATTCCCCCATGATAAGAACTCCGAAGATGAATAGAGTAATAAGCATCACCTAACAGTGTAGGAACTGGGTTCCCAATCATGAAAATCCTGATAGCGTTAATGTCGACAAACTTGTCCATATTAGGAAATAAGAACAATCCATAAGCGAGCAGAGCAAAGATGGCCTCAAAAGCAACCGTACTCTTCATTCTGGAAAAGTAACGAGCTTTCTCCAATAAGAATTGAGCTGGTAATCCTCTAATGCCTCCTTTGATAGTCATATGGGCTTCCACCTCATACTTCCCCAGATGAATCGAAGCAGCAATCTCATGTGGTTTTGGCTCACCCTCTAAACTAGTAAAAGGAACACGATCGGTAACAGGTAAATCCAATAGATAGGAATACTCCTCCAGTGTAGGCACATATTGATAATCGGGAAAAGTAAAGCAGTGATACACCGGATCATAGAACTGGACCAAGGTCGAGAGAATACCCTCCTTCATCTTCAGCTTCATGAGAGGAATAATGGATCCATACTTTTTCCAAAAGTCTGTAGGACACTCGATCTCTGGAATTAGACTGACCGACTCATCTATCTTGGGATCCTTGAAACTGTTTTTCCCGGTCTTTCTCTTTCAAGAATCCATGGTTAACAGTACCTGAGACATTCACAAATAGTCAACCTTTAAATCCCTTGAAATATTATTTTCTTCAAAAGATGCTTATGAGTGCATGGATGCATGATGCAACAATCACACACAAAATCACACATATAGGGTTCATAGGTTCAACGTCACGAGCATGGGGTCAAAGGTACTACCCATAAGGTGTTGGTCTAAAAAGTTATTGAAACAACCGGCTGAAAATAATCAAACAATGAAGTCGCCATCGAACGTCTTTTATCCCACATGTAGGGAAAGGTAAACATCGAGAAAACCTGATGAGGGAGAAGTCACAGTCTTGCGACCGAGAGATCGGGTAAGGGAGTCTGTTATGCGAGGGGAAGGTATTAGCACCCCACACGCCCGTAGTACTCTACGGTATCCACTATTGTTATCTATCTTATGGGTGTGTTCAATCTATGCTTACTGTTTATTACTGCTAAAGGGAAAATGCATGCAAAAGAAAGGGGAAAAGAATGTAGGGAAAAGAAAAGTTGTGCTCGCTTGGGCCCTACCCCAATGCCTACGTATCCGTTTTGAGGAATCAGAGCTACCGTAGTTCCGCTCACATGTTTTTGTTTGTTTATGTTTTTTATGGACAATGTTAATTCCGCCTTCTGCCGCAGCTCGACCTTTGGAGACTTATGCGTTGGCACAGAAGTAAATTAATCATGTCATTACCTGAAAAGGGTTTTAGAGAGAAGGTGCTCGAGCGCACAAAATGGTTTGAATTTGTTTTGTATTTTTGTTACCTTGAAAAAGGGTTTAACTATGATTAGCATGGTTTTATGATTTGCTAAGAAAATGAGTTTTGTTTTAGATGCACATGCAAAAGGGGAAGAAAAGAGTCTAAGGGAGACTAGCCTATTTCTAACCTAATGTTATCATACAATGGTGGTCCTAAGGTTTGGATTAACAAAAGGGAAATGTCTACCTAATGTTAGCATGCATGGTTTACAGCCTAAGGTCTAACTTGCGTCCGAACAGAGCAAGCGCATCCTAAGGGAACATGGTATGTACAAGGATAGAGCAAACAAGCCAGCAAAAAGGAAGCACACCTAAAAGGATCCTGCCTAGGTTAGCATGTATAAGAAAAGTCTAAAAAAAAATTATCCTATAGGGAGCATGCAATGAGAGCGAAGTCGTGATCTCAATTTCTAAATTGAGTGACTCATCGATCAACAAGAAAGTAAAGAAAGCGATAAAGTCCTATAGGGAGCATTCACTGAGAGCAAAGTCTTGATCTCAATTGCTAAATTGAGTGACTCATCGATCGACAAGAAAGTAAACAAACACAAGCACAACACATATAGAAAATGAAGTGCGAAATTCCTGCTACAGGTCTTTAAACAGCGACTTCGAGCGCACGCTCTTTATTTCCTACTTCACATGATATCTAGAAAGTGGTAAATGTAATATTACAACAAATGGCCTGAAACCATACTAAATGAATAATAAAAATCCGCAAAAACCAAGTCAAAGCATGGCGAAAGCTCGGAGGGCGCCACAAACTAGCATCAACAATAAATAGCGTCAGAAGCGTGAACAACATATGCAAGCAAAGCGTATCCGTCACCAAAGAGAATGGTATCCCAATTGCTTCTCAAAGTATGCACATCTCACAGAATTTGTTAGTAGATAACAACAAAATCAAATATGATAATGGCAATTAACAATATGCACAAAAATGAAGTATGAATATGTACAACACAAAGCAAACAAGTCAAAGGGAGCATAAAATAGCATTCCGGACAGCAACCTCGTACTCGTGAAAATAGGTGCAAAAACCGGTTTAGAAACATCCAAACTTGCTATCGATATCGAAGAAATGCTCAAATAAGTATAATAATGCATATTCACAAATAAAAACTCAATGCACATGCGAAATACAAGTTCCGGACAGCATTACGCATATTTTGAAATTCATCACGAATCGATTTGGAAATCAAAGTTTTAGTACATTAATCTTGATAATTAGCATGAGAGGGTTATCCGGAACTTGCACATGAACATGTAACCTCAAGATTGATCTAAAAATCAAGAATTAAAGTCTTAAAACCACATGAATTTAATGTATCGGAATTTAATCAATAAATTGCAAATTAACTCCAATTCATGAGTTTATGTATTTATGCCAAAAGTGTGATGAATAGGAATCAACTCACAATTTGCCAAACACAAAAGTTGTGAATCAAAATGTATTCCGATACGCTAAATTCAAAAAGTTCTCAAACAATTAGTTAAAACCAAATGATATTACTTGACATCAAAGTAAGAGTTAACACACAAAAAGTATCACAATTCAACAATGAAATACAAGATAATATGCAAAAAACTTGAATCGAAAAGTTAGAAAATTAATCGAAAAGCATCCGAAATCAACCGCAAAAATTAAGGCGGCATAGAAACATGCCAACTGTTCTAAAAATTAACTCGGTTCGGCCAAATTCCGTTCCGAAATATGATTTTCGAAACTGCTACAGTAGCAGAAAAACAGAACGAAATTTGTCCGAATCAAAAAAATACTCGCGCGAGAGATTCCGGATGGCTCAAGAAAATCGGTTTTCATTAAAGAAAGTCGGAAAAACTCAATACGAATCAAAAGTTAGAGCAAAAACACCAATTATGTCAAACTTTGCCATTTACCAAGTATTGAGATATTTTCTATCAAACTCAATCAAACTTACTTCAAAAATATTTAACAATGACATTTGAGTCCATTAGAAATTATCTCAATTTATTGAAATGGAAGGCAACAAGTAATCAACCAAAAATTGGTAAAAGATTAGATTATGTCAAGAATTAGTAACTTGAGATCATATGCAAAAAATGCATTTTAAATGCATAAAAATATCAATGATCATCAACCAAAAATAATTGAAAACATGTAGTAAATATTGAAAATCAAAGATTAGGCCTAAACTAAACTAAACTAAACTAATTGTTAGTTTATGTTACAACACCTAAATCAAAGTTAGTGTTAGAATCTACCTAACCTAAACTATTAACAAATTCTACATCAAGAATTAAAAACTAGTGTTAATCTAATCAAAAGTTCAAAATCTCAAACTAATGTTAGTACTAACTAGTTTTCTATAGCTAATTCAACTTAAACACTAGTGTAACTATACCTAGGGCTAAAAATCAACAGAACAACACTATGCCAACTTCAAATTACAACCAAAATCAATTTATCAAGTTCAATTAATCACTTATTTCAATAAGTAATTCAATAAGATGGTATTAAATTCTCAATTCAAATCAATTCTCTACAATTAAGCCTCAATTATACAATTAAAACCTCAATCAACACAAAACTAAGAAAAAGCAATTATTCCAAAAAATCACTTATTTCAAAAAGCGCTTAATTCAAGAAAACTCACCGATGGAAGTGAAGAGGAGGCTTAGGTATAGAGATCGCAACGAACGGATCGACAATCGGAGGATAATTGCTCTTGACCTTGACTTTTGGATCTTGATGAAGTTGTTCTTGTGTTCTTGATGAAAAAAGTGTAGAACCTTGATTTGATCTTTGAGAGAATTGAGAGAAAAGTTTTGATTGTTTGTGGAGATTTTTAAATTATGAGAGAAATTGGAGTAAAAAGAATATATAGTATGAGCTTATGTGAGTGAATTTGGTTAATGGGTCTCAAATATTCATAAATATTAATGCAGAATTTTAATTCACTTGAGTGCGATACGTTTCAGGCAAATTCGTAGGAATCTCGGTACAACTTTAGAAGTTGAAATGTGAAACTAAAATGTAGCCAACATCAAGAACAACATCGTGTCCGAAGATGAGCTCGATCGGATAAACGGTGATTTAGTTATGATTTTTTGAAGTTTCGTCTCAGATGAAAATATTTCTCGGTTCAGGATTTTCAACCACGTTGCGCGCGCTTCAGACCAAAAACGTAGGCCTTCGGGATACCGCTCGAATTGGAAAACTGAAAGAAATATTTAACCAACTCAATTTTTGAACCAATGCCACTCGAACCGGCTCGATACGATAAGAATCGACCGAGTTATGATTTTCTGAAGATGAAGCTGGTGAATATTTGTCACTATTTTCTCGTGCGAATATATTTGATAAATTCATATATTCGAAGACTCTCTGGGTAGAACTGGCTTCCGGCCGTGAGATACGAAATGTAGATGACATCAAGACGGAATTTTAGCCACTGGAACGGGTTCAAAACGATAAACGGTCTTTGAGTTATGAATTTTTTAGTGTGCGAAAACTGCACTTTCAGCACCTTTTTCTTTGTATTTTTCACCATATAACTTCCAAAAGAACCGCGTATCCGGAGACTTTCCTGTGAGAATTAGCTTTTGGTCCAAACACAAAAATTGAATAGAACATCGAGACGGTTTCAAATCCTCATGAATCAACCCAAAACACCATTCCAAGCTGGAGATGCAAATTTTTAAACTTTGATCAGTAAAAACACTATTTCCAATTCGCACTGTTTTAAATTCACCGAAAACAACCAAATCTTCCACAACTCAAACATGCATTGAAAAATTATGATAGCTTTGTTGTGTTGATCAAATACCTTGATCCCATGAATACGGAAACAATGAGATGCATGCATGTGTTAGATGACCTAATGAAATAGATGCAGATGAATGCAAAAAGTCTAAGCCAAAATAAAAGAAATTAGGAGGGCAAATTTTGGGGTGCAACAGCTGCCCCTATTTAATCGCCTTCAACCTGAAGGTGAGATTGGCGTCGGCCATTCGAACTTTCAAGGTGGAAGAAGATTAAATACTTAAAAGAACCCGAAAATTTACGCTCCGGAGTCAGTCAGGTATTATTATTTTTGGTCTTTCTGGGTTAAAGGGGTTATCGGGGTTAGATGTACGTTTAACCAGGGTTTGACACATAGCAGAATAACTTGGTTATCAAGGAACATCTGTTGGGATTTAGTAACAAACACCTGTAAGAAAGATATCAAAAGATATATGCCTGAAGTCTGTAGCAGACATACGGAAAAAAGTATCAGAGACACATATTCGGGGTTGGTAGTGGATATACAAGAAAGAGACATCAAAAATACATATCCGTGGTCGGTATCAGATACGTAAGAAAGATATAGAAAAGATACATATCCGTGGTCGGTATCGGACACGTAAGAAAGAGATAGAAAAGATACATATCAGTGGTCGGTATCAGATATGTAAGAAAGAGATATCAAAGATACATATCCGTGGTCGGTATCGGATACGTACGAAAGAGGTATCAAAAATACATATTCGTGGTCGGTATCAGATATGCATAAAAGAGACAGACCGCAGAAAGCTCTTGCAAAGAGACACCAATTGAAGGTGAACTTACTGAGGGAAGAGACCAAGCAAATGGGACTCCTGACAAATGATACCAATCGATGATGGATTTTAACAAATGATACCAGCCAAAGCGGGTTTTTTAGAAAGATACCAGCCGAAGCAGGATTTTGAAAGATACCAGCCGAAGCGGGATTTTGAAAGATACCAGCCGAAGCGGGATTTTGAAAGATGCCAGCCGAAGGTGGACTTTAGGATAAAGAAACCAGCCGAAGGGGAAATCTTCATCCAGGAATACAATGCCGAAGGTAGATTCCTAAGAAAAGAACATCAGTAGAAGGCGGACTTACAATTGCAAAGAGACCAACCGAAGGGGACTCTCAACAAATGGTACCAGCCGAGGGTGGATTTTAAAGGATGCCAGCCGAAGGTGGACTTTAAAGGGTGCCAGCCGAAGGTGGACTTTAGGATAAAGAAACCATCCGAAGGGGAATCTTCATCCAGGAATACTATGCTGAAGGTAGATTCCTAAGAAAAGAACATCGGTCGAAGGCGGACTTACAACTGCAAAGAGACCAGCCGAAGGGGACTCTCAACAAACGGTACCAGCCGAAGGTGGATTTTAAAGGATGCCAGCCGAAGGTGGAATTTAAAGGGTGCCAGCCGAAGGTGGACTTTAGGATAAAGAAACCAGCTGAAGGTGGAATTTAAAGGGTGCCAGCCGAAGGTGGACTTTAGGATAAAGAAACCAGTCGAAGGGGAATCTTCATCCAGGAATACTATGCCGAAGGTAGATTCCTAAGAAAAGAACGCCGGTCGAAAGCGGACTTACAACTGCAAAGAGACCAGCCGAAGGGGACTCTCAACAAACGGTACCAGCCGAAGGTGGATTTTAAAGGATGCCAGCTGAAGGTGGACTTTAGGATAAAGAAACCAGCCGAAGGGGAATCTTCATCCAGGAATACTATGCCGAAGGTAGATTCCTAAGAAAAGAACGTCGGTCGAAGGCGAACTTACAAATGCAAAGAGACCAGCCGAAGGGGACTCTCAACAAATGATAAATGTATGTATATCTGGTCAGAGTTAGATACACAAGAAAGAAGTTGATCATCAAGAAACAAATGTTTAGAATTGCTAGCGAACACAGGAACGAGACTAACCGAAGAAAGCCCCAAAAAAAAAGATGCATTCGCCTAAACAAAGGCGCCAGACAACTGGACTTTGAAGAGACATTGAAAGACTCTTAATCATAAAAAGTTAGCTAGGCTAACGAAAGTAGGATCCGACTGATGCGGATAAACCAAAACAAGGAACCGACTAAGCAGGACCTTCAAAGAGCACCGATCGAAGGTGAACTCTGCAAGAGAAAGGGACTGGTCCAAGCAGACTCTAACAAAGAAAAACATGTTAGGCTTTCGATAGGTTGCAAATACGCAAGAACTAAAAATCCCTCAGGCCAGAGGCGAGGTGTTAATTCTTTGAGAGTGGCAATTGTTTGAATTACCACACACCAAGTATGGATACTCAAACACTTGAGAAGCAAGAAAGGTTATACACCGACTCTTACTCATACTCTAACGACAAAGCAAACGCGGGTAAAATAACCAAAGGCTTACAAAGGAAAGTGAAACCACAAAGTTACTGAGGAAATGGAGAAATACCAAAGACCCGACTGGTGGTGAATCAAAACAAACTTTGCTGGGGAAACATAATAGAATTACCCTAAGCTTCTTGTGGAGGTAAATCAAATTTGAGCGCATAACAATCTGGTTGCCACAAGTGGACACAATTGGCTTATACTCATGCATGTTTGAATTTTTTTTTATGGCGTAATGCTCCATACCATGGAAATGCTACGCGTTTTAATAGATGCAATGTAATGATGCAACATAATGATGCAATACATTAAGAAAACAGATCGACATCGGCTGCTGAGAAGACAGTGAACTTTCAAACGATTATTCTTGCACGTCTGATCTTCTGGTAGAGAAAATGTAATAATGGGGAACTGAGATTCGAAATCATCAACCTCAGACGATTAATATCACTGGGGAAGTAACTTCCTGGGGACAACACTACAAAAATAAAATTGTAGTACAGAGAAAATCTTGAATTCTGATCAAACTCCCCACTTCACGGGGAAAAATTCTTTATCCTCTATTGGAAAGAGGAAAGCTTTGCTGGGAATGGAAACTTCTGGCATAGCAATTCTTTGACGAAGATCAACTTCTGTTGGAGAGTATAGAAATTCTTAAATAAAAAGAATTTTACTCAGGCCACACTGGGGATAACGTTGTTGGGAGGTAAAAGATCCTCACTTGGGGAAGAAACAACATCCCGGGACCAAAACTCCATTGGGGATATCGCAACAGAAACTTCTACTACTGAAAGAGTCATGACTGGAATTCTCCTGTACATCTCACCTGAGAGATAGGACACTTGCTTCATTAGGGAAAGAAGAATAATTCCACTGGGGAAATTGGGTCTCACTATACGAACATCCTCACGTTAGTCACATACAGACCCTTCTTGATTCATTTGCTGGTATGCATTTTGTCATGTAAGACCAACAGTACTTGCAAAACAGAAATTGGGGTGACATGCCCCTGTTTGGAATGGAAAACCTTACCGAAGAATAGACAATTTGAATTATCAATTACCAGGTAAAAACCGTGATACAAGATTGCAACTTTAATATGTCGACTCCGAGGAGAAATGCCACTAAAAAATGGGCTTTAGAGGAGATGCTGCAAAAATAAATTGCAGTCCAATGAAAAGGGGTCAACCAGACTTTAAACAACTTCTATATTTCCAGGGAGAAAGAACATTCTTCTTCCACAGAGAAATCAAGATGCTTCACTGGGGAGAAAATGTCTCAAAAGAGGAACCCCTTGGTAGATAGATCTATGTCAAGTAGCAACATGTCTTTTACTGGGAGGAGGCGTCCCCTTAGGAAGCAATATCCCCATCGAGTCTTGTTCGAGTAAACAAACCCAAATAATCTTTGCGTTACTGCTCATGTCCTACTGTGGATAACAATCCAAACTTTAACTGGGGGTAATAACCTTGACTTAGGACAAAGGATGTCAGTAAATGGACTTAAGTCTATGATAAGTTGAAGATTACAATCTTGACTTCTCAGCATGATTTTCAAATTCATAGGTCATTTAGCCTGCGTATGGACTTGGTCTGGTCAACCACTAGAAAAGAGAGAAATCTCTTACATAAATTCCTGCCCCAGTTTGTAAGGCTTTTGCAGAAAAATTGCCTCGAGAGGGCTTTCTAATATATGTATCACTAAGATAAACTGTCTGAGTGTTATGAACTTCAGAATACTGCCCATGGCTGACCAAAGTTGGACATAACTTCAACAATGCTTGATTGAATTCTCGTGCATCTCTGAATTCTGAAAAGATTCTCCCCTAATCAACAAATTCTTAGAGAGATTTATCAAATCTCGACATAAATGCCCCAGTGCTATGAACTTTGGAACATGATGTTCAGATAACCGAAATTGGAGAGGATTCCAACTATGCTTGAGCGAGTGCCCATACACCTTAAAATTCTGGGAAGATTCTCCTCTGATCAATGCATTCTTAGAGAGATTTGTTAAATCTTGACATAACTGCCCCAGTTTGACTGCCCTTTGAGGGATGAAATCCCGACTTGAATGCCTCAGATTGGCTGAATACCTACTCGATGGGGTACTTGACATGCTTTCCCCTGCTCAACAGAGTCTTGACAGATATTTTCCTTGTCCCATGCTCACAGAGAGATGAAGGCTTGAGGATTTTTTTTTGAAGACAACATAATGTTAGGGTAGTTGGATCATATCTTGAAAGTACGTTATTTCGTAACCATACTTCTCGACTTGAACTGCTTCTTTCTCTAATCAGCCACTTGACGAAGTTTACCCCACGGGACCAACTGAAAGTAATGCACTATTGCTTGACAGAGACTTTAGGCGACCGACTATTGCAATCTACTTCAGATCATTTCTCAAACCGGTATTCTTTTACTCAGCGGAGTCAATAGAAGATTTGCCCCAGGTTAAGACAATTCTCACAAATGATTTACCTTTAAACGGTATCCTGAAGCAATTTGTCCTTTGAGATAATTAAATTCTCATCTGATGCTCATTATGCAAACTTACTCGATGTTTAAGCACTTGCTCATATGCAAAGAATGTTTATTATAAGAATGATAATTGTAATGCAAAGTCCATGTTTGTCTTGAAGTTAAAAGATTTATAAAAAATATTTTGAAACATCAAAAATTTGTACAAAAGATAGTAAAAAGACGGGGTGATACCAACTCAAAAGTTTTTGCAAGCCTCCTAGGAGTCAGATTACCGTATTTCTTGTTACAGTGTGCTTTCAAATTAACCCATGCTTAAGTTAGGACTTTTACGGGTTGTAACGTGGCCTGGTTCACGGTTTTAGAAATAAAGATTTAAGGCTCAAAATATTTGGTGCCCACCCATTCTCCGTGATGTTCTCCAGTCCTAAATTCAGTTAGACCAATACGAGCGCTCATCCCTTAAAAGGAGTTTACCATGGTGGAAGAGTCAAGCGAGGTTCTTTGGACCCAACAGTCACTCACCTCTTTCGTTCTTAGTGCTTCTGGACACACGACTTTATTCTTTGTTGAGGATTTTTATTTGGTAATCCCCTTTTTTCTCTTTTTTCACGCTTTTCGCTTTATTTTTGTATTCCCTAACTTTTGCCTGGACAAATTCCTTTTGATTTTGACTTTGAAGTCCAGCGGGATGCCCTGACTTTTGCCTAAGCGATTTGTCTTTTCAAGTTTCAGCTTAGCAGGGCTTTTTTTGTCTTTTTCTTTTATTATCCTTTTTAGTTTGAACCAGTCATGTGACTTCGAGTTGATTTTGATATCCTGAAAGGGTGCAACTGCCTTGCTGTTTGGTTGACAAGGAATAACCATTATGGTATCGTCATCTTTTGACCTTTTGATGTGCGAGAGATATCCATTGTGGTATAGTTCTCTTTGATGCACACTGCTGATATATGAGAGTTAACCATTGCGACTTTGATTTTCCTTAGCCTTTTGATGGATAACCATTATTGTATCCTTAGGTGCGCACTCTTGGTGAGTTCTGAACGCTCGATTAGATCAACTGAAATCTACCCTGCCCCGGGTTAAATGTGAGGTTTTTTCTGAAAAGAAAAGAAACTCCTACTTCAAGGCTTAAAGGGGTTGACGAGGGTCTATCTCCCTTATATCTCCGGTGTTTGGGAATTTGAAACAAGGCCTGTACATCGTCAGCAGGGTCCTACTCAAAAGCACACCGTTTGAAATTTTTGGTATATTACTCATCATCCTCCCTCCAGAGGTTTTTTTGCTTTATTTAACAAGAGTTAAGTATCAAAAAGTCAAAGGAAAACATTAATGAGTGAATACGAATGGATTAATTAAAAACAAACATACTCAATGCATTATGATTAATATTCAATAATAAGCAAGTTTTGCATACAAGAAAGTACTGAACCAAAAGCAAGAAAGATCACAAATGAGAATGCAAAATGTAATTTGAAAATGCCATGTTGAGGAGACTAGTCTCCGTATGGACTTGTTGCTTCAGACGATGATCCGCCAATCTTGATATCTACTGAGTCAACATAGACTCCAAATCTGACTGGCGAGCCTGAAATTAATAGCCTTTGCATCCAGCAGGTCTTGCATATTTTCTTTGAAAGCCCGACAATCTTCGATGGAATGGCCTAGTGCCCCAGTATGGTAATCACATAAAGTTCCTTCACCATGTGTGATGAGGACCTTATCAAGTGAACTTGCATAAATTGTATCACGCAGTATCTTCTACCATAGAGAAGAAATGCCAACCATCTTCTATCACACAGAAGAGAAATCCAGCCGCTGAATTCTGGAGCGTCTCCCACTACACAAAAGAAGCGACGTCTTCTATTACATAGAAGCGACATCCAGCAACCATACCAAAGAATCTTCTACTACACAGAAGAAAGTAAACTTCATCTCCTACTTCACAAGAGATAAGTTTTAGCAACTGAATTACGGAGAATCTCCTATTTCACAAAAGAGTCTACGTCTTCTTCACACAAAAGTAAAAATTCAGAAACTGTAACAAAGAATCTTCTACTATACAGAAAAAATTGTAACAAAGAATCTTCCACTACACAGAAGAAACTAAAATCTGAATATAGCATTCGACCTTTGAGGTATTTCTCTTCTACACAACAGCAGATATCCAAGAACTCTTATATCTTATACTTCTTCATCACAGAAGCATCACCCCATCCTATACTTACACATAAGAAGCATCCAACTGAGGAAAAAGAGTCTGAAATGGTTTTCCAAACATGGACTGGACCTTGGAAAATAATCCAAACAAGTACCAAACTTCATACTTCAAACCCTTGCAGCATTTAATATTCTAACTAAGTGCCCCAGAATGGGGGACACATCTAGCATTTGTATCGAAATCAGGAGACAAATTTGTTAGAGGATGGCCCAAAGCACGAAGCTTAAACCACTGAGCTTCTAACATACGAGGAAGTAACTGGATACAAGGCATTGAGATTGTATCAACCTGCTTCTCAAGCTTTCTATGTCTTTGCTGGTAAGTTTTACCCCATGGGTTCACTTGGAAACCAGAAACTAGCTGCTAGCAAGAAAATCCGAGAATATGAAGCTATGGGTGAGACCAGACCCACAAAGTATCTCATGATTTGAAAAAAAGTCCCATAGGCTGAGGATGAATGACAACTCCTGTTGCAACAACATATACGAGATCACTTTTCTTTACTGACACTGTCTTCAAAACTTCCATACCTGACTCAACTAAGTCTTCAACTGGCTATTTTTCACCTTGAAGATTTCTGACTACAGGCCATTGCTTGCATATCCCTAACAAATAACCCTATCTGATTCTGTTCGTCTCATCCAATTCCCCACAAAGTTGTTTCATAACTTGAATCTGATAACGAAGCAGCGAGAAGTCAAGATTGGCAGTTCTGAAAAGAAAATACTGAGTCCGAATAAGGATTCCCCATTCTGAGTACCTTCTGAGTACCTTCTATGGATGCATGAAGATGCACGAAGATACACGAGGTGAGTGAGAGAAATCCTCTTCCGACGTGATTTGGACACCACAGTCTCCGTATTGATCTCGTTTTAGACCTCGTCTCTAGATGACATACTCTCTTCAATCGAATGATCAATTGCCCTAGAATAATATGCCTAGAAGATTCTTTCAGGAGAACAACTGAATGCTTTTTCAAGTGAAAACTGCATCATCAAGCATACTACGCCACAAAAACTAATACAGTCCGTCTTCTATCAAAACGAAAGAGACATCCACCTGGTGAAAGAGAGTTTTGGAAGAGACGCCAAACAGGTGTTGGGCTTTTATAACCCCTTTGTAGTCTTCAATATCAAAACCGGGTACCCCATAATAGGAGGTGTATCTAGCATACATATCGTAATCAGAAGAGACGTTTGTGGGAGGAAGTCTTCAACGATCAGAGCTGGGAAGGACTGGGAATAATAGGATGTAATGCATTTATCTTGCATCAACATGCTCATCTGGATTCTTCTGTCTTTGCTTAAAGCTTTGCCCCATGAATTCACTTGGGGAATAAAGACTGGCTCTTGTTGAACAAATTAGGGAACACAAAGTTATGGAGGATGCCCCTGATTAAAAAGTCTGATGCCCCGGTGTGGCAACCATATCTGATGTTGGTCAATAAGAACGAAGAATTGATATAAGATCCTATGGTAAAATGGGAAGCATTTGCTGATAAGATGTTCCAAGAACTCAGGATTGCGTAGCACTCCATAGTTGGAAGCAATTCCCAAAAGAAGATGAGGTGAAGAGAGAACTTGCCGCAGCCATAAGTTTATTGATCATCATTAGAGCTTCCATGACCTGGTTCATCTTGAGTCTTTAATCAATTATCTTTCTGTTCAAAGAAATTTCTGACCACGGACCAAAGCTTGTAGGTATACCATATGGAGTTATTCCCTAACCGATCCCTAAACAAGTGCAGTAAGAAATCAAAGCTAAACCTCCGAGGAGAACCATGTCCGAAAAAGAATCCCCAATCTTTGAGTACCTGTTGTGGATGCATGAATATACATGGGATGCATGAACGGATGCCATGTCATGTTCCGTCATTTCCAAGGAATTTACGTGCTTGGGTTTTAATTTTACGTAAGCAAAATATGGAAAAGTTTGGCACAAGGCTTACAAATACGATTCCTTGGAAATCACAAAACATGTATGTTAAGCATGTGGTTAACCATGTTATGTATGCAACGGCATGAGATCAAATGGGATCAAGGTTCCAATCATTTTCAAATATGATTGCTGCATTATTCTGAACCATATGAATATCATCAAATCAAAGGTCCGGCATAGCTTCCGCACATATAAGTACCATGTAGACCTCCCATTGTACGAGATCAAGGCTTCTAGAACATCGGATACTGTTGAGCGTTTATGAATATGCTGGGAATGCCAAGGTCAAAGGCTTGAATGAACTTCCAAGTAAGCAAGTCATGAATCTCAGAAAATAAATCTGAGAACCATACAGTCACCAACAGAATACCATATGCATAAGTCACCGACAGAAATCCAGAACATAATCATTAGAACCACTAATCACCACCCGATCACAATCTCCATCTGAGCATGAGTAACCATTTGAACATAGTCACCATCTAAGCACGAGTAACCATTTGAACATAGTCACCAACTGTACCTGTGATAAAATTCCCTCCCTGCTCACGGATGAAGACTAGGTCAGGGTAAGACAATGGTAACTCGAAAATCACGGGTTCTCCTGAAAGTGCTATGGGCTTACCCACAGACGTGGGTGCCGATAGTAATTCATTTGAACCTCATCCGAGCGTGGTATATGACATGACTGCACTAATCGGACCACGTCCTATAGCCGTCATGCCCCCACTCTATTCCTAGTTTCCTAGTGCACTCTGGCCTGGGTACTGGGCCTTTTACCTCAATAGTAACATCCCCACCCAACATGGAAAACAGAGTCCAGCATAATAGATAACAAATAGGGAAAGCAATAAAATGTAATTCAAGCTTATGCTCAGATAAACATGTACAAATGAGTAAACTGAAAGCATAAAAATAAACACCCAAAGAAAAGAAAGCCAGAGCTAGGAGCGACTCCGGGATGGACCAGCATTTGGTCGACCTATCCCCAGTGAAGTCGCCAGCTGAAACAACCGGCTGAAAATCATCAAATAATGAAGTCACCATCGAACGTCTTTTATCCCACATGTAGGGAAAGGTAAACATCGAGAAAACCTGATGAGGGAGAAGTCACAGTCTTGCGACCGAGAGATCGGGTAAGGGAGTCTGTTACGCGAGGGGAAGGTATTAGCACCCCACACGCCCGTAGTACTCTACGGTATCCACTATTGTTATCTATCTTATGGGTGTGTTCAATCTATGCTTACTGTTTATTACTGCTAAAGGGAAAATGCATGCAAAAGAAAGGGGAAAAGAATGTAGGGAAAAGAAAAGTTGTGCTCGCTTGGGCCCTACCCCAATGCCTACGTATCCGTTTTGAGGAATCAGAGCTACCGTAGTTCGGCTCACATGTTTTTGTTTTTTTATGTTTTTTATGGAAAATGATAATTCCGCCTTCTGCCGCAGCTCGACCTTTGGAGACTTATGCGTTGGCACAGAAGTAAATTAATCATGTCATTACCTGAAAAGGGTTTTAGAGAGAAGGTGCTCGAGCGCACAAAATGGTTTGAATTTGTTTTGTATTTTTGTTACCTTGAAAAAGGGTTTAACTATGATTAGCATGGTTTTATGATTTGCTAAGAAAATGAGTTTTGTTTTAGATGCACATGCAAAAGGGGAAGAAAAGAGTCTAAGGGAGACTAGCCTATTTCTAACCTAATGTTATCATACAATGGTGGTCCTAAGGTTTGGATTAACAAAAGGGAAACGTCTACCTAATGTTAGCATACATGGTTTACAGCCTAAGGTCTAACTTGCGTCCGAACAGAGCAAGCGCATCCTAAGGGAACATGGTATGTACAGGGATAGAGCAAACAAGCCAGCAAAAAGGAAGCACACCTAAAAAGATCCTGCCTATGTTAGCATGTCTAAGAAAAGTCTAAAAAGAAACTATCCTATAGGGAGCATGCAATGAGAGCGAAGTCGTGATCTCAATTTCTAAATTGAGTGACTCATCGATCAACAAGAAAGTAAAGAAAGCGATAAAGTCCTATAGGGAGCATTCACTGAGAGCGAAGTCGTGATCTCAATTGCTAAATTGAGTGACTCATCGATCGACAAGAAAGTAAACAAACACAAGCACAACACATATAGCAAATGAAGTGCGAAATGCCTGCTACAGGTCTTTAAACAGCGACTTCGAGCGCACGCTCTTTATTTCCTACTTCACATGATATCTAGAAAGTGGTAAATCTAATATTACAACAAATGTCCTGAAACCATACTAAATGGATAATAAAAATCCGCAAAAACCAAGTCAAAGCATGGCGAAAGCTCGGAGGGCGCCACAAACTAGCATCAACAACAAATAGCGTCAGAAGCGTGAACAACATATGCAAGCAAAGCGTATCCGTCACCAAAGAGAATGGTATCCCAATTGCTTCTCAAAGTATGCACATCTCACAGAATTTGTTAGTAGATAACAACAAAATCAAATATGATAATGGCAATTAACAATATGCACAAAAATGAAGTATGAATATGTATAACACAAAGCAAACAAGTCAAAGGGGGCATAAAATAGCATTCCAGACAGCAACCTCGTACTCATGAAAATAGGTGCAAAAACCGGTTTAGAAACATCCAAACTTGCTATCGATATCGAAGAAATGCTCAAATAAGTATAATAATGCATATTCACAAATAAAAACTCAATGCACATGCGAAATACAAGTTCCGGACAGCATTACGCATATTTTGAAATTCATCACGAATCGATTTGGAAATCAAAGTTTTAGTACATTAATCTTGATAATTAGCATGAGAGGGTTATCCGGAACTTGCACATGAACATGTAACCTCAAGATTGATCTAAAAATCAAGAATTAAAGTCTTAAAACCACATGAATTTAATGTATCGGAATTTAATCAACAAATTGCAAATTAACTCCAATTCATGAGTTTATGTATTTATGCCAAAAGTGTGATGAATAGAAATCAACTCACAATTTGCCAAACACAAAAGTTGTGAATCAAAATGTATTCTGATACGCTAAATTCACAAAGTTCTCAAACAATTAGTTAAAACCAAATGATATTACTTGACATCAAAGTAAGAGTTAACACACAAAAAGTATCACAATTCAACAATTAAATACAAGATAATGTGCAAAAAACTTGAATCGAAAAGTTAGAAAATTAATCGAAAAGCATCCGAAATCAACCGCAAAAATTAAGGCGGGGCATAGAAACATGCCAACGGTTCCAAAAATTAACTCGGTTCGGCCAAATTCCGTTCCGAAATATGATTTTCGAAACTGTTACAGTAGCAGAAAAACAGAACGAAATTTGTCCGAATCAAAAAAATACTCGCGTGAGAGATTCCGAATGGCTCAAGAAAATCGGTTTTCATTAAAGAAAGTCGGAAAAACTCAATACGAATCAAAAGTTAGAGCAAAAACACCAATTATGTCAAACTTTGCCATTTACCAAGTATTGAGATATTTTCTATCAAACTCAATCAAACTTACTTCAAAAATATTTAGCAATGACATTTGAGTCCATTAGAAATTATCTCAATTTATTGAAATGGAAGGCAACAAGTAATCAACCAAAAATTGGTAAAAGATTAGATTATGTCAAAAATTAGTAACTTGAGATCATATGCAAAAAATGCATTTTAAATGCATAAAAATATCAATGATCATCAACCAAAAATAATTGAAAACATGTAGTAAATATTGAAAATCAAAGATTAGGCCTAAACTAAACTAAACTAAACTAATTGTTAGTTTATGTTACAACACCTAAATCAAAGTTAGTGTTAGAATCTACCTAACCTAAACTATTAACAAATTCTACATCAAGAATTAAAAACTAGTGTTAATCTAATCAAAAGTTCAAAATCTCAAACTAATGTTAGTACTAACTAGTTTTCTATAGCTAATTCAACTTAAACACTAGTGTAACTATACCTAGGGCTAAAAATCAACAGAACAACACTATGCCAACTTCAAATTACAACCAAAATCAATTTATCAAGTTCAATTAATCACTTATTTCAATAAGTAATTCAATAAGATGGTATTAAATTCTCAATTCAAATCAATTCTCAACAATTAAGCCTCAATTATACAATTAAAACCTCAATCAACACAAAACTAAGAAAAAGCAATTATTCCAAAAAATCACTTATTTCAAAAAGCGCTTAATTCAAGAAAACTCACCGATGGAAGTGAAGAGGAGGCTTAGGTATAGAGATCGCAATGAACGGATCGACAATCGGAGGATAATTGCTCTTGACCTTGACTTTTGGATCTTGATGAAGTTGTTCTTGTGTTCTTGATGAAAAAAGTGTAGAACCTTGATTTGATCTTTGAGAGAATTGAGAGAAAAGTTTTGATTGTTTGTGGAGATTTTTAAATTATGAGAGAAATTGGAGTAAAAAGAATATATAGTATGAGCTTATGTGAGTGAATTTGGTTAATGGGTCTCAAATATTCATAAATATTAATGCAGAATTTTAATTCACTTGAGTGCGATACGTTTCAGGCAAATTCGTAGGAATCTCGGTACGACTTTAGAAGTTGAAATGTGAAACTAAAATGTATCCAACATCGAGAACAACATCGTGTCCGAAGATAAGCTCGATCGGATAAACGGTGATTTAGTTATGATTTTTTGAAGTTTCGTCTCAGATGAAAATATTTCTCGGTTCAGGATTTTCAACCACGTTGCGCGCGCTTCAGACCAAAAACGTAGGCCTTCGGGATACCGCTCGAATTGGAAAACTGAAAGAAATATTTAACCAACTCAATTTGTGAACCAATGCCACTCGAACCGGCTCGATACGATAAGAATCGACCGAGTTATGATTTTCTGAAGATTAAGCCGGTGAATATTTGTCACTATTTTCTCGTGCGAATATATTTGATAAATTCATATATTCGAAGACTCTCTGGGTAGAACTGGCTTCCGGCCGTGAGATACGAAATGTAGATGACATCAAGACGGAATTTTAGCCACTGGAACGGGTTCAAAACGATAAACGATCTTCGAGTTATGAATTTTTTAGTGTGCGAAAACTGCACTTTCAGCACCTTTTTCTTTGTATTTTTCACCATATAACTTCCAAAAGAACCGCGTATCCGGAGACTTTCCTGTGAGAATTAGCTTTTGGTCCAAACACAAAAATTGAATAGAACATCGAGACGGTTTCAAATCCTCATGAATCAACCCAAAACACCATTCCAAGCTGGAGATGCGAATTTTCAAACTTTGATCAGTAAAAACACTATTTCCAATTCGCACTGTTTTAAATTCACCGAAAACAACCAAATCTTCCACAACTCAAACATGCGTTGAAAAATTATGATAGCTTTGTTGTGTTGATCAAATACCTTGATCCCATGAATACGGAAACAATGAGATGCATGCATGTGTTAGATGACCTAATGAAATAGATGCAGATGAATGCAAAAAGTCTAAGCCAAAATAAAAGAAATTAGGAGGGCAAATTTTGGGGTGCAACAGTTATCACCTGCCGAACAAGGTTCTAGAGGTTCCCAGAGTCTACATCATTCCTTCGGATATTACCAACTTCTCGATTAACTTGGTAATTAGTAATATTCTCAAGAAAGACTCGTCCGAGCATAGTATTGCGTGACAACTCTTTCTCGATTACTCTGTCATAGCTTCCACACTACACATAAAAGGCCAAGATGGGTTTGGTATTCTACGGTCCTCAGTTTCAGCAGGCTCCCAGGTCGAAAGTAGTATGTCTTCCCGATTACTTGGTAAACGAAACTACAGTCAAAGGGGCCTCCACTGAGTGGGGGATCTCATGCCTCCTTTTTGGGATTACTCCCTCAAAGTTAACATGACTATACCGCCCGTCCTATCTTAAAGTTTTCCCAAGTATGGGTATATGACTTATGAGTAATCACCAAGCACCCTGAAAACCAGGAAAATCCAAACAAACATATATATAAAACATAACACATAAACACATTAACACATATAGAGATAATAAACAAAGATAGGCTTAACCCACTTAGGGATGGACCGAAGAGATGTCAATATTTCCCCAGTGAAGTCGCCATTTTTCTGTAGCGGTAGAAATGTTCAAGACTAAGCCATTGGATTGACTAGAATTTGTACAAATCAAAAATAAAAATCGCCACCGTGCTTTATTGTTTCCAAAGGAATGGGAAAAGAGCGAATAACTCAAAAAAAGGGGGAAAGATTCAAGGTAAGGGGGTTGGTTATGCAAAGGGAATGTATTAGCACCCTAAACATCTACGGTACTCTGCAGGAGCCTCTTTATAAAATCTGTATATTTTGGCTATAAAATGTGTTGTATAGAAAATGGATAGTGGAGGTGAGAAGAGAAGTATATTATTTTTTTATGATTTTTGCACCCTCCGCGGTTGCGAACCTTTTGTGCCTACGTACCACCTTTCGTGCAATAGGGGATCAGGGTATATGTAGTTCCTCTTTTAAAAGTTTGAAACACAAGTGTATTGGTTAATTTTATGAGATAAAACATCATCCTCATTGTCCGTGTGGAAAACATACTTACTACCCACAATCATGAGAAAGGAGAATTTGCATCATCTCAAAGTGGAGGATAATGGCTTGGATTTTAAAATCAACAATACCTCACTTAACACCCAAGATGAAAATATATCACTTCACTACATATTATAGAAGTATAGTTGTTTGCATCACTACAAGGATTGACAAGAGTCTATTCTTTTGAGAAAAGTTTAAAGATAAAAGCCAAAGTGGCAAAAAATGGTTTGGAATGAGATTGATTGAATTTTAGTCTTCTCACAAAAAATGTCAAGGTATTATTAAATTGATTGAAGTTTATTGATGAAAATGTTTTGGAAATGCATGGACATAAGTCCAAGTTTATTATAAAATTGTTTAGGCTTCAAAGCAAGAAGGGTTTTCAAAAGGAGGGAGATGATTTTTGAAATTAAAGAAGATGGGAGGAGAAGAAGAGGCTATCCTAAAGCATAAGGTATAAGCTAAGGATAAGGACCATCTAACCAACAAGAAGCCAAAACTTGACATTATGATCCAAGATAGAATTCCCATTCTTTGGAGTGAAACCAAGAAAGCAAAGATACCAGACCTCTTCAAATGTATTAAGTCTTTACAAAAATCGGGCAGAATAACAACTGTATATGGGTGAATCCTAGATTACAAACAAAGAGTGTAATCACAAAAACCTGCACACAAAAACAAACAAGCAAACCAATGTCTTGAGGTAAACCTCAAGAGCTCCAGACAAAATAATCAGATAAGATCACAAGGGATCCAAGATAGGCCAAGGTTTCTAATCCTAAGTCCAAGAGAAAGTCCACTTCTCCATAATGCCAATGATAGTAACCAAATAGTCCAAGTACCATTAAGAGTTTTTTAGGGTTTATGTTGATTATAAGTGTCTTAGGAAAAGAAAAAAGAAAAGCTCAAGTGAGAAAAGTAAAAATGACAAGAATATAAATGCTCAAATGAGCAAAGATGAAAATGGCATGAAATAAAAAATGCTAAAAAATAAATAGTGCATAAAGCATAAAAGAATAAAAGCATAAAATAAAACAAGTCAATAATTAGTGTTTAGTTGGATGACCATCTTGAAACTTGCATTTGGAACTCATTAGAGGATTGGTAGAACCAAAGCCTCTGCGCAACAAGTGGCATTTGCTTTTTGTCAAGTATATCATCCATTTGGAATTCTCACAAGTACCATTTAATGATTACCGATGTTTAAGTGATCCGCGTAGATCAAAGGTGTTATAGATCCATTAGAGGATTGGTAGAACAAAAGCCTCCACACAATGAATCTCAAGGTTATTGGATCAAAGAGATCAAATTAACTTACTTGGGCTTGCAATCATAAGTTTGGGCCACGAATGATCATTTATTCGAATCGGAACAAAATTTAGCGTTATGTTAAGCAATCGTAAGTGGACTTATATAGAAGTCGCACCTATTTTGAGGCCGGTCAATAGCAATCTATGCACCATTTGTTTTGAGACATGATATAGAGATCATGCTCTAACAACATTTAGTGCAATTAGAAGAGGATGAGATGAAGAGGAATTAAAAAAAAGAAACCACATTTGAATTAAAAATTTAATCAAACTATTATTAAAATCATCCATCCATTTTTGTGGAGTTAAACTCAACACCATGGATCCAATGATGTTAATAAAGTCATGATCAAAAAATCAACCCAAGACAGCCAGAAAATAATCACAAAATAATAATGCATTTAATATATACATTAAAAGATTAAAAAATGTTTTTAAAAAAGGAAAATAATGAGGAAAATATCAATTATATTCAAATTAATCAAGAAATGAAAAATAAGACCATGGAAAAATCAGAAAAGAGGCCAAGTAATTTTGCAAAAATTTTGGTAATTTTTAAAAGTCAGAAACTATTTTTAAAAATTAAAATAAATGGGTAAAATAAATAAAAATAGTAAAAAATAGAAAATTTAGAAACAAAAATGAAATAAGGTCACCAATATTTGTCACAATATCATTGGATCATTCCATAATTTTTTCAGAATTTTAAAATGTATAAAAGTATTTTTAAACATTTTAAACAAATCAAATAAGTGTAAAATTCATAAAAAATACCAAAACACAATTAAATTGTGAAAATATAAAAATCAGAAAGAGAATAATCAAAAATATTTTTCATAATTTTTTCAGATTTTTTGGACTAAAAATGATTTTTCTATGATTTTTTGAAATTTAAAACAATTAAAATATAAAAATCAGAAAAAGAAAATAAAAGAAAAAGATGTGGACCATTGGATGAGAGTCAAAACGCGCTAGTAATCAGATCCAGAGGATCTGGCGCGTTGTGCATATCATGGTCTTTAATGAATAATGTATATAATCATTAATAAAATCAAAATTTGAAAATAACAAATGTCACGCTTTCATTGGTTAGAAGATGATAGATTGGTCATCTTCAACCTCCAACCTTCACGAATTGCAGGTCTCTCAAACTGTAAAATCAGAAGCTCAGACCTATGCCATTCGCTTCGTCTCTTCAAGACGAAGACAACTACATCCTCGCGCCAAATTTATATAAACTGTAACTCAAGCAATTTGGAAAGAAAGTTTTGAAAAGGGATTTGAAAATTCATGGTTAAAACGTGCTTCCAGATAAAATTAAGTGTTGCAACTAGAACCAGGGCAATGAGAGCAACACAATGATACCAAAGTCTTGAAGAATTGATGAAGGAATCTACCTATTAAAGTTGAGTTGCAGAGCTCTGAAACTGGACTTCTATGGAGCAATATAGGGCACGATTCTGGAATGTGATTATATGGTTAGCTTCAGGGAAGATCAAGGAAGGTGAATTGATAAAAAATGGATTAAAAAAGGCTTGAGAATAGGATTCGAAGTAGCTGAATTATGAGTTGGGAAGCAAGTTTGGCAGGGTGATTCTGGCTATCTAAGCTTGGGAAATTGAATGGGGGATGACCCTCTATTTATAGGGAATCAAATGGAATGTTCAAGCGTGTGGAATGATGCAAATTGGAGGGAAATCGTGTGAACCTGATGCACGAGCAAGGTGTGATCTGATTTGCATCAAAACTCATCTAATCCTTGCATTTCAAGGCTCTAATCCACATTGGCAACTTGGTTAAACATGTTCAGATCACAAACGCGTGCTAATTTGATGTTTAAAGGCCAAAACATGAATTTCAAATTCTGACTTATGGAGAAACTTCAGTTCCAAGTTACCAAGTTCAATCCAATGGCGTTTCCACCTCAAGGAGTCTTAGGGCAAAATTCTTGATGCTTTGAAAAGATGAGGTTACAAGATTTGCAATGGAAAAGGAATTGGATCAAATGGATGCTTGAGCTGAAAGTTACATGGAGTCAAAGTTGAAGAAAAAGAGTTGACTTTCCATACTTAGAAATATTTCAAATTCTTCTTTAAAAATGACCTATAATCTTTTGCATCCAAACATGGCCTTCCACTTAGAATTTGCTCTTGACCAGAAAAGATCGAATGGAGTAGATCTCATGATTGGCATTTTGAAATTTGAACCACTCAAAATATCCAAACATTGAGCAAGTTATGACTTGTTGAAGTTGGCCAAAAATCATGAAATGACCTATAATCTTTTGCATTCCTAAGGCAACTTCCATCCATTTTTTCACTTTGCACATAAAAGAAGGCATGAAGTAAACATCCTTAGGATCATCATGAAAAACGAATGGGATTAAGGTTATAAAAATGGACCAAGTTATGACCATTTGAAGTCACATATGGAAAATTGGGGATTCATCTGGATGACTTGTAATCTTCCTTCTTCACCAAGTTCCTTCCACATGAAAACTCCTTGGAACTTTTGAAGTGATTTGTTGGTAACTCTTTGAAGAGAAGAATGTTTTTGGAATCACTCAAAAATACCAAATGATGAGCAAGATATTCCCCTTTGAAGTCCAAAACCCTAGCCTCTAGATCAAGAGAATGCTTGGTGGAACTTTGCCAAGTTTGAACAAACTTTTTGTGCCAATATTCTTCCTTTGTGACTAGAAATTGTTGAGGATGATGATGAGGACTCATGGCAACCAAAACCACTTATGTACCAACTTCAAAACAACTTCAATGGTGAGGTTTGAATTTCTCAAGCTTTTGACTAGGGCATGGAAATAAACTCATGAACCCATGAAGCAATTTGCTAAACCTCATTGCCTTTACCTACATTATTAACAATTAAGACAAACAAATATTGCATTTTGTTAATTAGAGATAAAATCAAAGCAAAATATCCATGATCACAAAATAAAACAAGTCAAAGTGCTTGGTAACTCCTCAAAAGAGCAAGGCTTAAGATAGGGAGAAGAACCAAAAACCCTAATGTGATCTTGTTGTGATTAAAACAATATGGTATGATGATGGGGTCTTAGGGGCAAAAATTGGGGTACAACAATGACTCCTTTGTTTGTAAACAAAATTAGTCTCTTTCTTACAAACAAATGGTTTTTTCACAGCACTAGAGGTTGAGGCCATGGGGACCTTTCCACTTTTGGTTCAACTTTCAACTCGATCACCTGTCAAAATCAACTTAGTGAACCCGGATGATGAACTCCCAATCAGCAAGTTAAAGAATGGACCAGTTAAGGTGCCCATGAATGTGTCCACTAATTCTCATTCAGTCAATGGGCGCTTCACCCTTCCAGCCAGGTCCCTCCACTTTTGGGCGTACTCTTTGAAGCCTTCATTTGAACCCATAGTCATATTTTGTAACTGCACCTGAGTTTGTGCAAGATCCGCATTATATTGGTATTGTTTGTAAAAGGAAGAAACTAGATCCTCCCAGGCGTGGATATTAGTCCCCTCAATTTGAAAGAACCATTCCAACTGTGTTCCAGATAAGCTTTCTTGGAAGAAGTGCACCCAAAACTTTTTATCAGTTGTGTGTGGTTGAATCTTGCATACATAAGACCTCAAATGCATCTTTGGATAGGAGACCTCATCGTATTTGGTGAAGACAAAGACCATGAATTTGTGTAGAATGACCATCCCAGGGATAAGACTTAAGTCTCCAAAGCCCAAACCAGACACTGTTTGGATCTCCACAGCCTTAAGTTGGTCTTCAAGTTGTTTGTACTTATCATCCACCGGTGGATACTGCTCTTTGGAATAGTCTTTGTCCTTAGTAGCTTGGTTATTTCCTCCCCGACGCTCTAGTGCTTATAGCTTCCTCTTCTTGATTGTCTTATTCCTCATAAGAAGCCTCTTCTATTTGAGCTAGTCGGGCAGGACCCTTGAACCTTCTTCCCATGTTAAGGATGATAACCCTCTTCTTAGTCTTCTTATTGGTGACAAGGAGTGCCATCATTTCTAGCTGACCTTTAGCTAAGTTGAGGAGATTTTCTTAGAACTGTGCGTGTTGAGTTTGCAGATCTTTGACGGTTTGCTCTAGAGCCATATTATACTGAAATAAACAGTAAAAAGATGAGGAAACCTGTATCGAAAAACCTGCTTATGATATGATTCATGTTATGCGGATGCAATGTTTTCAAGGACCTTAAGGAAGTTAAATTTTCCAGCCAAAAAGGAAACAAACGCAAAAATGTATTAATAAAGTTCAGATATTACAATTTCCCCTTGAGCTTATAATGAAAAAGAAAAAATATCTCAAAGAGACAACAAAATGAAATCCGAAAACAAAAGACTCAGGTCTCCCATGGGCGCTTCCTATTCGGTGCAGTGTAGGCATTCAGGCTTTGCTCCTCGTGAAGTTTCCTTGTGAGCTCCAACACTTTCTTCTCACTTGCATAGAATCGAGTTTCAAAGGTGTATCGTTCCCCCTTGAGTTGAATCCACGATCTTTGTAATTCTTCGAGGTTGGTAGGCATGTTAGGATGGAGAATGGTGTGAGGAACATCCCCTTCGGCAACAGGCTCCACAACTATTGGTAGAATAACATGATATGGCATTATGAGACTTTGAGCATGAGCTCGTACCCATTTGAGATAAGGCTCAAGAGGGATGGAATTTTTATGCCCCAAAGTCTTTCTATCAACCTTGCTTACCATTCCCCAAGCATGTACAAACCTTTGATGATAACCTTGGACATCATTCTCATAGTCGAATACAAAACCTTGAATGAGTGCGTCATGGGGACCATCTCTTCGAGCATAGCCAAATTATTGTAGAGCTAGAGAAGGGTTATAAGTAATACCTCCCCTAATGCCCAAGAGTGGAACATTAGGGAATTCCCCACAACGGTAAATGATAGTAATGTCTTCTTGGGAACGAGAGCACCAATGGATATCTGCATGAGAAATCGACATTATCCTTTGCGACCACCTCAAGCCTTGCTCATTCTTTAATAATAATCGGGGAAGGTGCGAAATAAACCACCTAGACAGTAACAAAATGAAACACATAAGAGCCCCTCTCTTCCTCATGGTGCGAGTGTGAAGACAATGTAGAATGTCTTCAAGCAAAGTAGGCACGGGATTATGAGTAAGGAAAATTTTGACAGCATTCACCTATATGAGTTGGTCAGGGTTAGGAAAAAGCACAAACCCATAGATTAGAAGAGCCAAGATCTCCTCAAAAGCTTGTAAATCCAAAGCATCCTAAAATATTTGAGCCTTCTCCATCAGGAATTTAGCCAAAAAGCCTTTGACCCCACTTCTTGTCTCCCAATTGGCTATAATGTCAGAACTCTTCAAATGTAAGGCCTTAACAATAACTTCATGTCTTGGAGTTTCCTCTAAACCTGTGAATGGTATTTGGTCAAGGATTGGTACCCCCCAATAGTTGGGAGAATTCTTCCATTGTGGGCACTAGTTGATAGTCGGGAAATGTGAAACAATGATGTACATGGTCAAAGAACTGAAAGAGCACCCTCATCATGTCTTATTCAAAGCTTGAGGTAGCGAGATTGAGAAGTCGACCATATCTTTTGGTGAATGGAGAATTTTCAGGAACCCTGGATGCTAACTCTTTGAGTTGAGGGGACACCCTTACGAAGTTGATTCAGCTGGTATTTCTGCGAGTGGAAGCCATATCTACAAAACAGAACAAAGATAAATCCCTAGATCCTTGAAATGGTTAGTGAAAATGCTATGGCATGATATCATAATGTTTATATAAAAATAATCACACACAAACAAAGCACACAAGGCCTTAGGTTTATGCTTGCACGGGGTTTATAAGTAAGTACCCTCTTGGAGTTTTAGTTGGTTCAACCTGTCCTAAAAGAAAGTAACTAGGTTATAAGGAATCTCCATATCACTGGTCTTTCTTCATCGGGCATTGTTTCAGCACAGGTTTCTTTATTAGTGACTGAAATATCCTGAAAGTCTGATCTCAATGAGTGTAGTATCGAGTATCAACCAACTTTAGTCTTGCACCAAAGCCAACTATCTCACTACTTTCTAATGGCCAAGTTGTTCAACTAAGGTTCTACAATTAGTTAATGCTTCATGACACCATACAGCGGCCCCGTATTCTCCTTGGTTGGACTCAAGGGACATCAGTACCAACAAATGTGTCACACTAACGTAGCCATCGCTTCAACCATGTCGGTATTAGGCTGCATAGTGCACACGATCTATTACTACTTACCTGATATGCCCAAAATCCGGGTATAGAATTTTTACAAGTAATAAACCCAAGCATAACCCACAAGCATAAATAAAATAATACAAACAAATAAAGTAATAAAGGTGATCTAGCTCTTAAGGTAACCCCACTTTTAGTATATACTCCCCAACAGAGTCTCCAGTTCTGTGATACGGTGGGAGAACTGACTTGGTGTTTTGCGTTTTATCGCAATTGTTGCGGATAGCAAAAGTCAGAACCGACTTTTCTTTTATTTAATAAAGGAAAGAGTGAAAAGAACAAGAAATACCTTTTGAGAATTTTCTTGAGTTCAAGGGGTAGGTTATGAAAAGGGAAGGTGTTAGCACCCTTTTCATTTGTAGTTATCTACGGGCTCTTAATTTCTTGATCACTTTGAAATGCTTTGTGTTTGTGTAAGTTTGAAAATATTTTGAAAACACCTAAGTTTGGAAAACTTTGCAATGATTCTCGTATCGTTGAGAATGTATACAAAGTGTTGGTTTTGAAAATATTTGTTGAAAGGTAGTGTTTGGAAATATGTTTGAAAATGCCAATGTAAGGCCATTTTGTAATGATTCTCGTATCGTTTAGAATGTATACAAAATGTTTGTTTGAAAAGTGTTTTTGAAAGTGCGAGGTGTAAATGGTTTTGTTTATGAGCAACCAATTACGAACGAACTACCTACTCAAAAAAGTCTTTTTTCTTTTCCTCCTTATTTAGATAGTGCTATTATACCATTGATTGGTAGAGAGCCTTATCATTGGATGTGAAGGGACAGGCGTGGGTCATTGTACAATCATAGAAGGCAGCTTGTAAGATGTTTTAACAATTATCGTAAGGGACTAAGACCATTTACCGAAGGCAACATCAAAGGGTTATCGAGGGACTATAATCTTTTAATCGAGAGTCTTTGCTAAAACATCCCACGTTCGAGAGACATGATTATTTAAATCTGAGGCAACAAGTGTGGGTTACCCTAAAGGTACAAGTGTGCAAAGTGTGTTTGATTCAATTATTTTATCTTGTATTAGGGTTATCTAATATTTTATTTTTATTCTTACCATACAAACCCTAATTACTAGCAATAACAAGGAAAGCGATAAATTGCAGAATTTAAAGGTGCTACGCTATTACAATGCTTTTGGGGATGGGGGATACAAATTTACAAATGGGGATGACAAGTAAAAATAAACCCTAATTACAATTACAAGGATTTGACAATTATATAAATTGTAGCGTGAAATAATAAAATGTACAAAAATGTAAAGATAAATAAGAGAGATTGCTTTTTAGGGTTTTTTGATAGAAAAGTTTTTGTAGTTAATTTAATTACAAAAGGAGTTAATTAATAAAACCTAAGTCTAACGATTTCAATTATTTTAGAAAATAACTTGAATTTTTTATCTAGAAAAAGTTTTTGTATAGTGTTAGGCTATCTCCAAGCAATGCAATATGTACAAAGTAACCTTAATGATCTAAAACTACAAAATAATCTCAAAATTAGGAATTTTAATGCCTGAGCTGGCACGGGAAGTGTCAACGGACACGGGAACCCGTGTCAGAATCTGCCGAATGCTCCTTGCTCATTTTTCTGTCCCAGCTGAATTGACACAGACCGTGTCGTGTGACACGAGCACCCGTGTCATCCCCTGTCATGCCTAATTGCACATTTCTGACCCCAATTGAGTTGACACGGGCTATGTCGTGTGACACGGGCACCCGTGTTATCCCCTATCCTACGTGTTTTTCCAAATTTCCAATCCAGCTGAATTGACACGAGCCGTGTCGTGTGACACGGGCACCCGTGTCATCCCCTGTCCTACCTTTTTGCTAAGTTTTCTCTTTGATTTGTCCTGTTGTATCCTTTTGAAAAACGAAAGCAAATGATGTACGCATAAGGATATTACAATTTGAGAAAATTTACCTCTTGAAGTGAAAACTTTAGAACACGTATGGATGCTTCTGTGTGCAAAATGGTGATTGATTTGAGCTCCCTTGGACCTTCATGAAGTTATGTCACTCCTCATTTTGTGCTGAAAGCTGCTGAATCACTCCAACCAAGTCAAGTTGCAAAGTACTGTTTTTGAGTTTGGAAGATGGTGATAATGATGTTGCAGAAGTTGTCCTTGTGTTTGAACAACTTCTATATGATGTATGTGAAGTATTTAGATGATTTGTTTGGGCAAAACTTGCAAGGATTGAGAGATTCAAATATTTAGACTTCAAAGCTCAAAAATGGAGGTTTTATGGACAATTCTGTGGGCTTGTTCATCTCCTTCTATCTTGAAAATGATCTCTATATTTATAGGCAAGAGATTTTAAGACAAGGGTTGATCAGATTTACAAGATCACATGTTTTGGCTAGGTTGGATTGTAAACGAAGCAAGCTTGAATATCATAGTTCCAATGCTTTGTACTTTGCTTCATAGAGTTGTTGGATACTTTAAGTGTGCTTATTTGATTTTGTATGTTGAGTGTGTGTAGAATGAACAAGTTAGAGGCTCAAGAAGAGATGACTTTGTGATTAAAGCTACTTTGCAAGAATGACAATGTTAACTTTGTGCCAAAAATGGAAAAAGCATTTGGACAATGCTTAAATCAAATGGACCATAACTCAAAAGTTTGTTTAAACATTAAATTATGGTGAGATTTGCAACTTAGAAGGCCTGCAAATCAAGATTATATATCATAGCATGTAGATTGGATTATGTGTTCTTCACCAAAATGACTTGTAATTCAAGAATGGGTGCCCAACTTCATGCCTCTGACTCGCCTAGCTCAAGTGTGCTAAATTCATGCTCTTGTATGCTTTAGAAATCTTGAAACATTGTCTACAACTTTCATGTTGACCACTTTAGCTAAATCAAATTCGAAATTGATGAAAATTGGCCAAGAATTTGGGACAAAAATCTGATCAAACGTGTTGAAAATTTCTCTAAGTGTTTATACAAAAATGTCATGACTTCATGAGCCGATATCTTCAAATCTAAGCATTTTTTGGACATCTACCCTCTATTACAAAGTTGTATAATTCATCAAGATCTACAACTTTCATGTTGAAAGTTTTCTTTGAATCATCTCGCATCTTGGTGAAAAAATGTCATGAAGTAATGAAATTATCAAGTGTGAAAACACTTGAAAAATTTCTAAGTATTGAAAACTTTGACTTTTTGTAGAATTTCTTGACTTTATTGATTATTGATGATCAAGTTTGATATTTTTTAATGTCTTGATGAATTTTGATCTTTGGAATATAATATTGACCAAAAAGGCAAAGTTTGACTTTTTGTGTATTAGTTGACTTTCCATCAGTTGGTCCAAAATTCAACTATCAATCCATTGATATTGAGAAGTGATTTGAGTCATGAAATTAGGTCAACATGTTGTGTTTCAGTCCTTGATATTATGATTCAAACCATTATATTATGTATTAGGTCAAAAGTCAATGAATAGTCAACTTCAGTAAACACCCTAATTTGTGGTCTCATTGCCTAGGAAGTGGGTTTGTCTGATCAAACCATTGAGAAATGTCTTGAGAAAAGAGAGAGAAAATTTTGGGGTACAACAAAATGAAATGGTTTTTATCAGTGCGTCTGTGAGGGTCTCGCAACCCTTTGCCTACGTAGCCTGTAAAGGAATCAAAACACCATAGTTCTTCTAGAAAATGTTGGTGTTTTTTAGTGGGGCAACATTAATGCACACATTCTAGCAATAGGTAGGGCCTCTATCGCGGTAGAACGGAGATAACATGCCCTTTTGAAGAAGATTTTTTATTTTTTGAGTGTTTTTGTTAAGTACGAAATGGGTTTGAATAATGATTAAGTGTTTTTGGATTTTTGAATAAGGAAAGAAGTTTTTGTTTTAGATTAGGAAATATGCAATGCAAAAGAAAAATTCTAAGGGAGACTAACCTAGTTCTAGACCTAATGTTATCATACAATGATGGCCCTAAGGTTAACTTTGAAAGGGAAAATTCTATCTAAGTTAGGTACATGGATACAAACCTATTGTCTAATTAATTCACATCTTGAAGAAGATGAAACTAACATCCTAAGGGAGCATGTTATTCAAAGAAGAAAAAAAGAAAGTAAGCATCAAACAATAGGAGACAGTGTGTTTGTGAAGAGTGATCATATATAGTGAGGAGTGAAGTGTCAAATGATGTGCAAAGGCCATGCAATAGAGGCTTAGGGCTCATAGTGGAAAACAAGTTTAAGACAAGTAAGGTAATGATCAAGATTGATTGAAAAATGATACAAGAATGAGAAATAAAAAAGAGCTATGATGATACCTGTTGTAAACCAAAATCTTCCCTCTCATTTAACTCAAAGGCGTGCCTCTAGAGGTCCTCAACTGCTCAAGTTTGACTAAGGGTTGACTAGACAAACTCTCTTCTAAAGCAATGAATCTCCAATTACGGTTTCCATTTTCATCAAGATGGGTGAGCTCCAAAGACCTCAAATATTTTCCATTGTCCTAATATGTTCTCAAGACCATCCATGTCAAGTTTCATTCCTTGCACAAGAAGTTTGCTCAGTCAACTACTCAAATGCCTAGAAATCAACTATATTAGGTCAAAAGTCAACGGTGACCCACATACAGTCAAACTTCAATATTTTTGGTCAACATCAACATTTTGAAGTAATATCCATCATTTGATCAAGAGTTGATCATTATTCCTCAAGTAATGTCCTAAATTCATCGAAACTCAAAAGTTGCTAAATTAGGGTTTCTATAGGAAAAGTCAACCAAACTTTGACCAGGCATAACTTTCTCATACTTCATCAGAAATTTCCCATCCAAGGCTCATTTTGAAGAGGATTCTATTCCCTACAACTCATCTTCATCCCTCAAGTTCAATAAATTCACTCATGAAAAGATATAAATTCAGACATTATAGGTCCTTTTCAAAAGTCAACAAAAACACCTTTTGGGTCAAAGCTTCTTACATGAACATGGAAGATCCAATTGAGATGAAACCAAAAGGGTTATTTAGGGGATATCATAAGCTTTCCAAAAAGTCCAAGAACACCCTTTTAGGGTCAAAATTGAAGGAGATATGGATTGTCAAAGTTGGCCATTTTTGGAAATTTGCACAAAGTCAGCCATGCCCAAAATTGCATTTTTTTCCCAAATGGACCCAACTTTTCAAGATTGAATCTCATTCCTAACATGGTCCACGACCATAAACCATTCCATGCCTTATTTATTTATTTATTTAATTTATTTTGATTTTATTTATTTAAAATTCAAATAAAATCAAATAAAATAAAATTAAATCAAAATAAATAAAATTAATGGGATGAGATTTGTTTGCATTGAATTAGAGATCATGCTTATTGTCACAAAGTCAAACAAAATTATGCAGAAAAAAAAAACAAGAGGAAATCTACGAGTATGGAATGTTTGGAAGCAATTTTCAAAAGTTATCAAATCTTGTATTTTTTCTAAACTTAGCACCCTAATTTGATTCACATACTTATACACAAGTATTCTCAACCTTAAGGACAAGATTTCAGACTTGCAGCCTGCCTCAATGAGTCAAACAAAGTTCCAATTTTTCAAAGAAAAGTGCAGATCAGATCTTTCTCTACAAACCAATTCAAGCAACTTCAAAGCCAGCAATTCGTTCCTGGACGTGTTCTGAAGCTATTCCAATCATTCCCAAGTCACAAAACATCCAAAATCGTAAGATACAGGATTCGATTCTCTAACTATTTTTGATTTTTGATTACACGCATATATGTACTTTCAATGAAAATTAACCATGTATTCTTGTTTATCATAAGGTTGTGATGCTCTCTGTATTGTTTGATTGCATTTTAGGTACAAGAATCGCAATTTGCCATTCTTAGGGTTTCCAAATTCGTTTTAGGGCTTCCTGATACATGTAAAATTAGGGTTAGACATGGGTACCATGGTGTTCAGGGCTTCAAGCCCAGTTGATTCACGGTCTCCATTAGAATTTATGTTGCTTGTATTTAATTTTTGAATGACACCGGGTGATATCTACAGACATCGTCCGTAGGTAAAAGTTCAGACCTAAAACGACAGTTCTGAGGAGGAAGATGATCACGTGGCAGCCACACACTGGCTCGTTTCAATCTTGGCGCGTTTTCTAGGCATAATGCGTTTTTTTTTTCATTTATGTTTTATTTGTTTATTATGTTAACAACTAACCATCCCAGCTCAGATGCAAAGGCGTAGGCTGGTGAACCAAGAGGTTCTGAGTTCGATCCCAGATTTCCATGTTTTCATATTTTCTGATTTTTCTGTCCTAGATCCAATACATCTCCCTACCAGACAACTACCATGCATCTCTAGATGTCACCCATCAGATTACTACAAGGTCAGATCCAGCACCCTGCAAGAATGTCCCCATGGTGCACCCTCAGGCCTACTCAACATTGGATCTCACGCATGCAACTGGGCTTGTACAAGTCTGGGCTTAGTAAATTGCCACTCACACCCCTAGGCTGGAAACATTAACAGGCCCAATTTATTTCTTTTTTAATTTCTTTTGTTTTAATTATTTGTTTAATTATTTTTACAAAACAAAATCATTTTTTTATTAAATCAAAAAATCACAAAACCATTAAAATCAGATTTTTTTTATATAAAATATTTTACTTTATTAATTAATTAGATTAATTTAATTAGGGCAATTAAATTTTTTTTTCATAATTAAAATCAATTAGAAAATTAGGTTTAATGCATAAATACTTTATTTTCTTAAATAAAAATACAATAATATTTCCTTTAATTAATTAGATTCATTAGGATATTTAATTCTCGTGTTCTTCCTCTCGCGCGTTTTACTTATTTATTTTTCCAATTATTATAAATGCCAAGGGTTGTAATAGTTTTTTAATTAGGTTTTATTATTGTTTTCATTTATTGTTTTCCCCTATTTTGGCTATGTAACCCCCTCCCCGAAGCCTTGTAATAGCTAGGTTTTTATTCTCGCACTTTACTTTCCGCTATTATTAACTGCTTAGACTAATAGACTTGTATGGAAAGAATAACAATTAAAACGGTAGATAACCCTAAATGTGCAAGATGAAATTAACTGAAAAAACAAACACTTGCACATGCTCACTCCTAGGGTATATCCCCACTTCGGTTGCCTTCGGTAAATGGTCATGAAGTATAGGGAATTTTAGTGGTCGCCCTCTAGTCCCAAAAGATAAAAAATGACCCATTCGAATGTTTCCTAGGAAATATCTTTAAGACTCTAGGGTAACTACTAAGGTTTCCTAACCATTGCTTTTGTGACCGTAATTGTCCCTTCGAATGTCCCTTAAACTCCAACAGTAGGGCTACCTACTCCTTAATAGTAGGATAGTACTGTCTAAAGGAAACGAGAAAACGAACAATCTTTTTCGAGTAGGTAGAAACTCTTAAGTATTTACTCGAAACAAAAAAAAACTCTTTCACACAAACACTTTCAAAACAATTTTCAAAAAACAACTTCGTCACACTCTTGAGGATAGATACAAGGGTTATCACGAAGTTAAACAAAAACTTTTCAAAACACATACAAGCAATTTCAAAATGAGAAAGTACCTAAGAGCCCATGGAAAACCATGGATAGAAAGGGTGGTAACACCTTCCCTTTCTATAATCTACCCCTCGTACTCAGAAACATCTCGAAAAAAGGTTTTTTCTGTTCTTTTTCCTTTTCCTTTGTTGGATGAAATAAAAGTCGGTGGCGACTCTTGCTTATCGTGTCATTTGCGAATAAAAAACGCAAACCAGTATTAACAGTCGATTCTACCACCGTATCACAGAATTGGCGACTCTGCTGGGGAACACATATAAAGTGGGGTATACCTTAGGATCTAGGTCATTTTTAAAAATTTCTTTCTTGTTTGCTTTGTCTGCTTTATCCATAAGGGTTTTGTTTGGGGTATTGTTGAAGATCCTACACCCATATCTGGGGGGCACTTTTTAGGAAAACAGTAATAGATCATGGAGACTGTACAGTGTAGACCAATATGGTTTAAGTCATGGTTGTGTTGGTGTGACACTTTCGTTGGTACTAGTATCTTTTGTGTTGAAACAAGGAGAATACGGGGCCGCTGCGTGGTGTCGTGAAGAACTAACGGACTTTAGAACCTTAGTTTAACCAACTTGGCCATTAGAAAGTAGTGAGATAGCCGACCTTGGTATAAAGTTGAGGATTGGTTGATACTCAATGTTACACTCATTGAGATCAGACTTTCGGGATATTTCGGCCGCAAGAAAAGATTTCCTGAGCTGAAACAATGCCTGATAAAGGATGATCAGTGATATTAAGAATCTCTAGAACCCGATTACTTTTCTAAGACAGGTTTGAAACCAACTAAACTTCAAGAGGGTAATGACCTTTAACCTCATGCAAGCCTTTGAACCTAAGGTCTATTGTGTGCTTTGCTTGTGTGTGATTTACTCCGTTTAAATATAACATCATGCATCATAACATAGCATCCATTCTCATTACACTAACCATTTTAAGGATCAAGGGAATTTATCTTTGTTCTGTTTTGCAGATCATGGCTTCCGCTCGTAGAAACACTATCCGAATCAGCTTTGTGAGAATACCTCTCCAACTCAAAGAGCTAGTATCAAGGGTTCCTGAAACTTCTCCGTTCACTAAGATACATGGTCGAAATCTTAACCTGGTTACTTTAAGCTTTGATGAAAAGATGACAGGGGTACTCTTTCAGTTCTTTGATCCCAAGCACCGCTGCTTCACCTTTCTAGACTATCAGTTGGTGCCTACTATGGAAGAGTTCTCTCAGTTATTGGATCTACCTATTCTTGACCAGATTCCTTTCACATGTTTAGAAGAAGTTCCCAAGCTAGAGATCATTGCCTCAACTTTGCATCTGAAACGGGCCGACGTGGTATCCAATTGGGAAACAAGAAGTGGAGTCAAAGGTCTTCTAGCCAAGTTCCTAATAGAGAAGGCCCGACTGTTTTGGAATGATTTGGACTTTCAGGCTTTTCAGGAGGTTTTGGCCCTTCTAATTTATAGGTTAGTATTGTTCCCTAGTCCAGACTTTCTCATAAACGTGAATGATATCAATATCTTCCTCTCTCACAACCATGTGCCTACTTTTCTCAGAGATATCTCGCATGCTCTCCACACTCGTACTATGAAGAGAAGAGGGGTTCTTATGTGCTACATGTCATTACTGTCGAGGTGGTTTATTTCTCACCTCCCTAAGTCAGTGCTGAAGAATGAAGAAGGTTTGGGTTGGTCGCAAAGGATAATGTCACTTTCTCACACGGATATTCTCTGTTATTCCCGATCTATGGGAGATATTTCTATTATTGACCGCTGCTGGGAGTTCCCTAATGTCACACTACTTGGCATTAGGGGAGGCATAACTTATAATCCTTGTTTGGCTCTGCGATAGTTTGGTTACGCTCAAACGGATGGTCCTCATGAGATGCTTATCCAGGGCATTATGTTTAACTATGAGGGTGATGTTCAAGGGTATCACCAGATGTTCATACGAGCCTGGGGCATGGTAAACAGATATGACGCCAAGACTTTGGTGCCAAAGAATTCCATTCCTATGGAACCTTATCTCCAATGGGTACGAGTTCGGGCTCAGAAACTAATTATGTCGTACATAGTTGTCTTGCCAGTGATTGTGGAGCCCATTACTGAAGGGGATATTCCCTACACGGTTCTTCATCTTGATATTCCCACTGATCTTGAAGAATTACAGAGGTCCTGGATTCAGTTGAAGAGGGAGCGAGATACTTATAGGGACCAGTTCTATGTCCAGGAGAAGAAAGTCTTAGAGCTCACAAAGCAACTTCACGAGGAAATAAGCCTTAATGTCTATCTCGGCACAAAGAGGAAGCATCCATGGGAAATTTGATTTTATTTTAGTTTTTAGAATTTTCAATAGTAACGCTAAAAAGACAGTTGTATTTTGAATTCTACTAATAAAATCTTTATTTTGGTTCGCAAATATAAATTTCCCAAAGTCCTTGAAATCATTGCATACGCATATCATCCATGACATTGCATAAACAGGTTTCATAACAGGTTTCTCATCGTCTTCTCTGTTTATTTCAACAATAATATCTTCTGAACAAAGTACCAAGGACCTCCAGGCACAAAATACCCAATTTCAACAAATGTTCATAGCCTTGACTAAGGGGCATGAATATTTGAAGGCCTTTATTCTGAAAGAGAAGAAGAAGAAGAAGAAGAAGAAGAAGACTGCTGGTGTCCTGAATCTAGGCAGAAGATTCAAGGGACCGTTGAAGCAACCGGTTGATCTGACCTCCTCATCCAAATAAGGGGAGAATCAAGGGGGAGAGACAAGGGAGGAGGACCCTAGCCCTGAGGTTTCTGATAATGACATAGATTACAATGATGAACAGTATCCTCCCGCTGAGGATAAATACAAACAGTTAGAGGATCGTTTGAACGCAATGGAGATCCAAAGAATACCAGGGCTGGATTTTGAAGAGCTGGGTTTGGTATCTAGGGTAATCATCCTGCAGAAGTTCAAGGCTCCAGTATTTGAGAAGTATGATAGGGTGTCTTGTCCCAAGCTTCATATTCGTTCCTATGTGAGGATGATTCAGCCGCACACTGCTGATAGGAACTTATGGGTCCATTTCTTTCAGGACAGTCTGTCCGGGAATCATCTTGAATGGTTCTATCAACTAGAGGGAACCAATGTCCACAACTGGGAGGATTTGGCTGCTGATTTTTATAAGCAGTATCAATATAACGCTAACCTTGCCCTTACACATACTCAACTCCAGAGTATGTCCATAGGTACAGGCGAAGGTTTCAAGGACTATGCGCAGAAGTGGAGAGATCTGGCAGGGAGAGTCCAACCCCATTTGTCTGATAGGGAGTTGGTTGACATGTTTCTTGGTACGCTATCTGGTCCATTCTTCAATCATTTGATTGGTAGCTCCTCAGTTGGTTTCACCGAGCTGATATTGACTAGAGAAAGGGTAGAAGCTGGGATATGGAGTGGAAAGATCCAGAAAGACACCTACTCAAGTATAGTGAGGAAGCCATTCATGGGTAAGAAGGAGTTTAGTGCCATTTATAACACAAGAGGTCAGAGCAGAGCTGAGCACCATCCAATGGTAGGGGCTTTGATGATACCTAGGCCTGCGGCTACTCAACAACGAAACAATCAGCAAAGGGTAGAAAGACCGCAAAGGTAGTTCACCCAGATTAATATGACATTGACTGAGGTTTTACCCCATCTGTTAAGATCTAACTTGGAAACCTTAAATGAGGTTCCCAAGAATCCTAACACCACATCTCCTCGGTATAATCCAAACGCTCAGTGTGCTTACCATTATGAGAGTCCAAGCCACGATACAAATGACTGTTGGGCTCTGAGAAATAAGATACATGATCTAATCGAAGCCAAGGAGATTGAGTTTTATGCTTTGGAGAAGCCTAATGTCATAACTGCTCCCATGCCCAAGCACAACTGTGGTGTTAATGCCATTGATACCGATCTGTTTGTTACCTCTGTTGACGAAGTTTCCACTCCCCTCATGACTGTCAAGAAGAATTTGTTGTTGGCCAATTTGTTTTCGGGCTGTGGTGAAGGTTGCCACATGTGCTTATCTCCACCTTCTGGTTGTTATTTGCTGAAAACAGGTGTTCAATGCCTGATGGATAGCAGAGAGATTTTGTTTGAAAAGACTCTGATTCTGACTGTTCCGCATGAAAATGTTGCTATCATAACCATTTCCGCCAATCCTTCCAAGGTCTCCTCTAAAGGACCTGTTAGGATTACACCTGCTCCAAGAATTTCTCCATTAATAATCACCTTTCCTGGTCCTGTATCGTACTTCTCAGACAAAGTTGTCCCTTGGAATTATGGTGTCGATGTTTACTATCATGGCGTCAAACAGGATTTGAAGATTGAAGAGGATGATCCCGATATTAGTAACATTGTCGGGACCAGCAAAGTTACACGAAGTGGAAGGGTTTTCTCTCCCGAGATCTCCCCGAAGACTATTGCTAAGCCTGTTGTTATTCCATTTGTTGTTCCTGCCAGTACTTCTGTTGTTACTCACATCCTTACTCCAGTTATTACCCCTGCCGATGAGTCATCTGGGACTTGGGGAAAAGAAGTTATAGGTGAGCCTTCCCAGACGGAGGCACCTAGAAAAGTTGTTGTGGAATCCTCTAAGCAAGAAATGGAGTAAATTTTAAAAATAATCAAGAAGAGCGACTACAATGTGGTCGAGCAGCTGGGGCAGACCCTTTCAAAGATATCGATGTTGTCTCTACTATTATGTTCTGAGGCCCATGCAAAGGCTTTGATTGCATTTCTCAAGACTGCACATGTGCCACAAGAAACCTCCGCCGACCAATTCAAGGACTGTGTGGCCAATTTGACTGTTGGCAATGGGTTGGGTTTTTCAGATGCCGATTTGAGACCAAAGGGGAGAAAGCATAATGATGCTCTGCATGAATCGATTGAATGCAGGGGAACTACCATGGCTCATGTGATGGTGGACACTGGATCGTCACTAAACGTTCTTCCTAAGAAGGCTCTGGATCGACTAGATTGTGAAGGTTTGACCTTAAATCCCAGTAACATTGTGGTGAGGGCTTTTGACGGGTCAAAAAGAATGGTGCACGGGGAGGTGGAAATCCCTGTCAAAGTGGGTTCCCAGACCTTTGAATACACCTTCTACGTGATGGATATCAGGCCATCATACTCTTGTTTGTAGGGTCTCCCTTGGATCCATGAAGCTGGGGTCGTTACTTCTACGCTGCACCAATTGCTGAAGTATCCAGTGAAGGGGAAGATTGTCATTGTGCATGGTGAAGAGGAGTATATGGTAAGCCACCTAAACTCATTCAGGTATATGGAGATGGACGGGGAATTCATAGAGACCCCTTGTCAAAACTTTGAAGAGGTTCCCCAGATTATGGCATCAACCGAGACCATCACTAGTGCGCCAAAGATCACCAAATCTCCTTTGAAGATGGCTTCTCTCAAGGATGCCAGAGCGGTAGTTAAGGAAGGTGGGTGTACCATTTGGGCACAGCTCCCTGATTTTCCTCATAAAACTGACAAATTTGGTTTGTGCTTTACTTCAGAAGCTTAAAGGGTTGTTCGACGCGCTCGGACCGGAGGACCTCCCCTATGCATCAGCAATCGTGGGGTCAACGCTATTGAAGACAGTGACGAGGATTCTAATATTGACAGCTGGATCTACCCTACTACCAAAGGTTGACCTAGTAACTGGACGACTAGAGACTTTGTGCCAATTTCTTTTGTTCAGCAATAATTGTCTTACTTGTTTTTTAAATTTGTAATAAACAATATAAACTCTATGGCCTTGTGTCTTACCCGAGGCACAATGGTTTATTTGTGAGGGTTGTTATACGTTATTTTCATATGTCATCAATAAAAAATTGGACGTTTCTTGCATACAAATTTTGCGCTCTCTGTTTTCTTTTCTGCTTTTTCACTTTATCAATAAACCTATGCTCTTACACATACTCACATATCAAACTGTAGATCCATATCCACTCTGGATCCCAATGATAATAGTTCTTCTATTGATAGTTATAACTTCGAAAATCTGATCAACCAAGCCGAGGACGAAGGTGAGGAAGATTGTGAGGTGCCTGGAGAACTTGCTAGGCTGTTACAACAGGAAGAGAGGGCTATACAGCCTCATGAAGAGCCAGTTGAGACAATAAACTTGGGCACGGAGGTAAACAGAAAAGAAGTCAAGATCGGCACAAATCTGGAGAATAATGTCAAACAACGGTTGATACAGATGTTGCACGACTATGTTGAGATCTTCTCCTGGTCATATGAAGACATGTCTGGCTTGAACACTGATATTATGGTACATCGTATGCTGACTAAAGAAGATTGTCCTCCGGTTAAGCAAAAAGTCCGTCGTATGCGCCCTGAAATATCAGAGAAGATTAAATCGAGGTTATGAAACAATTCAATGATGGGATCTGAGCTGTCACCTCCTATCCGCAGTAGGTTTCTAACGTTGTTCTGGTACCTAAGAAGGACGACAAGGTACGGATGTGTGTGGACTACAGAGGCCTGAACAGGGAGAGTCCCAAAGATGAGTTTCCGCTCCCCCGCATTGATGTTCTGGTTGACAACACCACACAACACAAGGTATTTTCCTTCATGGAAGGTTTCTCTGGCTACAACCAGATCAAGATGGCTCCTGAAGACATGGAGAAGACAACCTTTGTCACACAGTGGGGCACCTTCTGTTACAAGTTGATGCCGTTCGGATTAAAGAATGTTGGGGAAACTTATCAGCAAGCCATGGTAGCTTTGTTCCACGATATGATTCACCATGAGATAGAGGTTTATGTTGATGACATGATAGCTAGGTCTCAAACCAAGGAAGAACACTTGGATCATCTACAAAAGTTATTTGACAGGATGAAGGCATACAAGCTGAGGTTGAATCCGAAAAAGTGCACCTTCGGGGTAAGGTCTGGTAAGCTTCTACGGTTCATCGTAAGTGACAAAGGTATTCAGGTAGACCCTGCAAAGGTAAAGGCCATACAAGAGATGTCGGCTCCCTGTACTGAGAAGGAGGTTAGATGTTTTTTGGGACGCCTAAATTATATCGTCAGGTTCATTTCACATCTGACTGCTACTTGTGATCCGATCCTCAAACTCCTGAAGAAAGATCAAGACGTAAAGTGGAATGACGAATGCTAGACCGCTTTCGAAAGAATCAAGTAATACCTTTAAGAACCACCAATTCTGATGCCTCCGGTTGAAGGAAGACCTTTGATATTGTACTTAATGGTGCTAGACAATTCAATGGGGTATGTGCTGGGGCAGCATGACGAGTCTGGTCGAAAAGAGCATGCAATATACTACCTTAGCAAAACGTTTATCGACTGTGAAACCCTATACTTACTGCTCGAGAAAACTTGCTGCGCATTGGCATGGACTACTTGCCGACTAAGGCAGTATATGTTGACCCATACTAATTTATTTATATCTAAGATAGATCCAATCAAGTACATCTTCAATAAGCCCGCCCTCTCCAGAATAATAGCAAGATGCAAAGTGATCTTAACCGAATACGATATCCAATATACAACCCAGAAAGCAATCAAGGGAAGTGTATTAGTTGATCATTTGGCTCATCGGGCCATGCCAGTCCATGAATTTTGAGTTCTCGAACGAGAATATTATGCTAATGAATGACTCTGAAGAACCCAGACCGGATGAAGGACCTGAAGAAGGATCCCGATGGACTATGGTTTTTGATAGAGCTTCGAACGCACTCGGTAATGGCATTGGCACTGTAATCATATCTCTTGAGGGTTGTCATACTCCTTTCACTGCCCGACTATGCTTCAAATGTACTAACAACATGGCGGAGTATGAAGCCTGCATCATGGGTCTCAAAGATGCTATTGACCTGAGGATCAAGTTCCTAGACGTTTTCGGGGATTCTGCCTTGGTGATAAGTCAGATCAAGGGAGAGTGGGATACGAAGCACCCGAATATCATCCCGTACAAGGAACATGTACTAACATTGCTCCCACACTTTGAGGAGGTAACCTTTGAACATTTCCCACGAGAGGAGAATCAGTTAGAAGACGCGCTAGCTACCATGTATTCTATGTTCAAGGTCAGGTGGGACAACGAAGCTCCCCGAATCACCATTGAGAGGTTGGATGAACCAGCGAACTGCTGTAAGATTGATACTGAAGAGGTAGCAGACAAACCTTGGTTTCAGGAAGTAAAAAGGTATCTCGAGAATCAAGAGTATCCCGAAGGGGCATCTTTCAATGATAAGAAGTTTCTGAGAAGGTTCGCCGTGAAAATTTTCCTCAGTAATGGAATCCTCTACAAGCACAACCAAGACTCTACCTTACTGCGGTGTGTAGACAAGAGCGAAGCAGAGAGGATTATAACAGATTTACATGAAGGTACATTCGCAACCCATTAAAGTGGACATACCATGGCTAAGAAGATCCTACGAGTAGGATACTATTGGTCCACTATGGAAGCAAATTGTTATCAACACTCCCAAACTTGTCATTAGTGCCAAATCTATGCTGATAAGGTACATGTGCCTCCGGTTCCTTTGAATGTCTAGACGGCTCCTTGGCCCTTTGCAATGTGGGGCATTGACATGATAGGAGAGATTAGACCTACCGCTTCCAATGGGCATCGCTTCATCCTGGTGGCCATTGATTACTTCACGAAGTGGGTTAAAGTCGCCTCTTTTGCTACCGTTACCAAGAATGTTGTGGCACGGTTTATCAAGCATAACCTGATTTGTCGATATGGTGTGCCAGAGAGAATAATCACTGACAATGGTATGAATATCAACAACATGATGATCACCGAACTCTGCAAACAGTTCAAGATACAACATCATAACTCTTCTCCCTACCGGCCGAAGATGAATGCCATTGTTGAAGCTGCTAACAAGAACATCAAGAAGATCATACAGAAGATGACAGTGACACACAAAGACTGGCATGAGATGTTACCATTTTCTCTTCATGGGTACAACACCTCTGCGCAAACATCAATAGGGGAAACACCCTACTCTCTAGTATATGGCATGGAGGTTGTCCTTCCTATTGAGGTACAGATCCATTCTTTGAGGATTGTGAAGGATGTGGGTTTGAATAAAGACGACTGGATCCAGGCTCGACTTGATCAACTGAAACTGATCAATGAGAAGATACTTACTGCTGTCTGCCATGGTTAAATGTATCAAAAATGGATTATCAAGGCTTTCAACAAAAAAGTCAGACGCCAAGAGTATCAAGTCGGGGATCTAGTGATCAAGCGCATCATACTGCCACAAGGTGATCCCATGGGTAAATGGACTCCCACATACGCAAGGCCATTTGTGATCAAAAACATTTTTTTGGGTGGAGCCATGATTTTGACCACCATGGATGGTGACGACCTTCCTCACCCTGTCAATGCGGACATAGTGAAAAGATACTACGCATGATTAAAGATCGGCTAGGTTGACTGGCCTAGGCAAAAATAAGGGCTTCCCGGCGAACCAAAAGGGTTCGGGTAAAAATAAGGGATGAAAATGAAAAAATCTGTACACCCGACAAGTTGAAAACCTGAAAGGGAGGCTTGGGCAAAAAAGAGTATCCCGGTGGATAGAAAACCCGAAAGGACAGTCCAGGAAGAAGTTAGGGATGAAAAGCATATCATTATGTCCCATTCGATCACCTTGTGACCATACCTCATGTATAAACTGTCAAGCTCGAACAACACCAATCAATCTAATCAGCTTTGGACAAGCAGCAAAGTGATGAGACGCTCGAAGACATAGCGGCAATAGCAGAATTAAAACTTAAATGGGATTATTGCACATAGCTATTTTCTTTTCGTTGTACACAATATTGTATAGCTTCCATTTTTTACGGTGGCTTTCTCTTACTAGAGCGTCAGCTTCCTTGTACAAAAATGCCAGTTATAGGCCCACTTCAAGAAATTAATACAAGTCATTTTTACAAAACCATTTGTTTTTCTTTTTCTGTTTTGTTTTGCAAAAATGTCCAATAATTTATTCTTGACATATGAATTTGAATATGATTGTTGTTCATAAATATTTGTATAGGAAACGGAAATACAATTGCTCGTAACTTAAGAAAAAGGGGCAAAAAACTAAAAAATGTCAAACCCGACAGTTACTCTGTCCAGCAGGTACCGGGGCAGAAACAACTTTGAAACAAAGTCATCAGTACATACGTCCCCGTGACGCCTATACTCCTCACAGAGTAGAGGCAACTAAAGCTTTAACATCAGCTTCCCCAAACAGGAGTTACTCTCCCCAGCCAAGTTCCTTCAGAAAACTGACATCTATGTTCCCCAGCCAAATTTTAAAAATCGCAAGAGGTTCATAAATATTTCTCCCGAGCATAGTTTATTTCTCTGAATATAGAAGCTCAATCCCCGACGGAGCTTGTTCCTTCAGTTACGGAAGCTCATCCCCAAGCAGAGTTTATTTTTTCCAAATCGGAAAAATGTTCCAGCAAAACATCTTCTCTCCCAACAGAGTTATTCCCCTGCAGAGTTATTCTCAAGCAGAGTCTCTCCCCGACAAAATATATGTAAACAAACAGCAAATCCCCAGCATAGTCAACCCGGTTCACCATCCCCAGCGAAAGTAGAAGAACCACTGTTTTCTACAATAGTGAGGAATTCTATTTCCAACACTCTCCAGCAGCAGTCAGGGATTTATTTTCCGAGACTCGGATATGTCACAATAGCATATCGTGTTCATACATCATTACATGGGCATGCATATCCCATACAACATAATCTCATTTATTTTGAGAACCTCATCGCACAATACATTTCATGCATCACATACAATTAACCCTCTACCTTTTCAGGAAAGATGGTTATCATCAACAAATCCAACAATTCAGGATTAAACCCATGAAGTTATACATGTCACATCTGTAGATAACTAATGGAAAATCAGTTCCCGAAACCAAACAGGTCAACCAACCTAGGTGATCCTCTCGAAGTAACCCTACTATCCAGGTTCCTTCCCATAAGCCCTACTATCCATGCTTTCATCTCGAAGTAACCCTACGTCCCAGGTTCCTTCCCATTAGCCCTACTATCCAGGCTTTCACCTCGAAGTAACCCTACTATCCAGGTTCCTACCCATAAGCCCTACTATCTAGGCTTTCACCTCGAAGTAACCCTACTATCCAGGTTCCTTCCCATAAGCCCTACTACCCATGATTTCACCTGGAAGTAACCCTGCGACCCAAGTTCCTTCTCATATCCCTACTATCCAGGCTTTCACTTCGAAGTAACCCTATTATCCAGGTTCCTTCCCATAGCCCTACTATCCAGGCTTTCATCTCTAAGTAACCCTACTATCCAGGTTCCTTCTCATAGCCCTACAATCCAGGTTTTCATCTCGAAGTAACCCTACTATCCAGGTTCCTTCTCATAGCCCTACTATCCAGGATTTCATCTCGAAGTAACCCTACTATCCAGGTTCCTTCTCATAGCCCTACTATCCAGGCTTTCATCTCGAAGTAACCCTACTATCCAGGTTCCTTTCTATAAGCCCTACTGTGATCGGTGGATCTGGAACTGACTGTTTAACGCTGGTTCGCGAAATGTCGCAGAAGCAAGAGTCGCCACCGTCTTTTATTTTCTCCAAATGGAAAGGACAAAAGCACAGAAAAATTCCTTATAGAGATTGCTCTCGGTTCGGGAGGTAGATTATAGAAAGGGAAGGTGTTAGCACCCTTTCTATCCATGGTTATCCATGGGCTCTTAGATACTTGCTCACTTGTGTTTTCAAAAATGGTTTGTTTGCTTTTCAACTGTGGGTTTTAAAAAGTTTCTTTGAAAATTCCAGTTCGACTCTTGTATCAGTCCTCAAGAGTGTTTGAAAAATTGCTTTCGAAAGCTTTTTGAAAAGTGTCGGTGTGAAAAGTATTTTTGATTTTTGTTTGAGATTTAGAGCAAGTATCTACGAGAACCTACCTACCCTAAGGAATTCGTCTGTGTAAATGTCCTTTAAAGTAGTGCCATCCCACCATTGATAGGTAGGTAGCACCACCGTTGGAGGTGTTCGGGTCAATTCGAGGTTCGGGACATGGTGATCACCAGAGCAATAGGAAGACACCTTAGAAGCTACCCTCATGCCAGGTTCCCGGATCATGAGGACTTACTAAGACATCCTCTACTCGACGATCACCTTTCGAGGCAAGGCAACAGTGAGGCGTACCCTAGGGGTGGTGTGTGCGATTCGTGTGTCGTTTTCATTTGCATTTATCTTGTCATGTTATTGGTGTTCTACGCTTGTTTTTATTTTTATTCATTCATTCTTGCATGCATTTATTAACAGTTAAAAAAAGTGCGGGAAATGTAAAGTTCCTAAGCTATTACAAAGGCGCGGGTCCACATCGCCAAATTATATCCAGGACCCGATTTGACATAAAATAAAGAAATAAAGTGCGAGAAATATAAATTTACACGGCTTTGGGAGAATTACATCAATATTTAAAAGAAGGAATAAATAAAATGTGCGAATTGAATTAAAATTGAAAACGAGGGCGTTGGACCCTTTTGAAGTTAAATTGAAATTAAAAATTAATTAATTATTTATGGAAATAAAAGAAGTGTTTTTTAGGTTTTTTTGTATTTATGAAATAAGAAAATTAAAATTAAAATTAAAAGAAACCCTAATTTTAAGTTATTTTTAATTATTTGAGAAAAATGTTAAAGTTTAACTTAATTTACTAAAGAATTTATGTACATGTTTATTTACAAAATAAATTAGTAGTTAATAATAATAATAATGATGAGAAAAATATTTATTAAAAAAATGATGAAAAAGTTAAAAACCCTAATTTCTACATATTTAATTTATTAAGAAAAATATTAAAGTTTTGAAACCTAAATTAATCTAATTAATTGTTTAAAGTTTATTTACAAAAATAATAATAGTAAAATTAATATTAATAAAATAAACATTTTGATTTTTATGATTTTCCTGTTTTTTACTATTTTTTTTATATTTTATGAAAATAAGTTAAATTAAAGGAATTAATTAAAAAAAGAAATAATTGAAATAAATAAAATAAGGAAAAGAAAGAAAATACAATACCTTGGGGGGTTTCTGTCCCCTTTTTGGAGGTGAATTGGAGTGGTTTGGCCATTTGTGTTCTGGCTTCATCATGCATAAGTTGTTCTACTTTGGCCATTTGGCTTTTGGCTTTTGGCCATTTGCGTTTTTGCTTTTGGCCATTTGTGTTTTGGCTTTTGGCCATTTGTGTTTTGGCTTTTGGCCATTTGTGTTCTGGCTTCAACATTCCTTTAATGTCTGGCTTAATGTCTGCCTCGCCATGTATTTGACTTTTGGCTTTTGGCCTTTTGGCTTTTGACTTTTGGCCATTTGGCTTTTGGCCTCAACGTCCTTTAATGAACCTGCAGGGATCCTGTCTAAACCTGTAGTGTTGAATCTCATGAAAACATTAAATAAAATCATAAAATGCAAATAAAGCCAATATATGAAGAAATTTAATGTTTAGGCATAATATGGCATGTATGAAGGATTATACCCTTTTGATCATGGAGATCAAATCAACCTTACCCTTACTGGAAAAGTTGTGACATGAATGATTTTATGCCCTTTGGATCATGGAGATCAAACCAGCCTTACCCTTACTGAAGAAGTAATAAGATGTTGGTTTGTAACTGAGATGACTTGTTTGTAGTGAGAGAGGGATTTGTAATAAGGATTTCAAGGTTTTAGGGTTCTTGAAAGAGTTTGATATTCTAACAGTGTTGTGGCAAGGTTTTTTCTCTCTTTTTCTCTTCTCCTCTTTTTCTCCTCTCCTGGTTTGTGTGACAAGAAGGTGATTATATAGTGGAAATTAGGGTAAAGAAAATGGGCTTTGAATGTGCAATTGGGCCTCCAATATTCACTTGAATTCGTCACTTTCTAGGCTAAATTGCAGGGACTTAAGTGCATTTTTTGAAGTTGAAATGTGAAAACAAAATGTAGCCGACATCGAGAACTAACTCCTGTCCGAAAATCGACTCAATCGGATAAACGGTGAATTAGTTATGAATTTTTGAAGTTTCAGCTCAGACAAACTTATTTTGGGCTTCAGTGTCGACTCTGACACGTTCTTCAATAAAAAACTGGTATTGATCGGTGCATAATTTGGTCTCGACTTTTGAAGCAAAGTTGTAGATCTATGAGTCAGGGACCTTGTGTAAAAGTATGAGCCCAATCCGATAAAAATTGACCGAGTTATGAATTTTCGAAGTTTCGGCTCAGATGAAATAATATTCAGCATTCAGGATTTTCAGCGTGTCACGCACTCTGAGCAAAAAACGAAGGCCTTTTGAATACCGTTTGAACTCAATACCTTATGTGAAAATGTAGCCAACTCAATTTGTGAAATTTTGGCGCCGGAACCAGCTCGATACGATGAAAATCGACCAAGTTATGACTTTTTGAACATGACGCCAATAAACTTCTGTCACAAATTTTCTGCACGAAAATACTTGATAAATCCACATTTTTGAAGACCTTCTGATCGAAATTGGCTTCCAGCCGTGAGAGATGAAAACGTAGATAATGTCAAGACGGAATTTTGGCCACCGGAACGGGTTCAAAACGAGTCACGATCTTCAAGTTATGAATTTTTTAGCGCGTAAAAACTGCACTTTCAGCACACTTTTTCACCATATTTCTTCGAGAAAACTCACACATTCGGATACCTTCTTTAAAGAATTGACTCTTGAGCCGAACCTGAATTTGAGAATATGTTACCAGAGATATCTTGATGAAAGAACACCTGAATATAACGCGCCGGGTTGGACTTGTGATTTTCTTGAAATGTTTTGAGAAATATGGGAGGGCAAATTTTGGGGTACAACAGTTGCCCCTGTTCAATCTTCTTAGACCTGAGGATGCAGATTGGCCGACGTGCCTTTCGTAATCCGAGGGTGGAAGATGATTGAACACTAGAGTGCCCAGAAATTTGCGCTCACATAGTAGCAGTGATGGTGGAATGGGCTTATAGATGCCATTTAGAGGTTGCTGGATAGGATGATGGGCTTATAGATGCCATCTGGATGTTGATCGCGTAAGAGATTCCTTAGCGAGAACCTGCATACCTGCAAAAGAAACAATGAGTACCTGACACGTTGCAGGAGCTGGTTTTCAGATGCTTGGTATAGATGCGTCCTGACTGGTTACAGGAGCTGAGTCTGGAGCTTCAAACGGCGATGAATGAACCAGGGATGGTTACTGCCTTAGCATGAATGGTAAGAGAATCTTGGACGATTACTACCCCAACAGGAATGCTGAGAGAATCTTGGGTGTCTTCTACTGGGATAAGAATCAGGGAGATCTTAGGGTCGATCTGACTGAACCAGAGGAGGCCTTTGATTGGATAAGAATCAGGAAAATCTTAGGGTCGATTTAACTGAACCGGACAAGGTCTTTAAATCTTCAACTAGATAAGAATCAGGGAGATCTTAGGGTCGATCTGAGTGAACCAGAGAAGGCCTTTGACTGGATAAGAATCAGGAAAATCTTAGGGTCGATTTAACTGAACCGGACAAGGTCTTGGAATATCTTCAACTGGATAAGCATCAGGGAGATCTTAGGGTCGATCTGAATGAACCAGAGAAGGCCTTTGACTGGATAAGAATCAGGGAGATCTTAGGGTCGATCTGACTGAACCAGACAAGGTCTTGGAATATCTTCAACTGGATAAGCATCAGGGAGATCTTAGGGTCGATCTGACTGAACCAGAGAAGGCCTTTGACTGGATAAGCATCAGGAAAATCTTAGGGTCGATTTAACTGAACCGGACAAGGTCTTGGAATATCTTCAACTGGATAAGCATCAGGGAGATCTTAGGGTCGATCTGACTGAACCAGAGAAGGCCTTTGACTGGATAAGCATCAGGAAAATCTTAGGGTCGATTTAACTGAACCGGACAAGGTCTTGGAATATCTTCAACTGGATAAGCATCAGGGAGATCTTAGGGTCGATCTGACTGAACCAGAGAAGGCCTTTGACTGGATAAGCATCAGGAAAATCTTAGGGTCGATTTAACTGAACCGGACAAGGTCTTGGAATATCTTCAACTGGATAAGCATCAGGGAGATCTTAGGGTCGATCTGACTGAACCAGAGAAGGCCTTTGACTGGATAAGCATCAGGAAAATCTTAGGGTCGATTTAACTGAACCGGACAAGGTCTTGGAATATCTTCAACTGGATAAGCATCAGGGAGATCTTAGGGTCGATCTGACTGAACCAGAGAAGGCCTTTGACTGGATAAGCATCAGGAAAATCTTAGGGTCGATTTAACTGAACCGGACAAGGTCTTGGAATATCTTCAACTGGATAAGCATCAGGGAGATCTTAGGGTCGATCTGACTGAACCAGAGAAGGCCTTTGACTGGATAAGCATCAGGAAAATCTTAGGGTCGATTTAACTGAACCGGACAAGGTCTTGGAATATCTTCAACTGGATAAGCATCAGGGAGATCTTAGGGTCGATCCGACTGAACCAGAGAAGGTCTTGGAATATAGCTAAGAATTTAACTGAATCTTTCCTGAAAGGTAAAGGTCAGTCATATGCTATGCATGATATGGATCAAGCAATGATGTTCTCAATATAAATGAGACTTGTATGATATGATGTGTCTATGCATGTTATAATGATGTATGTGATGTTTTATGTATGTTTTTGTCTAGGAAAGTGAATCCTTGACGGGTGCCGGGAAGTCGTATCCTGGGCTGATGTTGAGGAATAGATTTTGCTTCCGCTGGGGATGATAACTGCACGAATACCGGTAGGAGAAGATGACTCCGTTGCGGAATAAACTTGGCAAATGGAAGATTCTGCAGGGAGAAAAGATACTCTAGCGACCATGCTGGGAAGCAATACTCTGTGGGAAGAGGGATGCCTTGCTGAGTGTAGATAATAATTTGCTGGGGATACCCTTGTTGTTAGAAGTGTTGATAGACTTCGCTGGGGATAAAAAGACTTCGTCGAGGACGATCTTTCCGTGGCTTTTTGCTGAGGATAACCCAGTTATATCCTGTTAAGGAAATAACTCTTTAAATCAAGCCGGACGACGCGTTCGTGTTCTGCGAGGGGATAAGCTTCCAGAATCTACTGGGGATAAGCTTAACTGCTTGGGGATATGAATCCCAATCTTTCCTGGGGAAACTGGATTGGACTCTTCTGGGAAGTTTTGAACTGCGGGGGAATTGATTCCTTTGAATGTTGATATACCGCCGGGGAACAATCTTTAGACCAAGACTGTCGGGGATGCTTGTTAAGAATATATGTATCGCTGCTGGGGAATGTTGATATTTGCTGGAGGATACTCAACTTCCTTAAGATTTGATAATATAGCTTGGATAAGAACGCACTGTTTTGCTGAACCACTCTCTGGGGAATGAAGGTATCTGGTTATGTTCTTTAGCTGAACTTACCTTGGCACCTCGGTGGACAGGGAAACCGGATCCTTTAGACAACTCATTATTGCCCCAGTTTCTGTTGGAGAAGAAGGTACCTGTGAAGGTGTTTGATGACTGCCGTTTGACAAATCTTCTTCTGGTAGGCAAGTGACGAGATACCGAGACATAGTCGTACGCTTTGATCCCTAATTTTTGCCTGGACCGCCCTTTCGGGTTTTCAGTCCACCGGGATACCCATTTTTTGCCCAAGCCGCCTTTTCAGGTTTTCGACTTGCCGGGTGTACAGATTTTTTTCCATTTCATCCCTTATTTTTTCCCGAACCCTTTTGGTTCGCCGGGAAGCCCTTGTTTTTGCCTAGGTGTGTCAACCTAGCGGGTCTTTGATTTTGCGTAGTATTTTTCGACTATGTCCGCGCTCTCAGAATGTAGGGAGATGCCCCTGTCAGGAGTGTTTTGTTGTCATACCACCCGAAGATATTTGATCAGGCAAGATTTGTTGTTGGAATGCCCCAAGTGACTCAGGCGGAGACTTGCCCCAGGCTATTTGGCCTTTGAGAGATTCTCCGAATCTTGATTGGACTGCCCCAGATAATGGACCATGGTCATGTCTGCCCCTTGATTGGAAGTACTTCTGTTCATTAGGCATTCGTCGTGCGAATTTCTATGTTGTTCAAACAAAAAGTCATATGCAAACAAAGTTATGTTAAAAATGCAAAGCTCATGTCTGTCTTGAAGATTTTGAAAATGCATTCTTTTCATAAAACAAGTGATTGTTTGTAAAACGTGATGTCAACTCCGTATTTTATCGCAAGCATTAAGGAGTCAGGATACATTTCGTAACAGTATGCTTTCGAACTAACCCATGCTTCAGCTAGGACTTTTGAGGGTTATAACGTAGCCTGGTTCACGGTTTAAGAAACAAAGGATAAAGGCTCAAATTATTTGTACCCACCCGCTCTTCGTGATGTTCTCCAAACCTAAACTCTGTTGATCATACGTTAGACCTTGTTTGAGTCTTTGCTCTGATTTTCCGGTGATGGTTCGGACGTTGATAACTTATTTTGAATAGGCAGTCATTCCTTTTTTGTTGAGGGTTTGTAAGACCTCTTTCTTGTCTGATTTTTTTTTTGTTACCCCTTTCTTTTTTGCCTGAACTGTTTCCTTTTTTGGAATTACAGTCAGCGGGATGCCCCAGTTTTGTAAGTCTCCTTCATGGGTTTTGACTTAATGGGATTTTTGATTTTGAAAGATAATGACTGCCTTTCTTTATTGATTATTCGGAACCATCATTGTCTTTCTTTGTTTTGTAAGGACCCCTTTGGTGCCATTCATTATGCACTTGGATCAACTGAGAGACTACCCTGCCCCAGGTTATGATTAAGGGTTTTAAATTTCGAAAAGAAAAAACTCCTACTTCTTTGGCTCAGAGGGGTTAACGAGGGATTATCATCCTTATAACTCCAATGTTTAGGGATTGAAACAATGCCTGTACCTCATCAGCGGGGTCTGTTCAAAAGCATACTGTCGACTATGGTATCGTTTTCGTCATCCTCCCTCAAGAGGCTTTAGAATTTTAGATCAAGAGTTGACATCAGAAAAAATATGAAAATAATTTGCATTTAGTGAATACGAATATATGGTTTCAGAACAGACACATGCGATGCATTATTGACATAACAATGTTTAACATGAGTAAATGTTTGAGCAAAAGAAAACTGCAACTTGAACATTCGAATGAACAAAAGTTTTCCAGTCTCAGGATTTGTCACTTCAAATAGTGCCTCCTGTAGGGATGGTAGAAGCACTCAGCCTGGCCATCTTGGGTGAATTCCACAGCTCCTTCCTCAATCAGATCTTGGATTTTATTCTTCAAAGTCCAACAATCCTCTGTAGCATGCCCCGGGCTGTCAAAATGATAAGCGCAGCGAGCATTGGGGTCATACCTTGAAGGTGTCCTGTTGGGATTCTTAGGAGGATCCTTTAGAGTTAACAAGTTCAACCTCAACAGTTGTTGTAAGGCTTGAGGCAGCGACACGTTGAGCTTGGTGAATTGCCTTTTGGGCTTGTCTGGCTGAAACTGGTGAGGTCGATACTGAATTGGTGATACTGAAGCCATATGAGGAGCTTTCTCCGTGCCTCTTTGTCTCAAGGATGGTCGAACGACGACTGGATTTTTACCCTTAGACGTTTGTCCCAGTTGGTTACCCTGAAGCAGTTGGTTGACGAGAAACCGGAGCTCATCTTGTCCTTGAGCTAAACCTTGAATGGCATTCCTCTACCCCAGCATTTGGGCTTTCATTGCATCCATCTCAGCTTGTAGGTGTTTCAGCCTTTCATCCTCAGCACTGTTCCTGACAAAGGTCTCCATGAGAAGTGTCCTTAGCTCCTCTTGCCCCTCGGATAGATTCAGGAGGATTTCCCTGAACTGAGTTTCTTGAGCGAGAAGGTCCTGGTTATCTGGTTGGAAGGCCATTGCTGAAATAAACAGCGAGAAAGGTAAGTGACCTGCAACAAAGATACCTGTTATGTAATGATGTGTATGACATGCATGTAATGTTTTCAAGGACCTCGCAGGGTAAACAAGAAAAAAAATAGTCAGAGTTTGAATCCGGTAGCTTGAGTGAAGGGGCCTCATGTTGTTGAGAGTCCTTCTTCAAGGGTCAAAGGCTCACCATATCCAGTGGGTCATAGCCCCTGACTTTAGTCATCATGTCTGGTTTTGGTTTCCCAACAGCCTTGGTTAGGGGAACCTTCTTCAAGAGTCAGAGCTCACCATATCAAGTGGGTCATAGCCTCTGACAACCTTGGCTAGAGGAAAATAAATCCTCTTTGCCCCTTGCTAGGTGTTTGATTTATCAGGACCTGCATCACAAGCCTTTGAGATCCTTGAAATGGGTTAGGATGTATGCAATGGTATGATGTCATGATGCATGGGGTAATGTAGGTAACCCTGTTGTAAGTCCCAATTAAGGACTGCAAACCAAAACCTGCAAGAAACTCAAGTAAAACCTGTCATGAGTCCCAATTAAGGACTAAAACAAACCCTGCAAGAAACTTGGTAAACCTTGTTATGAGTCCTGGTTAAGGACTAAAACAAAAACCCTGCAAGAAACTTGGTAAACCTTGTTATGAGTCCTGGTTAAGGACTAAAACAAAAACCCTGCAAGAAACTTGGTAAACCTTGTTATGAGTCCTGGTTAAGGACTAAAACAAAAACCTGTAGGAAATTCAGTAAACCCTGTTATGAGTCCTAGTTAAGGACTATAAACAAAACCTGCAAGAGACTTAGTACCCTGTTATGAGTCCCAATTAAGGACTGTAAACAAAACCTGCAAGTAGTTCATGTGTTAGATAACAAGCATGCAAGTAGTCAAGTACGAAGGCACACAAGTCACACAAAAGAGCCCTTAGAGTTTAGGCCAGCATGAAGTTTGGGGTACTACCCTCTTGAAGTTGGTGGGTTCAACCTGTCTTATTAGAAGTAACCGGGTTCTAAGGGTCCCAATATCACTGGATTGCTTTCATTGTTCATCGTTTCGATTTAGCCACTGAACTGGCGACCGAAATATTCCAGGAAAGCAACCCTCAATTGAGTGTAGTATCGAGTATCAACCAACCTCGGACTGCACCAAAGTCAGTTATCTCACTACCCTAAAGAGGCCAAGATAGTTCAATTAAGGTTCCTAAGGTCTGTTGATGCTTCACGACACCACGCGGAGGCCCCGTACTCTCCTTGACTGAACTCAAGGGTTACCGGTACACACCAAAGTGCCACATCAACGTAGCAGACTGTTTCAACCATGTCGGTATACCCCGCAAAGTTCCCTCACAGCCTTGTTGCTACTTTCTAAGAAGGTATCCCCAGATCCGGGTTAGGATCTATAGAACTCCCAAGACAGTTCCACAATTTAAAGCAAACAAGGAAAGCAATTGAAAACACAGTTATGAACTAACCCTAAGGTACACCTCACTTTAAGTTAATGTCCCCAGCAGAGTCGCCAGTTCTGTGATCGGTGGATCTGGAACTGACTGTTTAACGCTGGTTCGCGAAATGTCGCAGAAGCAAGAGTCGCCACCGTCTTTTATTTTCTCCAAATGGAAAGGACAAAAGCACAGAAAAATTCCTTATAGAGATTGCTCTCGGTTCGGGAGGTAGATTATAGAAAGGGAAGGTGTTAGCACCCTTTCTATCCATGGTTATCCATGGGCTCTTAGATACTTGCTCACTTGTGTTTTCAAAAATGGTTTGTTTGCTTTTCAACTGTGGGTTTTAAAAAGTTTCTTTGAAAATTCCAGTTCGACTCTTGTATCAGTCCTCAAGAGTGTTTGAAAAATTGCTTTCGAAAGCTTTTTGAAAAGTGTCGGTGTGAAAAGTATTTTTGATTTTTGTTTGAGATTTAGAGCAAGTATCTACGAGAACCTACCTACCCTAAGGAATTCGTCTGTGTAAATGTCCTTTAAAGTAGTGCCATCCCACCATTGATAGGTAGGTAGCACCACCGTTGGAGGTGTTCGGGTCAATTCGAGGTTCGAGACATGGTGATCACCAGAGCAATAGGAAGACACCTTAGAAGCTACCCTCATGCCAGGTTCCCGGATCATGAGGACTTACTAAGACATCCTCTACTCGATGATCACCTTTCGAGGCAAGGCAACAGTGAGGCGTACCCTAGGGGTGGTGTGTGCGATTCGTGTGTCGTTTTCATTTGCATTTATCTTGTCATGTTATTGGTGTTCTACGCTTGTTTTTATTTTTATTCATTCATTCTTGCATGCATTTATTAACAGTTAAAAAAAGTGCGGGAAATGTAAAGTTCCTAAGCTATTACAAAGGCGCGGGTCCACATCGCCAAATTATATCCAGGACCCGATTTGACATAAAATAAAGAAATAAAGTGCGAGAAATATAAATTTACACGGCTTTGGGAGAATTACATCAATATTTAAAAGAAGGAATAAATAAAATGTGCGAATTGAATTAAAATTGAAAACGAGGGCGTTGGACCCTTTTGAAGTTAAATTGAAATTAAAAATTAATTAATTATTTATGGAAATAAAAGAAGTGTTTTTTAGGTTTTTTTGTATTTATGAAATAAGAAAATTAAAATTAAAATTAAAAGAAACCCTAATTTTAAGTTATTTTTAATTATTTGAGAAAAATGTTAAAGTTTAACTTAATTTACTAAAGAATTTATGTACATGTTTATTTACAAAATAAATTAGTAGTTAATAATAATAATAATGATGAGAAAAATATTTATTAAAAAAATGATGAAAAAGTTAAAAACCCTAATTTCTACATATTTAATTTATTAAGAAAAATATTAAAGTTTTGAAACCTAAATTAATCTAATTAATTGTTTAAAGTTTATTTACAAAAATAATAATAGTAAAATTAATATTAATAAAATAAACATTTTGATTTTTATGATTTTCCTGTTTTTTACTATTTTTTTTATATTTTATGAAAATAAGTTAAATTAAAGGAATTAATTAAAAAAAGAAATAATTGAAATAAATAAAATAAGGAAAAGAAAGAAAATACAATACCTTGGGGGTTTTTGTCCCCTTTTTGGAGGTGAATTGGAGTGGTTTGGCCATTTGTGTTATGGCTTCATCATGCATAAGTTGTTCTACTTTGGCCATTTGGCTTTTGGCTTTTGGCCATTTGCGTTTTTGCTTTTGGCCATTTGTGTTTTGGCTTTTGGCCATTTGTGTTTTGGCTTTTGGCCATTTGTGTTCTGGCTTCAACATTCCTTTAATGTCTGGCTTAATGTCTGCCTCGCCATGTATTTGACTTTTGGCTTTTGGCCTTTTGGCTTTTGACTTTTGGCCATTTGGCTTTTGGCCTCAACGTCCCTTAATGAACCTGCAGGGATCCTGTCTAAACCTGTAGTGTTGAATCTCATGAAAACATTAAATAAAATCATAAAATGCAAATAAAGTCAATATATGAAGAAATTTAATGTTTAGGCATAATATGGCATGTATGAATGATTATACCCTTTTGATCATGGAGATCAAATCAACCTTACCCTTACTGGAAAAGTTGTGACATGAATGATTTTATACCCTTTGGATCATGGAGATCAAACCAGCCTTACCCTTACTGAAGAAGTAATAAGATGTTGGTTTGTAACTGAGATGGCTTGTTTGTAGTGAGAGAGGGATTTGTAATAAGGATTTCAAGGTTTTAGGGTTCTTGAAAGAGTTTGATATTCTAACAGTGTTGTGGCAAGGTTTTTTCTCTCTTTTTCTCTTCTCCTCTTTTTCTCCTCTCCTGGTTTGTGTGACAAGAAGGTGATTATATAGTGAAAATTAGGGTAAAGAAAATGGGCTTTGAATGTGCAATTGGGCCTCCAATATTCACTTGAATTCGTCACTTTCTAGGCTAAATCGCAGGGACTTAAGTGCATTTTTTGAAGTTGAAATGTGAAAACAAAATGTAGCCGACATCGAGAACTAACTCCTGTCCGAAAATCGACTCAATCGGATAAACGGTGAATTAGTTATGAATTTTTGAAGTTTCAGCTCAGACAAACTTATTTTGGGCTTCAGTGTCGACTCTGACACGTTCTTCAATAAAAAACTGGTATTGATCGGTGCATAATTTGGTCTCGACTTTTGAAGCAAAGTTGTAGATCTATGAGTCAGGGACCTTGTGTAAAAGTATGAGCCCAATCCGATAAAAATTGACCGAGTTATGAATTTTCGAAGTTTCGGCTCAGATGAAATAATATTCAGCATTCAGGATTTTCAGCGTGTCACGCACTCTGAGCAAAAAACGAAGGCCTTTTGAATACCGTTTGAACTCAATACCTTCTGTGAAAATGTAGCCAACTCAATTTGTGAAATTTTGGCGCCGGAACCAGCTCGATACGATGAAAATCGACCAAGTTATGATTTTTTGAACATGACGCCAATAAACTTCTGTCACAAATTTTCTGCACGAAAATACTTGATAAATCCACATTTTTGAAGACCTTCTGATCGAAATTGGCTTCCAGCCGTGAGAGATGAAAACGTAGATAATGTCAAGACGGAATTTTGGCCACCGGAACGGGTTCAAAACGAGTCACGATCTTCAAGTTATGAATTTTTTAGCGCGTAAAAACTGCACTTTCAGCACACTTTTTCACCATATTTCTTCGAGAAAACTCACACATTCGGATACCTTCTTTAAAGAATTGACTCTTGAGCCGAACCTGAATTTGAGAATATGTTACCAGAGATATCTTGATGAAAGAACACCTGAATATAACGCGCCGGGTTGGACTTGTGAATTTTCTTGAAATGTTTTGAGAAATATGGGAGGGCAAATTTTGGGGTACAACACCTACTATCCAGGCTTTCATCTCGAAGTAACCCTACTATCCAGGTTCCTTCCCATAGCCCTACTATACAGGCTTTCATCTTAAAGTAACCCTACTATCCAGGTTCCTTCCCATAAGCCCTACTATCCAAGCTTTCATCTCGAAGTAACCCTACTATCCAGGTTCCTTCCCATAGCCCTACTATCCAGGCTTTCATCTCGAAGTAACCCTAATATCCAGGTTCCTTCTCATAGCCATACTATCCAAGCTTTCGTCTCGAAGTAACCCTACTATCCAGATTCCTTCCCATAAGCCCTACTATCCTGGCTTTCATCTCGAAGTAACCCTACTATCCAGGTTCTTTCCCATAGCCCTACTATCTAGGGTTTCATCTCGAAGTAACCCTACTATCCAGGTTCTTTCGCATAAGCCCTACTATCCAGGCTTTCATCTCGAAGTAACCCTACTATCCAGGTTCCTTCCCATAAGCCCTATTATCCTGGATTTCATCTCGAAGTAACCCTACTATCCAGGTTCCTTCCCATATCCCTACTATCCAGGCTTTCATCTCTAAGTAACCCTACTATCCAGGTTCCTTCTTATAGCCTTACTCTCCAGGCTTTCATCTCTAAGTAACTCTACCATCCAGGTTCCTTCTCATAGCCATACTATCCAGGATTTAATCTCGAAGTAACCCTAATATCCAGGTTCCTTTTTATAGCCCCACTATCCAGGCTTTCATCTCGAAGTAACCCTACTATCTAGGTTCCTTCTCATAGCCGTACTATCCAGGATTTCATCTCGAATTAACCCTACTATCTAGGTTCCTTCTTATAGCCCTACTATTTAAGCTTTCATCTCGAAGTAACCCTACTATCCAGGTTCCTTCTCATAGCCCTAATATCCAGGCTTTCATCTCATAACCCTACTACCCAGGCTTTCATTTCAAAGTAACCTTACTATCCAGGTTCCTTCTCTATTATCTCCAGACAACAGTTTACAACACTGTAAGACCTGGACTCGACCAGATACAATTGGTTTCACATTTCCCTAGTAAGTCACTATGCAGCCTAGACCCTGACCATATATGCAATTTACTTCCACCTCCTCAATCAAGAGTTAATTCCCCAATAGAGTAGCAGACAACCGAAGCTCCTAGCCTCTATTTCCCAAGACATAAATCAACATTCCCCAGTGAAGTTCTCCTCAACGGCAGTTACAGAAATTCTCGTAAAGGAATCTCTTATACAACCAATACCTTTTCTGGATGACATCTTTAAGCCCATCTCCGACGATTCTCCATCGACTTCCAAATGGCATATGTAAGCCCATTCCCGATATCACCAATCAGTATTACTTCATGCGAGTGCAAATTTCTGGGCACTCTAGTGTTCAATCATCTTCCACCTTCAGATCACGAAAGGCAGACCAGCCAATCTACATCCTCAGGCTTAAGAAGATTGAACAGGGGCAGCTGTTGTACCCCAAAAGTTTCCCTCTCCTTTCACTCAAAGGCATGCCTCTAGAGGTCCTCAACTGCTCAAGTTTGACTAAGGGTTTACCAGACAAACTCTCTCCTAAAGCAATGAATCTCCAATTAGGGTTTCCACTTTCATCAAGATGGGTGAGCTCCAATGGCCTCAAATATTTTCCATGGTCTTAATATGTTCTCAAGACCATCCATGTCAAGTTTCATGCCTTGCACAAGAAGTTTGCTCAGTCAACTGGTCAAATGCCTAAAAATCAATTGTACTAGGTCAAAAGTCAACTGTGACCCACATACAATCAAACTTCAAGATTTTTGGTCAACATCAACATTTTGAAGTAATATCCATCATTTGATCAAGGGTTGATCATGATTCCTTAAGAAATGTCCCAAATTCATCAAAACTCAAAAGTTGCTAAATTAGGGTTTCTATAGGAAAAGTCAACAAAACTTTGACCAAGCATAACTTTCTCATACTTTATCATAAATTTCCCATCAAAGGCTCATTTTGAATAGGGTTCAACTCCCTACAACTCATCTTCATCACTTAAGTTCAAGAAATGCACTCATGAAAAGATATAAATTCAGACATTATAGGTCTTTTTCAAAAGTCAACAAAAACACCTTTTGGGTCAAAGCTTCTTACATGAACATGGAAGATCCTATTAAGATGAAACCAAAAGGGTAGTTTAAGGGACATCCTAAGCTTTCCAAAAAGTCCAACAAAACCCTCTTAGGGTAAAAATTGTAGGAGATATGCATTGTCAAAGTTGGCCATTTTTGGAAATTTGCACAAAGTCAACAATGCCCAAAATTGTATTTTTTTTCCAAATGGACCCAACTTTTCAAGATTGAATCTCATTCCTAACATGGTCCACGACCCATAATCCCATGCCTTATTTATTTATTTAATTTATTTTGATTTTATTTATTTAAAATTCAAATAAAATCAAAATAAATAAAATTAATGGGATGAGATTTGTTTGCATTGAATTAGAGATCATGCTTGCTGTCACAAAGCCAAACAAAATCGTGCAAAAAAAAACAAGCGGAAATCTCCTAGTTTGGAATGTTTGGAAGCAATTTTCAAAAGTTATCAAATTTTGGGATTTTTCTAAACTTAGCACCCTAATTTGATTCACATACTTATACACAAGTATTCTCAACCCTAAGGATAAGATTTCATACGTGCAGGATCCAAACAAAGTTCCAAATTTTCAAAGAAAAGTGCAGATCGAAACTTTCTCTACAGACCAATTCAAGCAATTTCAAAGCCAGCAATCCGTTCCTGGACGTGTTCTGAAGCTATTCCAATCATTCCCAAGTCACAAAACATCCAGAATCGTAAGATACAGGATTCAGTTCTCTAACTATTTTTTATTTTCGATTACGCGCATACATGTACTTTCAATGAAAATTAACCATGTATTCTTGTTTATCATAAGGTTGTGATGCTCTCTATATTGTTTGATTGCGTTTTAGGTACAGGAATCGCAATTTGCCATTCTTAGGGTTTCTAAACTCGTTTTATGGCTTCCTGATACAGGAAAAATTAGGGTTAGACATGGGTACCATGGTGTTCAGGGCTTCAAGCCCAGTTGATTCATGGTCTCCATTAGAATTTATATTGCTTGTATTTAATTTTCGAATAACACATGGTTATAGCTACAGACATCGTCCATAGGTAAGAGTTCAGACCTAAAACGACAGTTCTGAGGAGGAAGATGATCACGTGGCAGTCACACACTGGCGGGTTTGAATCTTGGCGTGTTTTCTAGGCATAATGTGTTTTTTTAATTTATGTTTTATTTGTTTATTATGTTAACAACTAACCATCCCAGCACATATGGCAAAGGCGTAGGCTGGTGAACCAAGAGGTTCTGGGTTCGATCCCAGAATCCTATGTTTTCATATTTTTTGATTTTTTTGTCCCAGATCCAATACATCTCCCTGCCAGGCAACTACCATGCATCTCCTGATGTCACCCATCAGATTACTACAAGGTCAGATCCAGCTCCCTGCAAGCATGTCCCCATGGTGCACCCTTAGGCCTACTCAACATTGGATCTCACGCATGCAACTGTGCTTGTACAAGTCTGGGCTTAGTAAATTGCCACTCACACCCCCAGGCTGGAAACAATACCAAGACCAATTTATTTATTTTTTAATTTCTTCTGTTTTAATTATTTGTTTAATTATTTTTACAAAACAAAATTATTTTTTTATTAAATCAAAAAATCACAAAAACATTAAAATCATATTTTTTTTTATATAAAATATTTTATTTCGTTAATTAATTAGAATAAAGCTTCTCAAATGAGCTTTTGTTTTGATGAAGACAAACCATGATTGGAAAAGAAGGCAAAGATTTATGATCAAGCTCAAAGCATCTAAGGACAAAATCTTCAGTTCAAAGCTCTCAACAACTTTCAAGGTATAATGATATTATTTACTTTGATCTTAAGATATAGATTCTTAATGATGAAAAAGAAATGTTTAAAAATCATTACTCAAGTTTTTCAAAGTTAAAATTCATTTTTCACTTGAGTGCAATCAATTTGCATATTAGTGCAATCGATTGCATGCTTCAATTTTTCAGATCTTTTGCTTCTGTTTCTCTGTGCAATCAATTTACATTTCTTGTCCAATCGATTGCATACTTAAAATTTTCAAAACATTTGCTTATGTTTCTCAGTGCAATCGATTTACATTACTTATGCAATCGATTACACTCACTTACTTTTTGCTACTGACTTCACATGCAATCAATTTACATTGCTAGTGCAATCGATTGCACACTTAAAACTTTTGAAAATATAGTTGTTGAAACCTTGTGCAATCGATTTACACAAAGGGTGCAATCGATTGCATGCTGCACGATTTTGAAAAATAGCAGCTTTTCACATGCATGTTCATCATACCTTTTCATTGAAACCTTTCACTCAATCTTGGAATTTGTTCATGATTCATTTTCATAACTTCATGATGTTTCAAAAGGGTGTTATGAACATATAAATATTCATTTTCAAAATCATTTTCAACACCTCTTCCATAAATATTTTCTGAATTTTCAAAATACAAACTCAAGCATTCCTTCACTTTCATGCATAAGTTTTCTGCATATTTTCATACATTATTAAACAGAAAACTTTGAGCAATTATATCTTGAGTCATTGTACAATTATATTATTGGAAGAGAAGATCATTCATTGTTAAATCACTCTAAGTGATCAATACTACTCAACTCACTCAAACTCAAATATTGATAGTTACTTACTTATTTTTCCAGGATTATTGGAAATAAGTTGAAGTGTTTTTGAAATATTGTCTTTCCAAAATTGTTGGATACAAGTGTAGTCACTTTGAGAGGATTGTTCTCATAGTTGACATAGTCAAAATCCAAGAGGATCGTTCTTGGTCTAAGAGTATTGTTCTTGGATTTTTGGTAGTTCTTGTTTAAGTTTGCCACAATAAGGAAATCTCTTTCATGTTGAAAGGGGACTGGAGTACTCTCGGACTGTAAGGGGAACCAGGATAAATCGCCCGTGTCTCTTTATTTTTCTGCACTTTGAGCTTTCCTAATATCACCATTAACCAGAAACATAATATCCATCATCACTAAAACCAGAATATTTTAAAGTACCTAATTCACCCCCCTCTTAGGCGCACTTCGTACTTACAATTGCCACTAGAGCAGGTTATAGGTAACCTGTTCCTAAAAGATCCAGAATGGCTTCCGCAAATCAAAATCCCATTTTTAGAGATGGTGGTAGTAACAACAAGCCTCCTTTATTTTGTGGTGAATATTTTGACTTCTGGAAAATATGCATGAAGGCACATCTAGAAGCACAAGGAGAAGAAATAAGGGGTGCCGTCGAAAATGGTCCATTTATCCCTATAACAGTAATCAATGGTGTTGGCTCATCAAAGCCTAAAACTGCATGGGACGATGATGATAAGAAGAAAGTTCTCTATGATAAAAAGGCAATAAACCTTCTTCAAGGTGCACTTAGCATGGATGAATTCTTCCGTGTCTCGACATGCAAGACAACAAAAGAAATATGGGATACCTTGGTACAAACTCATGAAGGAACGATTGAAGTAAAAAGATCAAGACTAAATACCCTGAGTCAAGAATACGAACTATTTCGAATGCAGACCGGAGAAACCATTCTTGACTTACAAAAGAGATTTGTGCACTTGACAAATCATCTAAGTGCTCTTGGTAAAACTTTGACGAATGATGAACTAAATCTGAAAGTACTTAGGTCCTTAACTAGGGAATGGAAACCAAAGGTAACAGCAATTTCAGAAAAGAAAAGTCTCTCCTCCATGAAGTCCACAACATTGTTTCAAAAACTTCAAGAATATGAAACGGAACTCGGAAGACTTGAAAAGCATGAAAATCAAGAGAAGAAATCCAAGAATATTGCTTTGAAGATAGATTCCAAGGAAGTTGAAAAGGAAGACAATCCGGAAGAAGATGAAAATTACATGCTTCTTGTTAAAAGGCTTGGTAAGTTCTTTGGTAGAAATGACAAGCCCTTTTCTCATTAAAAAGGAAAGAAACAATTTAAGAAAAACGAAGCTTCCACATCAACACAAGAAATCGCATGTTATGAATGTGGTAAGCAAGGTCATATCAAGACGGATTGTCCAAAACTCTCCAAGAAAGGTGGCTTCAAAAGCAAAAAGGGATTCAATAACAAAAAGGCTTATGTTGCATGGGAGGATAATGAAATAAGTTCCTCATCCGATTCCGATAGTGATGAAAGTGCAAATCTAGCATTGATGGCCTCACACCATTCTGATGATGAAGACAATGAGGTTAGTAATGAATTTTCTCTTTTTTATAGTGATGCACAAGGTGCTATAGATGAACTATTGAATGAATGCAAAATTCTGTATAAAACTATTTCATCACAAAAGAAACAAATTTCATCCTTAGAAGAAAAATGTGATTCTATGGAAAAAGATTTCAAAGAAGAAAAACAAAAATCAAGTGATGAACAAAAACAAAATTTTGTATGCAATGAATCACTCTCTTTCCAAATTGTCCAATTAAAAAGAGTCATTGAAAGATATTAAAAAGGCCAAATTAGATTGGAAGGTGTTCTTAGCCAACAAAGATACTCCAATGATAAAAGTGGACTTGGATATTCAACGTTTTCAAAACCAAGTTCTAACAAAACTATCTTTGTTAAGGCTAGTGATTAATCATCCAAAGAGAAGGTGAGCAAACCTAAAATAGTTTGTTACTATCCTAAAAAGAAAACATTTCCTAAGAAGAAATCTTATCCTTCTAGATATAGAAGTAACTTTGAACCTACTTGTTTTTATTATGGCATTAAAGGACATACACCTAATGCTTGCTATGTTAGAAACTTCAGTGTGGCAAGTGGCCATTATGTGTGGGTAAAGAAAGACACTAATTATGAAGGACCCAAAGCAACTTGGGTACCTAACAAAACCTAATTTGTTTTGTAGGTATGCTTGAACACCACATGCAATCTTTAGTATCTTGATAGTGGTTGTTCAAAGCATATGACAGGAGACATAAACCAATTTTCAAATCTAGTGTTAAAGGCCAAGGGTTTTGTCACTTATGGAGACAATAATAAGGGAAGAATCCTAGGCAAAGGCAAAGTTGGTGCTCCACCTTTCACATCCATTGAAGATGTTCTTTATTTTTAAGGACTAAAGCACAATCTTCTTAGTATTAGCCAACTTTGTGACAAAGGCTTCAAGATCAAGTTCACCAAGGATGAATGCTTGATAGAAGACAAAATCACTCATGAGGTTATACTTAAAGGTAAAAGAATCAATAATATATTCATGATTTCCCTTGATGATCCATCTTTGAAGGTTAAATGTCTCATGGCGAACAACGATGATTCATGGCTGTGGCACAAAAGAATTGCTCATATTCACATGGAACACTTGAATAAATTAATCAGCATGATCTTGTCATTGGATTTCCTAAGAGAAATTTCGTCAAAGATAGACTATGTGATGCTTGTCAAAAAGGGAAACAAACAAAATCAATTTTAAAATCTAAGAATGTGGTATTCACTACAAGGACACTACAATTGTTACATATGGACTTATTTGGTCCATCAAGAACAAGGAGTTTCAGAGGTAATGTATATGCTTTGGTTATTGTTGACGATTTCTCTAGATATACTTGGACATTCTTTTTAGTGCAGAAAAGTGATGCATTCAAGGCGTTCAAGAAGTATGCTAAACAAATTCAGAATGAGAAGTCTCTAATAATTGCCTCCATAAGAAGTGCCCATGGCGGAGAATTTCAAAATGCTCTATTTGAAGAATTCTATGGAGAACATGGAATATCTCACAACTTCTCGGCACCAAGGACTCCTCAACAAAATGGAGTGGTAGAAAGAAAGAATAGGTCTTTTGTGGAACTTGCTAGAACAATGCTTAGCGATTCAAACCTTCCAAAATACTTTTGGGCGGATGCGGTGAGCACGGCATGTTTTGTTAGCAATAGAGTTAACATAAGACCGATCTTAAAGAAAACTCTATATGAACTCTTCAAAGGGAGGAAACCAAACATTTCTTTCTTTCACATCTTCGAATGCAAATTCTTTGTCTTAAACAATGACAAAGATAACCTTGGTAAGTTTGATGAAAAATCCGATGAAGGTATTTTTCTTGGTTACTCTCTTTCTAGTAAAGCATATAGAATATACAACAAAAGAACTTTGACAATTGAAGAATCAATGCATGATTCTTTTGATAAAACTAACCCCTCCAAGGAGGATAATATTGTTTGTGATATTGATGATGATGAAATACTAGAAGGTCCTCAAGAAAATTCTTCCAAAGATCACCCCATTCAACACGAAGAATCACCTCAACAAGAATCAAATCTCAATGATCTACCAAAAGAATGGAGAACTCATAGATATCATTCTATCGATAAAGTAATTGGTGATATATGTCAACAAGATTAAATCTCAAGGATGCTTGCCTAAACATGATGTTTGTCTCTCAAATTGAACCTTCCAAAGTTGATGAAGCCTTAGGCGATGATCAATGGATTATCGCTTTGCAAGAAGAATTTAATCAATTTGAAAGGAATCAAGTTTGGGAACTTGTCCTTAGGCCAAGCAACAAACACATTATTGGAACAAGATGGGTGTTCAAAAAAAACTTGACGAGAATGGAATAATTGTTCATAACAAAGCAAGATTGGTAGCACAAGGCTACAATCAAGAAGAAGGAATAGACTTTGAATAAACTTTCGCTCCGGTTGCAAGGTTAGAAGCTATTCGTCTCTTACTTGCCTATGCTTGTTCATTAAATTTTCAGCTTTTCCAAATGGATGCCAAAAGCGCATTCTTGAATGGATATATCACTGAAGAAGTCTATGTTAAGCAACCCACAGGGTTCGAAGATTTCAATAATCCATCTCATGTATTTAAATTGAGAAAAGCTCTCTATGAATTGAAACAAGCACCAAGGGCATGGTATGATCGTTTAAGCAACTTCTTATGCGAAAAAGGCTTCGAAAAGGGCAAAGTTGACAAGACTCTATTTATCAAGAAAATCAAAGACGACATTTGCTAGCACAAGTCTATGTTGATGACATCATTTTCGGTTCTTCAAATCAAGAAATGTGTGAAGAATTTTCAGCAATGATGCAAGGAGAATTTTAAATGTCCATGATGGGTAAAATGAACTATTTTCTTGGACTTCAAATCAAACAACTAAAAGATGGCATCTTCATCAACCAATCCAAATATTGCAAGGAACTCTTGAAAAGATTTGACATGGATAACTGTAAAGCAATGTCTACACCAATGGGTTCTGGTTGATATGTTGATCAAGATGAATTAGGTGTTTCCATCGACATCACTAAGTATCGAGGTATGATTGGCTCCTTATTGTATTTGACGGCAAGCCGTCCTGACATAATGTTTAGTGTTTGTCTCTGTGCTCGCTTTCAACTAATCCAAAGGAATCTCATCTCACGGTGGTAAAGAGGATCATGATGTATCTCAAAGGAACAACGAATGTCGGATTGTGGTATCCTAAAGGTAGTGTTTGCAACTTAGTTGGTTATCCTGATGCGGATTATGCAGGTTGTAAAACGGATAGAAAAAGCACAAGTGGTACTTGTCACATCCTTGGTAATGCATTAGTATCATGGGCCTGAAAGAAACAAGCATGCGTTGCTCTTAGCACGGCCGAATCTTAATATATTATAGCGGGTAATAGTTGCGCTCAAATTTTGTGGCTAAAACAACAACTTCGTGACTACGGGCTCGATCTAGGGTGCATTCCTCTATGGTGCGACAACACAAGTGCAATTAACATTACGAAGAATCCCTTCATGCATTCAAGAACTAAACACATATACATACGACATCATTTCCTCTGTGATCATTTTCTTCAAGGAGATGTCGAGGTAACCTTTGTAGATACTCATAATCAGCTTGCCAATATCTTCACTAAACCTTTGGCAAGAGAACCATTCTACAAGGTTCAACAAGAGCTTGGCATACTTGACGAACACGGCTTATAAGGTGCCTTCTATCCTTGTTATGATTTTACATATGTTTATACATGCTATATGTGAATATATGTTATGTGGTATTTTTTTTTTAAGAAAAATTTGGTTTTGGACATTTTTTGATGCAAATCCATTGCACAAAGAGTGTAAATCGATTGCTCCCTGAATATTTTCAATTCTGACCTTTCTGTTTCAAGTGAAAATCGATTGCACCATAAATGCAAATTGTTTGCACTCTGTGTGTTTCAGTTTTATTTTGGTTCTGTTTAATGTGCATATCGACTACACCTGAAATGTAAATCGATTGCACCTACTGCAACTTGCTTTTATGACTGAAAATTGTGTTGGTCATAATTCCTCTCTCTCATACTCCCAAGCCAAATACACTTTAATACAATCCACTCATTCCTTATCTACCCAAATCATTTCCAAATCTCAGCTCACAAACACCTTTCTCTCTCACAAAACCTAAAATCCTCAAAACCCTAAACTCCATACCCATGGCTTCAAGACAAAAAAGAAAGGTGCCAGCTTCAGAAAAAGGAAAGAAAAAGGTTGATTCAACTTCTAATCCATTACTTTCATCTCTCACCAAAGAGCAAGAAGCCAGATTCACAAAATATTTTCAAAGGAAAATAATATCCAATCCCAAATATGGTATGCTATCCTCCTTTCCCCAAAAATTCTTCTCTTTTCAAAATGATTTAGCGGCTTATGGTCTAGAACCCTTAATTTCATTGTTCGGTCCATATTACCCGGATTTGGTAAGAATGTTTCTCAGCAATCTAACACCCCAAAAAGGAAAAATGGTGACATATGTGTTGGGTACTCGTATCTCTCTAACTCCTCGGGTTGTTGGTGAGATCCTTCATATTCCTTACAATGGAAGTTCTCTATATGACCCTGAAAACGAGATATGGGATGACTACCGGAAAAAGGATTTCTTTTACAGCATTGGGAGGTTAAGTGAAGCTGAATTTCGTGCCAAATGGATTCGTGGTCTAGACGGAGTAATTCCATCCAGAGACTCCTGGAGTGCAGGTAACTTCTATATAGAAGATCTCCTATATCATTAATTTATGGTCTATATTATGTTTCCAAGAGCTGGAAACCACTGCACTGTGTCTGACTTGGAAATGCAGCTAATTTATGCAAGAAATAAAGGGATAAGTGTAAACTGGTCAAGGCTTATAATGGTGCACATGCTGAGAGTCGATGCAAAATCTAAATTTCTTCCATATGCTTATTTTGTTACTTTAATTATGGAGGAATTTGGAGTGGATTTTGCTGGGTTTGAAAAAGTGAATATGGATCCAAATCTGAACAAGATCTTCATCAAGAATGTTGACTCCAGGATGAGCGTGCATTACAATCCGGAAACAAAAACCATCACTTACATTGGTGAAGATGTTGTTGGCGATGAAGGGAATGACCAAGAGGTCGAAGGCGGTGAAGTTGTGCCTCCTTCACCTACTGCTCCCTCTGGTCGAAGCAATCAAGAGCTTATGGATTACATGTCTCAACAATTTGCTTCCGTGAACACCAACATCAACAACCAGTGGAGTGCGATCAATGATTCTACTACAACCCAGATTAATGACTTCCGCACAAAAGTGAATCAGCAGTTTTCATACCTTTACTCTCATCTTCATATTCCACCATATGATCCAAAAATCCAGCTGCACCTCCTCAACACTACACAGAACCCCCACTTCAACAACAATTCCCGAATCAAGGCTCTTGGTCCTATAACCACCCGGACAAGCATCACCCTTGAAATTCTGGCTAACTCTATTTTCTGTCATGTCATTGTCTTGTTATTCAATGTTTTGTTTGTTAAAGTTTTTGTGTAATCGTTAAATAATTTGTGTTGCTTGTTTAATTCAAGTTTTCTCGATATATTGCTCTATTACTATTTGTTTTTTGCATCTTTCCCTTCTTTTTGATAATGTCAAAGGGGGAGAAAAATGTGGTACTTTATGTTTTTATTTTTCCTTGTCTTAATTTTTAAAGGTACTTTCCAACCAAGATGAAGAAATTCAAAGGATTCCAACCTTCTCATACATAGGGGGAGTTTTGCATCTTATGGGGAGAAGCTCTTTCCGGAAAGTACAACGCATAAAGCAAGATTGTTTGTCATCATCAAAAAGGGGGAGAATGTAAAATTAAGCTTCTCAAATGAGATTTTGTTTTGATGAAGACAAACCATGATTGACAAAGAAGGCAAAGATTTATGATCAAGCTCAAAGCATCTAAGGACAAAATCTTCAGTTCAAAGCTCTCAACAACTTTCAAGGTATAATGATATTATTTACTTTGATCTTAATATATAGATGCTCAAAGATGAAAAAAGAAATGTTTAAAAATCATTACTCAAGTTTTTCAAAGTTAAAATTCATTTTTCACTTGAGTGAAATCGATTTGCATATTAGTGCAATCGATTGCATGATTCAATTTTTCAGATCTTTTGCTTTTGTTTCTCTATGCAATCGATTTACATTGCTTGTGCAATCGATTGCATACTTAAAAATTTCAAAATGTTTGCTTCTGTTTCTCAGTGCAATTGATTTACATTGCTTGTGCAATCGATTGCACTCACTTACTTTTTGCTACTGACTTCACATGCAATCGATTTACATTGTTAGTGCAATTGATTGCACACTTAAAACTTTTGAAAATATAGTTGTTGAAACCTTGTGCAATTGATTTACACAAAGGGTGAAATCGATTGCATGCTGCACAATTTTGAAAAACAGGAGCTTTTCACATGCCTTTTCATCATACCTTTTCATTGAAACCTTTCACTCAATCTTGGCATTTGTTCATGATTTATTTTCAGAACTTCATGATGTTTCAAAAGGGTGTTATGAACATATAAATATTCATTTTCAAAATCATTTTCAACACCTCTTCCATAAATATTTTCTGAATTTTCAAAATACAAACTCAAGCATTCCTTCACTTTCATGCATAAGTTTTATGCACATTTTCATACATTATTAAACAGAAAACTTTGAGCAATTATATCTTGAGTCATTGTACAATAATATTATTGAAACAGAAGATTATTCATTGTTAAATCACTCTAAGTGATCAATACTACTCAACTCACTCAAACTCAAATATTGATAGTTACTTACTTATTTTTCTAGGATCGTTGGAAATAAGTTTAAGTGTTTTTGAAATCTTGTCTTTCCAAAATTGTTTGATACAAGTGTAGTCACTTTGAGAGGATTGTTCTCATAGTTTACATAGTGAAAATCCAAGAGGATTGTTCTTGGCTTTTTGGTAGTTCTTGTTTAAGTTTGCCACAATAAGGAAATCTCTTTCATGTTGAAAGGGGGCTGGAGTACTCTCGGACTGTGAGGGGAACCAGGATATATCGCCCGTGTCTCTTTATTTTTTTGCACTTTAAGCTTTCCTAATCTCACCATTAACCAGAAACATAATATCCATCATCACTAAAACAAGAATTTTTTAAAGTACCTAATTCACCCCCCTCTTAGGCGCACTTCGTACTTACAGGACCAATGTATTTCTTTTTTAATTTCTTTTGTTTTAATTATTTGTTTAATTATTTTTAAAAAAGAAAATTATTTTTTTATTAAATCAAAAAATCACAAAAACATTAAAATTATATTTTTTTATATAAAATATTTTATTTCATTAATTAATTAGGGAAATTTAAATTATTTTTTTCATAATTAAAATCTATTAGAAAATTAGGTTTAATGCATAAATACTTTATTTTATTAAATAAAAATACAAAACTATTTCCTTTAATTAATTAGATTCATTAGGATATTTAATTCTCGTGTTCTTCCTCGCGCACGTTTTACTTATTTATTTTTCCAATTATTGTAACTGCCAAAGGTTGTAATAGTTTTTTAATTAGGTTTTATTACTGTTTTTATTTATTATTTTCCCCCTATTTTGGCTATGTAACCCCCTCCCCGAACCCTTGTAATAGCTAGGTTTTTATTCTCGCACTTTACTTTCCGCTATTATTAACTGCTTAGACTAATAGGCTTGTATGGAAAGAATAACGATTAAAACGGTAGATAACCCTAAATGCGCAAGATGAAATTAACTGAAAAAACAAACACTTTCACATGCTCACTCCTAGGGTATATCCCTACTTCGGTTGCCTTCGGTAAATGGTCATGAAGTGTAGGGAATTTTAGTGGTCGCCCTCTAGTCCCAAAAGATAAAAAATGACCCATTCGAATGTTGCCTCAGAAACATCTTTAAGACTTTAGGGTAACTACTAAGGTTTCCTAACCATTGCTTTTGTGACCGTAATTGTCCTTTTTAATGTCCCTTAAACTCCAACGGTAGGGCTACCTACTCCTTAATAGTAGGATAGTGTTGTCTAAAGGAAACGAGAAAATGAACAGTCTTTTTCGAGTAGGTAGAAACTCTTAAGTACTTGCTCAAAACAACAAAAACTCTTTCACACAAACACTTTCAAAATAGTTTTTAAAAAACAACTTTGTCACACTCTTGAGGACAAATATAAGGGTTACCACGAAGTTAAACAAAAACTTTTCAAAACACACACAAGCAATTTCAAAATGAGTAAGTACCTAAGAGCCCAAGGAAAACCATGGATAGAAAGGGTTCTAACACCTTCCCTTTCTATAATCTCCCCCCGTACTCAGAAACATCTCGAAAAAAGGTTTTTTCTGTTCCTTTTCCTTTGTTGGATGAAATAAAAGTCGGTGGGGACTCTTGCTTACCGCGACATTTGCGAATACAAAACACAAACTAGTATTAACAGTCGGTTCTGCCACCGTATCACAATACCAAACGGAGAAGGTCCGTGCATAATAAGCTCAAAAAATTTTAGATACTTCGTCGATGATCTACCAAATTAATACTTAAGCACACAAGGATTGCATTAACGATCAATCATAAAACCATGGAAAAAGTAACAACAAAATGATATGAAGAGAATAATTGGAATGTTTGGTGTACGGATCAAGGGATTTTAATTAGGTTATGATTAACCAAGGGCTATACTTGATTAATCTCGTGAGAATAGGAGATCCTACTCTCAACCATGAGACCCTTTTGCATGGAACACTTGGTATATTGACCAAAGTGGTTGATTTGGGTTATGATTATTCAAAACTAGCAAAGGCTTCGATTAATCTCATGAGAATGGCCATGCCCATACTCAACTATAATACCCTTTAGGAAAGCTTGGTATATGGACCAAGAGGAGATAAATTTTCAATTATTAAGATAAGGACATAAAAAGTTAACTCAATGCACAAGATAAAAAAAATCAAACAAGCCCATACAAAGTGACTATATGCATGCTCCTAAAAAAGTGGGACTAGCGTGTCGCTAGTATTCTAAACGACCAATTGGGATAATCGATCAAATAGTTATCACTGTAGGCAAGCCCAGTATTAAGCTATGAATGTGTGCGAGTGTGCATTTGTTAGTGTATACCTACTCATTGATGAGGGACTCAAGAGGAGGTTATGTGTTCTAATTTAATGACATATGCATATTTAAACAATAACTAAAACACACAAAGAAATAAACCCTAAGCTATTACAACCATATGGGGATGGTGGTACAAATTTATGAATATGGATGAATCGAATAGAAAGTTCGATTAAAAATCTAAATAAACAAACAATATAACCCAATTGAAATTAATTTAAATAACTAATTAAACTATCCATTTAATAATAAAATCAATTAATAAAAATAATTAATAATATTAAAAATAATATTTTCAGTTTAACTAATTATTTAAAAAAAACATATATTTTTTTGTGTATTTTACTTTATTTAAGAAAATGAAATCATGATATTATTTTAAAGTCATATATATATATATATATATATATATATATATATATATATATATATATATATATATATATATATATATATATATATATATATATATATATATATATATATATATATATATATATATATATATATATATATATATATATATATATATATATATATATATATATATATATATATATATATATATATATATATATATATATATATATATATATATATATATATATATATATATATATATATATATATATCAGGGAAATGGGCATGATATTGAAGCAATCTGGGGGGTGCTAGAAACAGAGGTGTCAAAGGCCCAATCAACGCTCAATCTAGCGCGGGAGGCCCTGGAGGGAGCAGCGTGGGTGTGCGGATATAAAGTGCCTGATGTTGATGAGGAAGATCTGATGATGATCGGATGATAAAGAGGCAGGGTGCATGGTAAGATCTGGAAAAATGCTTGCATATAATCTAAAATTTTTATTAAACAGGTGGTGACAAGTGTCACAAACTGCATTAGTTCCCTAATCCATGGTTATTCAATAAAAACAAAAACAATTAATCAGATTAAACACATAAAAAAATAACCTTCTCTCTCTCAGTTTTAGTTTTCTCGCATCTCTTTCTATCCTTGTTCAAACAAAAATAGATAAACCACAAACAAAAAGCAGAAACATAGATCACACGTGGTGGTTGCTATGAAGGTCAACGATGGTGCTTATGAACTCCATAATGGTGATGATGAACATCGCAGTGCTGTCGGCACAGATCTCCTCCGGTTCTTATTTTTTTAAAATTATTCGCTTCATCTCTCTCTTCTGATTACTAATCTGGTACTGATTTTTGCATACTCCGAATGAAATCGAGTAGATCTTGAAGGGGATTTCAAAAACCCTAAGTGCCTCAGATGTGATTTTTGGTGTTTTTCTGGTGAGATTGTTCCGATTTTGTTACGAAATCTATTTCTCTTCCTTTTTGCCTTTGATTTCTAAAGGGTTTGTAGTTAGGATGATGATGAAAGAAATATGGTTTTTGTTGTTGTTCTTGTGCAGCTACTGTCTAGGGTTTGTGTACAGTGGTTTCTTCCTCTCTTATTCTTTGATTCTGAGCTCTCTGAAGGGTTTTATGGTTAGGAAAATGATGAAAATTTTTAGGGTTTTTTAATTTGTTGCTCGCTGTGATTTCAAATCTTTTTCTACGAATGATTTTTCATATTTCTGAAGGGCTGGTGGAAGGAAGATGATGATCTTAAAATTAGGGCTTGGATGGTTTTTTCCGTTTTCTATGTTGTTGTGAACAATTTCCCCTGGTTTTTCTTTTTTTTGAACCGTCTTCCCTCCGCTACTATATGTATTCTGTGTTCTGAAAAGAAAGGTTTTTTTTGGGGGGGGGGGGGGGGGGGAGATAGCATGAATTTCGAACATATTTTTTGCTCTTCTTTGTTGCTTGTTGGTACAGTTTTCTTTTTCTATTTTTGTGCAATGTTGTAGTGGGTTTTGGACTGCTATGTTTGGCATTTTGACAAGTTTTGGCTTATTGTTGCAGGCTGTTTTGTGCAGATTTTGGCTTATGTTGCAAGGCTGTTTTGGCACAGTTTTATTGATTTTGTTACTGCAGTAACTTGTCTCTTAAGTTTGTCTTATTGTGAACTAAACTTTTTTTGTGATTTGCAATAGGAATACTCTTGGGCCAACAATTTTACTTTAGAATATGATTTTGTTTGCAAGATAATGAGGCCTTTGTTGGGCTTTGGCATATGACTGAATTCAAACCCCCTATGTTCTGATTCCTTGCTCAACCCTAATGATGAAGCTAAAAAATAAAAATTTTAGTGTGAAAACTTGTTCTTATTTATGTTTTGATGATGATTGTTCTAACTAATCCTTGTTTGTTTTCCATGTGATGTTGATGGATGAGCTTGCAAGAGCATAGAGGAAGACTTGAAGAAGAAGTTATAGCAAGGCGTGAGAACAAGACGCTTGAAGATGGAGCAAGAAGATTGAAGAATAGTTCTCTTTTATTTGTAAATAAGAAACTTGTAACTTGTATTTCAAATTTGTAAATTTCCTTGTAAATTTCTCAAAATGTAATGAACATGGAACTTGGATGATCTTGTTTCTTGAAACTTGAATAATCCCTCTTTGTTGAATTTTTGAATGATGAATTTTTTAATGGAAATTGGATGAATCTTGAACCTTGGTTGGATCTGTGAATAATGGATGAACCAACGAATTTGAACAAACCATGTCTTCAATAAACTCAACTTCTTAATACATGGTTTGAATGATATTTGAATCAAATTCACCACTTTTCTTTAATTCACAAATTCAAACCACTTAAACACAAATCAAAGGACATACCCCTGTATCATGGTTGAATTTCCAATTCTCTATGCCTTGTTCTTGGAGAAACTGATGAATTCATATTCTTCTCACAAGTACCATAAAAACAAGAAATCTTGAATTTATGATCCAAAATTCTTAAGAGAAATATCAATATACAAGAAATCATGCTTTGACAAAATCTTTCCCATTTCATGGACTCCAACCAAGTAAAGTCTTGATTCCAAGGCTACACCGAATCTCGCTTTTAGAGAAGTCTCTAGAGGAAAATGGAAGTTGAAATAGGAAGTGAAGAATGCTCAGGATAGCCAAAGTATCAAAACCCTAAATCCGACAACATGAATGATGTAGAAACCAAATTAATCACACTTGAGTGAAATAAAATCTCCTAAGCATAAGGAAACCCTAATTTCTGACTAAACAATTTAGGAGATGGTATATGAGGAGCAAACCCTGATTTTTAATCACACCTAGGGAAATAAACCCTAATCCAAGATCTTGATGAATTTGAATGAGAAATGGCCTTGTACATGGATGAATAAGAAAATAATGATAACCATACTTAAAAACGTGATTCCACTGTCCACTGCCCAAGGAGGAACCAAGGGAATCAACTGTAGAATGTAGAAGTCTCAAACAAAAATTAAACCCTAGTTAGCACAACCACTGATGCTTTGAACCACTGCCTTATTAATTGAAGGAATGATGTGTGAATGACCTAATGCAAATGATGCAAATGAAATGCAAAGCCTAAGCCAGATAAAAGTGAAAAGGTAGGACAAATTTGGGGTATGATAGATGCCCCTATTTAATCGTCTTAAACCTGAAAGTGAGATTGGTGTCAAACTTTTGATCATTTAAGGTAGAAGAAGATTAAATACCAAGATCAGAAATTTATCCTGGAGAGATGGTGTAAGTGTTATTATTTATGATGTTTGTTGGGGATATAAAATTCATTTTCTGGTGTACTAGTTATGATGGATAAATGTGGTTGAGTAATGATAGCTTATAACGGGGTAACGATGCCAATATAAGGTTCTCAGGGAAGTGGGTGTTATAGTGATTGAAAAGATATGGTTGATGATGACGTGGTGACTGAAAGTAGGATTAATGACAACATGATAACTTAAAGACAATGGGTAAAATCGACGACAGTGGAGAATCTATCATGTAGGATTCGCGACCTAAAAAGAAAGGTAAAGACAATGGGTAAAATTGATGATGAAGGAGAATCCATCGTGTAGGATTTACGACCCAAAAGGACATTAATAGGGTAGGTATCAAGACAACCCGCGACCCACGCAATATGACAGGAGAGGGTAGGATCTCAGAATGATCTGCGACCCTAGAAATGAAAACATAAGGGTAAGATCTATGGACGACCTACAACCAAGAAAAGATAACACGAGGGTAAGATCTATGGACGACCTACGACCAAAGAAAATATAACATGAGGGTAAGATTTATGGACGACCTACGACCCAAGAAAAGATAACATGAGGGTAAGATATATGGATGACCTACGACCCAAGAAAGATAACATAAGGGTAAGATCTATGGACGACCTACAACCTAAGAAAAGATAACATGAGATTAAGATCTATGGGCGACCTATGACCCAAGAAAATATAACATAAGGGTAAGATCTATGGGCGACCTACGACCCAAGAAAAGATAACATGGGGGTAAGATCTATGGGCGACCTACGACCCAAGAAAAGATAACACGAGGGTAAGATCTATGGACAACCTACGACCTAAGAAAAGATAACATGAGGGTAAGATCTATGGACGACCTACGACCCAAGAAAAGATTGGCAAAGTGTATTGAGAGTTGGGAGTACAATGTACTGGTACCATGACTTATTTTGGTTTATAGTGTAATTACTAATGTCAACTGGGAATTATAATAATGGTATTCTCCGCGGGGATGTTTTACTGTTTTGAGGACTGATTTGGGCTTTTGTGAAAGGTACCAAATCTGGATTATGCTTCATTTGCATTTTGAATTGTATGGCATAATGATATATTTCAATGGATATGCTACGTGTTTGAGGATGCAATGTAATATGCAATGATGATTACTATATGCAGAGTGAAAATGATTTGGCTCATCGGGGTTCGTTTCCCATTGTCTTTGAGATACCAATATGGATTGGTGCTTGAAAACTCGAGAATTGATTTATAGCCTTGTTGGGGATTGAATGGTAGTCTTGCTGAGGAGGACTAGCTTGATATGACTTTCCATACATCCTATATTTCTTATGGATGGATGGGTAGAGACATGAATCTCTTCAAATGCCTCATGTTGCCTCAGTGTTGGAGAGTCAGGCTCGGTCTGACTTTTCTTACACCACGAACTACTTGTAGACTAGGAAATGGACATGAGTATCTTCAGATTCCCTGAGTTTACTTTATTGCTGGGGAGTTGCGTGATTAATCATCTGCAGGGAATGATGGTGATTTTAAGGATGTTTAACTGAGTCAAAGTGACCGTCATGATGCTTTGGCCTGATCATATTTATATGGATGATAGGAGTTTGCTTGAGCAGCTTCACAAGTGGGGATGAGGAATGCCCCTGTCTATAATGATCTCTAAAAGGATATCCTTTGAGTGGAAGGCTGGAAGATTCATGTCATAATAAGACACAAGGTGGCATGCCCCAATATATTAGGCCACGAAATAGACTGCCTCTGATCATGATTCTTGGAGAGATTTGTCGAGTCTCGACGTAACTGCCCCAGGTTGAATGAATTCCGAATGGGTTACTCGGCTTGATTGCCCCATATTTAAGTTTAAAGATATTTATCGACGTGATAGCCTCTGATTGATGGAAACTTGAGATTTATCGACGTGATAGCTTTTGATTGGGTATAGCTCGAATAGATTTATTTACGTGATAGCCTCTGATTTGACAGCTTTGAGGAAATGACCCAAAATAAGATCATTCTTTAAGATGATTTGGTTTTCGACAGATTTCCTATAGCAATTTGTCCTTTGGGATAATTAGGTTTCATTTGATGCTCATCATGCAAGCTTACTTGATGTTCAAGAACTCATTCACATGCAAAGAATGTTTTTCTAAGAATGATAATTCTAATGCAAATCCCATGCTTGTCTTGAAGTTAAAAAACTTTTATTGAAAAGATGTTGAAGTATCAACTTTTTTGTTTTTTTATGAAAAGGTGGTGTATTACCAACTCAAATTTTTAGCACATCTCCTAGGAGTCGAGTTACTGTATTCTCGTTACAGTATTGCTTTCGAATTAACTTGTGCTTCAGTTAGGACTCTTAAGGGTTGTAACGTGGCCTGGTTCACGGTTTTTAGAAAAAAAAGGATTTAAGGCTCAAAATTATTTGGTGCCCACCCATTCTCCATGATGTTCTTCATTCCTACATTCAATTAACTCGATACGAGAATTCATCTCTCGAGAAGGGAGTTTGTGGAGGTTAAGGAACCACATAGGTTTCTTGGACACGACAGTTACTAACTTTTTTATTCTTGGTGTCTGATCACTCAACTTTGCTCTTCGCTGAGGATTTTTATTTTGTAATCCTTTCTTTTCCCTAATTTTTTCCTGGACAATTTTTTATTTTGAAGTTGCATTCCAACGGGATGTCTTGACTTTTTACTAAGTCACTTGCTTTTCAAGTTTCAACTTAGTGGGGCTTTTTGTATCTTTCTTTTTGAACAAGTCGTTGATCTTTGTGTCATATTCAATTTGTTGGAAGTGGTTGTGACTGCCTGGGTCCTTGATAGATGAGGGATAATCATTATGGTAGTTTTCATCTATTGACCTCCTGATGTGCGAGAGATATCTATGGGGATATCGTTCTCTTTGATGCACACAACTGATAGATGAAGGATAGCCATTACAATTTTGATTTTCCCCAGCCTTTTGATGGATAACCATTGATGTATCCTTAAAGGTACACTCTTGATGAGTTCTGAACGCTCGATCGAATTAACTGAAATCTACCCGCCCCAGGGTTAAAATTGAGGGTTTTTCTGCATAAAAGAAACTCCTACTTCAAGGTTCGAAAGGGTTGACGAGGGTTTATCTCCCTTATATCTCCAGTGTTTGGGGATTTGAAATAATGCATGTACATTGTCAGCAGGGTTTTATTCAAAAGCATACCGTTTGAGATTCTAGGTGTCATATGTTAATCATCCTCCCTCAAGAGTTTTTTTCGTATTAACAAGAGTTGAGTATCAAAAGCAAGTAAAATAATAAAAACCTAAATGAGTGATACAAATGGATTAGTTAAAGACAATCATATTCAATGCATTGTGATTTAAAAAACAAACAGTTTTGCATACAAGAAAGTACTGAACAAAACAAGAAAGATTATAAATGATAATGCAAATGAAACTAGAAATTTCCATGTTGAGGAAGCTTCTTCAGGTTTGACTTATTTGGGGAGACACTCTTTGTAGTCTTGGAATCTGTATGAGTAGGGGACTTCAGTTTAGGCACAGACCACTAGGAGTGAATATGATTGCATTTGCATCAAGGAGGTCCTGGATGTTGTATTTCAATGCCCTATAATTCTCAATTTTGTGACCCGGGGTCCCTAAATGGAATTCACAATGAGCATTGGCATCATAACCCCGAGGGAAAGGATCAGGAGGAGGCATGAACTCTCTTATCTCAACTAATTTATAAGGAAGCATGAGAGGAAGTAGCTAAATGTAAGGCATAGGAATTGTGTCCAACATTCTTTCTGGCTTTATTTACTTCTGTTGTTTCTTCTAAGAGTAATTTTGTCGTTGACATTGATTCGGGAACTAATTATGTGTTGGCACTTGATTCCTATGACTTGGATGAGGTATAGGCAATGGATGCGAGTGGGGAGGTTTTGGAACCCAAGGTTGCACAGGATAGACATGAGGTAAATCCTGATCTGAAGTGAGACTTGGTTGATAGGAAGAATTGATCATTTCTGATGCAGCATTGGTGCATGACTGCCTTCCTTTTTTAACAGTGTTTGTAGGACTTCCGTCATTAGTCCTATTTGAGTCTTCATTTGTTTGGATTCTGCTTTCAATAATTCATGTTCACGTAGAGGTTCCTCCCTATTTTTAGACCCTCCAATAGTAGAAGAGGAGGGAACGATGGAAATATAAAGTTTAGCAACATTCTGCCTGAGTTCCTCTTGTCCTTGAATAACAACATGGAGATTCTCGAGAATCGGATTCATCCTTTCACCCATAATGTCCATGTCCCAATGGAGATCATTCTGATTCTGTTCCAAGAGATCCATAAGTCTTTGTTGGTTGCTTCTTGTTTTTCACTGATGTCTTCTGATTGAAAAGGGACCCCAATAGGTTTTTGTTGTGAATAATGAATGCATGATAATATGAATACATGTTTCATCTTCATTTCGAGGAAATCCAAAGACTCGTATATCCATAAGTATCTTTTAACAATTTTTATTTTTGAAGAGCTCAACCAACGAGACTTATCTTTGGAATTCCATAGATATGAGATGCATATACATGATGGTATGATGTCATGGTATTCTATGGCATGGGATCTCAGTTCCATATATTCTGGATAACCACTATATAGTCCCTTGCATAAACTGAAAGTAACAGGATCAAAGGTCCAACGTCACAAGCATGAAGTCAAGGTAACCACCCGTAAGGTATGTACTAAGGGTTTATCACCTGCCGAACAAGGTTCTAGGGAAATATCAGAGTCTATTCTCTTCTTTTGGATATTACCAGCGCCCTAATTACTCGGTAATTAGTAATATTCGCAGGAAAAAATCGTCTGAGTGTAGCATCGAGTGATAACTACTTCCAGAGTACTATGTCTTAGTCTCCGCACTACACCTAAAAAGGCCAGATGGGTTAATGGTTCTACGACTCTCAGCTTCTCTGGCTCCCAGGTTGAAAGCAACAATGTCTACCCGATTACTCGGTAAACAAATACTACAGTCAAAGGGACCTCCATTGAGTGAGGGATCTCATGTCTCCTTCTTCGGGATTACTCGCTCAAAGTTAACATGACTATACCGTCCGTCCTAATCCTAAATGTAACCCCAAGTCCGGGTATAAGACTTATCAAATGAAGTCACCCACCCCAACATCACAGAAGATACATTATATCTAGAATAGGTGAGTAGCAATATACAAAAGAAAGCAATAAAGCAATAAAGCAGTAAAGAAATAAAGCAGTATAGAAAATAAAGTAAATAAATAAACACCTAAAGAAGCAAACAAATAAAACTAGGATTAACTTGCATTAGTCCCCAGCAGAGTCGCCAGCTGAAGCGACCGACAAAAAACACAGAGCCGCCACCGAACTTTATTTATCCCGAAGGAAGGGGAAATGTCGAGAAAATCTCAAGAGGATCGATAAGATGGTCTTGCAACCAAAAGAGAGGGTACGAAAGTAGATTATGTGAGGGGAAGGTATTAACACCCCTCACATTCATTGTAGACAACACGATTCATTTCAATTGTTTGTTTCTAAGGGCGTGTCTATCTAAAACTATATTTGCTAAGGGAAATGAAATGGTTTTTATTAGTGCATTCGTGAGGGTCTCACAACCCTTTTCCTACGTATCCGTGAAGGAATCAGAACACCATAGTTCTTCTAGAAAATGTTGGTTTATTGGTGTTTTTTAGTGGGTGACATTAACGCACACATTCTAGCAATAGGCACGTCCAATATCGCGGTAGAACAGAGATAACATGCCCTTTTGAAGAAGATTTTTAATATGTTGAGTTTTTTTGTTAAGTATGAAATGGTTTTGAATAATGATTAAGTGTTTTTGGATTTTTGAATAAGGAAAGAAGTTTTTGTTTTAGATTAGGGAATATGCAATTCAAAAGAAAAAGTCTAAGGGAGACTAACCTAATTCTAGCCCTAATGTTATCATACAATGATGGCCCTAAGGTTAACTTTGAAAAGGAAAATTCTATCTAAGTTAGCATGCATGGATACAAACCTATTGTCTAATTAATTCACATCTTGAAGAAGATGAAACTAACATCCTAAGGGAGCATGTTATTCAAAGAAGAAAAAAGAAAGTAAGCATCAAACAATAGGAGACAATGTGTTTGTGAAGAGTGATCATGCATAGTGAGGAGTGAAGTGTCAAATAATGTACAAAGATCATGCAATAGAGGTTTAGGGCTCATGGTGCAAAACAAGTTTAAGACAAGTAAGGTAATGATCAAGATTGATTAAAAAGTGATGCAAGAATGAGAAATAAAAAGAGTTATAATGATACCAAATGGAGAAGGTTCGTGCGCAATAAGCTCAAAAAGTTATGGATACTTCACCGATGATCTACCAAATTAATACTCAAGCGCACAAGGATCGCGTTAATGATCAATCGTAAACCATGGAAAAAGTAACAAAAAAATGATTAATATCATTAAAAGAATAGTTGGAATGCTTGGTGTACGGATCAAGGGAGTTTAATCGGTTATGATTAACCAAGGACTATACTTAATTAATCTCGTGAGAATGGGTGATCCTACTCTCAACCATGAAACCCTTTTGCATGGAACACTTGGTATATGGACCAAAGTAGTTGATTCAGTTTATGATTAATCAAAATCAGTGAAGGCTTCGATTAATATCGTGAGAATGGCCATGCCCATACTCAACTTTGAAGCCCTTTAAGAAAGCTTGGTATATGAACCAAAAGGAGTTAAATTTTCAATTTTTGAGATAACAAGATAAAAAGTTAACTCAACGCACAAGATAAAAAAATCAAACAAGCATATACAAGGTGGCTATATGCATGCTCCTAAAAAAGTGGGACTAGCGTGTCGCTAGTATTCTAAACGACCAATTGGGATAATCGATCTAATAGTTGTCACTGTAGGAAAGCCCCGGACCAAGCTATAAATGTGAGCGAGTATGCATTTGTAAGTGTATACCTGCTCATTGATGAGGGGCCCAAGAGGAGGCCATGTGTTCTAACTGAATGACATATACATATTTAAACAATAACTAAAACATACAAAGAAATAAATCCTAAGCTATTACAACCATATGGGGATGGGGTACAAATTTATGAATGGGGATGAATCGAATCAAAAGTTCGATTAAAAACCTAAATAAACAAAAAATACAACCCAATTGAAATTAATTTAAATAACTAATTAAACTATTCATTTAATAATAAATATAATTAATCAAAATAATTCATAATATTAAAATAATATTTTCAGTTTAATTAATTATTTAAAACAACATATATGTTTTGTGTATTTCATTTTATTTAAGAAAAGGAAATCAAGATAGTATTTAAAAGTGATATATATATATATATATATTATATATATATATATATATATATATATATATATATATATATATATATATATATATATATATATATATATATATATATATATATATATATATATATATATATATATATATATATATATATATATATATATATATATATATATATATATTATATATATATATATATATATATATATATATATATATATATATATATATATATATATATATATATATATATATATATATATATATATTATATATATATATATATATATATATATATATATAAAAGGGAGATGGGCTTGATATTGAAATAATCTGGGGTGCTTGAAACAGAGGTGTCCAAGGCCCAACAAACATCAACGCTTAATCCAGCGTGGAAGGCCCTGGAAGATGCAGCGTGGGTGTGCGGATACAGAGCGCCTGATGTTGATGAGGAAGATCTGATGATGATCAGATGATAACGAGGCAGGGTGCATGGTAAGATTTGGAAAAATGCTTGCATAGAATCTGAAAATTTAATTAAACACGTGGTGACAAGTGTAACCACTACATTAGTTCCTTAATCCATGATTATTCAAAAAAACAAAAACAATTAATCAGCTTAAACACATTAAAAAAACCCTCTCTCTCTCTCTCAGTCTTAGTTTTTTCACATCTCTCTCTACCCTTGTTCAAACAAAAACAGATAAACCACGAACAAAAAGCAGAAACACAGGTCACACGCGATGGTAGCTATGAAGGTCAGCAATGGTGCTTATGAACTCCACGATGACAATGTTGAACATCACAGAGGCACTGCCACAAATCTCCTCTGATTATTAATTTTTTAACATCATTCTCTTCGTCTCTCGCTTCTGATTACTAATCTTGTACTAATTTTTACAGAGTTCGAACGAATCGAGTAGATCTTGAAGGGGGTTTCGGAAACCCTAAGTGCCTCAGATGCGACTTCTGGTGTTTTCGGGTGATATTGTTCTAATTTTGTTACGAAATCTCTTTCTCTTCCTTCTTGTCTTTGATTTTTGAAGGGTTTGTAATTAGGAGGATGATGAACGAAATAGGGGTTTTGTTGTTGTTCTTGCGTAGATACCGTCTAGGGTTTGTGAACAGTGGTTTCTTCCTCTCTTATTCTTTGCTTTTGATCTCTCTGAAGGGTTTTATGTTTAGGAAAATGATGAAATTTTCTACGGTTTTCGTTTTGTTGCTCGCTATGATATCAGATCTTTTTCTATGAAAGATTTTTCATATTTCTAAAGGGTTGCTGGAAGGAAGATGATAATCTTCAAATTAGAATTTGGATGGTGTTTTCTGTTTTATGTGTTGTTGTGAACAGTTGCCCCCTGGTTTTTTTTCCGAACCGTCTTCCCTCCCCAACTATATGTATTCTGTGTTCTGAAAAGAAAGGGTTTTAGGGGAAAAAGATAGCAATAATTTTTGAACATATTTGTAGCTCTTCTTTGTTGCTTTTTGATACAGTTTGCTTTTTCTATTTTTGTGCAATGTTGCAGCAGGTTTTGGACTGTTATGTTTGGAATTTTGACAGGTTTTGGCTTGTTGTAGCAGGCTGTTTTGTGTAGATTTTGGCTTATGTTACAAGGTTGTTTTGGCACAGTTTTATTGATTTTGTTACTGCAGTAACTTGTCTCTTAAGTTTGTCTTAATGTGAACCAAAATTGTTTTTGTGATTTGCAATAGGAATACTCTTGGGCCGATGATTTTACTTTAGAATCTAATTTTGTTTGCAAGATAATGAGGCATTTTTTGGGCTTTGTAATATGACTGAATTCAAACCCCCTATGTTCTGATTCCTTGCTCAACCCTAATGATGAAGCTAAAAAAGAAAACTTTTTATGTAAAAACTTGTTCTTATTTATGTTTTGATGATGATTGTTCTAACCAATTCCTTGTTTGTTTTCCATGTGATGTTGATGGATGAGCTTGCAAGAGCATGAGGAAGACTTAAAGAAGAAGTTATAGAAGCCTCAAACCAAAATTAAACCCTAGTTAGCACAACCACTGATGCTTTGAACTGCTGCCTTATTGAATGAAGGAATGTTGTGTGAGTGACCTAATGCAAATGATGCAAATTAAATGCAAAGCCTAAGCCAGATAAAAGTGAAAAAGTGGGAAAAATTTGGGGTATGACAAATATCATCAGTATAAATTTGCATAAAATGCTCTATAAAATCATGAAATATGGCATGCATAGCCCTTTTATAGGCTGCTCCGGCATTTTTTAAACCAAATGGCATTACATCCCATTCGTAAGTCCCTAAATCCCCTGGACATTGAAACACCGTTTTGGACACATCCTCGTCCGCTATAAAAATTTGGTTATATCCAGAATAACCATCCAACATGCTCAAATATTTGAAGCTTGCAGCTGAATCAACTAACATTTCTTCCACATGCATCGAATATTCGTCCTTTGTAGTCACTTTATTAAGATCCCTAAAATTTATACAAACTCTAAAAGTCTCATTCTTCTTAATAAATGAAACAATATTTGCTAACCATTCGATGTACCTGGCAGTTCTGATGAACTTGCTCTTGAGTAGTCTTTCAATCTCTTATTTGATCTTCAATATGATTTATGGGGTGAATCTCAGGGGATGTTGTTTTAGCGGGTTTTTCCCTTGCTGGATAGGCAGACGATGCTCGACTACGCTTCGACTCAATCTGGGCATTTCGCCATAGTCCTAGGCAAAACCATCTATATATTCTTTCAGTAATTTAATCAATTGAATCTTCATCTTCGACCCAACTTTCGTACTGCTGTAAGTTGGTCTCTTTATCACGTCATCGCCTAGATTCACTTCTTCTAAAGGATCTTGGCCCTGCAATTTTTGCATCAAATTCAATGGGTCCTTTTCAAACCCCAAAGGCTCATTTTCATAGACACAATCTAGCCTCTAGCTTTCTGAAGTTTATGTTTGGCCATAATGGCCCTCTCGATTTTCCACATTAGCTTTAGCAGTCAAATCTTGTAACTTTTCGGCCTCTAAAACTGATTTTATTTTATTTTCAGCCACATAGGTCGAAATTTGAGCTATCATTTTTTACTCATTGGTCATTTCCGTAGATCACGTTCTACCCTGTAGGTGGATTTGATTCCCTGGGCATCATTTCTTCTTCAATGTCCCATATGAATCCATGGTTTGGATCCAAGCTTAGAAAATGATTTGAGTTTTCTTCATGAATGTAAACTTTAGTGTCACAGGGCGCTATATTCTCCAAATGTTGATCGAAAGATTTCTTTCCAACTTTTCTCTTCTCGATGTTGTAATAACTTTGATCAGCCTCTATATTCTCGACGATTCCATCTTTCCTCCAGATAGATATACTTTGGTGTAGGGTTGATGGTACTTCCCCTATCCCATTAATCCATTGTCGTCCCAATAGTAGATTAAAATTCGCTTTGGAATAAAAACCACGAAGAGCATCGCCCTGGTAGTTGTGTCGATTGGCAATTTCACCTAAAACACTCCTAGTATACTACTGGTTTTCCCTTTGTAGTTGGATAGAACCATGTTGTATGGTCGAAGATCAGTCCTGCACCTTCCCATTTTCTTGAACAAGGCATATTCCATCAAGTTTACAACTTCCCCCCATCGACAAACACTTTGTTAACCGGTACTCCATTCACTTTCGCCCTTATAAACAAGGGTTTAAGGTGACACAACATACCTGGACTTGGTTTTTCAAACACAACATTATGTTCCTCCACCACACCACTATTCATAACATAGTAGCATAATTGCTTTTTGTTAGTGGTGTCATCTCGCACGTAGTCATCTTCATTTCCTGACACTTTCGATACTCTATAAAACTTAGCAGGCAAAACAGACATAATGTCATAGTTAATAATAAAATATTTGCCATAGTCGTCGTCGACCATGTCATCCTCGAAAGGGTCATAACCATCCCCTTCGTCTTCTGAGAGAGGCTCACACTCATCTTCCTTTTCATATTCATTTTTTACTTCATCCATAGGAGTGTATTCCGCATTTTGTGTTGCCACCACTCCTTTACTTCCTAAAGGCGCTATTCTCATTGCCAATCTCTGATTTGCAGTGATCTTCTCTTTTTCGCTCAGCCTCTATTTTGGGTAACTTATTTTATGGTCTGGAACTTTAATAGCTTTGTTAGCTCCTATTGGCTTCATATTTTCAACAGTCTTCACCATTTCCATGTCCTTCAGAGTTTCAATTGGCCTCATCTGTGATGTCGAGGCTTTCTTTGCAGCTCTCTTGTTTATCTAATAACGCCTCCATTATGTTATGGTCATTGGATTCTCCCCCTTATAGTTAGGGGACACCTGGTATCCCCTGAGTTTTGATCTCTTCTCCTGAGCTTCAGCCTCTTGAACAACTACTCTCCACTTTAGCCTTTTCCCTCGTTTTTTATTACTGGCTACACCCATTTTTCTTGTGGAATGTTCGTCGGAGGATGAAAACTTTTATGTCGATCCTGTTGGATTTTACTTCTATACTCTTTGTTACGTTGAGGAAATCCCTCTTTGTTGAACATAAACCTTGGTACTAGAGGCTTCTCTTCATTGAAACCTTCTTTTATTGCAACCTCATATCTTTCAACCGCTTTTTTTTCGTACACATCATTGTACCTCGGGCACAATCTAGCTTCTGACCCATTCAATTTTCATTTTTCCTGAAAGTCTACCAAACTTTCCTCAGGCTGAGTGAAATTCTGGCATATAGATAACAATGTCCTAACACATGTTGAGACAAGGATCATTGTTTAACGTAACACGGACAAGGCAAAGCATACGGATACCATACTTATCACATGGACAAAATACAACAGACTGATACAAATCTTTTCAATTCAAAGTAGTAACAAATGTCTCAACATCTTATACGACATGTCAATCAATCAAGAAATAAAAATGAACAAAATAGAAAGATAATAACACACAGGTCTGATGACTCAGTTTGGTGGACACGCACCTACTCCAGGGGCTACCAAGCTAGGAAGGAAGTCTACTATCAGCAGTAATAGTTCAAAGCTAAAATCCCCCGTTTACAACTTTTCGCCTAATCCATACCTAATGCAACGTTTACCTAGAAAGATCCTAAATAAGAGAAATTGACATCCCACTTCCTAAATCACCTCACTGATATTTATATCAACTATGTAATACGATGGGGGAAGTGACTCTGTTTTGCATTTATTCATAAATGTTGCGGATATCAAGAGTCATCACCAACTTTTCTTTTATCCAATAAGGAAAGGGTGAAAAGAACAGGAAAGACCTTCGAGATTTTTGAGTTGGGGGGTAGGTTATGAAAAGGGAAGGTGTTAGCACCCTTTTCATCTGTAGTTATCTACAGGCTCTTAATCGCTAGCTCGCTTTTGGAAATTTTCTTTTTGTGTAAGTGTTTTGAAAAAACATTTAGAAGATGCCAATTATAAGGCAACTTTGTAATGATTCTCATATTTGTCCTCAAGAATGCGTACAAATTTCAAACTTACACCTTTGTAATGATTCCCATACTCTTTTAGCAAACAAATCAATTTTAACAAAAAAACCACAGATATTTCAAAAGGTTCTTGTAGAGTACTACATATACTTTGGGTCCTAATACATTCCCTTTGTATAACCAACCTCGTAACTTTTAATCTCTTTATTGCATTGCTTCTAGCTTTCTTGCTTCTTTGAAATGCATGCTTATTTATGGGTTTTATTTCTCTCTTTTCCCTTTTCTCTTGGAAATAATAAAGTGCGGTGGCGACTCTTGCTTATTTGTGAGTCAAGTCTCTTTTGATATTTTCTAACTTTGGCCTTCTCAACATTCAAGCATTCTATTTGTCGAACCTTAATAGCTAAGTGCGCCATATCTCTTTATTATTGGGTGTCTAACTTTTTCATGATCTAATAGTCTAAGCCATTCGTAGTCATCTCGACTAATTCATGTTCAGGGACTTGAGTAAAGCATCTTGTTTTCAAAAGTATGAATCTATTCAAATATTAGTCAATCGACTCAGTAAATTTTTGTTTGATGCTAGCATGTTCTATTAGGCTTATTTTTAATTACCCATATAAAACTGTTCATGGAACAATTTCTCTAACTGATTCCACATGTGGATCCACTGGGATGGTAGCATCGTAAACCTAGTAAACGCATTTTTTGACAAGGGAATTGGAAAGTATTTTAATTTCAGATCCTCATTGTTGGCTATATCACCACCTTTAATTTGATACCTAACAATATACTCAACAATGGACTCTTCTAAATCTCCTACGAACTTAGTGAATTTTGGGACTTTCCAACCCCTAGGCAATTCTGTTTGTAGCACAAAATCTGGTAATAGAGAAAAAATATGTAGGCCTTTGAGAACCAATATGCATCCTGTTTCGAACCATAATCCTTTTGACGATGGCCTCTACGTTTTTCTCTCCAGCCACTACATATCGTCGAACATGCCTGACCACTTGGTCGGTGTTCTGGTTTCAATTCACTATCACCTTTGGAGGTTGTTCAATCACCCTAAGTCTAGGTTCACCGTGTTGGGGAATTGGTTGGTCTTGGTCAATTCTCTCGTCGACCACTTCTTCATAATGCACTAGTTCTTCATGCGGAGGCGGTGCAACATGTTGAACTAGCGATCTTGGGGTACCAAGAAAGTATTTAATGAGAGTCATTTAAGTTGCCAAGGTTTGGTAACTCTACACCAATTTCTTGATCAATGGTCTTAATATGACACTCATTTGTTGAGTAAGCATGTTGACCATCTCTTGATTACTCTCATCCATATGTTGCCTCATGATTGCAACGGTACTTTGTGTGAAGGTAGGCATGACTTGGTGGGAAAACCCTAATCCATTCGAATGACAAAATTGACTTCCCATAGGCCTTGAGGCACGATAAGGGGAAAAAGCTTACGTTGAATTTTCACCAAACGTCGAACCACCGTTATGCAAACCTTCCATCGTCGTTGTTGGCATTCCATACACATGTTCTCCACCGTACATCGATATTGCGAAACTAGACACATATTTCCCAGAAGTGTTGACCAAACTTGGTCTTGCAGTTATTGGATGCATCGAGGTAATTGTCACACTTGAGGTTGTCGAAGACAGAACCACGAAAGTTGAACCCACACTCGTTGTTTTATTGGTATTTCCTTCTGGGTTTTGACCCCCATCTGGATTTTTTTGGATCTACCATTTTTCTACTACTTCTTAATCCTTAAGAAGTGAAACCTTGATTCGATATTTTTACTTCTTCCATGCAGAACTTGATTCTTCACCAGATTTATGGATGACTTGTTAACGATTTGCAACACAAGAGGTTTCTTCACTTCAACCTTCATTTCTTTAAGTACATATCTAATCCAAATTTCTTGACATGCAGCATATGATCCTGCTATATATTCAACTTTACACTATGTCAATGCCACCATAGGTTGCTTCTTCGAACACCATGAGATAAGGGTACCAAATACTTGAAATAAATATCCATTTGTGCTTCTTTAATCTTCCTTATCTCCACACTAATCAGTATCTGAAAAACAATTAATTATTGCTTCTTTGATTTCAGAGTCTCATTGAAATAGTATTCCACAGTTTATTTATCCTTTTAAGTATCTTAGGACTCTTCTTGTAGCCTTCAAATGTGACAGACTTGGTTCACTCATGTATCTGTTCACAAATCCAACTGAGAAACCTATATCAAGTCGATTGTTGCACACATAACTCGGAGATCCCACAATTTGCTTGAACAAAGTTACATCGACTTTGTCTTCCTCTCTATTCTCCTCTAATTTCACATTTGGTTTGACTGGTGAAGATGTAGGATTCGAATCATCCATTCTGAATCTCTTGAGTATCTCTTTGACACAATTCTTTTGATGTAGCCCCATACCTTTCTTCGACATATGAAATTCCATGCCTAGGAAATAAGACAATTTTCCCAAATCCAACATTTCAAATTCCTTTATCAGCAGATATTTGAACTTCGACAAGTTCTCTAAGCTATTTCCATTTACAAGTAAGTTATTGACATGTAAGCAGATGATTGTTATATCTTGTACTACAACCTAAACATATACCATACTCAGACTTCCATTTTACAAATTCCAATTCGACTAAGTATGAGTCGATCTTCGTGTTCCATGCCCTAAGTGCCTACTTGAGGCCATATAACGCTTTGTGAAACTTATATACTTTACTCGCTTCCTTCTGAATCACAAACCCAGCAGGTTGTGTGACATAAACTTCTTCGTGTCATATCCCAAATTTGACCCACCAGATAATCATTTTTATGTTACTATTTTTTTTTCAAATCTTTAAATCATGTGGTTCAAATTGGTTGCTTTGAATATTATAAATTGGGGGGTTTAAATAATAATAATAAGACGGGGGCGTGTTTTTAATTATTTAGCCCATTAAAATACTTTGTTCTTAAAACCCATTTTGAATTAAGAGAATTAATAGAAATGGAGTGTATTGTCTTAAATGGACCGTCAAAATCTGATGGCCCATCAAGACAATTGTGCGTTGGCCCGGTTCAAAATAATAAAAGGGGTGGTGTTTTAGGCCATCCAAATTTGATGGCTCATAAAGGGGCTCATACGCTTTAACAAGAGGGGTGTGTTTTTAGTTGGGCTAGAAACTTTGATTAGAGGCCCAGATCGAGTCGTCTTTTTTGAAAGGGACCATTTCAATTTTTGGAACAATGGCCCATTCTCAGTATACTGGTTTTGTTACGTTTGTTTTTGTTACTATTTTGGTAATTATTCAATTTATATTATTAAGTTATCATTATTATTATCAAAATTTTAATTATTTTTCTAAGTAGTTTGACCAAAGTAAAATAGGGCCTGAAACCTTAATGCATCAGTTAGCAGCGCTGTTGTTCTTCATCAACCACGTTTCGCTAAGCAACCCACAAGCCAAAAACGACTATTGTTCAAATCAAAGTAAAAACGAATCAAATCTTTCAATAATAAAAAATCAAATCCTACAAGATTGAATATTACAAACAAATGGTACAAATTCAAAATAGAATGAAGTTAAATCTCTAAGTCATAAATTTATTTACAATACAAGAAATCAATTATAGGATCAAATCAAATCACTAATTAATTCAATCACTAGTGTAATACGGTGGGAGAACTGACTTGTTTTTGCATTTGATCGCAAATTTTATGGATAGAAAGAGTCACCACCGGCTTTTATTTTATCCAATAAGGAAAGGGTGAAAAGAAGAAGAAAGACCTTGAATATTTTGAGTTCGGGGGGTAGGTTATGAAAAGGGAAGGTGTTAGCACCATTTTCATATGTAGTTATCTACGGGATCTTAATCGCTTAGCTCACTTTTGAAAATTTGATTTTTGTGTATGTTTTTTGGAAAATATTTTAAAAATTATAATGTAAGGAGAACTTTGTAATGACTCGTCTATCAGTCCCCAAGAATGCGTACAAAGTGTTTGTTTGAAAATATTTTGTTTTGAAAGTGTGATGTGAAAATGTTTTATTTTGAAAAATTTGTGAGCAAGCAATTAACAGTATTCTACCCACTCAAGGTCGATCTTGTACTTTTCCTCCTCCTTAACATAATGCTCTCCAAACCATTAGTTAGTAGGAATCCCTATTGTTGGATGTGAAGGGACAGGCGCAGGGTCATCGTACAGTCACCGAAGGCAACTTGTAAGGATGCTTTAGAAATTTTCGTAAGGGACTAGATCATTTACTAAAAGGCAACGTTGAAGGGTCATCAAGGGACTATGATCTTTGATTCGAGGGACTTTGTTAAAGCGTCCCTACTTTCGAGGGAAATGACTGTTTTATTCCGAAGGCAACAAGAGAGGATACCCTAGAGGTGCAAGGGGTGTGAGTGTGTTGTTTTCAGTTATTTTATCTTTCCGTTTAGGGTTTTCTAAAGTTTGTTTTTATCTTTCCATACAACCCTAATTACTAAGCAATAATATGATAAACATAAAAATACATTAAAGGTACGGAAAGTAAAGGCAGAAAATATAAACCTAAACTATTACATCGCTTTGGGGAAGATACATAATAGACAGTGCAGAAAAGAAATCCTAAGCTATTACATCCAGGAGCAGTTACATAATAATGAAACAAAAGAAAGCGACAAATAAATATTACATTTGTGAAACCTATACAGTCGATCTAAAAATTTAAAATTAAAGTTGAAGGAAAAAGAAATGTTTTTTTATGTTTTGTTTATGAAAAGAAATTTGGATGATAATTAATTAATTAAACCTAAAAAACTAGTTGATTTTAAAATTGAAAAAAAAAAGGTTGAATGATTAAATTAAAGGGTTAGTAAAAAAAACTAAAAAAATTTCATTAATTTTGGTTAGTAAAAAAGATCAATTTAAAAATTGATTAAAAACCTAATACCTAATTTAATTAGGGTTTGTGAAAGAAAATGTTTTGTTTTATGGTTAGGTGAAATTAGGGTTAAGTTTGCCAAAAGAAATTAGGATTGGAAAGAAATTAAGGAAGGAGAAAACAAGTTGGAAGAAAAATTAAACAAAATGCCAGGGGTGGTTGTTGAACCCACGCCCTTAGCCTTTTCCACTACATGCCTTGCCACTGCGCCAGGCGCACGCCTGTGTTAAGAGAATGGAATCAGCGTGCTATGTAACAAAACCTACAAAATATGAAAAAATGTGAAAAAATTCCCAAAACATCAAAAGGCATGGATCGAACCCACGCCCTAGTATAGTAAGACCTTAACGCGCGCTTCCTTGCCACTGGGGTCGCTATACATCCGGTAAAATAAAAGAAACGAATTAAACATAAAATAAACATTATGGCATGGACCAGAGAGGCGCCTGAGCCTTATCTCTGATCGTCTTCTCCGGTGACTATATTTTTTCAACCTGCAAAACAATGAAAGTTAGTGATTCCCAGGGACCTACCCCCCCCCCCCCCCCCCTAATTCAGGCCTTGCGAGTTCAATGGAAGTATCAGTTTTGGCTAAAACACCCTATAAAAGGAGATATGATGGAAATAACATGACACGGTGTAAACATGGCAAATTGTGGTTCACTCATTATGGGACTCACACAATGATTATATCCTGCACATTGATACCTCATAAACACATTAGCAAGGTTAGTATGCATTAAAACACAAAGAAAAGCAAAAATTAACATTCATGCAATGTTATAAACCGAAGAAGCATATACAAGGGTTTTAGGCCCTTTGGATCTTCAAGGCTGAGCCATTCTTACCCTACAACACTTCAGGAGTTGTTTGGGAAGGTTGGTATGCTTTGAAAGTGGCTGCAATAGAGGTTTTCGATTTGCCCTAATTTTTTGAGAATTTTGGAATTTTGGAACGGCTTCTTCTTGCCAGGGTTCGTGTGATGTTTGTCTGAAATGTATAGAATTTATAAAGCTTGAAATTAGGTCAAAAGGTTATGGGCTTGGACCTTGTAAGAAAGCTTGACTTTATCTTATTTAATTTTGAATTTTAAATAAATAAAATAAAAATTAAATATAATAAAAACCCAAGGGGTGTATAAATAACTTCTGAGGTTCACAATGAGTCCTATAACACGCTTGGATCTTGAAATATCAGCCCATTAGCCCAAAATTCCAAGTTTGATCACTTTTGGTTTCATGTATTTTCTCAAAATTTCCCAACTTTCACCAATCATAACTCTCAATTTTTATCATATGAAGGTGATCTTGGACTTTTTCTAAATCCCAAGATGTCTTATAAAATCTCTATTTTGATTATCTTTGCATTTGAAGACTTTATCTTGATGTAAGTTGCCTTGACAAAAATTGTTTTTGTTGACTTTTCAAAAGTGACCTATAATGTTTTGGCCCATTTCTCCTAAATGAAGCATTTTTTGGATTTGAGGTTACAGGTACAAAGTTGTAGATAATTGAATTTCCTTCAAAATGAGCTTTGGTTGAGAAAAATCTGATGAAGCATATTGAATTTTAAATCATCTAAGCAATTGACTGAGCTTTGGTTGCTCAAGAATACTCAAGGGTTCTTAAAGAAAATTGAGCTTCTAATGCCTCAAGTAGATTCCATGATTCCTCATATGCTTCAAAGTACCCTCATGATAAGTTTCAAGCCTAGCATCATAAGTTTTCTCAGTCAATTGTTTAGATGATTGAAAATCAATTGTATTAGACAAAAAGTCAATTGTAGTCAACATATAGTCAAACTTCAAGATTTTTGGTCAACATCAACATTTTGAGGTCACATTCATCATTTGATCAAGGATTGATCATAATTCATCAAGAAAACTCAAGATTCATCAAACATAAAAAATTGCTAAATTAGGGTTTTCTTTAGGAGAAGTCAACTAAACTTTGACCAAGCATAACTTTCACATGTTTCATCAGAAAATTCTCAACCAAAGCCCATTTTGATGGAAATTCAATTCTATACAACTTTGTCTCTTTAAGCTCAAGTCCAAGAAATGCTTCATTTGAGAGATATGGGGCAAAACATTATAAGTCATTTCAAAAATCAACAAAAAGACACTTTTTGTCAAGGCAACTTGCATCAAGATAAAGTCTTCAAATGAAAAAATGATCAACATAGATATGGTATGGAACATCTTTGAGCTTTTCAAAAAGTCCAGGATCACCTTCAAATGATAAAAATTGAGAGAGTTACATTTGTGCAAGTTGAGCAATTTTTGAGAAATGCATGAAACCTCAATTGAGCATTTTTGAAATTTTGGGCTAATGGACTTAACTTTTGAGGTTCAAACGTGTGTATGACATGTTAGAGGACTCCTAAACTCATTCATACCTTACCATGGTTTTTTTTATTTAATTATGTTTATTTTAATTTTTATTCAATTAAATACAAAATAAATTAAATAAAATAACAAATGATGGACCAAGGCATGTGGGATTGGTTTTTGATCATATTTGAGGCCCAAGAACACATATCCAACTTTCCAAAATCGTGATGCCTCAATATGGAAAGAGTTTCACCTGTTTTGGAAGGTTTTTAATTGGTTTTTTGTAAGAATCTTCAAATTTGGAAGATTGAGAACATGTTCTATCATGTTTGATTCACACTTAACTCCTTATGATTTCCATTCATTTTTTTACTTAATATGATGCTTATAAATAAAGGACATCATCAGTGAATAGAGCACGCAAATTTCTGCCTCCAAAGAAAGTCTCAAGAAATCACCAAAATATCAAGATTTAGGGTAAAGTCGAAATCCTATTTCCATGCTTTTTCCATCAAAACCAAGCATCCAAACATACTCTTGAAGATCCCAAGAGTTTCTTCCAGTATTTCAACAAGCTCGAGGCATCCCAGAACGTGCTCTCTCATGAATATCGGTTGGGTAACTTTTCCAAAACATTAAACTCCTATTTTTCGCATTGTTAACTAATCTTGTGTGTACATGTGTATTTAGGATGATGTTTAGAACATGTTAATGTGATTGCATGTAAAGGTTCAAGCCACAACTCTTGCAACCCTTTTTATTATTTATTTTTAACCCTTTTTCTTTTTTTCTTTCTTAATTAATTTTCCATTAGTTCTTTTTTTTAAACTATTTTTTTAATTCAATGAAAAATCAGAAAAAACTTATAAAATCAAAAATTAGGTTTAGTATTTTTTTTATGAATTAATTTAATTAATTTAGAATTAGGTTTTTACAATTAAATTAATTAATTTGTAATTAAAATTAGACATTATGTTTTTTATTATTAACATATAAAATCAAACCAAAAATACACAAAAAATTGATTTCTAATATTTTAGATTTTAGGACTTTAGATAATCTTTATTTCATTTTTGTTTATTTTTCTTTTGCATTTAAATCCATAGAAACAATTGTATAGGTCACACGGTTTTTTTGTAATAACCTAGTTTAAATTCCAGTATAATTTCTTTATCATGTAACTGCCCCTAAGGCCCTGTAATATTGAAGGACTTTACTTTTCTGCACTTATACTTTATGCCTTGTATATATATATATATATATATATATATATATATATATATATATATATATATATATATATATATATATATATATATATATATATATATATATATATATATATATATATATATATATATATATATATATATATATATATATATATAACTGTGTAGTAATAGAGTTGTATGACAAGATAAAATTAATCGGTAGGTAACCTTAAACAATTCCAAGCTAAAATGATTGTAACTCAACACACTTTTCACACTTTTCACCTCTAGGGTAACCTCTCTTTGTTGCCTTCAGAAACAAGCTCATGTCCCTCGAACGTAGGAATGCTTTAGCAAATACCCTCGAATAAAAGATCATAGTCCCTCGATGACCCTTCAAAGTTGCCTTTAGAAAAATGATCTAGTCCCTTACGAAATTGCTAAAGCATCAATACAAGTTTCCTTCAATGACCGTACGATGACCCTTCGCTTGTCCGTTCACATCTAACGATAGGGCTTCCTACTAACTAATGGTACAGATAGAACTATCTAAAGGAGGAGGAAAAGTACAAGAACAACTTTGAGTGGGTAGATACTTTTAATCTCTTGCTCACAAAAACAAAAACATATCACACTACTCTCTCAAAAATATTTTCAAAAACACTTTGTACGCATTCTTGAGGACCGATACAAGAATAATTACAAAGTTTCGCCTTACATTGGCACTTTCAAAATATTTTTTTCAAACACACACACAAAAAATAAATTTTCAAACTGAGCTAAGCGATTAAGAGCCCGTAGATAGCTACGAATGAAAAGGGTGCTAACAACTTCCCTTTTCCTAACCTACCCCCCGGACTCAAAATATTTAAAGGTCTTTCCTGTTCTTGTCACCCTTTCCTTATTGGATAAAAGAAAAGTCGGCGGAGACTCTTGCTAACCGCAACATTTACGATAAAATGCAAAAACAAGTCAGTTCTCCCACCATATTACATAACTGGCGACTCTGCCGGGGAACTAAATTTAAAAAAGATGGGTTACCTTAAGAATTTAGATCACTTTAGTTTTTCTTTATTTGCATTGTCTGCTTTATCTTTAAGGGTTGCTTGAGTTTCATTACTTGTAAAGATCCTACACCCGGATCTAGGGATACCTTAGGTAAGTAGCAATAGATCATGGAAACTATACGGTGTAGACCGATGTAGTTTAAGTGATGGCTATGTTAGTGTGACACTTTGGTTTGTACTGATGTTCCTTGAGTCAGTCGAGGATAACATTGGGATGCCGCGTGGTGTCATAAGCACTAACTGACTTTTAGAACCTTAATTGACCCATCTTGGCAATTAGAAGGTAGTGAGATAGCCGACATTGGTGCAGTCTGAAGTTGGTTGATACTCGATGCTACGCTCATTGAGATTCGACTCTCGGGTTTTTTTTTGGCAAGTCAGTTGTCTTGCTAAACAAAACATATGAGAAAAATTAGTGATATTGAGATCCCTAGAACCCGACTACTATTTTAGGACAGGTTGAGCTAACTTAACTCTAATAGAAAAGGGTACTTACCTATGAACCTTTTGCAAGCCTTTAAACCTAAGGCTACTTGTGTGACTTGTTTTTATTCATTATCTAACAACTTGAATTCCTCACAGGATTTGTTTGTATAAACTCATTTATTCTCATCACCTTACACTTTTTCTTAGTGCATGGAATACACATCATGTTATCTTATAACATAGCACTGTTACTAACCATTTTAAGGATCTTAGGGATTTATGGTGCAATATTTTCAAGACTGTTATAATCCAAGTTTATATCAAGGGGCGAGAGGATTTATTTTCCTCTAGCCATATGCCGTCAAGATCAAAGGGCATTTTCTTGAGTAAGAGGCTATGACCCACTTGATATGGTGAGCTTGATTCTTATAGAAGGAGGTTCAAAGATGAAAACTCAAAGTTATTTAAAGACAAAGTTGTAACCATATTCTTTTTCTAAAATTTTAAATCCCATAAGATCCTTGAAAACATTGCATATGCATCTACATGTCATTCATATCATTACATAATAGGTGTTCTCAAGACAGGTTTTCTCATATTCTTGCTGTTTATTTCAGCAGAAATGGCTCTCGAACAAATGGTGAAGGATCTCTAGTCTCACAATGCTCACTTTCAGGAATTGGTTATAAGCCTATACAAGGGGAAAGAGGAATTGAAAGCACTCCTAGCTGAGAACATGGCCCAGAAGAATCCTGAAGACAACAAGGATGACCACTTGGAACAACTACAGGCTGAGATGAGAATCCATATGATTGGTCAGATGGCTCTTTTCCAAAATTTAGCTCGGGGATAAGAAAAGTTGATAATCCTCATCAGCGAGCTTCATCAGAATGGATATGACCGTATAGGACGAACTTCTAGAGTTGGGGATCTGATCATTAACCAGCCTCCAATGAGACAGGAAACTGACTTGGTTGAAAGTAGAAGGGGAATAAAAGAGGGAAAGAGACAAGTTGGCATTTCTAATCCTTCAGTTAATGGAAAAGGGTATTTCCAGTTTATTACATTGCCAGCTCAACAACGACCTCGCCAACCACAACAGGGTAATCAGCGTAAGCAGGATACACGCAAAAGACAATTTTCCAAAATAAACATGCTGATGTCGCAAGCTCTGCAATACATGTTGAATATGAATTTGGTCACATTGAAGGATCCTCCTCAAAATCCCAATACTTTTTCTCCTAGCTGTAATCCTAATGCAAGGTGTGCATATCACTCCAACAGTCATGGACATGACACTAACAACTGTTGGACTTTAAAATATAAGATTCAGGACCTGATTGACGAAGGAGTTTTAGAGTTCACACAAAATGATCAGATTAAGTTTTTCTATCATCCCTCAAATATCAAAATTGGAAGACACAACATTCTGAAGTGACAAGTTCAGGCGGAGAAGCTTTAAAATCATTTAAATTTTTATTTGTAATATCTTTAGTTGTTCAAACACTTATCTTTATGTCAAACTTTTTTACCCATTAATGCATTGCATATGTTTGTCTTGAATTAATCCATTTGTTTTCACTATATTTAAACTGTGCTTTTTACTTCCTTTTTGTGATATTTAACTCTCGTTAAAATCTATAAGCCTTTAGAGGGAGGATGACGAAAACGATACCTTAATCTCATACTATATGCTTTTGAACAGACCTTGTTGACAATGTACATCTGATGCTTCAATTCTTAAATAGTGGAGATATAAGGAAGTTAATCCCTAGTCAACCTGTTGTACCCCAAAATTTGCCCTCCCATATTTCTCAAGATAGGTCAAGAATCATCTCCAAGTTGTTCAAGATGGCTCAAGAGTTGGACAGTCAAATCACCTCCTAAGGCAGTCAATTCAAAATTAGGGTTTTGTGTTGCATCAAGGTCCTTGCATCCAAATGGAATCAAGTGCTCCCCAATGTCCTAATATGTTCCCAAGTTCATCCATGTCAAATTTCAGGCCTTGCAGAGAAAGTTTGGTCAGTTAATTGCTCAATAAGTCCAAAAATCGACTATGCTAGGGCAAAAGTCAAATGTGACCTAAATACAGTCAAACCTCAAGATTTTTTGTCAACATTCTAATTTTTAAGGATAATTCATCATTTTATCAATATTTGATCATGATTCATCAAGGATTGCTCAAGATTCATCAGGATTCAAAAGTTGTTAAATTAGGGTTTTGCAGGAAAAGTCAACTCAACTTTGACCAAGCATAACTTTCTCATACTTTATGAGAAATGACCCATCCAAAGCAAATTTTGAAGAGGATGCAATTTCCTACAATACATCTTCACACCCCAAGATCAAGAAATGTTCTCACAAAAAGTTACAAATTTGGACATTATAGGTCATTTTTGAAAGTCAACAAAAACACCTTTTTTGCCAAAGCTTATAACTTGAGCATGGAATATCAAAATGAGATGAGACCAAAAAGGTCTTCATTACCAAGATACACCTAATCAAATTCGTATCAAGCATTGTTGTGCATAAAATATCAGATTTGGTACAATTTTGGAAAGTTTATCAATGGTGATCATATCAAATCCCAAACCTTGAATGCACATGGATTGAAAGCCCAACTCTTGACCTAATTCATTCCCATATACACACACAAGCCATACACATCAAGAACACGAGCTGAGCACTAAAGAAACGGCCAAACCAGAATTGAAAAAAGCTTGCAAAAGTGTGAGATCAAAACCTTAGTTAGAGCACGATTCAATCCAAGATCTCAACGTAGCTTCCTTGCCTGATATCCAGTGGAGCTAAAGAAATCAAAACCAGGCTTTGAGACCACTTGAAACGCGTTATAAGTCATGCTAAACATAGCCCTGTGCACGAATTCGTAACCTTGGATTCTTGCATTTTCTTGCCAAAATATTGATATATTTGTGATCCTTGCATAATTTCTAAGCATTCTGCATTGTTTAATTTTGTTTTCATAGCCTGTATTGTAATGCCCGAACCTAGGGTTTCTTTTCTTGGTTTTTAGGCGTTTGCTTTACAAGTAAAATTTAGACTAATAATGGGTATAAAGATGATTAGGAGAACGAGACGAACAGGATGATGGGTTTGGTTTGCATTTTTGTGACCTAGAATGCATTATAGGATGATGCCACGGATTTTGGTGCGGAATAAAATCCGTAGGAAAAAATACAGTCTTCGTTGAAGAAGACGAAGACGTGTCTCTGCTTTATTGGGTTATTCAAAAGTTTAGCGCGTTTTTTTTAATTCCCAGGCATATTAAATGTTTTCAATATATTATTTGTTTTGTATTCCATTAACAAATATGCAACATGGCTCAGTTGGTGGAAGCGTGAGTGGAATACCATTGGGACCTGGTTTCGAATCCCAGGTCCCCCAATACCTTTGGGCAATTTTTATTCAGGTACTCTTATGCAACGCTCAAGATGCAGTCCACCATATGCCTCATAGATCCAGGCTCCAGATGGCCTTCAGGCCAAATCTGAAGGCCAGGATTGAAGGTTCACCATGAACTCAAGTCAACAAGCATGCATTGGATGGGAAAAGTCAAACAGGCTTGGACGTTTTTGGGCTGGAAATTGCAAATCATACCTCCAATTTGGGCCTAACACCCCCCTGGATTTATTTCTTTTTCTCTTTTATATTTCTTTTTAGTTAATTGTTTTATTAATTATTATTATTATACCAGCCAATTAATTTTCTCTCATAAAATCAAAAACATAAAAAATATTATTTTTATTTATTAAATTTAATTTCATCACTCTATTTTTGTAAATAATTACTAACCAATTAATTTAGTTTTTTAATTAGGTAAAATTTTAATATTCTTGCAATAAATTAAAATTAATATAGAATTAGGTTTTTTTTTTTAATAATTTTAATCAATGTTATTTCCTTAAATATTAAAAAATCCAAAAATATGTCTTTTTATTAATTAATTAATTAACTTAGGTTTAATTTAATTTAATTCAAAAATAACAAAAAACATACTTTCTTTCAAAAAAGGGTCAAAACCCTAAAAAATACGCCGATTTAATTTTCTCGCACGCGTTTCATTTTTTATCCAATATTGTAATTGCTTCCGGTATGTAATAGCTTTTAATTAGGACATTATTTATCGCTTTCCTTTATTTTCTGCAATTTAAATTAAAGGGTTTGTTTTTGGCGATGTAAATACCCGACGCCTTGTAATAACTTAGATTTAATTTCCCGCAATTTAATTTCCGCACAATATTAATTGTTAGATGTCTGATAATAGGGAAATGCATGACAAGATCCAATGTATGAACTTAAAATCAACATAGCTCGCCCATAACATGTACAGATAAAATTAATCGAAATAACACACTTGCACATGCCACTCTTAGGATACACCTCACTTGGTTGCCTCGAACATGGTCATTGAGTATAGGAAGTTTTAGAGGTCGCTCTCTCGTCCAAAGATCATAGTTGCCTCGAAACGGTTGCCTCGGAAAAATGATCTAGGATATTAGGGTTACCGCTAAGGCGTCCTAATGTTGCTTTAGTGACCACACGTCCCTTAATCAAATTGACCTGAAAACTCCAACGACGATGCTACCTACTCCTCAATAGTGGGATAACATTGTCTAAAGGACATTTGCACAGTTTAATTCCTTTTCGAGTAGGTAGATGGTTCTTAAGTACTTGCTCCTTTTAAAATAAAACAAAACTTTTCGCACTTACACTCCTTTCAAACAAAAACTTTTTCGAACCCACAAACACAAAGAAAAGAAAATTTTGAAAACACAATGAGCAAGTACCTAAGAGCCCGTGGATAACCACGGATAGAAAGGGTGCTAACACCTTCCCTTTCTATAGTCTACCTCCCGAACCAGAGAAACATCTCGGAAAAAGGAATTTTTCTGTGCTTTTGTCCTTTCCTTGTTGGATAAAATAAAAGACGGTGGCGACTCTTGCTTACCGCGACATTTTGCAAACACAAACGCAAAACGCGAACCAACATTCCAAAACAGTCAGTTCTCATTCCCACCGATCACAGAACTGGCGACTCTGCTGGGGAATATCTTATAAGTAGGGTGTACCTTAGGATTAGATCATGGTGTTTTCAATTGTATGTTTTTTATGCTTTAATTTTGTGGGCTTGTATCGGAGTTCTATAGATCCTAACCCGGATCTGGGGGCACCCTTTAGGTAAGTAGCAATAAACTGTGAGGGATCTGTACGGCGTAGACCGATACGGATGAAGCAGTAGCTACATTGGTGTGGCACTTTAGTCTGTACCAATATCCCTTGTGTTGGAACGAAGAGAATATGGGTCTTCTAAGGGGTCATTAAGCACCAACTGACCTTAGAACCTTAAATTGACCAACTTGGCCATAGAACAGTAGCAGTATGCTACACTCATTGAGACTAAACTCTCGCGATGATTCCGGCTGCAAGAAAAGGTTGCTAAACTAGAATTATGACCGATTGAGGGTAGTCAGTGATATTGAGATCCTCTAGAACCCGGTTACTATTTTTAGGATAGGTTTAAACCAATTGAGCTGAAAGAGGGTAGTCCCTAAGCTCCATGCCAGCCTGAAATCTAAGGGCTCTCAGTGTGACTTGTGTGCCTTTACCATGTTTGTTATTTGTGGATACTTGTGGTGTGCTTACTATCATGACATCATGAAATCATAGCATTGCATACATCTTGCATAAGGACTAACCTATTTCAAAGACAGGAGGGATTCATCTTTGCTCTGTTTTGTAGGTCATCATGATGCACATGCGTAAGAATACCATCCGGATCAACTTTGTCCAAGTACCTACCTTGCTTAAAGAGTTGGTTGCCAAGATTCCTGACACTACTTCCTTCATCAGGAGGCATGGTTCTCTTCTCAGTTTGGTCACCTCCAAATTGGACGAGCAAATGATGAGTGTCCTGGTCCAGTTCTATGATCCGATGTACCACTATTTTACTTTTCAAGACTTCCAGCTGGTTCCTACCCTAGAAGAGTTCTCTGAGATGCTCGGTATCTCTGTTTTGGAGCAGACTCCGTTTACTGGTTGGGAGAAGACCCTTCGGCCCGAAGAAATTGTTGCAGCCCTTCATTTGACTAAAGAGGAAGTGATGGCTAATTGGGAGACTAGAAGTGGAGCTAAAGGATTTCTTACTAAGTTCTTGGTTGGAAAGGCTAACTACTTCTGGGATAGCCTAGACTTTAAGGCGTTCGAGGATATTCTGGCTCTTTTGATATATGGCTTGGTATTGTTTCCGAATCTTGACACTTTTGTTGATGTGAATGCTATAAAGATCTTCATCTCTTAGAACCCTGTACCCACTCTCTTGGGTGACATTCTTCATCAGCTCTATGCTCGCACTGCCCGAAAGCGGGGAACCTTGATGTGCTGTGCTTCTTTATTATCGAGGTGGTTTATTTCGCACCTCCCCAAGTCAGTGCTAAAGAACAAAGAAGGAATGGGTTGGGCTTATAGGGAGATGTCTCTTTCTCATAATGACATTATCTGGACTCTCAAAGGTATGGATGAGGTGACTATCATTGATCGCTGTGGAGAGTATCCCAATGTTCCCTTGCTAGGAACCCATGGAGGAATTTCTTACAACCCATGCTTAGCTCTTCGTCAGTTTGGAAGAGCCAGAAGAGAAGGACCTCACAAGATGCTAATGCCTCATATCATCTTTGATTTTCAAGGGGATAACAACGAGCAACGTCGTAGATTCATAAGGGCTTAGGAGAGAGTTCACCAATCAGATCCACATGAGTTGGGACCAAAGACTTCTCTGCCAATGAAGCCACATCTCATATGGGTCCGCATCCGTGCCCATAAGCTAGGTATGCCATATGAAGTTCTCCGGCCTGTCACTCTTGAAGTTGCTAATGAAGAAGGGGTTCTTCCAACCATTCTCCATCCTTATATGCCCACTGACATTGGGGAACTGAAGAGATCTTGGATGCAACTGCGGGAAGAAGGGGATTCTTATCGGGAGAAGTTCAACGAGCAAGAGAAAAAGATCCAGAGGTTGACCAGGCAGTTAGAGAATGAGCGAATTCTCAACGACTATGTCCGCACTGATAAGAAGAGACCATGGGAGCATTGATGGACCTTTGATGATTTCCTTTCCAGTTTTTGTTTACTTTTTAGTATTTCCATTCTTGTAACGCCTTAAGGGCAATTTGTTGAACAATTTAAATTTTGAAGTTTAAATCTAATAAAGTGTGTTTCCTTTCTTGTTTACAAATTTGAATCCCGAGTGTCTTTGAAATCATAAATCATACGCATTTCATCCCATGCACTTCATAAACATGTACCCTTTACAGGTCTCTTATCTTCTTCGTTGTTTATTTCAGCAATCATCATGTCTACTGAATCTTCAACTGAGCAAGCTATTAAGGCCCTCCAGGCCCAGAATGCCCAATTTCAAGAGTTGTTCATGAATCTAGCCAAGGGTCGGCAGGACCTGAAGACCTTGATTCTGAAAGAGAAGAAGAAGAAGAAGAGGACAATCTTGTTCAACACAGGACACAGGTTTGGGAACAGGCTACAAAATGAAGTTGATATGACCACCTCATCTAGAGGGAAAGACAGTTCACAAGAAAGGAGGGCTCCTAGCCCTGTGGTCTCCGACAACGAGACGGATTACGATGAAGAACATTATCCTTCTGCTGAGGATAAATACAAACAGCTGGAAGACAGTTTGAGCACTATGGAAATTCAGAAGGTGCCCGGTCTGGACTTCGGAGATCTAGGTATATCATCTGGGGTGGTGATTCCCCATAAATTCAAGGCACCAGCCTTTGCCAAGTATGACGGAGTTTCCTGTCCGAAGCTGCACCTCTGGTCATATGTGAGGAAGATCCAGCCTTACACTGCTGATAAGAACTTATGGATCCATTTCTTTCAAGACAGTCTCTCAGGGACTCAGCTTGAGTGGTTCTATCAATTGGATGGAGCCAGTATTCGCAATTGGGAGGATTTGGCTACTTCATTTTACAGGAAGTATCAGTACAACTCCGACCTCACTCCTACGCGTACCCAACTCCAGGGTATATCAATGGGAACGGGCGAAGGATTTAAAGATTATGCTCAGAAATGGAGGGACCTCGTCGGAAGGGTACAACCACCCTTAGCTGATCGGGAACTTGTTGATATGTTTTTGGGGACCCTGTCTGGTCCATTTTTCAACCATCTAATTGGAAGCTCTTCAGTTGGGTTTACAGATCTTATCTTAACTGGTGAGAGGATTGAGGCTTGTATTAAGGCTGGGAAAATTCATAAGGGTGCCTCATCGAGCACCAAGAAGAAGCCGTTTAAGAAAGAGTCCAGTGATGTCTACAGTGCAAGAAGACATAATAGACCTGAACACCGCCAAGCTGTTAATGTGGTTGTTATTTCAAAACCTGCTGGTGCGCCTCAGTATAACAATCAACCAAAGGACGAGAGACCTAAGAGGAAATTCACTCATCTCAGCATGACCTTATCTCAGATTCTGCCACAGTTGCTGAAGAGTAATCTGGTGACTCTAAGGGAAGCCCCAAAGAATTCAAATACAATGTCACCAAGGTATAACCCTAACGCCCGATGTGCTTATCACTCCGATAGCCCGGGGCATAATACAGATGATTGTTGGAGTCTGAAAAGTAAGATACAAGACTTAATTGATGCAAAGGAGATTGAGTTCGAGGCGCCCGAGAGGCCTAATGTTGTGACTGCTCCCATGCCCAAACATGGAGTGAATGCTGTAGAGGAAGACTTGTTTGTAGTTTCTGTGGATGACATTGTTACCCCCCTGATGATTGTCAAGAAGAACCTGTTGCTAGCCGGTTTATTTTCGGGTTGTGACGAAGGTTGCCATATGTGTTCTGTTTTACCTACCGGTTGCCCATTCCTGAAGTCAGGTATCCAAAACCTGATGGATGGTAAAGAGATCCTGTTTGAGAAGACTGTTGTTCCTTCCATTCCTTTTGAAGAAGTTTCCATCATTACCATTTTCGACAATTCTTCAAAGGCTCCCTCAAGGAAGCCTGTTAGAATTACACCTGTTTCGAAAAATTGCACCTGTGATCATCACTGTTCCGGGGCCCATCCCCTACACCTCTGATAAAGATGTCCCTTGGCACTATGAGGCTGATGTTTATGTACATGGAGTTAAGCAAGAGTTGGATGTTGATACTGACGTCAGCAACATTACTGGACTTGCTAAAGTCACCCACAGCGGTAGACTTTTCTCACCTGATATTGTTCCACCAACTGTCCGAAGACCTATTGTCATTAATCCTGCAAGTGCACCTGCCACTATTCCTGATCAAGTCCCTATTCTTACCCCTGTCGCCGAGTCATCTGACGCTCGGGGAAAAGGGATCACCACTGATGTGCCTGCCCAGACGGAGGTACTGAAGACAATTACTGTTGAAGCTTCCAAACAGGAGATGGAAGAGATTCTAAAGATTATTAAGAAGAGTGACTATAATGTAGTTGAGCAACTGGAGCAAACCCCATCCAAGATTTCTATGTTGTCACTATTGTTGTGCTCATAGGCCCATGCCAAGGCTTTGATTACCTTTCTGAAGACTGCCCACGTGCCACAAGAGACGTCAGCTGATCAGTTTATAGATTGTGTGGCCAATTTAACTGCTGCATGTCTCCATTGAATGTAGGGGCACTACTCTGGCACATGTATTGGTTGATATTGGTTCCTCATTGAACGTATTGCCTAAAAAAGCTCTAGACCGGTTGGATTGTGAAGGGTTGGAGCTAAAACCAAGTAACATTGTTGTCAGGGCCTTTGATGGGTATAAAAGGATGGTGCACGGTGAAGTTGATATTCTAATTAAAGTTGGTTCTCAGGTCTTCAATTCTACGTTCTATGTGATGGACATTCGACCATCCTACTCTTGTTTGTTGGGTCGTCCATGGATCCATAAAGTCGGGGCCGTAACCTCAATGCTTCACCAGAAGCTGAAGTACCCGGTCAAAGGGAAGATTATGATAATACAAGGGGAGGAAGAGTACATGGTCAGCCACCTCAACTCGTTCAGATACGTAGAGATGGATAGGGAGTTCATTGAGACCCCATTTTAGCACTTCGAAGAGGTTCCCCAGACACTGGCATCAGCTGAGACTGTGGTTGAGGATTCTCATATGAAGATGGTTTCCTTAAAAGATGCTCGGGCTGTTATTGAGAAGGGTGAGTGTGCAAATTGGGGCCGACTCCCTGATTTTACACAGAAGACTAACAAGTTTGGTTTGGGTTTCACTGCAGAAGCCCAAAGGGTTGTTCGAAGTGCAAGGATCAGAAGACCTCCCGTGTTCATCAGCAACTCGGGAGTAAATGCCATTGAAGATGATGTGGAAGACTCTGAATTCGACAGCTAGATCTATCCTACGATCGACGGTGGACCAAGCAACTGGACAGCAAAGGACTTCATCCCTATTACTTTTGTTACCCAGTAATGAAACTTTTTGTTTTGAATTTGTAACAGACAATGTTTTAAACTTTAGGGCCCGGTGTCTTACCCGGGGCACTGTGGCTTCATTTGTGAGGGCTTTTGTGTGTCATTTTCATATATCATTAATAAAAGCATTGGACGTTCTTGCATTTCAAATTTTGCGCTCCTTGTTTTTTTTATTATATATTGCAAAACAGATATTTTACACACACTCACATATACAGGTCCATATCCACTCTGGATCTCACTGGTAACGACTCTGCTACTGCCAGTTATAACTTCGAAAATCCGATCAACTTAGCCGAAGATGAAGGTGAAGATGATTGCGAAGTGCCTGGTGAACTTGCAAAACTGCTACTCCAGGAAGAGAGGGCTATTCAGCCACATGAAGAGCCGGTGGAATCAGTGAATCTGGGTACTGAGACGGATAAGAAGGAGGTCAAGATCGGTGATAATCTAGAAGCTAATGTGAAACAACGGTTGATTCAGATGCTACATGACTATGTTGAGATCTTTGCTTGGTCTTACGAAGATATGCCTGGTTTGGATACCGACATTGTGGTTCATCGCCTGCCTACCAAGGAAGACTATCCTCCCGTAAAATAGAAGGTTCGCCGAATGCGCCCAGAAATGTCGGAGAAAATCAAAGTTGAAGTTATGAAACAGTTTGACGCTGGTTTTCTAGCAGTGACTTCTTATCCTCAGTGGGTTGCCAATGTGGTTCCTGTGTCGATGAAGGATGGGAAGGTTCGAATGTGTGTTGACTACAGGGACTTGAACAGGGCGAGCCCCAAGGATGATTTCCCTTTACCTCATATTGACGTTCTGGTTAACAACACTGCTCAGCATAAGGTATTCTCCTTTATGGATGGCTTCTCCGGTTATAATCAAATCAAAATGGCTCCCGAAGACATGGAGAAGACAACCTTTGTTACTCAGTGGGGTACCTTTTGCTACAAGGTCATGCCTTTTGGGTTGAAAAATGCTGGGGCAACGTATCAACGTGCCATGGTTGATTTGTTTCATGATATGATCCACCATGAGATTGAAGTATATGTCGACGATATGATTGCAAGGTCCCAGACTGAGGAAGAACACCTTGACCATCTAGAGAAGTTGTTTGACAGGTTGAAGTTGTACAAGTTGAGGTTGAACCCGAACAAGTGCACCTTCGGGGTGAGATCTGGTAAGCTACTGGGTTTCATCATGAGCGACAAAGGTATTCAAGTGGATCCGGCAAAAGTGAAAGCCATACAAGAGATGCCAGCTCCCAGAACAGAGAAAGAAGTCAGAGGCTTTCTGGGACGACTGAATTATATTGCCCGGTTCATCTCGCACCTAACTGCTACTTGTGAGCCAATCTTTAAGCTACTGAAGAAAGATCAAGTGGTACGTTGGAATGATGAATGCCAAGCCGCTTTCGAAAGAATCAAAGAGTATCTCCAAGAGCCACCCATCCTGATGCCACCAGTTGAAGGGAGACCTCTGATCTTATACTTGATTGTGCTCGATAACTCAATGGGGTGTGTGCTGGGTGAACATGACGAGTTTGGACGAAAAGAGCATACTATTTATTACCTTAGCAAAAAGTTTACCGACTATGATACCCGATACTCACTGCTCGAGAAAACTTGTTGCGCTTTGGCATGGGCTGCTCGCCGGCTGAGATAGTATATGTTGACTCACACCACTTTGTTGATATCAAAGATGGATCCAATCAAGTATATCTTCGAGAAGCCTGCCTTGTCCGGAAGAATAGAAAGATGGAAGATGATCTTGACTGAGTATGACATCCAGTACACGACCCAAAAGGCAATTAAGGGAAGTGTATTGGCAGACCATTTGGCACACCAGGCAGTGGATGATTACCGGTCTATGAACTTTGAATTCCTGGACAAGAATATCATGTTGATAACTGATTGTTAGACACCTGGACCGGATGAAGGACCTGAGGAAGGATCCCGATGGTCTATGTATTTTGATGGAGCTTCGAATGCTTTGGGTAATGGCATTGGTGTTGTGATCATATCTCCGAAAGGCTCTCATACTCTGTTTACCGCCCGACTATGTTTCAACTGCACCAACAACATGGCGGAGTATGAAGCATGCATCATGGGTCTTCGAGATGCAATTGACCTAAGGATTAAGTTTCTAAGTGTCTTCGGAGATTCCGCTCTCGTGATCAGTCAGATCAAAGGCGAGTGGGATACGAAACACCTGAATTTTATTCCTTATAAGGAGTATGTGTTGACATTGCTTCCCCATTTCGAGGAGATAACCTTTGAACACTTCCCTAGAGAGGAGAATCAGTTGGCGGACGCGCTAGCTACGATGTCTTCTATGTTCAAAGTCAATTGGAACAACGAGGCTCCCCGGATCATTATTGAAAGATTGGACGAACCTGCACATTGTTGTGATCTTGAGACTGAAGAGGTAACACAAAAGCCCTGGTTTCACAAAGTAAAAAGGTACCTTGAGGCTCAATAATACCCCGAGGGTGCATCTGTTAATGATAAGAAGTTTCTGAGGAGGTTCACGGCAAATTTCTTCATCAGCAATGGCATTCTTTACAAGCGTAACCATGATTTGACCTTACTGCGTTGTGTGGATAAGATTGAAGCAGGAAGGATCATGTCAGAGTTGCATGAAGGTACTTTCGGAACTCATTCCAGTGGACATACCATGGCAAAGAAAATCCTCCGGGCAGGATATTACTGGTCCACAATGGAAGCTGACTGTTATCAACATTCTCGGACATGTCACAAGTGCCAGGTCTATGCTGATAAGGTGCATATACCTCCAGTTCCTCTGAATGTTTTGACAGCGCCTTGGCCTTTTGCAATGTGGGGCATTGATATGATCGGCGAGATCAGACCTACGGCATCCAACGGGCATCATTTCATCCTGGTAGCAATTGATTACTTTACGAAGTGGGTTGAAGTAGCTTCCTTTGCTACCGTAACCAAGAACGTCGTGGCATGGTTCATTCGGCACAATCTGATCTATCGGTATGGTGTACCAGAGAGGATCATTACGGATAATGGTACCAATCTCAACAACAAGATGATCACTGAGCTCTGCGAGAAATTCAAGATACAACATCATAACTCTTCTCCCTACCGGCCGAAGATGAATGGGGCTGTTGAAGCGGCTAATAAGAACATTAAGAAGATCGTGCAGAAGATGACAGTGACTTACAAAGACTGGCACGAGATGTTACCGTTTGCTCTTCACGGATACCGTACCTCAGCACGGACGTCAACAAGGGCAACACCATATTCCTTGGTTTATGGCATGGAGGCAGTCTTGCCTATTGAAGTTCAGATACACTCTCTTCGGATCATGAAGGATGCAGGTTTGAGTGAAGATGACTGGATTCAGACCCGGCTTGATCAACTGAACCTAATTGACGAAAAGAGACTTACTGCTATTTGTCATGGTCATACGTATCAAAAACGAGTGATCAAGGCATTTAACAAGAAAGTTAGACGACAAGAGTATCAAGTTGGGGATCTGGTAATCAAGCGCATTATCCTACCTCAAGGGGATCCCAGGGGTAAATGGACCCCTGTAGGATCAAGCGCTTACCACTGAACTAAAAGAAATTGCTTGTAGCCAAGGTGCTACTCTATTTCCTTATAGAGAATCTAACAAGGGGCCTACCTGGCCCACCTAACACACCTACGTAGGCGCCCATGGGGGGATGTTAAGCCCTTCGAACACCTAAGGTTGACACTGGATATTTTAATCCAACAATCTCCCTCCCAGTGTCAGTCGGGGGGATTCGAACCCATAACCTTGCTCTGATACCACTTGTAGATGTGAAAAACACAAGAAGGGGGGGGGGGGGGGGGGTTGAATTGTAAAACTTAAATCAAAAGCTTAGACAACACTGTATTTTTATCCTGGTTCGTTTGATCTCAAACTACTCCAGTCCACCCGTCAAGGTGATTTCGCCTCTCTCCAACGAGGTCTTAATCCACTATATTCAAAGGATTACACAACTACTTTAACAATTGTTAAAGCCTTCTTGAGTATAACCATAAACCGGTTTATCTCAAGGAAATATCTTTACAGATAATTGAAAAATGATGTGTTTACCGTTTTCTAATAAAACTATATATCACAATTGTGATAATACACAATTTAAGCTTAGAGTAAAACTGAATTGCTAATGCGTTTGAGTAAGCGTGGTTTGAAGGCTTAGCAAAATGTATGAGTGCATGCGTATGACAGGCGTGGTCTTTTCTTACAAAGACTTGTTTAAATAGCCAAGGAAGAGATACATTGTCCATAAAGCCATTTCAATGATAATAACTCACTTTCCTTATTGAGAAGATCTTGTCTTGAAGAGAGCCGTTGGTAATTAATATGTCTTGAATACTTAGTAACTCTTCAGAGTCTTCTTTGCTTATGATAACGCTTCAGAGTGCTGATGCTTTAACTTGTGATAACGCTTCAGAGTGCTGATGACTTAGTAGAGATCTTTGATCAGAGTCAGAGTATATATGTTTATGCGCAGATTCTGGTCATCAAGCTTTAGCATATGATCTGGTAGGTTCAACGTGTAGCATATGTTACTGATCTTCTGATGCTGACATATTACTTATCTTCTGATGCTTCTGATGATGCTGATTCCATCAGAACTTCTATGCATACAGAACATCATTTAAGAGGCGTATTTGTCTTATATATAAATCTTACAATTTATTTATTCTTTGTATTTTGTTATCATTAAAACTCAAATTAAGGGTTGTAGAATCAAACTATGTTCTAACAATCTCCCCCTTTTTGATGATGACAAAAACCAGATTTTTTTAATTAAAAATAAAGAATAAAAGGTATCAGAGCTAAGAAGAGAAAACTCCCCCTGAGTTGATTACTTCCCTTTAATTCCATGAGTCTTTGAGCATCAGAACTTTACTGTATCTTTCCTCAGAGTTTTTTACCCGTTCAAGCTTTTCAGAAGAAAAAATTTAAATAGATCAGAATGTTTGAGACTTATGTCTCAGCAATCCGTTATTGAAAAATATCATTCTTTCTCTCCCGTTTTGTCAGTTATCAAAAAGAACAAATAATCAGAGCCAAAATGCATTTATATTCAAAAACCAGAAGCAATGAGAAGTTAAAAACAATGTAAAAATATTACAGATAAAGAAGTTATAAAAAACAAAGAAATTCTAAGAGGGAGGAGGAAGACGTGTGAACAAAGCCTCCAACATGCTCTTGATCTGGGTGTTGGTTTCATGTTGCTGGGTTAACATGCTTGCTATTGCATCAATTTTTCTGTCCTGTTTATCCATTCTTTCATTCATCAACATATCAGATCTTTTCAGATCTTCTAGAGTCTGCCTGTCAAGGGAGGAAGCTTGAGGATCTTCAGAAACAGGATGCTTCTCAGAGCTTTCTGCAATATCTTCTTCTTGACCCAGTGCTTCAGCAAGAACCATCTGCTCTTGAGTATTAGGTTGAAGTTTGGATGCTGGACGATGTTCAGACCAGGGAGCAATGTCCAGAGGGAGAACTTCTTCCTTAAGCAGCTTGCTCAGAACTGGACCTTCAATTTCTTTCAGCAGATTGTTGAAGTTATATTGAGCTTGTTCATAGCTCTGTTCTTGCAGCTTAAAAGTTTCAGAGCATACCCATCTTCTGAACTTTGTCCAAAGGTAGTCTGATGCAGCAGGATCAACCAGCTCAAGACTAGCTTGTTTCAGAGAAGTGATCCACTTCTGTACTTCTGTTTCAAATGTCAATAAGCTGGTACCAACATCTGGATGTTTTGGTTTAGGGATAGCTGTTTTATGGTTTATTGCAGCAAGACATTCAAAAACTGTTAAGTCAATGACAGTCTTGATGTTATCTTCTAGATTGTTTTTTGGTGAGGGAGTGGGAGAGTCATAAATTATGATTGGACTTGATGGGGAATTTGGTGGAGTTAATTCTGGTGAAGAGGGAATTTGCGGAAAATTTACAATGGTGCCAAAGGGCATATGAATGGCCAGAGGTTCTGTGATTCCAGGAATGGGAATGGTATCAGAATCAACAGTTTGGTTTGGTTCTGGTTCAGGTTCAGAAGGTTGAGTCTCAGAAGTTTGAATCTCAGGTTGTGGAGAAGGTGGATTAATTTCTGGTTGAGGAGATGGAGGTAGTGGGATTTCTGGTTCTGGAGAGAGGGGAATTTCGGGTTGTGGTGAGATGGGAATTTCTGGTTGTGGTTTTGTGGTGGTTTCAGGATTTGGATTTTCTGGTATGGGAGCAGAAGTATGTTGGTCTATATCAGAAAGAACTTATGCAAGTTCTTGTTGGGTTGCTTTAATATTTGGATTTTGAGGTTGGGAGCGAGATCTTCTAAGAGTTAAGGATTCAGAAGGGTCAAAATCAATGTCAAAGTCATCAAAAGTTTGTGGTGTGGAGTTTTCGGATTGAGTGGGAATGGGTATAGATGTTGATACAACAATTGAATCTAAAACAGTTACAGAAGAAAGATTACCTCTCTTTTTGGAGTCTGCTAAGATGATCCTTCTGCTACAGCTTTCCTTTTCTTGGTTTTCTTCAGCACAACTTTTGGAGCCTTCTACTGCAGATCCTGAATGTTCAGATTTGGTGTTGTCCCATCCGCCTTGCAAGCATCCAGTTATCTGACTATGATATCTGGTTTAGAATCAATCTCTGAGAACAGAGGAAAGTTATCCAGAGGGACTCTTCTGCTGGAGATTGCAGCAAAAGGAGTGACGTTGGGTTCCTTCTTGATGTTCTCAATCAGCTTCATTTTCTTCAAATTCTTTGCATTCAGCTGTTTGCCAACAGTAGCATCCAAAGAGCTGATTTCCTGAGCCTCTGTAAGATGATCAATCAGCTTATTCTTTGTTAGAATATCTTATATAAGTCTTCCTAGGGGTATCCAATCCCTTTTTGTTCGCTCCTCTTCTCTTATTTCTTTAACACTTGTCCTGATATGGTTAAATAGCAGATGAGCCAGATTCACCTTGACCTTCTGAGAGATGAAATAGATCAGAAATTGCTGATCAATATTGATGTAGTCAGGAGAGCTGGTAGGCTTCCTGTGGTTTATGCATCCCAGAATGATCTTGGCCCATATTCTGTGATGATCTTTTAAATCCCTTATCTTGCTGGAGGGAAGCCCTGGAGTGAAGATCTCTTTAGCAATTAGGGCAACATCAGCGCATCTTTCAGCCATGTCAATGCAACGAACACCACCACCACTGTAGCCTATTAGTCTTGCAATGAGGTCCTCAGTAATCACAATCTTCTTCCCCATAATGTATGAAGTAACTTGGTGGTTGGAAGATGATGCATGAATCCAAAATTCCTTTACCAGAATTGGGAATGTTGGACCCACCAGTCTGTCAAAGTATTTTTCTCAGCCTTGAGCTTTAACTTCTTCAGAGAGATTAAACCCATTCTCTTGAAGGCTGTTGAAATCCACGATCAATTCTGACAGAACTTCAATATTTTTGACTGGTGTGAGAAGTGTTATGTAGGGTTCTTCGTATTGTTCAGGGGAACCTGTTTTCTCGGAACTTGCAGTATGGATGCTTGAAGAAGCCATGTTCACACGAAGGTTTTGTGAAAAAGATTGAAAGGGTTTTGAGAAAGTATGTAAAATGAAATCAGTAAGTTTGAGAGAAAATTAAAGTGAAGGTAAAAGAGTGTAAATGGTGAGAAGAGTGTTTAAATAGATTTCTAAACAATTTTGAAAACATAAACGGAAAGAGAGAGAAATTAAATAATCATTATTAGCATTTAATGATAGCTGATTTTGGGGGATTCAGAAAGATATTGGAACGGTTACCCATGACATGTGTCTCAATGCATCCAATCAGCGCTTTTGCCTTTTCAGAAACGTGAACGCGTGTTCAGCCTCAGAAAGTAGCTGATGACTGGATGACACTTGTTTTCTTGAGTGAACAGCACATTTCTATCCTTGAAATGAAGCGCTCAGATCTTCATGGATAGATTCTGATACAATCTATACTTCTAAAGATCGGAAGAAAGATTGATCAATAGTTCACAGAAAAATAAACAAAGTTCTGAAGGTTAAGATATGGAATCAAAACAATTTTATTCTGGGCAGAGCTTCATGCTGAGATGTTTCAGAATGAAGTTGAACCTATCTTCAGAAAGAGGTTTTGTAAAAATATCAGCCCATTGATGGTCTGTGTTAATAAATTTTAAATTTAAAATCCCTTTCTGAATATAGTCCCTAATAAAATGATGTTTTATTTCTATATGCTTAGCCCTAGAATGCAAAATTGGATTTTTGCTGAGACAAATAGCAGAAGTATTGTCACAGAGGATAGGAATGTTACTCTCAAATATCTGGAAGTCCTCAAGTTGAATTTTCATCCAGAGCATTTGTGTACTGCATCCAACAGCTGCTATGTATTCAGCTTCTGTTGTTGATAGAGCAATTATGGATTGTCTTTTGCTGGACCATGAGATCAGATTTTCTCCCAGAAACTGGCAGCTTCCAGAAGTGCTTTTACGTTCTACTCTGTCTCCAGCGAAATCAGCATCACAGTATCCTATCAAACTGTAATCACTTGATTTTCTATAAAACAAACCCAAATTAGTAGTACCTTTCAGATACTTGAAAATTCGCTTAACTGCTATTAAGTGAGATTCTCTAGGATCTGATTGGAATCTAGCACAAATGCAAACACTGAATAGAATGTCAGGCCTTGAAGCCGTCAGATAGAGAAGAGAACCAATCATACCTCTGTAGACCTTCTGTTCTACCTTTTTACTTACCTCTTCTCTTTCCAGAATGCACGTGGGATGCATTCGAATCTTTGATGGCTTACATTCTGAGAGATCAAATTTCTTCAGAAGTTCTCTGACATATTTTCTCTGATGAATGTAAGTTCCTTCTGGGGTTTGATTAATCTGAATTCCTAGAAAGAATTTTAGTTCCCCCATTAGGCTCATCTCAAATTCTACCTACATACATTTAGCAAACTTTCTTCCCAGAGAGGGTTTAGTAGATCCAAATATGATGTCATCAACATAAATCTGACATACTAAAATGTCATTCTTGACTGTCTTACAGAACAAGGTTGTGTCCACTTTCCCTCTGGTGAATTCCTTTTCTAACAGGAAGTTACTTAGTCTTTCATACCAAGCTCTGGGAGCTTGTTTCAGACCATAGAGTGACTTCTTTAGTTTGAAAACATATTCTGGATTTTTGGAACTTTCAAAACCAGGGGGTTGGTGCACATATACCTCTTCTTCTATATAGCCATTTAAGAATGCACTCTTAACATCCATCTGATACAGAGTGATGCCTATATTAACAGCAAATGAGATTAAGAGTCTGATAGATTCTAACCTGGCGACTGGAGCAAAGGTTTCTGTATAGTCTATCCCCTCTTGATGACTATCACCTTGTGCTACCAATCGTGCTTTGTTTCTGATGACTTCACCTTGTTCGTTCAGTTTGTTTTTGAACACCCATTTTGTTCCAATAATGTTGAATCCTTTTGGTTTGGGAACTAGATCCCATACGTCATTTCTTGTGAATTGATTTAGCTCCTCTTGCATTGCTAGAATCCAGTCATTGTCCAAAAGTGCTTCATCAATTGTTGTTGGTTCAATTAGAGAAACCAGTCCCATGAGGGATTCTTCAGAGTTTCTGAAGCTAGATCTTGTTCTGATTGGATCTTCCTTTCTTCCCAAGATTGTTTCTTCTGGGTGATCCATGCTGCTTCTGGATAGTCTTTTCTGGAGTTGATCAACAGAAGGTGCTGGATTGCTTGCAGTTCCTCTTTCTGATGTTAAGGGAGTGTCTCTGTTAAGAGATTCTGATGACTTGTCTTCAGTACCTGTGAGTTCAACTTCCATACCTGCAAGGAATTCATTCTGCTTTGACTTTTGAGAGTTAAGCTTATCATCAAAACGAACACTGATTCACTCTTCTACAATATGTGTTTCTGTATTGTATACTCTGTACCCTCTTGAGCATTCAGAATATCCTAACATAATACACTTTTGTGCTTTAGAGTCAAACTTGTTCATATAATTTTTTATATTTAGAATAAAACATGTACATCCAAATGGGTGAAAATAGGAAATGTTGGGCTTTCCGTTCTTCCACAATTCATATGGAGTCTTTTCCAGAATAGGTCTTATGGAGATTCTATTCTGAATGTAACACGCTGTGTTTATTGCCTCTGCCCAGAAGACCTTAGCAACGTTAGTCTCGTTGATCATGGTTCTGGCCATTTCTTGCAATGTTCTGTTCTTTTGTTCTACAACTCCATTTTGCTGTGGAGTTCTAGGACAAGAGAAATCATGCAGAATGCCTTTGTCATTAAAGAATGACTCAAAATCTTTGTTTTCAAATTCTCCACCATGATCACTTCTGACTTTGACGATTCTAAGATCCTTTTCATTCTGAACTTGGTTGCAGAAGTTAACAAACACAGAGTGTGACTCGGCCTTGTGTCTTAAGAACTTTACACATGTCCATCTGCTATAGTCATCTACGATTACTAACCCATACTTCTTGCCACTGACTGAAGCAGTTTTAACTGATCCAAATAAGTCAATGTGCAGAAGTTCTAATGGCTTGGAGGTGGAAACAACATTTTTATATTTGAAAGCTGGTTTTGCAAACTTGCCTTTCTGACATGCTTCACACAGAGCATCTGAATTGAACTTCAGGTTAGGAAGTCCTCTGACCAGATTGAGTTTGTTAATCTGAGATATTCTTCTCATACTAACATGTCCCAATCTTCTGTGCCAGATTCATTGCTCGTTGTTAACAGACAGAAGACACTTTACATTCTGACTTTTTAGTTCAGAAAGTTTTATTTTATAAATGTTATTTTTCCTCTTTCCATTAAACAAGATAGTCCCATCTTTCTGACTAACAGCTTTGCATGAATTTTGATTAAAGATTATATCATAACGGTTATCACTTAGTTGACTTATGGATAACAGATTCTGCATTAATACATCAACTAGTAAAACATTACTTATACAGGGAAGATTTCCATTACCTACAGTTCCAGAGCCAATGATCTTTCCTCTCTGATTGCCTCCAAAACCTACGTGGCCTCCAGGCTTAAGTTCCAGGCTTTGGAACATATGCCTTCTTCCCGTCATGTGTCGTGAGCAGCCAGAGTCCAGGTACCATGATTGGTGTTTTTGCTTTGCTGCTAAAGATATCTGCCACATGTATTATTTTATCCTTAGGTACCCATATTTTCTTGGGTCCTGATTTGTTAGTTTCACCAAAACTCTGGTTGAATTTTGGTTTGACAGAGTAATCACTACTTGTATATTTTATGTCATGTGTGTGCCCATATATAAAGTGTGAATCAAGTGGATTACGTTTTATAACTAAATCCACGGCATTATTTGGTGTAGGTACCTTACCTTGATATCCTATCCCTTTTCTGCCATTTCTGCTAACTCCATAGATCATTGAAGCCATTTTGCTTCTGTCTATGTTTTTAGCTAGAAACTTCTGAAAGCTGTGATCATACTCCTTGATGATCTCATCAGTATTGCTGGGAGTTTTAGGGATTGTTTCCTTCTGAGAGTTTTGCAATTGGTTTTCTAATTTTGAAATTTTATCTTTTAACTCAGAATTCTCCAAATTGAGACTCTCAGTCTTATCAGAGTCACAAGCAAGATTCCTTTTCAGGTTTCTGAATTTGACTCTGATCTGCTGATATCTTTCCAGAATTTCATTAAGGCTTTCAGCTAGTTCAGCCTTAGTAAAGTTTATAGTAAAGTCATGGAATACCTCTTCTGTATCTGATTCAGATTCTAACTCAGAAGCTTCACTGTCTTCTGTTATGTTTGCCATGAGAGCTATGTTTGCTCTTTCATCATCTGATTCTGAGTCAGCTTCAGATGTGTCAGAATCATCCCATGTAGCCATGAGACTCTTCTTCTTTTCCTTGCCAAACTTCTTTTTGGACTTTTCCTTCTGAAGCTTTGGGCAATCACTTTTGTAGTGCCCTTGCTCGTTACATTCATAGAAGATGATGTCTTTGTTGTTTGGCTTTCTGTTTCCTGAAGAGCCTTCAGATCTTCTGTGTCCAGAGGAGGATTCTGACTTTCTGTATCTGGAGAAAGATTCATTCTGATTTTCTGATCTTTTGGGATTCCTGAACTTCCTTTGCCTCTGCTTCCATAATTGGTTCACCCTTCTGGAGAGGAGAGACAGTTCATCTTCTTCTGATGAGGACCCATCAGAGGTTTCTTCCATAGCCTGCAAAACTTTGGAGTTAGATTTTCTGTTGGATTTTAAAGCTAATGGCTTACCTTGCTTTTGAGGTTCATCTGCTTCTAGCTCTATCTCATGAATTCTGAGGGAGCTGGCAAGTTCCTCTAGAGAGATTTTGTTGAGATCCTTTGCTAGCTTAAGCGCTGTGACCATATGCCTCCATTGTTTTGGCAAGCTTCTGATGATCTTCTTAACGTGATCAGTAGTAGAATACCCTTTGTCAAGAACTTTTAGACCAGCAACAAGAATTTGAAATCTTGAAAACATAGTTTCGATTGATTCACTCTCTTCCATCTTGAATGCCTCATACTTCTGAATGAGTGCAAGGGCTTTGGTTTCTTTGACTTGAATGTTGCCTTCATGCGTCATTCTCAGAGAGTCAAACATATTCTTTGCAGTGTCTTTGTTTGATATCTTCTCATATTCTGAATAAAAGATGGCGCTGAGAAGAATTGTTCTGGCCTTGTGATGATTTCTGAACTCACGCTTTTGCTGATCAGACATTGTTTTCCTGACAATCTTCTAACCACTTCCATCCACTGGGTGCGTGTATCCATCAGTTACCATGTCCCACAGATCAGCATCATGGGCCAGAAAGAAACTCTCAATTCTGTCTTTCCAGTAATCAAAGTTCTCTCCATCAAAGAATGGAGGTTTGCCACTGAATCTGTCTCTTTCTTCATTGTTGTCATTGCTGATGTTTTGATTTGGTCCTTCCATTGTGTTTTTCTGACGCTGGATCTTCTACTGACACGGTTAAGTGTTATAAGCTCAGAACCAGGCGCTCTGATGCCAATTAAAGATCAAGAGCTTACCACTGAGCTAAAAGCAATTGCTTGTAGCCAAGGTGCTACTCTATTTCCTTATAGAGAATCTAACAAGGGGCCTACCTGGCCCACCTAACACACCTATGTAGGCGCCCATGGGGGGATGTTAAGCCCTTCGAATACCTAAGGTTGACGCTGGATATTTTAATCCGACAACCCCTACTTATGAAGGGCCATTTGTGGTTAAGAACATTTTCTCAGGAGGAGCTATGATTCTAACCACCATGGATGGTGACGACCTTCCTCACCCCGTCAATGCAGACATAGTAAAAATATACTACGCATGATCAAAGACCCGCTAGGTTGACTGGCCTAGGCAAAAATAAGGGCTTAACCAAAAGGGTCCGGGCGAAAATAAGGGATGAAAGTATAAAATCTGTACACCCGGCAAGTCGAAAACCTGAAAAGGAGGCTTGGGCAAAAATGGGTATCCTGGTGGTCTGAAAACCCAAAAGGGCGGTCTAGGCAAAAATTAGGGATTAAAGCGTAATACTATGTCTCATTGGATCACCCTGCATCCAGACTTCGGTATCTACTATCAAACTCGGACGGCACTAATCAATCTGATTCACCTCCAATCAAGCAGGAAAGTGATGAGATGCTTGAGGACATAAAGGCAATAGCAAAGTTGGAACTAAGTGGGATCATTCACATAGCTGTTTTGTTTCTTTTTACAAATTGTGTAAATTATATTTGTTCGGCGGCGTTCTCTTACTAGGACGTCAGCCTCTTGTACAAAAACCCCTATTTACAGGCCAAACTTCAAAATCAATACAAATTCATTTTCAGACAAATTTCAAATTGTTTTCCTTTATCTGTTTTGTTTTGCAAAGAACGTCCAAAGTTCATTTTTGATATATGCATTTGACATTAATTACTGATCATAAATATTTACATGTGAAACGAAAGATGAATTACTGGTAATAATAGAAACAGGGGCAAATAAGAATTGTCCAAACTGTACAGTTGCTCTGTCCACCAGGTACCAAGGTAGATTCAGCTGAAGAATATGACCAAGATACCTTCACTCCCCGTAGAGCAAGACAGTAATGGTAGCTCTCCCAACTGAGACTTGCAACTATGGACGAATCAGCAACACTCTCCCCAAGAAGAGTTAGTCTACCATCAGCCCTAAAAGGCTTGGTATCCCTAGAAGGTCTTAATATTCCCCAGTGGAGTATAAAAATATTCCCCAGCAAGTATAAGAGTATCCCCGACAGTCTTAATATTCCTCAACAGAGTATAAGAATGTTCCCCGGCAGAATGCAAGATGCCCCAGTGGAGTCAATATTTTCCCAGCATAGTCTAAAAAGCTTCCCCAACAGAGTCGAATCATCATCCCCAGTAGACTTTGGAAGCTTATCCCCTGCAGAGCACAAATAAGTCTTCCCAGCCAAATTCAGAGGGTTATTCCCACAAGAGTCTAACAGGTTTATCCCCAGCAAGTTGCAATTGAAAGATCATCCCCAGCGAAGTTCTTTCCTTTACCCAAGCAGGAGTTCAATCCTCAACAGATTCAGTGTCACCAGCAACGGTAATCCATCCCCAGCGGAGTTCATCATTAAAATCCCCAGCGGAGCTTATCAGCGGAATCCCCAAGAGGAGTTTATCGTTAAAATCTTCAGCAGAATATCCCTTCCCCACAGAGTAATTCCCCTCAGAGTAATCTCTTCATCAGTTTATTCCCCAACGGAGTTCTTTTATCCTGCAGGTTTATCCTCACAATCATCTTTGTTCACCATCCCTGGCGGAAGCGAAGCATTCAACTTTATTCTCCAGCTGCTCCGGGATTTATTTTCCCCAGCTAAAACATTACAAGTCCATACATCATGATACATGCATATACACATCATACCATACAATCTCATTAATTTTGAGAACATCATTGCCTGATACATATCATGCATTACATACAGCTAACCTTTACCTTTCAAGAAAGATACAATCAAAATTCAAGTTATGAAGCCCGGGTACGACCGGACAGTATCTTGATTTCTACAGCATATTGTGAAGCCCGAATTATAACCGGATAACAATATCAGACTACCGCAAAGCCTGGATTACGACCAGATAGTGATATCTCTCAAAAGTAAGCTATGAAGCCCAGAGAACGACTGGATAATAGTTTATTCTCCAGTGAGCCATGAAGCCCAGATTACGACCGGATAGCAGCTTAGTAAGCACCATGAAGCCTGGATTCGACCAGATAGTGGTATATCATAAACACAAGCCGTGAAGCCCAGATGCGACCGGATAACAGCTCAGCAAGTTATTGTGAAGCCTGGATTACGACCAGAAATCAATACAAGACCATGAAGCCTGGATTACAACCAGATAATGGTAGAAGATGTTGTGAAGACTGGATTACGACCAGATAGCAACCAAGAGTACTACAAAGCCTGGATTTCGACCAGATAGTGGTCTGATACATCGGGAAGCCTGAATTACGACCAGATAGCGTTAAGGGACACTGTGAAGCTTGGATTACAACCAAATAACAGTTTACCCAGCCAATTACTATGAAGCCCGGATTCGACCGGATACTAGTAAAACCAACAGTCAAAGGGAAGCCCGGATGCGACCGGATAACCACTTGATTTGTTCTGAAGCCTGGATTTCGACCAGATAAGAAGTGAGAAATTGCAAATCCTGGATTACGACCGGATAGCAAGTTTAATCTCATCTCCCCAGTAAGTCACTGTAAAGCCTGGATTATGACCAGATAGCAGTCGGTCTTATAACTATGAAGCCTGGGTTACGACCAAATAGTAGTTCACTCTCACCTCTTCAACAGAGCTGATTCCTCAATAGAATAACGGACGACTAAAGCTCCTAAAATTCAACAGAGATGATTCCCCAGTAGAATAACGGACGACCGAAGCTCCTAAAGTTCTATTTCTCCTAAGACAAAGAACATCATTCCCCGGCGGAATCTCCCCCAATGACAGGTATACAAGCTCTCGCTAAGGAATCTCTTACGCGATCGACACTCCTTCGGATGGAATCTTTAATCCCATCTCCCATCATCAATCTCCAAATGGCATCTGTAATCCCATTCCCGACATCACAAGACAAATACTACTTCATGCGAGTGCAAATTTTTGGGCACTCTAATGTTCAATCATCTTCCACCTTTGGATCACGAAAGGCCCGAACGCCAATCTATATCCTCAGGTTTAAGAAGATTGAATAGGGGAAACTGTTGTACCCCAAAATTTTCCCTCACATATTTCTCAAGATAGGTCAAGAATCATCTCCAAGTTGTTCAAGATGGCTCAAGAGTTAGACAGTCAAATCACCTCCTAAGGTAGTCAATTCAAAATTAGGGTTTTGTGTTGCATCAAGGTCCTTGCATCCAAATGGCCTCAAGTTCTCCCCAATTTCCTAATATGTTCTCAAGTTCATCCATGTGTTTCCAGTGATTTCTGGTAAACAACCTCTAGTCTTCCAAACTATCGAATAATCTTTCTGACTGTTATTCAATTCCTCTGGTAACTCACGGGATCGACTAGATTGATCCTAGGACTCCTTGGATATTAAGGTTACTCTCACGATCGAACAGATATTCATGGTTGATGTTGTATATGCGTTTGGCTTATTTCGATTTCTCTCTCTCTAAGTCTAAAGATGCAATCAAAATGTGTGTGTGAAACTAAGTTGCATGAATAAATGTTAATTGTAAAGACATGCAAAATTGCATAAAAGTCAAGTAAATGGTTTCGAATTATAAAACAGTTAATGTAAAGGATTTCTGAAACGTAAAAGGTTTGAAATATGAAGAAAGCGTTTAATCTAAGAAATCTGTAAATGACTTTAAGTAAAAATATGCGTTCGAAGGATAAGACTTGAAGGTAAAGTTATGGAAAATATGACAGTTTTCTGGAATATAAAGTGCTTGAAATGTGAAGAAAGCATAAAAATGTAAAACTTTGAAGAAGAGGTTTCGAAGTGAAAAGACTGTAAATGAGAAAACTTGTAAATTTTATTTGACAAAAAGATAAAGGAAAGTGCTGGAAATGGTAAAAGGTTTTCATTAAATCAGAAATATATGGTGCTATCATACGTACATTTCTCTTGCATTCGTTTCCCTTGCCATGTGGTAGTTTGAATGTTACTGAGTATTTTGTATAATAGATATGACCCACGAAATCCTAATACTAAGACTTCTATTTATACTAATTCGACCATAACGGTCTTGCTATAGGATTATGCCACGTTCAGAACATGCAGGACAATGCCTCTTTCTTCTTTCCATGTGTCCCCAAATGCACCAGCACATAACTTTCAAACTTCGAAAGTCCCGCTTCCATTTGAATTTCAAATCCTTTGGTACTTCTCCGTTTCGAACGCTCTTCCAAGACACAGCCTTGTTGTTATTTCGAGACTTCTTTAGATATGTTCCCATAATTGCCACTCGAAGCTCCAAGCTTTGACATATTTATTCGAAACACTGCTTCTGCTACTTCGAAACATGACACTTTACCTCATTTCGATCGAAATGTTTAATTCATTTGGCTCCTAATACCATTATCAAAATCTTCAGCCAACAAATTGCCCCTTTAAAATATGTATTTCGATTCCTCTGAGAAATACCTATTTTAAACACCTACACAAGATTTTGATGTGACTTTCGAATCATCGTAACATTTAATGCATCTGACTCCAGTCACGTCAATCATAGCACCTTTTGGATTCCTTAACCGCCTGGAGCCACTTCACAGCATGGTGCAGTTACAAATAATGATTATCTTTAAATCACGCCTATTACCCATGTTAACTTTACGCCACCTCTTCATCACACCAACCCATGATTTCCACGTATCACACCCTTATTCAGTGGATGCTTAAACTTCCCCATTATAAAACATCACCAACTTAATCTTTTTCTTTTCCTTTCACACTCTAAATCTTTTACCCTCCTTCTCTCGTCAAAAAACCCAAGCTTTCAACATCTTTCAAAAATGTCTTCTTCTACTTCATCCCAACTCAAGAAAGTCTCCAAGAAGAAAGGAAAAACTGCAGGAGCTACCATGGAAAGTAAAATCATCACTCACCAAGGTCAATCCGTTCTTGCCCCTCAGATGATTTCAAAGGAAAAAGAAATGCTGTATGCGTCACAGGTACTCATTCCTACCAACGTTGCTGGTAAGAGGTTAGCTTTAAATGGCCCTCTTACGGTTTTTGAAATATTAAAAGACACCAGGATGATTTTCCCAGTTTGTTATAGTTTTAAACCCTTATTTAACAAAATGGATGCCCCTAAGGCAGTAGAATCTCCTAGTTCAAATACCATAGAAAACCCAACCGTTCCTCCTAAGGACCCCTTTGTATTGGATTATGTAAAAAGTAATTTTAAGCCATTTCGATCTTGCCCCACCTCTGATATTGCTTATCAAAATTGGTTCAAGAAAGTAGAAGCTAAGAAATCCCAGCAATGGGAAGAATTAGGTATCTATAACCTGATTAAACTATCGAAGCCTGGTTTTACCTACAGCCACCCTCTGCTATTCGCGTCCCTCTATTTCTGGGACAGTACCTATAACACTTTCCATCTCCCAGGTGGAATGATCACCCCAACCTTCTTCGACATAGCGGCCATCACTGGGCTATCGCCAGTGGGAGAAACTTATATACCCGACAACGAAGAACATTCAAGCATAATTGACTTCGAAGTCAAGCTAGCCAGTTTTTCCAAGTTTATCAGTCATTACCATGCTGAGGGGGACAATGTATCTGACATAGAGCACATTGCTTTCTTAACCCTGTGGCTGTCAAGATACGTTTTCTGCAGTAGATCCCTACAGGTAGCTAGTAGGTCCATTCCTCTAGCTAGGGACTTGCATGAAAATCGAAAAGTGTGCCTAAGTGAACTGCTCTTAGTTGACCTTTATGAAAGCCTGAGGTCAGCTGTTTCGAGCCTCAAATCCCACACCTCCAAAAATATTCTGTTGGCTGGCCCTTTTTGGTTGCTTCAACTATGGCTAAATGCCATGTTCGAACCCTCCTTATCAACCGCCAACACCATTGATGAGCAAGATTCTGAGATAAATGATAGGATAGTCGAAGGCACTAGGCTTCGAATATTAACTCCCAATGACGACAAAGATGACTTCAAAGTCCAATTCTCGAAGTACATCATGATATTCTCCAAAAGGCACAAGTTCGACTAGCTATCCTCTTCCCACAGATGAAAGAATTGTTCTTCTTAATAAAATTAGGAAAAACATTCTCAATGTGGATATATTCGAAGTGCTTAAGCAAGATAGTACTGCTTGCTATACTATGAAGGAGCTGCTCACAAAGGTCAATCTTTCTACCTGCTCCTTGCCAGTTAGTACTCTCTTGTTCGATCTTCAGGCTTTGCTGGACAACGTAACTGGTTACCTTCTCCAAGACGAATCTGCTGAAAAGAAGGTTCAAGAGAAACGCATTGCCATGGATGCTGCTTATGAACAAGCTTCGAAACTCTCTCAAGAAGTTGAGGATCAAGCTATGCATCTGAAGCAGGCGAAAACTGATTATGAGGCTCGAGCTGAGTCCATACTTCTTTGGGAAAGGCAGATTCTGGAACTTTAACAGAAGGTTAAGGAGGCTAAAGAACAACAAATAGCCTTCGAAACCAATACTGCTGGTAACCAATTCGAAGAGCTTCTCAACCAGGGGCTTGCGGAAATGGAGACTGCAGAACAACTTAAAGGAGAAGTGGCAACCTTGGAAGGAGCCAGGCGGTTCGCTCAGTAGAAACTTGAATCATTTCGAAGCACTTTTAATCGATTGAAAAATAACTCTTATTTCTAGATTTTGATGTTTATTTGGCTACAATTTTTGGTTTCTTATATGTAATATTCGAACAACGCCATTTTGGCATTTTATCTTGCCATCTTGGCTTTTTATAATATCTTGTTTACGTTGTTACTATTCGAACCTCCTGCAGGCTTGGCTTATATTTCTTCAAATATTTCCCATTAACCTTTAGGATACGTTTATCATCCACGAGTTCTTCGATTTCGTACGCATTGTTTGAGAATACTTTTAATATTCGAAAAGGTCCTTCCCAATGAGGTGACCATTTACCTAACGCTTTATTATTCTTGTCCATAGGCAATATGACTCTCTAAACCAAGTCATTAATAATGAATACTTTTTTCTTCACCCTTTTATTGTATGTTCTGGCCACTCTTTCTTTTTGCCTCATCAAAATTTCCAATGCATGTAATCTAATTTCGTCCAACTCAACTAATTCATTCATCATCATTTCCCAATATAATGCAGCTGGGATTTCGTTTTGTCTCTGAATTCGAACTGATTGTAGATGAATTTCTACTGGCAACACTGCATCATGACCAAATGTGAGTTGGAACGGCGTAGTGTTAGTAGCTTCCTTAGGGGATGTTCTACAAGCCCATAATATTTGGTCCAGAGTTTTGTGCCAGTTTCTTAGCTTTTTGCTAATCTGCTTCTTGATTAATCCTATTATTACTTTATTTGCTGCTTCGACTTGACCGTTTGCTTGAGCATAATATGGCGTTGATGTTAGCAATCTAAACCCCATTTCTTGGGCAAATCCTTGCATCTTTCTACCAGTAAACACAGAGCCTTGGTCTGTGGTTATGCTCTCTGGAAATCCGAACCTATAGATAATGTGCTTTTGTATAAATTCAATAATAGCCTCTTGATCAGCAACTATCAGTGGTATAGCTTCGATCCACTTGGTAAAATAATATATTCCCACCAAGATGTATTTCTGTCCTTTGGACGAAGCAGGATTTATTTCTCCTATCAAATCCAATGCCCATCCTCTAAATGGCCATGGTTTGATGATCGAATGCAACTCACTTGCAGGGGCATGTTGAATTCCTGCATGTTTCTGACATTCCTCACACCCTTTAGCAAAGTCTATGCAATCTTTGAGCATGCTAGGCCAATACAAGCCGTATCGAAATAACAGCCATTTCATTTTATGGCCTGCTTGATGTGCCCCACATGCCCCATTATGGACTTCAGACAATGCTAAATATGCCTCACTTTCTCCTAGGCATTTCAATAATACACCCACTTGGGTCTTTTTAAACAATTCGTTCCCCATGAGGAGATATGACAATGCTCTATATTTTGTCTTTCTATCCACCTTTAGAGTTGGGTCTGCTAAATAACTCTTCAAAGGACTTCGCCAATCTGCATCTGACAAAGTATTTATGGCTAATATTTCGAATCCCTGTTTCTCAGCATATCCCAATCTCATACTTTCCAGATCCGATGGTGTGAATCTAGTAGCCATAACTCTTCCCCTTAATTAGACCAAATCCTTGAAGTTCTTGGTAGAAACTTTATAACCCGAAGCCAACTGCGCTAAGTCATTTGCTTCTTGGTTCTCTATTCTTGGTATGTGTTGAATATCCATGTATTCAAATTTCCTCAATAGCCTATTGACTATGACGAAGTATACCATTAAATTTTCCTTTATGCACTTGTATTCCTTTGTGATTTGTTTGACCACTAATTCAGAGTCTCCTTTAATTTCGACTCTGGTTGCCCCCAATTCCAACAAAGCTTCAAGTCCAACAATGAGCGCTTCATACTCAGCTTCGTTGTTCGAACAACGAGGACCATCTAATTTATACTTGAATTTTGTTGGAATTCCTTCAGGAGAAATCAGAAGGACTCCAACACCACTTCCATTTCTGTGGGTTGAACCATCAAAGTACAATTTCCATGGTTGCATTTCGACGTAACTCATGACAGTCTGCTCAACCAAAGAATGGTCCACAATGAAGTCAGGAATCACTTGAACTTTCATAGCTTTTAAAGGCATGAAAGTCAAAGAATATTCTGTTAAGGCTAAAGCCCACTTGCCAACTCTGCTATGCATTATTGGTTTTGAAAGCATATGTTTAATGACGTCGAAATGAGATGAAACATAAACATCAACAGGTTTTATATAATACTTGAGTTTCATACAAGAGAAATATAAGCAGAGACATAGCTTTTCTAAATTGCTATATCTGGTCTCTGCATCATTTAGCACTCTACTTAAATAGTATATGGCTCTTTCGATGCCATTGCTATCTTCTTGTGCTAGCATACTACCTATACTAACTTCAGAGGCAGATATGTACAATCTCATGGGCTTCCCCCATGAAGGTGGAGACAAAATAGGAGGCTGAGAAAGGTATTCTTTTATTCTGTCAAACACCTCCTGGTGAGCTTCGTTCCATTCGAAGGCCTGGCCTTGCTTTAGACGAAGTAACGGAGAGAAAGCTTGGGTTCTTCCGCTTAGGTTCGAAATGAATCTTCTGAGGAAGTTAATTTTCCCTAGCAGAGATTGCAACTCCCTTTTTGACGTAGGTGCTTTCGTCTCCATTATGGTTTTGGTTTTGTTCCGGTTGATTTCAATTCCTTTCTTGTGAACCACAAAACCAAGAAAATCTCCAGCCTGCACAAAAAATGCACATTTAAGGGGATTCATTTTTAAGCCATGTTTTCTCATTCGCTCGAATGATTGGCTTAAATGATGCAAATGTGTTTCTGCAGATATAGATTTGATGACTATATCGTCAATATACACCTGCATGAAGGTTTCAATGAAATCATGAAAAATTGAATTCATTGCCCTTTGATAAGTTGCCCCAGCATTCTTTAAACCAAAAGGCATCACCACCCATTCGTAGGTGCCTAAGGCTCCTGGGCAACGAAATGCTGTCTTTGCAACATCTTCTTCAGCAATGAAAATCTGGTTATACCCAGAGTATCCATCTAACATACTCAAGTATTCGAACCCTTCAGCAGAATCTACTAGCATTTCTGCCAAAGGCATGGAATATTCATCTTTAGGGGTTGCAGTGTTTAAATCCCTAAAGTCTATGCAAATTCTTAAAGAACCATTTTTCTTAATAACAGGTACTATGTTTGCTAACCACTCGACGTACCTTGTTGTTCTGATGAATTTGCAACGCAGCAACCTTTCGATCTCAGCTTTAATTTTTGTGAGAACCGCTGGTGCGAATCTTCTGGGAGTTTGTTTGATGGGCTTCTTGCCATCTTTGATTGGCAGTCTGTGTTCGACCAACTCCCTCTTTAAACCAGGCATCTCGTCATAATCCCATGCGAAGCAATCTTTGTTTTCCTTAAGGACTTCGATCACTTCCTTCTTGAGGCCTGGGCTAAGTTTAGCACTTATGTAGGTTAATCTTTTCATTTTTTCATCCCCTAAGTTGACTTCTTCGAGTGGATCTTGTGCCAACATTTTGGCACCTGAGTTTATGGGGTCCCTTTCGAAGCCTAAGGGTTCTTTATCATAGATGGCATCCAACCTTTGATCCATCTCAAACTCTTCGAAGGGTGAGCATTTCTAACCATCCCCACTTACTTCGTTCATCTTTATAGTTGATTTATTTATTTCAGCCTCCAAGGCCGCTTTTGATTCGTTCTCAGCCATATAGGCCGAAATCCTTTCGAAAAAGGTAGACTCAGTCATGGATAAGGTTGTCGAAGTCCCAGCCTGCTGGCCGTTTTTGTATAGTGCTTTCGACTCCCTCTTCTTCACTGATTATTGTTCTATCCCAGTAAAGGCCATCACGGTGAAGGGTCATGTAGTAGTGGGCGTTTCTAGTTTCATTAATCTCATCATTTGGAACACACAGAGCAATCTTTGCCAGATTTTTATCATAGTCCCTCTTGTCAACTAAATTGACAGTTGACATAAAGTAACTCTGGTCTGCTTCGATGTTCTCCATGATTCCATCATCTCTCCACAGAACTAGTCGCTGATGCATTGACGAAGGAACTGCCCCCACGCCATGGATCCACTCCCTTCCCAGCAGCAAGTTATAGTTGGCCTTGGCTTCGATCACCATAAACATGGTGGGCCTACAACTTGAGCCTATTGTCAATTCCAACTGGACCACTCCCAGTGTTTTGCCCACTTTTCCCTCATAATTGGACAGAACCATATTATGGGTCTTGATGTCTCCTTCGCAGATCTCTAATCTTTTTAGCATGAAATGGGGTATCAAATTGACTGCAGCACCCCCATCCACTAGAACTTTGTTCACACCATGGACACCAATTTTCGCCCGAATAAAAAGTGGCTTGAGATGGTTCTTCATTGCAGGTTCTGGACGTTCGAAGAACGCATTTTGTTCCTCAACAGCCCCATTGTCCATCACATAGTAGCACACAGGCCTATGTTTCATCAAATCTGTGGTGTCTTCCTCCTCATATTCATTGATTTCGATTTCCTGCCCAAATTCGCAGGGAAGCACAGACACCACGTTACAGTTCAAGTTAAATGAAGACTCCCCCTCCGATTCGAAGTTATCTGTTATCATATCTTCGTCCTCTTCCGGGCCTGGAGTGTATTCCTTTGGTTCATCGCGCTGTTCTTCAGAGAAGAGCCTCCTATTGACTGGAGGTTTGTCTTCAGTTTGATTTTTTGGTTTGTTGGTGCTAGATTCACCTTGGTTTTTTGTTGAAGTAACTCCTTTGTTTGCCACAGCTTCTCTCTCAGCCTTTCAAATCCTTTGCTGTCTGCGCCACTGGGATCTTGACATGGGGTTCCTTCCTTTGTAATTTTCTAATCTCACCTCCTCCCTTTTTGCTGTGTTGAATTGCCTCCTGTATGTTACAGCATGGCGTGCATTTCGTTCATCGTTTCTCCATCTATCTTTGCCTTTGTGATTTCTGACCTGTAACCATCTATCGGTTGGCACTTCAGCAGGGAGTTTGAAAGTCACTCTTCGAGCAGCCTTGGGGTGAGGGCTATCAGGCCTTCGCTGTTTGTGTCTACTGTCGAAACGTGGGCCCATCTGGGCAGTTTCTTGATGGTTCCAGCAAGGGGCGAAGGGAATCGTTTCGAAGGCCCTGGCCATGCTTTGGTCATACACAGCAGAACACCTTGGGCAAATCAAGCACTTGGTTGCCCCTTTGTAGCAGCGAAACACAAATTCCAGCAAACTTTCTCCAGCCTTGGGATAACACCTAAAAAGCTGGTTATCCTGGCGCCAATTGTTGCCAGTTCGAGTCCTCTGTACCCTTTCGAAATTCGCAGCGATTCTTTGATTGCAGAGGATGCTGCACCTAGGGCACAATATCATGCCTGAATCTCCTCTGTGGCATGTCATGAGATAATCTTTGAGACTAGCATCTCTAGTGTGATTATCCCCCATTTTATACTTTTCTTTTTCTAAGTATTTTTCTACTTCCTCCATCTCAGAGCAAGGTCTTTCCATATCCACCATATTTATTTCGACATCTTCTCCCTTAGCTTCATCATCGCCCCATCCTGTGGGCTTTATATCCTTAATCTGAATCTTCGAACTCTCTGGGGCGGAATATTTGACCAAATAGTCAAATTTTCCACTGGGTTCCCCTAGAGTGTCCCTTATTTCCTTCTGAGGGGAAATTGGCTGCGTGATTTGGACTCTCTCCAATTCCAACCTCAAGCCTTCAGTGACTTGTGTTAGTTCTTGGTTTTGATTTCCCTGGCCTTCAGTAGCCTGGGTTTCTCTTGCAACAGCTACAGGTGCGGCAATCGAAGTCTCTGGCGTATTCTGGATGTCTTCAGTGACCTCCTTATTGACTTCGACCATCACCCAGTTTTCAGCTTCAGTACCCTTCTCTCCTGTTAGGGCGTCGCCTTGATCAGTTTCCACCATGTTGACCTCTCCAATGCATGCAGGCTCGGAATAGTTGGTGTCTGCAACGTCCAAAGGATCTTCGTCCACTTTCATCTTCACCTTATCAGCAAACTTTAGTCTGCCATCTTTGATCGCGTTTTGAATTAGATCCCTGAAAAGAAAACATTGTGAGGTTTTGTGGCCTAGGAAACTATGATATTTGCAAAATCCTCTCTTCTTTCTCTGATCCAAAGGAGGTATTTTGACATTTGATGGCACAATTAGTTGGCCATCTTTGACGAGTAAGTCAAAAATCTCGTCACATTTAGTGACATCGAAGGTATAAACCTTCTTTGGAAATTTGTCACTTTTCTCATTTTCAACAATGTCTTTCCCTTTTGTGGGAACTAACAATTTGCAGGAATAAGGCGGGGCCTGTTTTAATTCAGAGAGGTCGATTTCGACCTCTTCGAATTCGAATTCAGGATACTCTTCTGCTTCCTCAGTCCCAACATAGGAAATCCTTTCTTTCTTGCTATTCTTAAAGACTCTGGCTTTTTCGGCCTTTAGTCTTTCGACCTGTCGAACCCTATCGGCTAACTGAGCCATATCCCTCAAATATTGAGTGTCTAGTTTCTTTCGAATAGAATAATCCAAGCCACCAGCGGCCATTTCGACTAACTCATGTTCAGGCACTACTGTGTAACATCTGGATTTCAAAAGCCTAAATCTATTCAGATAATCATCTATGGGTTCGGTGAACTTTCTCTTAACACTGGCCAATTCCTTCAAACTTATTTTCGACTGTCCCATGTAAAATTGTTCATGGAATAATCTCTCTAAGAGAGCCCAAGTGTCAATGGACCCAGGAGGCAAAGTGGTAAACCATGTGAAGGCGTTTTTTGTCAAGGAACTTGGGAAGTATTTGATCCTGAGATCTTCATTATTTGCTATATCTCCCGCTTCGGTTAGATATCTCGCTATGTGTTCGACTGTTGACTCATTGGTATCCCCAACGAACTTTGTAAATTTAGGGACTTTATATCCCCTTGGTAGATCAGTATGCATTATGCAATCCAATATAGGAGAAGCATAATTTGGCCTTCTCATTCCTGTGTTGAGGCCATTCTGGGCCATGACTCTCTCTATCATGGTGGTTAGGTTGTTTTCTGCCAAGATGTTATCGTTTCGAACTCTATGAACGACAGCATCGGCATCTTGATTTCGACCAACCAAAACACCTCCCCTAGGTTGTTCTTCTCAAAACTTTGGGGCTTCTAGCCTTTCGACCCTTGCCCCTGGTTCCATAATTTCTCTCTGTGGGCCCGGGATTATTGGGGCTTCTAACCTTGGTGCCCTGGCCCCCAAGTTAACTTCTTCTCTGGGTGGTCTATAAATTGGGCCGTTAGCGATTTGTTCTATAACAGGCATGTTTGCTCGAAATCCCGCCTGATTCTGCCTACGCCTTTCTGGGGGAGCAAAGAAATCTGCTATTCGACTCATATTTTCAGCGTTTTCTCTGTTTGTCAGTCACATTTTGCACTATTGGGGCAAATATCTCCTGCATGGTTTGTGCTAACACCCCTATCATATTATGGTTACTGTCATCCATCAATTGCCTAAAAGCCAACTGGTTGTCTGTGGTTAAGATAGGCATTGTGCTATAACCCAATGACCCTTGGTTATTTGTCATAAACTGATTCGCCCCAGACCCAGACCCTAGTTGTGGAGATGAATTCGATGTGGAATTGTGTAAACCTGCCATAAAAGATGTTGGCATTCCATAAGAGGAATTTCTGGTTCTATTTCCATCGAAACCTGGTGGTCTAGTTAATGGAGTGGCGAAATGGGATTGTGTCCCTGATGGTGGAACGAATCCCCCAGGGTAGCCAATGGTTCCAGTATTTCCTAGGATCAAACTATTAGTTGATATGCCACTTACACCATTGGTGGCTATGTTACTGGTTGAAGATGCCACAGACTGTGCATTCGAAGGGATTACATTAGATGTTCCGATCAAAGTGGACGCATTAGTGCCTGTTGTATGTGGGCCATTTTGGTCCCCTTGTTGATTGTCAGAATTAGACATTTTGTCCAAACGTTTTCTTCTGGATAAAGGTTGGTTGTTGTTGGTTATTTTACCACTTCTCAGGTTCATAAAACAGCAAACTTCTTAGGTTCCAACGTCTTTATAAAGGTTATGTCTCAACAATCTTTATTTCTAATATCCAATTATTGGTCCCACCGGGTGTGCCAATTTGTTTCCAGTGATTTCTGGTAAACAACCGCTAGGCTTCCAAACTATCGAATAATCTTTCTGACTGTTATTCAATTCCTCTGGTAACTCACAGGATCGACTAGATTGATCCTAGGACTCCTTGGATATTAAGGTTACTCTCACGATCGAACAGATATTCATGGTTGATGTTGTATATGCGTTTGGCTTATTTCCATTTCTCTCTCTCTCTAAGTCTAAAGATGCAATCAAAATGTGTGTGTGAAACTAAGTTGCATGAATAAATGTTAATTGTAAAGACATGTAAAATTGCATAAAAGTTAAGTAAATGGTTTCGAATTATAAAACAGTTAATGTAAAGGATTTCTGGAACGTAGAAGGTTTGAAATATGAAGAAAGCGTTTAATGTAAGAAATCTGTAAATGACTTTAAGTAAAAATATGCGTTTGAAGGATAAGGCTTGAAGGTAAAGTTATGGAAAACATGACAGTTTTCTGGAATATAAAGTGCTTGAAATGTGAAGAAAGCATTAAAATGTAAAACTTTGAAGGAGAGGTTTCGAAGTGAAAAGACTGTAAATGAGAAAACTTGTAAATGTTATTTGACAAAAAGATAAAGGAAAGTGCTGGAAATGGTAAAAGGTTTTCATTAAATCAGAAATATATGGTGCTATCATACGTACATTTCTCTTGCATTCGTTTCCCTTGCCATGTGGTAGTTTGAATGTTACTGAGTATTTTGTATAATAGATAGGACACACGAAATCCTAATACTAAGACTTCTATTTATACTAATTCGACCATAACGGTCTTGCTATAGGATTATGCCACGTTCAGAACATGCAGGACAATGCCTCTTTCTTCTTTCCACGTGTCCCCAAATGCACCAGCACATAACTTTCAAACTTCGAAAGTCCCGCTTCCATTTGAATTTAAAATCCTTTGGTACTTCTCCGTTTCGATTGCTCTTCCCAGACACAACCTTGTTGTTATTTTGAGACTTCTTTAGATATGTTCCCATAATTGCCACTCGAAGCTCCAAGCTTTGACATATTTATTCGAAACACTGCTTCTGCTACTTCGAAACATGACACTTTACCTCATTTCGATCGAAATGTTTAATTCATTTGGCTCCTAATATCATTATCAAAATCTTCAGCCAACACCATGTCAAATTTCAAGCCTTGTAGAGAAAGTTTGGTCAGTCAATTGCTCAAGAAGTCCAAAAATCGACTGTGTTAGGGCAAAAGTCAACTGTGACCTAAATACAGTCAAACCTCAATATTTTTTGTCAACATTCTCATTTTGAAGGATATTTCATCATTTGATCAAGGGTTGATCATGATTCATCAAGGATTGCTCAAGATTCATCAAGATTCAAAAGTTGCTAAATTAGGGTTTTGTAGGAAAAGTCAACTCAACTTTGACCAAGCATAACTTTCTCATACTTTATGAGAAATGACCCATCCAAAGCTCATTTTGAAGAGGATGCAATTTCCTACAATGCATCTTCACACCCCAAGATCATGAAATGCTCTCACAAAAAGTTGCAAATTTAGACATTATAGGTCATTTTTGAAAGTCAACAAAAACACCTTTTTTGCCAAAGCTTATAACTTGAGCATGGAATATCAAAATGAGATGAGACCAAAAAGGTCTTCATTACCAAGATACACCTAATCAAATTCGTATCAAGCATTGTTGTGCACAAAATATCAGATTTGGTATAATTTTGGAAAGTTTATCAATGGTGATCATATCAAATCCCAAACCTTGAATACACATGGATTGAAAGCCCAACTCTTGACCTAATTAATTCCCATATACACACACAAGCCATACACATCAAGAACACGAGCTGACCACTGTAGAAACGGCCAAACCAAAATTGAAAAAATCTTGCAAAAGTGTGAGATCAAAACCTTGGTTAGAGCACTATTCAATCCAAGATCTCAATGTAGCTTCCTTGCCTGATATCCAGTGGAGCTAAAGAAATCAAAACCAGGCTTTGAGACCACTTGAAACACGTTATAAGTCATCCTGAACATAGCCCTGTGCACGAATTCGTAACCTTTGATTCTTGCGTTTTCTTGCCAAAATATTGATATATTTGTGATCCTTGCATAATTTCTAAGCATTCGGCATTGTTTAATTTTGTTTTCATAGCCTGTATTGTAATGCCCGAACCTAGGGTTTCTTTTCTTGGTTTTTTAGGCGTTTTCTTTGCAGGTAAAATTATGACTAATAATGGGTATATAGATGATTAGGAGAACGAGACGAACATGATGATGGGTTTGGTTTGCATTTTTGTGACCTAGAATGCATTATAGGATAATGCCACGGATTTTGGTGCGGAATAAAATCCGCAGGAAAAAATACAGTCTTCGTTGAAGAAGATGAAGACGTGTCTCTACTTCATTGGGTCGTTCAAAAGTTTAGCGCGTTTTTTTTTTAATTCCAAGGCATATTAAATGTTTTCAATATATTATTTGTTTTGTATTCCATTAACAAATATGCAGCATGGCTCAGTTGGTGGAAGCGTGAGTGGAATACCATTGGGACCTGGGTTCGAATCCCAGGTCCCCCAATACCTTTGTGCAATTTTTATTCAGGTACTCTTATGCAACGCTCAAGATGCAGTCCACCATATGCCTCATAGATCCAGGCGCCATTTCCTTAAATATTAAAAAATCCAAAAATATCTCTTTTTATTAATTAATTAATTAACTTAGGTTTAATTTAATTTAATTCAAAAATAACAAAAAACATACTTTCTTTCAAAAAAGGGTCAAAACCCTAAAAAATATGCCGATTTAATTTTCTCGCACGCGTTTCATTTTTTATCCAATATTGTAATTTCTTCCGGTATGTAATAGCTTTTAATTAGGACATTATTTATCGCTTTCCTTTATTTTCCGCAATTTAAATTAAATGGTTTGTTTTTGGCGATGTAAATACCCGACGCCTTGTAATAGCTTAGATTTAATTTCCCGCAATTTAATTTCCGCACAATATTAACTGTTAGATGTCTGATAATAGGGAATGCATGACAAGATCCAATGTATGAACTTAAAATCAACATAGCTCGCCCATAACATGTACAGATAAAATTAATCGAAATAACACACTTGCACATGCCACTTTTAGGGTACACCTCACTTGGTTGCCTCAAACGAGGTCATTGAGTATAGGAAGTTTTAGAGGTCGCCCTCTCGTCCAAAGATCATAGTTTCCTCGAAACGGTTGCCTCGGAAAAATGATCTAGGATATCAGGGTTACCGCTAAGGCGTCCTAACGTTGCTTTAGTGACCACACGTCCCTTAATCAAATTGACCCGAAAACTCCAACGACGATGCTACCTACTACTCAATAGTGGGATAGCATTGTCTAAAGGACATTTGCACAGTTTAATTCCTTTTTCGAGTAGGTAGATGGATCTTAAGTACTTGCTCATTTTAAAACAAAACAAAACTTTTCGCACTTACACTCCTTTCAAACAAAAACTTTTTCAAACCCACAAACACAAAGAGAAGCAAATTTTGAAAACACAATGAGCAAGTACCTAAGAGCCCGTGGATAACCACGGATAGAAAGGGTGCTAACACCTTCCCTTTCTATAATCTACCTCCCGAACCCGAGAAACATCTCGGAAAAAGGAATTTTTCTGTGCTTTTGTCCTTTCCTTGTTGGATAAAATAAAAGACGGTGGAGACTCTTGCTTACCGCGACATTTTGCAAACACAAACGCAAAACACGAACCAGCATTCCAAAACAGTCAGTTCTCATTCCCACCGATCACACAACCCCTTTGAGCCTAAGAAGTAGGAGTTTTCTTTTTCACGCAAATTGAAACCCTTAATCATAACTTGAGGCATGGTAGTTTCTCAGTTAATTCAATTGTGCATTCAATTGCTAGCTTTTCCTTTGTACACAGCAGGTAGTATAAAAAACATCCTTCCAAAACAAAACTCATGTGATGGTTCCCCGTAATAATTAATACGGGAAGTCCTTTTGTTTCCAAAAATATATATCAAAAGAAAAGCCCGCTAAGTCAAAACCTATGAAGGAGACTTAGGGAAAAAAACTGGGGCATCCCGCTGACTGTAATCTCAAACAAAATAGTTCAGTAAAAAGTTAGGGATAATAAATTCAAAAAGAGGTTGCTACAAATCCTCAACAAAAGAAATATGTTACAAGAAAAAATGACTTCCTTCTTAAATAAAATTTTGCTTTCTGAACCATCACCATGTATCAGTGCTATAATTCCAAACTCTATTGGAACCTAAATGCATAATTAACTGAGTATAGGACTGAAGGACATCAGGGAGAATGGTTTGGGTACAAATAAACTTTGAGCCTTTATCCTTTGTTTCTTAAAACGTGAACCAGGCTATGTTACAACCCTTCAAAGTCTTAACTAAAGCATGGGTTAGTTCGAAAGCATACTATTACAAAAAGGTATCCTGACTCCTGTAAGGCTTACTATAAATCCTGAGTTGATATCACATTCTTACAAATTTTGTTTTACTAAAAAATGAATTTTTTAAACTTTAAGACAAACATAAGCTTTTCATTTTAATACCACTGTTTGCATATGACTAATTGTTTGACAGCAGAGAAATTTGCATGACGAATACTCAGTGAATGAAAATCCTCTTAATGGACAAAGTTATTTCAGAGGGTGGGTCAAAGAGAAAGACACTTCCAGGCCTTTCATGGACATAATTGGTTATAAATCAAGGGGTATGACATGTTATTGTCCAACTCATCTGTGGCAGCCAAGTCAAGATTCAAAGAATCTCTCAAAAGTGCTAAATAACCAGGGGAAGATCTCCATCCGAATCACTTGGGGAATGTTACATTGATCATGAGTTTTAGCAAAAGCCACTATGAAAATTGAATCTTCGGTATCACCAAATTGCTTGTCTATGTCAATAGTATCAGATGGTGTCATTCGGTCGTGACAGTTCTTAGAAAAATACTGAGGAAGGTCAAGACTATCAGATACCTGGTAATTAATGGTTGATCAATAACTTCAAACATCGGGTGCACCAGACTAATCCCAGGGGAAAATGGATCCTACATACGAAGGGCCACATATGATCAAGAAAATATTTTCGAGCAGTGCTACAACACTTACTACCATGGAGAATGAAAATTCCCCGCGCCCTATGAACGCGGACATAGTCAAAAAATACTATGCATGAAAAAGAGACCCGCTAGGTTGACTGGCCTAGGCAAAAATAAGAGCATCCCGATGAAACAAAAGGTTTTGGGAAAAAATTAGAAACATATAAATAAAGTTGTACACCCGAAAAGTCGAAAACCTGAGAAGGTGGCTTGGGAAAAAAAGGGTATCCCGGTGGACTGAAAATCTGAAAAGATAGTCCAGGAAAAAGTTAGAGATTAAAGCGCATGACTATGTCCCATTATCTCATCACTTGTTTATCACTTTGATCAACATTTACTAAAGACTCTAGGAGTTGGGATAATGTTCAAGTCATCCATAAATCCCCACAGAGCAATCTCCATGGAATTATCTCTACAGAGCTATCTTCGCAAGCTCATCCCCAACAGATACATATTCCATAGCAAGTCTAATATGCCCTCAGACAGAAATCGGGGGATCTTCCAGTAGTTCACCTCCATATCCCTAATGGATAGTTTGACCTGATCATCATCCTCAATAGGTCCCCTAGTGGATAAGGAAGTTTGATCTTTTCCCTAGCATACAGTGGAGACTTCCTCCGTGCAGCCTATGAAATACCAATCCTCGTCAGATTTTATTCCCTCAACACGGTCTACAGGACTTAATTCCCCAGTGGACTTTAGTATACCAATGCCGTAAACCTCTAACAAAATTCTCTTCTCCAACAGGGTTTAATCAAAGTTACTATACGCAGAAGATTCTGGACAAATAGAACACCAGAGGAATATCCATCTCTTTTATCCCCATTCAGGGCACGTAAGAATGAAATCCTTCAAAAAGAATGGTGAACGACTGACTCTTCTTGAATGCCTCTATCCTAAAGCATAAGTCGAAGATCCCCAGTAGAGTATCCTAAAAAAGAAAGTAGGAATCCCCAGCAAAATTATTCCCAACAGAAATTGAAGAATCACTTTCTTCACCCCCAGCAATAGTCAAGGATTTATTTTCCCCAGCCAGAGTTGTTACAATGAGCTATTGATATGCTTCAATGACATATTGCATCCATACATCATTTCACAATATAGTATAGCATATGCATACCAAAATGCATATAACATTATCATTCATTTTGAGAGCATTATTACACAATACATTGCACGCAACATGACATTACATACAACTAATTTTGCCTTTTCAGGTAATATTCACAAACAGACAAATATCATCAGCAATTTTCAAACAGGTCGTAGATTAATTCCCGAAACAGGATAAGGAAAATATCTATATGACCAAGCGGTATGAATTCCCGAAATAGGACAAGTTTACCAACAAAAATAGGTTGTTGATTAATTCTCGAAACAAGACGGGGCAACTATCTATATGACCAGGTGGTATGAATTCTCAAAATAGGACGGGTTTACCAACAAAAAAAAGGTCATAGATTAATTTCCGAAATAGGACGAGGCAACTATCTATATGACCAAGCCGTATGAATTCCCGAAACAAGACGGGTTTACCAACAAAAAACAGGTCGCAGATTAATTTCCGAAATAGGACAGGACAACTATCTATATGAACAGGCGGTATGAATTTCTGAAACAGGACGAGTTTACCAATGAAAAACAGGTCGCAGATTAATTCCTGAAATAGGATAGAGCAACTATCTATATGACCAGGCGATATGAATCCCAAAATAGGACGAGTTTACCAACGAAAAAAAGGTCGCAGATTAATTCCCGAAACAGGACGGGGCAACTATCTATATGACCAGGCGGTATGAATTCCCGTAACAGGGCATGTTTACCAACAAAAAACACGTCAGAGATTAATTCCCGAAATAGGACGGGCAAATATCTATATGACCAGGTGGTATGAATTCCCGAAATAGGACAGGTTTACCAATGAAAAATAGATTATAGATCAATTCTCGAAATAGGACGGGGCGAACATCTGCATGACCAAATAATTTCCTTCATAGACCGAATTCTAACGAGAACCCCCCCCCCCCCCCTAGAGACTACATTCTGGAAATCATTTCCTTCAGAGTTTTATTTTTGAAAAGCATCTCCTTCAGGGCTTCGTTCTGAAAAGCACTCCCCCTAGAGACTGAATTCTGGATAGCATTCTCCTTCAGAGGTTTATTCTGAAAAGCATCTCCTTCAGAAGTTTATTCTGGAAAGAATCCCCCTAGAGATTGAATTTTAGTGAGAATTTTCCTTTTGAAAACGATCCTTCGGATATAGTCAGGCGTAGACTCATTCTGATACTCCAATCAACAGTTACTTCGGATGGCATCTGTAAGCCCATCTCCGACGACACTCTATCACCTCTCCGAATGGAATATTTAATCCTATTCAAGTTATATAATCAACCAACAGTGTCAATTTGTGCACATGTGAGTGCAAATTTCTGGACACTTAAGTGTTTAATCCTCTTCCACCTTTAGATCACGAATGGCGGACATGTCAATTTAACTCTTTAGGTTTAAGAAGATTGAACAGGGGAAACTGTTGTACCCCAAAATTTTCCCTCCCACTTTTAAAGACAATTGATTAATGACACCTCCTCATGCTTCTAGGGTTCTCAATTTCTCAAGAATACTCAAGGGTTTGAGCATACAAGCACCTCTCTTAAGCAATTGACCTATAACTAGGTTTTGTGTTTCTCAAAGAAAATTGAGCTTCTAATGCCTAAAGTGGATTCCATGATTCCTTATATGCTTCAAAGTATCCTCATGACAAGTTTCAATCCTAGCATCACAAGTTTTCTTAGTCAATTGTTAGATGATTGAAAATTAATTGTATTAGACAAAAAGTTAATTATGGTCAATATACAGTCAAGCTTCAAGATTTTTGGTCAAAATCAATATTTTGAGGTCACATTCATCATTTAACAAAGGTTTGATCGTGATTCATCAAGAAAACTCAAGATTCATCAAAAGTAAAAAATTGCTAAATTAGGGTTTACTTAAGGAGAAGTCAACTGAACTTTGACCAAGCATAACTTTCACATGCTTCATTAGAAAATTCTAAACCAAATACCATTTTGATGGAAATTAAATTCTCTACAACTTATGTTTAATCTCAAGTCCAAAAAATGCTTCATTTGAGAGATATGGGCCAAAACATTATAGGTCATTTCAAAAGTCAACAAAAAGACACTTTTTGTCAAGGCAACTTACATCAAGATAAATTCTTCAAATGAAAAAAATTATCAACATAGATATGGTAAGGAACATCTTGAGAGTTCCAAAAAGTCCAGGATCACCTTCAAATGATAAAAATTGAGAGATTTATATTTGGTGCAAGTTGAGCAATTTTTAAGAAATGCATGAAACCTCAATTGAGCAATCTTGAACTTTTGGGTTAATGGGCTTAACTTTTGAGGTTCGAACGTGTTTATAACATGTTAGAGGACTCCTAAAATCATTCATACCTTACCATGATTTTATTTATTTATTTTATTTTTATTTTTATTCAATTAAACACAAAATAAATTAAATAAAATAACAAATGATGGACCAAGGCATGTGGGCTTGGTTTTGGATCAGATTTGAGTCCCAAGAACACATATCAACTTTCCAAAATGGTGTTTCCTCAATATGGGAAGAGTTTCACTTAGTTTGGAAGGTTTGTAATTGGTTTTGGCAAGAATCTTTAAATTTGGAAGCTTGAAAACATGTTTTATCATGTTCGATTCACACTTAACTCCTCATGATTCATTTTTATTGACTTAATATGATGCTTATAAATAGAGGACATCATCAGTGAAGAGAGCACATGAGTTTCTTCCTCCAAAGCAAGTCTCAAGAAATCACAAAAATATCAAGATTTAGGGCAAAGTCGAAATCCTATTTCCAGGCTTTTTACATCAAAACCAAGCATCCAAACATACTCTTGAAGATTCCAGGAGTTAGTTCTAGTCTTTCAACAATTTCGAGGCATCCCAGAACGTGCTCTCTCATGGAAACCAGTTGGGTAACTTTTCCAAAACTTTAAACTTCTATTTTCCGCATTGTTAACTAATCTTGTGTGTTCATATGTGTGTAGGATGATGTTTAGAACCAGTTAACATGGTCGCATGTAAAGGTTCAAGCCTCAGCACCTGCAACCCTTTTTCTTATTTATTTTTAATGCTTTTTCTTTTTTTCTTTCTTAATTAACTTTCCATTAGTTCATTTTTTTAATTACTTTTTTTTTAATCTAATGAAAAATCAGAAAAAACTTGTAAAATCAAAAATTAGGTTTAGTCTTTTTTTATCAATTAATTTAATTAATTTAGAATTAAGTTTTTGCAATTAAATTAATTTATTTGTAATTAAAATTAGACATTAGGTTTTTTTATTATTATAACATATAAAATCAAACCAAAAATACACAAAAAATTGATTTCTAATATTTTAGAGTTTAGGAATTTAGGATAATCTTCCTTTCACTTTTTTTTTTTGCATTTAAATTCCTAGAAACTGTTATATAGGTCGCACAGTTTTTTTTAAGCTAGTTAAAATTCCCGCACAATTTCTTTATCATGTAACTGCCCCTAAGGCCCTGTAATAGCGTACGACTTTACTTTTCCACACTTATACTTTATGCCTTGTATATATATAATTATGTAGTAATAGACTTGTATGGAAAGATAAAATTAATCGATACAACCTTAAACAATTCCAAGATAACATAACTGTAACTGAACACACTTTTCATACTTTGCACCTCTAGAGTAACCTCTCTTTGTTGCCTTCGGAAACACAGTCATGTCCCTTGAATGTAGGGATGCTTTAGCAAATACCCTCAAATAAAAGATCATAATCCTTCGATGACCATTCGGCGTTGCCTTTCGAAAAATGATCTAGTCCCTTACGAAATTGCTAAAGCATCCACACAAGTTGCCTTCAATGACCGTACGATGAACTTTCGCATGTCCATTCACATCTAACGATAGGGCTTCCTACTAACTAATGGTACGGATAGCACTATCTAAAGAAGGGGGAAAAGTACAAGAACAACCTTGAGTGGGTAGATACTTTTAATCGCTTGCTCACAAAAAAAACATATCACACTACACTCTCAAAAATATTTTCAAAAACACTTTGTACGCATTCTTGACGACCGATACAAGAATCATTACAAAGTTTCGCCTTACATTGGCACTTTCAAAATATTTTTTTCAAACACACACACAACAAGAAAATTTTCAAAGTGAGCTAAGCGATTAAGATCCCATAGATAACTACGAATGATAAGGGTGCTATCACCTTCCCTTTTCATAACCTACCCCCGGACTCAAAATCTTTAAAGGTTTTTCCTGTTCTTTTGACCCTTTCCTTTTTAGATAAAATAAAAGTCAGCGGTGACTCTTGATAATCGCAACATTTGCAATAAAATGAAAAAACAAGTAAGTTCTCCCACTGTATTACACTTGGTTATGTAGATAGTTACCCCGTCCTATTTCAGAAATTAATCTTTGCTCGGTCATATAGATAGTTATCCTGTCTTATTTCGGGAATTAATCTGGGACATGCTTTTCATTGGTAAACCCGTCCTGTTTCGGGAATTCATACCGCTTAGTCGTATCGATAGTTGCTCCGTCTTATTTTAGGAATTAATTATTTCCTGGCCATATAGATAGTTGCTCCATACTGTTTCGGGAATTAATCTTTTGCCTTCTTTTTGTTTGTAAACCCGTCCTGTTTCAAGAATTCATACCGCCTGGTCGTATAGATAGTTGCCCCATCTTGTTTCGGGAATTAATTTTTGACCTGCTTTTTGTTGGTAAACCCATCTTGTTTCGGGAATTCATACCGCTTGGTCGTATAGATAGTTTCCCTGTCCTGTTTCAGGAATTAATCTCTGACCCATTTTTAAAAATTATTGATTATATTCGTCTATTTGCAGACTAACCTGGGAGAAATAAAGTTAGTTTTATGCCATGTCATGATGCATGTAATGCATTGCATAATGATGTTCTCAAAATAAAATAGAGTGTCGTATGCGTTTTGTATGCATATGTTATGATGTATGGATGTAAGATGTCGCTGACGGCAACGGTAGCTTCGTATAACATCTTAGGCTGGGGAAAATAAATCCTTGATTTTTGTTGGGCATGAAGGATATGAATCTTCCCCCTACTAGGACTAATTTTGCTGGGGATTCCCACTTTGTTTGAGGATATTCCGTTGGGGACGTCCGACTTCTGCTTGGGGATGGAAGAGATGGATACTCCTTTAATGTGTGGATGTCAACTTTTCTTGGGAGGACAAAGTTAAATGACATATGACCTGGGAAGAGAATTATGTCGGAAATTGTGATAATCAGAGAAATAACCTTTGTTTTGGAAATAAACCTTGATGGGGAAATAAACCTTGTTGGGGAAATAAATGCTGGGGAGATAACTCTGTTGGAGAAAAAAATCTTGTCGTGGATTTTATAGTGTTGGAGGAATAAACTCCGTTGGGGAATTAAATTCCTATAAATTGTGTTGAGGGAATCATTACTAATGGGAATTGGAATTTCATAGGTTGTATGGAGGAAATTTCCATCATATGCTGGGGAAATGATCACACTTATTTACCTGCTAGGGACCTACTGGGGAAGCTGATCAAGTGAACTGCTGAAAGATGCCTCAATTTCTTTCTGGAGATATATTAGAATCACTGAGGAATATATCTCAGTCGAGGATGAGTTTGTAAAGGTACCTCTACGGAGATTCCTCTGTGGAGATTTATGGACGACTTGAACATTATCCCAACTCCTAGGGTATTTAGTAAATGCAAACCCTATTTGTATGCATATATTTGTTAATAGTAATCACATTCATATACATATGTTCATTAAATTTAGTCATTGGAAGTTTTTGCAAACAAAGCAGAGAAAGTAAAACAAATTTGAATTTTGAATTATATTTGTATTAAACGTTTGCCTATAAATAGACGAATTTGTACAAAGAGACAGAATTCCTAGTAGGAGGAAATCATCTTAAAATGAAAATCAAAGTACAAAGAACAATAAGGAAAAATAGCTATGTGGAAGTGATCCCATCGGGTTTCAACTCTGTTATTGCCCATATGTCTTCAACCATCTCATCCCTCATTGTCGGAAGAAGTTGACTGAATCGATTTGTACCATTTGAACTTGACTTCGGTAGTTATGCTGGCTGTTAGTAAACAGATGATCAAATGGGACATAGTCGTACACTTTAATCCCTAACTTTTTCTTGGACCGCCCTTTTGGGTTTTCAGTCCACCAGGATACCCTTTTTTGCCCAAGCTGCCTTTTCAGGTTTTCGACTTGTCGGGTGTATATTATATATATATATATATATATATATATATATATATATATATATATATATATATATATATATATATATATATATATATATATATATATATATATATATATATATATATATATATATATATATATATATATATATATATATATATATATATATATATATATATATATATATATATATATATATCCTTAATTTTTGCCCGAACCCTTTTGGTTCGTCGGAATGCCCTTATTTTTTCCTAGGCCAATCAGCCTAGCGGGTCTATTTCATGCGTAGTATCTTTTGACTAGGTCTACGTTCACAGGGTGCGGAAGAACTTCACCGTCCATGGTGGTAAGTATCATAGCACCACCATAAAATATCTTCTTAATCAAAAATGGCCCTTCGTATGTAGGAGTCCATTTTCCCATGGGATCACCTTGCGGTAGGATGATACACTTTATTACCAAATCACCAGCTTGATATACCTGATGCTTGACTTTCTTGTTGAAGGCTTTGATCATATTCTTCTGATACATCTGACCGTGACAAATAGTCATAAGCCTTTTCTTGTCAATCAAATTTATTTGGTCCAACCTAGTTTGAATCCACTCGTCTTCGTCTAAGCCTGCACCTTTCATGATCCTTAAGGAAGGAATCTGGACTTCGACAGATAAGACAACCTTCATACCGTAGACTAGAGAGAATGAGGTTTCCCCAGTTGATGTCCGTACTGAAGTGAGATAGCCATGAAGAGAAAATGGTAACATCTCATGCCAATCTTTGTATGTCACTGTCATCTTCTACAAAATCTTCTTGATGTTCTTATTGGCGGCTTCCACTACACCATTCATCTTTGGTCGATACAGAGAAGAATTGTGGTGCTTAATCTTGAACTGTGTGCAGAGTTCCGTGATTATAGTATTGTAGAGATTGGTACCATTATCAGTGATAATTCTTTTGGGGATGTCATACCGAGAGATAAGGTTATGCTTAATGGATCGGGCCATAACATTTATGGTAACGGAGGCAAACGAGGTTGCTTTGACCCACTTTATGAAGTAATCAATAGCGACCAGGATGAAACGATGCCCATTAGAAGTCATAGGCTTAATATCTCCAATAATATCAATGCCCTACATTACAAACGGCCAAGGAGTAGTCAAGACATTCAAAGGAACCAGAGGCACATGTACTTTATCAGCATAAATCTGGCATTTATGACAGGTTCCGAAATAATGATGGCAATCAATTTCCATAGTCGACCAATAATAACCCGCTCTCAGAATTTTCTTAGCCATCGTATGCCCACTAGATTGAGTACCAAAGATACCTCTGTGCATATCTTCCATAATCTTCTCTGCTTCCTTCTTGTCTACATATCAAAGCAAAGTTGAATTGTGATTGCGCTTGTACAAAATTCCATTGCTCAGAAAGAACTTGACAGAGAACCTCCGTAGAAATTTCTTGTCATTGATAGATTCCCCCTCGGGGTACTCTTGATCCTCGAGGTATCTTTTTACTTCGTGAAACCAAGTCTTTTCTTCTACTCCATCAGTATCAACTTCATAGCAATACACAGGTTCATCTAGCTTTTCAATAGTGATTCGAGGAGCTTCATTGTCCCATCTGACTTTGAACATAGATGACATGGTAGCTAATGCGTCGGCCAACTGATTCTCTTCTCGTGGAATATGTTCAAAAGTGATTTCTTCGAAGTACAAATATAATGCCAACACATGCTCCCAATAGGGACTGAGATTTGGGTGCTTCATATCCTATTCTCCCTTAACTTGACTGATCACTAAGGCCAAGTCCCTCTACACGTCCAAGAACTTGATTCTCACGTTGATAGCAGCCTTAATACCCATGATGCATGCTTCGTATTCGGCCATGTTATTTGTACAATAAAAGTAGAGTTTGGTGGTGAAAGGTGTATGGAAACCCTTGGGAGAGACGATCACATCACTGATTCCATTACCCAGTGTGTTAGAAGCTCCATCAAAAACCAAAGTCGATCAGGATCCCGGTTCAGGTCCTTCATACGGTCCAGGTTATTCATTATTAGTAACTAGCATAATATTCTCATCCATGAACTCAAAATTCATAGATTAATAGTCTCTTATAGATTGATGAGCCAAATGATCTTCCAGTACACTTCCTTTGATTCCCTTCTGAGTGGTGTACTGAATGTCGTATTCTGTTAGGACCATTTTCCATATGGCTATCCTTCCGAAGAGAGCGGGTTTTTCGAATATGTATTTTATGGGATCCATCTTAGAGATCAACAAGTAGTAGGAGTCAACATATACTATCTTGTTTCACAGTCGGTAAATTTTTTCTAAGGTAGTATATTGCATGCTCTTTTAGACCAGACTCGTCATGTTACTCCAATACACACCCCATTGAGTTCTCTAACATTGTTAGGTACATGATCAGGGGTCTTCCTTCAACTGGTGGCATTAGAATCGGAGGTTCCTAGAGATATTCCTTGATTTTCTCAAAGGCTATCTGACAATCATAGTTCCACTTCACTACTTGATCTTTCTTCAGCAACTTGAAAATTGGCTCACACGTAGCGGTCAAATGAGAAATAAGTCTGGAAATGTAATTCAGTCGTCCCAAGAAACCTATAACTTCCTTCTCAGTACGAGGAGCAAGCATTTCTTGAATGGCTTTGACCTTGGCGGAATCAACTTCAATACCTTTACTGCTGACAACAAACCCTAGGATTTTATCGGATCTTACCCCAAAGGTGCACTTGTTCGAATTCAACCTCAGCTTGTATTTCCTCAATCTTTCAAATAGCTTCTGCAAGTGATCGAGATGTTCCTCTTCAGTATGATACCTGACTATCATGTTGTCAATGTAAACTTCTATCTCGTGATGGATCATGTCATGGAACAAAGCTACCATGGCACACTGATATGTTGTGTCAGAGTTCTTCAAACCAAAAGGCATAACCTTGTAACAGAAAGTGCCCCACTGTGTGACAAAAGTAGTCTTCTCCATGTATTCAGATGCCATATTGATTTGATTATAACTTGAGAAACCGTCCATGAAAGAAAATACTTTATGCTGAGCGGTGTTGTCAACCAGAACATTAATATGTGGAAGCGGAAAGTCATCTTTGGGGCTTGTCCTATTCAGATCCCTGTAATCTACACACATACACACTTTGCCATCCTTGTTCAGTACTGGAACCAAATTTGCAACCCACTGAGGATAAGACGTAACAGCCAAGAAACCTGTGTTGAACTACTTCATAACCTTAGCTTTGATCTTTTCAGATATCTCGGGTCACATACGACGAACTTTATGCTTAATTGGAGAAAAACTTTTTTTCTTTGATAGACGGTGAAGCACAATATCAGTATCAAGCCCTGATATGTCTTCGTATGACCAAGCAAAGATATCAACATAGTCGTGCAACATCTGGATTAATCTATTATTGACGTTGTATTCTAGATTGGCACCTATCTTGACCTCTTTCTTGTCTTCTTTAGTACCCAAGTTCACAAGCTCGACTGCCTCTTCGTGCGGTTGTATGGATCTTTCTTCTTGCATTAGCAGCCTAGCAAGCTCTCTAGGTACTTCGTAATATTCCCCACCTTCGTCCTCGGCTTGGTAGATCGCATTTTCAAATTCGTAATTGGCAATAGCATAATTGTTATCGACGGGATCCATAGTGGATATGGATCTGCAATTTGTTGAGTGGGTGTGTGTAAGAACACATATCTATTTTGAAAGTAATATTTTAAAAGAAAGACATAAAGCACAAAATTTGAATGCAAACATTTAATGTTTTATTGAATGAAAATATGCGGATGAAATGACAACCCTAACAAATGGACCATTGTGCCCCGGGTAAGGCACAAGGCTTAAAGTTATTATTTTTAAAATTTACATAGCCAAAACTTGAAAGCAAAAAGACAAAAAATAGCATTTACTCCTGACTAAATGAGATCGGTATAATGTCTTTAGTCTACCAATTATTGAGTTTGTTGTCGGTGGTAGGAAAGATCCAACAGTCTAGGTTATAGTCACTATCAACATCTTCTACTGCATTGATTCCATTATTGCTGACGCGGAATGGTGGTCTTCCAGCACGAGCACGACGAGCAGCCCTCTGAGCCTCTGCAGTGAAAGCTAAACCAAATTTGTCAAACTTGTACGAAATGTAAGGAAGTTGACCCCAAGTAGTACAACCATCTTCTTCTTCAACGGCTCTGGCGTCTTTCAGAGAAGCCATTCTGGGTGGAGCCTTGGTAACCTTAGGAATAGCATAAACGTTTTCAATAGTGGTAGTTGTTCGAGGAATAACTTCAAAAGTATGGCAGGGAGTTTCGATGAATTCTGCATCCATCTCAACATATTTGAATGAGTTCAAGTGACTTACCATGTACTCTTCTTCACCATAAACTGTGGCAACCTTTCCTTTCACTGGATATTTCAGCTTTTGATGTAGAGTGGAGGTAACATTGCATGCCCCATGAATCCAAGGGCGTCCAAGTAAACAGGAATAGGCCGGTCGAATATCTATTACATAGAAGGTAGATTTGAATACATGCAGACCTACTCTGATCGGAAGATCCACCTCTCCATGCACCATCCTCTTTGAACCATCAAAGGCTCTCACCATAATATCACTGGGCTACAGCATAACCCTTTTACAATCAAGCATGTCTAGAGCACCCTTCAGTAGAACGTTCATTGAGGAACTTGTTTCCACTAACACATGAGCTAAATTAGTGCCCCTACAGTCGATAGAGACATATAGGGCCTTGTTATAGTTCCTTCCTTCGGGAGTCAAGTCAGCATCAAAAAATCCTAGCCCATTATCAGTGGTCATACTAGCAACATAAATTTCAAATTGATCAGCTGAGATTTCTTGTGGTACATGCGCAGATTTCAAGAATTTCACCAAAGCCTGAGTGTGGGCTTCAGAGCACAACAACATGGATAACATGGATATCTTGGAGGGAGTTTGTCCCAACTGTTCAACAATCTTGTAATCGCTTTTATGGATAATTTTTAATACCTCCTCTAACTCTTCCCTGGAGGTATCCTCAACAGTAACTTCTTTCGGTGCCTCCATCTGGGAAGGCTCTGTCATTTGCTCTTTGCCCCGAGTCTTAGTAATTGACTCGGTAGCGGTAACACAAACTGGTGTGGCGACAGTCTTTGGAGATATTTCGGGAGAGAAAACCCTTCCACTTCTAGTAAATTTACTGGTACCAACAATATTGTCAACATTGGAATCAGTAACTTTAATACCTTCACTTTCAACAGTCAATGGTTCTTGCTTGACTCCATGGTAGTAGACGTCGGCCCCATAATTCAAAGGGACAGCCTTGTTAGAGGAGTATGGGATTTGTCTGGGTGTGGTGATTATCAGAGGAGAAACTCTAGGTTTAGCCTTAATCTTTGTATGGCCTTTGGCAGTGATCCTTATAGGAGTACCAGAAATTACAGATACCTCTTCAAGCTCCAAATCTTGAAACAAATTCTTAATAGAAGGAGTTTTCTCAATTAGAATTATGTGGTTATCCATCAAACGCTAAATACCTTCTTTCAGCAGTTTGCGGCCATTGGGTTGGGCTGTGCAGTAGTAGAATCTTTCAATACAACCCGGAAATAAACCGGACTGCAACAGATTCTTCTTAATAATCATGAGGGAGTAACCAAGTCACGTATAACAGAAACATAAGAAACATCATCATTATCACTGATACCTTTATCGTGCTTAGGCATAGGTGTAGTAATCCCATTGGGGATCTCAGGAGGATCAAATTCAATCTCTTTATTGTCAATCATATCTTGAATTTTATTTTTCAAAGCCCAACAACTATTTTGTCGTGTCCTGGACTATTGGAGTGATAGGTGCATCTTACATTAGGATTGTACTTGAGGGAGGAAGTGTTGGGATTCTGAGGCGGATCTCTTAACATTATCAATTCTGCCTTCAATAGATGTTGTAATTCCTGAGACAATGGCATGTTGATCTTAGTAAATTTTCTCCTCGGTGCGTCGGTCCTACGCTGACTATTATGTTGTTGTTGTTGCGTTGGCGCGGGATTAGAAATCAGAACTGCCCCCACAGACTGGTTGCAATTAATTTCTAGCATGACCCTTCTGGCCATACACATCATTAGTTTCCTTCTTTCCATTTAACGTCTTCTCCATAGTACTTAAAGACGCCGCCACTTGAATTTTTCCACTCCTAATTCCACTTTCAACATGTTTCCCTGTTAATACTAGCTCGGTGAATCCAGCTGAAGAGCTTACGATCAGATGATTGAAGAAAAGACCTGTCAAAGTTCACATAAACATATCAACCAGCTCCCTATCAGATAAAGGGGTTGAACTCTTCCAGCTAGATCCCTCCATTTTTGGGCATACTCCTTGAAGCCTTCATTCAAGCCCATTGTCATACTTTGTAATTGCACATGAGTTGGTGCAAGATCAGCATTGTACTGATATTGTTTGTAAAAAGCAGCAGCCAAGTCTTCCCAAGTACATATATTGGTCCCTTCCAGTTTATAGAACCACTCCAATAGTGTTCCCGACAAGCTTTCTTGAAATAAGTGCACCTATAACTTCCTGTCAGAAGTGTGGGGTTGAATTTCCTAGACATAAGACCTTAAATGGAGCTTAGGACATGAAACATTGTCATACTTTACAAAAGTAGGGGCCTTGAATTTATGAGGAATAACCACTCCTGAGACTAAGCTCATCTCTTCAAAATCCAACATTGGCCCTCTTTGGGTCTCCATAGCATTGAGACGATCTTCAAACTGTTTGTATTTGTCATCAGTCAGAGGATACTGTTCATCGAAATAGTCTGCTTCATTAGAACCCTGGTCGTTATTCTCCTCAACTTTCACACTCTTATTATCTTCCTCTTGGTTATCATCTTCACTTGATGGGACCTCAAAATCTAGAGCCCTCCTGACCGGACCTTTGGATCTTCTACCCATATTAAGGATGACGATTGGTTTCTTAATCTTTTTCTTTCTCTCTTTGATAATGAGGGTCTTCAGCTCTTCTTTCCCCTTGGCTAAGTCCAGGAACATTTTTTGAAATTTAGCATTTTGAGCTTGAAGTTCTTTGACAGTTTGTTCGAGAGCCATCTTTTACTGAAATAAACATCAAGGAGATGAGAAAACATGTCTTAGGGAATACCTATTATGATGATACGTATGGTATGCATATGAAATTTTTTCAAGGATCTCGCGGGATAGACAAAAGTGAAATGTAAGAAGTTGAGTCTGGCTGCAGCTTTGATTGAAGAACTTTACGTCTTTGAACATCCTTCTATGAGAATTAAGCTCACCATGTCGAGTGGATCCTAGCCTTTGACTCAAGGGAACGTACTTCGGTCTTTAATGGAATTTGGTTAGAGGAAAATAAATCTCCTTGCCCTTTGCTAACAATCTGGTTCATGATAAACCTACATCACAGGCCCATGAGATCTTTGAAATGGTTAGTGAAAATGCGATTTTATGATGTCATGATGTCTTGTTTGAACAGATAGAAAACACAAACAAAGCATATAAGAGCCTTAGGTTTAAAGGCTTGCATGAGGTATGTAGGTAAGTACCCTTTTCTACTGAAGTTCAGTTGGCCAACCTGTCCTAAAATAGTAACAGGGTTCTATGGATCTCATATCACGGATCTTTCTCAAAGGTTTTATTTTAGTACAACTACTGATTTTCCACCAAAACATCCCACAAGTTGAATCTCAATGAGTGTAGCATCGAGTATCAACCAACTCTGGACTGCACTAAAGTCGGCAATCTCACTACCCTCTAATGGCCAAGATGGATCAATTAAGGTTCTAAAAGTAAGTTAGTGCTTATGACACCACGCGGAAGCTCAATGTTATCCTTAACTGACTCAAGGAACATCGATACAAACCAAAGTGTCACACTAACGTAGCCATCACTTCAACCATATCGGTCTACGCCATACAGTTTCAATGATCTATTGCTACTTACCTAGGGTACCCTAGATCCAAGTGTAGGATCTTTGCAATAATTTAAACCCAAGCAACCCTCAATTTTAATGTAAACAAAGCAGACAAGTAAAAGCAAGTAAAATTGATCTAAGACTCTAAGGTAATCCCTCTTTTTTAAGTACTCCTCAGTAGAGTCGCCAGTTCTATAATACAGTGGGAGAACTGACTTGTTTTTGCATTTTATCGCAAATGTAGCATATAGCAAGAGTCGCCACCTACTTTTCTTTTTTCCAATAAGGAAAGGGTGAAAATAATAGGAAAGACCTTAAAGATTTTGAGTTCGGGGGGTAGGTTATGAAAAGGGAAGGTATTAGCAACCTTTTCACCGTAGTTATCTACGGACTCTTAATCGCTTATCTCACTTTTGAAAATTTTCTTTTTGTGTAAGTGTTTTGGAAAATATTTTGAAAATGACAATGTAAGGAAAACTTTGTAATGACTCTTGTATCAGTCCTCAAGAATGCATAGGAAGTGTTTATTTTAAAATATTTCATTTTAAAAGTGTGATGTGAAAATGTTTTGTTTTGAAAAATTTGTGAACAAGCGATTAACAGTATTCTACCCACTCAAGGTTGTTCTTGTACTTTTCCTCCTCCTTAAGATAGTGCTATCCATACCATTAGTTAGTAGGAAGCCCTATTGTTAAATGTGAAGGGACAGGTGCAGGGTCATCGTATACTCATCGAAGGAAACTTGTAAGGATGCTTTAGCAATTTTTGTAAGGGACTAGATCATTTATCGAAAGGCAACGTCAAAGGGTCATCGAGGGACTATGATCTTTGATTCGAGGGACATGAATATTTTATTCCGAAGGAAACAAGAGAGGATACCCTAGAGGTGTAAGGGTGTGAGTGTGTTGTTTTCAGTTATTTTATCTTTCAGTTTTTAGATTTTCTAACGTTTTTTTTTATCTTGCCATACAACCTTAATTACTAACAAGTAATATGATAAACATAAAAAGACAGTAAAGGTGCGGAAAGTAAAGGCGAAAAATATAAACCTAAACTATTACATCACTTTGGGGAAGATACATAATAGACAGTGCGGAAAAGAAATCCTAAGATATTACATCCAGGAGCAGTTACATAATAATGAAACAAAAGAAAGCGAAAAATAAATATTACATTTGTGAAACCTATACAATCGATCTAAAAATGTAAACTTAAGGTTGAAGGAAAAAGAAATGTTTTTTTATGAAAAGAAATTTGGATGATAATTAATTAAACCTAAAAAAGTAGTTGATTTTAAAATTGCAAAAAAGGTTGATTTATTAAATTAAAGGGTTAATAAAAAACCTAAAAAAATTAATTTGTTTTGGTAAGTAAAAAAGATTAATTTAAAAATTGATTAAAAACCTAATACCTAATTTAATTATGGTTTGTGATAGAAAAGGTTTTGTTTTATAGTTAGGTGAAATAAGGGTTAAGTTTGCCAAAAGAAATTAGGGTTGGAAAGAAATTAAGGAAGGAGAAAACAAGTTGGAAGAAAAATTAAACAAAATTCTAGGGCTGAGTGTTGAACCCACGCCCTTAGCCTTTTCCACTGCCTTCCTTGCCACTGCGTCAGGCTCACGCTGTTGTACCCCAATTTTTGCCCCTAAGATCCCTTCATCATACCATGTTGTTTCACTCGCAACAAGATCACACTAGGATTTTTGGTTCCCCTCCCTACATTTAGCTTTTCTCCTTTTTGAGGAGTTACCAAGCACCTTGACTTATGTTCCTTTTGTGATCATGAATATTGTTTTGATTTCTTCACTTAACTAATGAAATACAATGTTTGCTTGTCTTGCTTTTTATCCATATAGGTAAGGGCAATGAGATTTATCAAGTTACTCCATGAGTTCATGAGTTTATTTCCATGCCCTAGTCAACATAGCTTGAGAATTTCAAACCTCACCATTGGATTGGTTTTGGAAGAATTGGCATGGTAAATTTTCTTTGGTTCATCACATTTCAAGGTTATTAGATTTGACTCAAAAGTACAAAGGGGTTGATTGGAGAAGTTGTCATGTTTGGACAAGGCCTTGTTCCTATTGGTCACAAGGGCATATTTCTCTCAAATTTCAAGATATGGAAGTGGTTTTGGTGGATATGAGTCCTCATCATCATCCTTAACAACTTCTATTCACAAAGCAAGAATATTGGCAAAAGAAGTTTGTTCAAACTTGTCAAAGTTCCTCAAAGCATTCTCTTGATCTAGAAGCTAGGGTTTTGAACTTCAAAGGAGCATATCTTGCTCACCTTTTGGTATTTTTGAGTGATTCCAAAGACATCTTTCTCTTCAAATGGTTATCAACAAATCACTTCAAAAGTTATAAGGATTTTTCATGTGGAAGGAACTTGGTGAAGAAGAAAGATTACAAGTCATCCAGATGAATCCATAATTTTCCATATGTTACTTCAAATGCTCATAACTTGGTCAATATTTATCACCTTGAGTCCATTCTTTTTCCATAATTATCTTGAAGATGTGTACTTTATGCGTTCTTTTATGTGCAAAGTGATAAAATGGAAGTAAGTTGCCTTTAAATATGCAAAAGATTATAGGTCATTTCATGATTATTGGCCAACTTCAACAAGTCATAACTTGCTCAATTTTTGGATATTTTGAGTGGTTCAAGTTTCAAAATGTCATTCAAGATATCTAATTCATTCCATCTTTTTTGGTCAAGAGAAAATTCCATGTGGAAGACCATGTTCATATGCAAGATATTATAGGTCATTTTTGAAGAAGAATTTGAAATATTTCTAAGTATGGAAAGTCAACCCTTTTTCTTCAACTTTGACACAATGCAACTTTCATCTCAAGCATCCATTTGATTCCATTATTTTTCCATTATAAAGCTTGTAACCTCATCTTTTTAAAGCATCAAGAATCAGGCCTTAAGACCCCTTGAGTTGAAAATGTCATTGGTCAGAAGTTGGCGCTTCGAAATTGAAATTCTCACCAAGTCAGAATTTTGAAATCCATAATGTGGCCTCTAATCACAAGTTTTCCACACGTTTTTGCCTCTAAACATGTTTAGTGAAGTTCCAGATTTGTTTAGCTCATCAAAACGCAAGGATTGGATGAGTTTTAATGAAGTTTATATCACACTTCACTCGTGCATCAGGTGTGCATGATTTCCCTCCAAAATGCATCATTCACCCTTCCTTTTGATCTTATTCACTTCTCCTATAAATACATGAACTATCCCATTCAATTTCCCAAGCTTTGATAGCCAGAATCACCGTGCCAAACTTGTTTCACAACTCAGAATTCAGCAACTTTAAAATCCATTCCCGACCCTTTTCCAATCCAATTTTCCCTCAATTCACCTTCCTTGATCTTCCCTGAAGTTAACCATATAATTACATTCAAGAATCGTGCCCTATACTGTTCCATAGAAGTCCATTTTCAGAGCTCTGCAACTCAACTTCAATAGGTAGATTCCTTCATCAATTCTTCAAAACTCTGATATCATTGTGTTGTTCTCATTGCCCTGGTTCTAGTCGCAACACTTACATTTCACTGGAAACACGTTTTGACCATGAAATTTCAAATCCCTTTTCAAAACTTTCCTTCCAAATTGCTTGAGCTACAGTTTATATAAATTTGGCGCGAGGATGTGGTTGTTTTCGTTTTGAAGAGACGAAGCGATTGGCATAGGTCTGAGCTTCTGATTTTACAGTTTGAGAGACCTGAAAATCACGTTGGCTGGAGGTTGAAGATGACCTACGTGTCATCTTCCAACCAATGATGGCACGCCACTTGTTATTTTTGAAAATCTGATTTATATTTAATTTTGTATATTATTCACTAACGACCATGATATGCACATCGCGCCAGATCCCTTGGATTTGATTACTAACGAGTTTTGACTCTCATCCAATGGTACACATATTTTACTTTTATTTTCTTTTTTTGATTTTTATATTTTAGTTGTTTTAAATTTCAAAAAATCATAGAAAATTCATTTTTAGTCCAAAAAATCTAAAAAAAATTATGAAAAATGTTCTTGATTATTCTCTTTCTGACTTTTTTTTTTTCACAATTTAATTTTGTATTTTGGTATTTTTTATAAATTTTACACTTACTTGATTTGTTTAAAATTTTTAAAAATACTTTTATACATTTTTAAATTCTGGAAAAATTATGGAATGATCCAATAATATTGTGACAAATATTGGTGACCTTATTTTATTTTTGTTTCTGAATTTACTAATTTTTACTATTTTTTGTCTATTTTACCCGTTTATTTTAATTTTAAAAATAGTTTCTGACTTTAAAAAAATACCAGAAAATTTGTAAAATTACTTGGCCCCTTTTCTGATTTTTCTAAGGTCTTACTTTTCATTTCTTGATTAATTTGAACATAGTTGATATTTTTCTCATTATTTTCTATTTTTTAAAAACTTTTTTTAAACCCTTTTTGTGTATATTAAATGTGATATTATTTTATGATTATTTTATGGTTGATCTTGGGTTAGATTTTGGATCATGAACCTTACTAACATCATTGGATCCATGGTGTTGAGTCTAACTCCACAAAAATGGATGAATGATTTTAATAATGGTTTGATTAAAATTTAATTCAAAGGTGGTTTGTACATTTTTTTCCCCATCCTTCTTCATCTCATCCCTTTCTTATTGCACTAAATGTTGTTGGAGCATAATCTCTATATCATGTCTCAAAACAAATGGTGCATAGATTGCTATTGACCGGCCTCAAAATAAATGTGACTTCAACATAAGTCCACTTACGATTGCTTAACATAGCGCTAAATTTTGTCGTGATTCGAATAAATGATCATTTGTGGCCCAAACTTATGATTGCAAGCCCAAGTATGTTAATTTGATATCTTTGATCCAATAACCTTGAGATTCATTGTGTGGAGGCTTTGGTTCTACCAATCCTCTAATGGATCTACAACACTTTTGGTCAACGCGGATCACTTAAACATCATTGATCATTAAATGGTACTTGTGAGAATTCCAAATGGATGATATACTTGACAAAAAGCAAATGCAACTTGTTGTGTGGAGGCTTTGGTTCTACCAATCCTCTAATGAGTTCTAAATGCAAGTTTCAAGATGGTCATCCAACTAACCACTAATTATTGACTTTTTTTATCTTATGCTTTTATTCTTTTTTATGCTTTATGTACTATTTACTTTTAGCATTTACATTTCATGCCATTTTCATCTTTGCTAATTTGAGCTTTTATTTTCTTTCCATTTTTACTTTGCTCACTTGAGCTTTTTCTTTTCCTTTCTTAAGATACTTAATAATCAACATAAACCCTAAAAAACCTTTAATGTAACTTGGACTATTTGGTTACTATCCTTGGCATGATGGAGCATGGGAATTTTTTTTCTTGGACTTAGGATTAGAAACCTTGGCCTATCTTGGAGACCTTGTGATCTTATCTGATTATTTTGTCTGGAGTTCTTGAGGTTTACCTCAAGACATCGGGTTGCTTGTTTGTTTTTGTGTGCATGTTTTTGTGATTACATTCTCTGTTTGTAATCTGGAATTCACCCGTATACAGTCGTTACTCTGCCCAATTTTTGTGAAGACTTAATACACTTGAAGTTTGGTTCTCTCAAGAGGTCTAGTATTTTTGCTTGCTTGGTTTCAATCTAAAGAATGGGAATTCTATCTTGACACATAATGTCAAGTATTTGCTTCTTGTTGGTTATATGATTCTTGTCTTTAGCTTTTACCTTATGCTTTAGGATAGTCTCTTCTTCTCCTCCCATCTTCTTTAATTTCAAAAATCTTCTCCCCCCTTTGAAAACTCTTCTAGTTTCTAAACTTGAAACACTTTCATAATAAACTTGGACCTAGGTCCATGCATTTTCAAGATCTTTTCATAAATAAACTTCAATCAACTTAACAATACCTTGACATTTTTTGTGAGAAGACTAAAAGTCAATCAATCTCATTTCAAACTTTTTTGCCACTTTGGCTTCTACTTTAAAACTTTTCTCAAAATATTGGACTCTTGTCAATCTTTGTAGTGATGCAACAACTATACTTCTACAATATGTAGTGAAGTGAGATATTTTCCCCTTGGGTGTTGAGTGAGGCATTGTTGATTTTAAAATCCAAGCCATATCCTCCACTTTGAGATGATGAAAATTCTCCTTTCTCATGATTGTGGGTAGTAAGTATGTTTTCCACACGGACAATGACGATGATGTCTTATCTCTTAAAATCAACCAACACACTTGTGTTTCAAATTTTTAATAGAGGAACTATGTGTACCCTGATCCCCTATTGCACGAAAGGTGGTACATAGGCACTAAAGGTTCACAACTGCGGCGGGTGCAAAAATCATAAAAAATACTTCTCTTCTCACCTCCACCATCTATTTCTATACAACATATTTTATAGCCAAAATATACAGATTTTTCAAAGAAGTTCCTGCGGAGTACCGTAGATGTTTAGGGTGCTAATACCTTCCCTTTGCATAACCAACCCCCTTACCTTGAATCTTTCCCCCTCTTTTTGGGTTATTCGCTCTTTTCCCATTCCTTTGGAAACAATAAAGTGCGGTGGCGATTTTTTATTTTTGATTTGTATAAAGTCTAGTCAATCCAATGGCTTAGTCTTGAACATTTCTACTGCTACAGAAAAATGGCGACTTCACTGGGGAAAGATTGACCTCTTGTTGGTCCATCCCTAAGTGGATTGAGCCTATCTTTGCTTATATCTGTATATGTGCTATTGTTGTTTATGTGTTATATTTTGTATATATGTTTGTTTGGATTTTCCTGGTTTTTAGGGTGCTTGGTGATTACTCATAAGTCTTATACCCGGACTTGGGAAAACTTTAAGATAGGACGGGCGGCATATTCATGTTAACTTTGAGGGAGTAATCCCAAAAAAGGAGGCATGAGATCCCCCACTTAGTGGAGGCTCCTTTGACTGTAGTGTCGTTTACCGAGTAATCGGGAAGACGTACTGCTTTCGACCTGGGAGCCTGCTGAAACTGAGGACCGTAGAATACCAAACCCATCTTGGCCTTTTAGGTGTAGTGCGGAAGCTATGACAGAGTAATCCGGAAATAGTTGTCACGTGATACCACGCTCGGACGAGTCTTTCTTGAGAATATTACTAATTATTGAGTTAATCAGGAAGTTGGTAATATCCGAAGGAAGGATGGAGACTCTGGGAACCTCTAGAACCTTGTTCGGCAGGTGATAACTTTTTAGACCAACACCTTATGGGTAGTACCTTCGACCTCATGCTCGTGACGTTGAACCTATGAACCCTATATATGTGATCTTGTGTGTGATTGCTGCATCATGCATCCATGCATCATAAGCATCTTTTGAAGAAAACAATATTTCAAGGGATTTAAAGTTGACTATTTATGAATATCTCAGGTACTTTTAACCATGGATTCTGGAAAGAGAAAGACCGGGAAATACAATTTCAAGGATCCCAAGATAGATGAGTTGGTCAGTCTAATTCCAGAGATCGAGTGTTCTACAGACTTTCGGAAGAAGTATGGATCCATTATTCCTCTCATGAAGCTGAAGATGAAGGAGGGTATTCTCTCGACCTTGGTCCAGTTCTATGATCCGATGTATCACTGCTTTACTTTTCCCTATTATCAGTTGATGCCTACACTGGAGGAGTATTCTTATCTATTAGATTTACCTGTTACCAATCGTGTTCCTTTTACTGGTTTAGAGGGTGAGCCAAAACCACATGATATTGCTGCTTTGATTCATCTGGGAAAGTCTGAAGTGGAAGCCCATATGACTACTAAAGGAGGGATTAGAGGATTACCAGCTCAGTTATTATTGGAGAAAGCTCGTTACTTTGCTACAATGAAGAGTACAATTTCTTTTGAGGCCAGCTTTGCTCTACTTGCTTACGGGTCGTTCTTATTTCCTAATGTGGACAAGTTTGTTGACATTAACGCTATCAGGATTTTCATGATTGGAAACCCATTTCCTATACTGTTGGGTGATGCTTATTACTCTGTTCATCTTCAGAATTCTTATCACGGGGGAATGATTATCTGTTGCACGCCTTTGTTGTACCGGTGGTTCATCTCTCATATGCCTCAGTCTGATGCTTTTTGGGATGTCAAGAAGGAACCCCGTTGGGCTCCTAAGATCATGGCACTTACTCACTCAGATATTGATTGGTATCATCGAGCTTATCAGGATGTGGAGATTATTGACAGTTGTGGAAGTTTCCCCAATGTACCACTTCTTGGTACAAAGGGAGGAATTAACTATAACCCTGTTCTTGCATGGTGATAGCTTGGTTATCCGATGAGGGATAAACCGAATAGTATTCATTTGAGTAGTTTCTTTATAAAGGAAGGAAAAGACCATAGGGAAGATAGGGAGCAGATTACGAAGGCCTGGCGTCACATTCATCAGAAGAGTAGGAAGGATTTGGGACCTAAGGGTGTTGTTTCTTTGGAGCCATATCTCCAATGGATCCGATTGAGATCTATTTAGTTAAAGATGTCGTATACTCGGGACACACCCATGCCTGATCTATTTGTGAAGACCACCCCTCTCTTATTAGATGATCTAGAAGAGCTGCAACTCGCTTTGGCTGGGATGCAGCAGGAAATGGATGCTTGGAAGAACAAGTTCCAGACTTTAGAGATTTCCTATAAAGTAGACTTGAAGGAGAAAGACGATTTAATTGAGATCCTTGAGAGTTGAGCGGTGGAGTCTATGGAGAGGCAAGGGGATTTATTTTCCCCTAAGCCTCAAACAGGTGTTGATTATTCACTTCCTGATTCAGATGATTGGAAGGAGGTTTCCATCAGACATGTGGAAGAAAACTAGAGGTTGAGGGCTCAGATTTCCAGGCTCACAGGGAAGCCCCAGCGTATAGAGTGATCTCCATCAGTTTCTTTTTCTCAGGATTTTATATTGTACTTTCATCTTGTACTTGAGATCATTGAAACTTGTAATCCATTTTGGAGTTATTATAATAAAAAAATTCAGTATTTCAAAAGCTTTATTACTTTGATGTTTGCAATATGCCTATAAAATCCCTTAAAATATTAAATAATGAAGCAAAAGTAATCATATGCATTGCACATCACGCATCATATTGCACATATTTATTGCATTTTTTATGCATACCCAGGTGTCTTACCAAGCTTCTTTACTTCATTCAGCAAGCTGAATCATCACTATAACACTCGGGCTAATTTCAAAAAGAAGATGGACAACTTAGAACAAGAGAATCACGAGCTGCGCGAAGAAGTTTCTGCTTTGAAGGCCAGCTTGGCCAATTTTACTACTCTGGTGGATGCTCAGAATCAGCCACCGAGTGTTCAACCTCAACCAACAATGGTAAATACTGAATCTCCGACTGTTCCCGTATCTGCTACTCCAGTTGTTATTCAAAATCGTATGCCTCAAGGTTATCCTTGGGAAATTCAAGAGAATTTTTAACCTGAAGGTTTCAATCTTGGGCCTCAAGATACTCCGGTGGTTCAGACTAATATTACTCTGAAACCTCCTGTGGTGCATGTTTCTCCTGCTACACCTCCTTTGGTAAACATGGTTTCGTTTGTTAATGATGATTTATGTCGTCCTTTCCCTCCGCCGAGTGAAGACTTGGGTCTTTATGACAGAATGGATAATTTTCAAGAGCAATTTGATAAAATGCAAAGAGAGATGAAGGCTCTTAGGGGAAAAGAGTTATTTGGGCAGAATGTGAATGAGCTATGTTTGGTCCCGAATGTTAAGATACCTGCTAAGTTCAAGGTCCCGAAATTTGAGAAGTATAAGGGAAACACTTGCCCTCGTGCTCACCTGGTGATGTACGTAAGAAGAATGTCTACCCACACTGATGATCAACGTCTGCTGATCCACTTTTTTCAGGATAGTATGACCGGCGCAGCACTGAAATGGTATATGATATTGGACATCTCCAACATCCATACTTTTAATGATTTGGGAGAAGCATTCATCAAACAATACAAGTAAAATGTGGACATGGCGCCCGACCAGGACCAACTTAGGGCCATGGTTCAGAAAGACAGGGAATCGTTCAAAGAGTATGCGCAGAGATGGCGCGAAGTAGCTACCCAAGTGATTTCTCCCATGGAAGAGAAGGAGATGACTAATATTTTTCTGAATACGCTGGGTGCTTTCTACTAGGAAAGGATGGTAGCAAGTGCGCCAAGTGACTTTACTAAGATGGTAGGAATGGGCATCCACCTAGAAGAGGCTGTAAGAGAAGGTCGTTTAACAAAGAGTGAAGGATCCGGAGGTGTGAAAAAGCCATCTTATGGGTTTAATAAGAAGAAAGAAGGGGATGTAAATGTTGTTATACAAGAGAGGAGGGTAAATTCTCCTAGAATGAATTATCAGCGTCACCAGCAAGTCGCCTCAGTTACTCCTGTGATGAGTGTTGCTCCGACTATTGTTTCTTATCAAAGACCGTCCCAGCAGGGGAACCAAGGGAATAATCAGAGAAGGAAGAACGATGACCCTATTCCCATGAGCTATGCAGAGCTACTACCAGCATTGATTCAGAAGAAGTTGGTTCAAACCCGACCACCTCCCGCCATACCATCACCATTGCCTTGGTATTACAAGGCAGACTAAACGTGTGCTTTTCATCAAGGAGCACCAGGGCATAGTGTTGAGAATTGTTATCCTTTGAAGACTGAAGTGCAAAAGTTGGTGAAGTATGGAATTCTATCTTTCAAAGACATGGGTCATAATGTGAAAGATAATCCTCTACCTAAGCACGAGGGAGTAAATGCTATAAATATGGTCTTCGGTTGTCCAGGCGACTTCCGGATTTTTGACATTAATCTGGTTAGAGGAGATTTGGTGAAAATGAACGCAGACCTCTGTGAATTCAGCTACTATATGCATGACCACGCCGGTTGTTCTATTTGCAGTACAGATATACAGGGTTGTGAGAAGATAAAGGCTGATTTACAAGAGATGGTGGATGAGGGTTTAATCCATATAATCAGGCCTAGGGCAGAGTATGAAGAGGAAGTGAATATGGTTTCTGGATGTCCTAGTGAATTCAGAATTTTTGATGTGGAGAATTTGAATGAGGATCTCGTGCAGTTGCATGCTACCTTCTGCCATACGGCTGGTCAGGTTGAACACCAATATGGATCTTTCCTAGTTTGTTGTCGAAATCCCCGAGGATGTTCAATTGTGAGGGAGGGTGTTCAGTTGCTGCTAGACAATGGAACTATCAAGATCACAGGTCAGAGGGATGATTATCATGAGGTTGATATTGTTGAAGTTTGTTTAACAGAAGAAGAGTCAGAGGAAGAGTATGCCTCCGCGGATGAGTATTTCTCTTCAGACGAAGATTTGTTTTCCAGAAATGACTTTTTGATGATTGATTATGTTGAAGAAGGGGTAAACTTCATTGTGCCTTGTTTTGGTGCACCCGCTCATCTTGAAGTGGAGTATCATAGCAAGCCAGCTCTTACCCCATTGGTGATTAGTTTGCCAGGTCCTATCCCCTACAAATCGGATAAGGTTGTTCCTTACAAATACAACGCTACGATCTTAGAAGATGGGATGGAAGTTCCCATCTAGCTAATGCCTGATGTTGGAAATATAGCTGAAAATAGCAGGGTGACCTATAGCGGTCGTTTGTTTGCGCCGGTTGTTTGGAGAGATGTTGTTGCTGGAAAGAAAATTGCTGAGAATGATGAACCTAAGAAGGCTACAGGAGAGACTAGTGGAGCTACATTAGAGAAAGAAGTGGATGATATTTTGAAGATAATTAAGATGAGCGACTACAGAATTGTAGATCAGCTACTGTAGACTTCTTCAAGGATATCTATCTTAGCTTTATTAATGAATTCCTCCGCTCATAGAGAATCACTGATGAGGGTACTAGACCAAGCTTTTGTGGAGAGTGACATGCCAATAGATCAATTCAGCAGCGTAATTGGAAACATTACGTCATGTAATAACTTGAGTTTCTGCGATGATGAGTTACCAGATGAAGGGAGGAATCACAATCTGGCCCTCCACATATCTATGAACTGCAAGAATGATTTGTTTTCCAATGTGCTAATTGATAATGGATCTGCGATGAATGTTATACCGAGAAGTACTCTCATGAAGTTAAAGTATCAAGGAGCACCTATGCGCCCGAGTGGCATCATTGTGAAAGCATTTGATGGGTCGAGGAAATCTGTCATCGTTGAAGTGGACTTACCCATCCATATACGACCACATTTGTTCTAGATAACCTTCCAGATCGTGGACATTATTCCCGCATATAGTTGTTTTCTAGGACGGCCATGGATACACGAAGCAGGGGCTATCACTTCAACTCTACATCAGAAGCTAAAGTTTGTGCGTGAAGGGAAGGTGGTGATCATAAGTAGGGAGCAGGCGTTGTTGGTATCCCATTTATCCTCTTTTAGTATCGTAGAAGCGGATGAGGCTGCTGTTGGAACCCATTTCCAAGCCCTATCCATTGACAACATAAGGAGAAATGAGAATTATGTGGTTTTGCTAAAGGACGCGCAACAGGTTGTGCGTAATGGTCATAATGCAGTTTGGGGACGAATTGTGGATCCACCCGTGAACAAGAACAGAGTTGGTTTGGGTTTCTCTTCGAAGAATGGCAAAGACGAAAGTTTGAAGTCAAAGTCTACTATGAACAGTTATCAAGATATTTTTCGCAGCGGAGGTTACCTCCATCCAATTGATTATGGAATTAATGTTGTTGAAGAGGATGAAGCAGAGCAGGAAGTTCCGAATTATGTGACACATGGAGTCAGGGTTCAGAACTGGGTCACCATTGATGTTCCTTCTTGCATACATGTTTCAAAGTAATTTTTTTGTTAATCTTTTTTTCTTGAAAAAGCTTTCACTCTGCCCGAGGTGGAAGTATTAATGTTGTAGGGCTTATCTGTTTGTTGTGACTTTTAAGATCATTAATAAAAGTTGTCTTTGCTTCCCGAATTATGTCTTTATTTTCTACTTTTTCTTGGAAAATGGTAATAATAAAAACCCTTTCAAAATAAATAATAATTGAAAATCAATATGCATGATCGCTTGTTATATGTGTCAGTTTCTAAAAGCAATCATAAATCATATGTGCAGATTAATTGAAAAACTCGTTGAATACAATGACCCTGCACCCTCTCCCAACTTTGAATGTCCTGCATTTGGGGATGAAGAAGAAGATTATGATGATATTCCAGAAGAGGTCTCACGGTTGCTTGAGCATGAGGAAAATACCATTCAACCATATAAGGAGCCTTTGGAAGTGATCAATTTGGGTTCAGAAGAAGATCTGAAGGAAGTCAAGATTGGAGCATTGTTGCTTCTCGATGAGAAGAGCAGGTTGATTTAGCTGTTGAAAGAGTATGTGGATATTTTTGCTCGGTCTTACCAAGATATGCCCGATCTAGATACAGATATTGTTGAGCATCGTTTGCCGTTGAAGCCAGAGTGTCCGCCAGTTAAACAAAAGTTGAGAAGAACCCACCCAAATATGGAAGTAAAGATCAAAGAGGAGGTCCTAAAGCAGATTAATGTTGGTTTTCTTGTGACGTCAGTGTATCCTCAATGGATTGCCAATATTGTCCCAGTACCAAGAAAAGATGGAAAAGTTCGCATGTGCGTAGATTACGGGGATCTAAATAAAGCTAGTCCAAAAGATGATTTTCCATTGCCTCACATTGACATGTTAGTGGATAGCACAACAAAATTCAAAGTATTCTCGTTCATGGACATATTTTCCGAGTATAATCAAATAAGAATGGCTCCAGAGGACATGGAAAAAACAACATTTATCACACCCTGGGGAACATTCTGTTACAGAGTGATTCCCTTCGGGTTGAAGAACGCTGGTGCAACGTACCAGAGGGCTATGACAACCCTATTCCATGATATGATGCACAAAGAAATCAAAGTATATGTGGATTATATGATTTCCAAATCCCAGACTGAAGAAGGGCATATAGAATATTTGTTGAAGTTGTTTCAGTGTTTGAGGAAGTATCGTCTCCGTTTGAATCCAAATAAATGCACCTTCGGTGTTTAATCGGGGAAATTGTTGGGTTTCATTGTTAGCCAGAAAGGAATCAGAGTTGACCCTGATAAAGTCAAAGCAATTCAAGAAATGCCAGCACCAAGAAGTGAAAAGCAAGTCATAGGTTTCCTCAGGAGTTTGAATTATATTTCCAGATTTATTTCCCACATGACTGCAACATGTGAACGGATCTTTAAGTTGTTAAAGAAAGATCAAGGTTGTGTATGGACGGATGACTACCAAAGGGCATTTGAGAGTATTAAAGAATATCTGCTTGAACCTCCTATCTTGCTCCCTCCCGTAGAAGGAAGACCGTTGATTATGTATCTAACAATGTTAGATAAATCCATGGGTTGTATTCTGGGACAACAGGATGAAACAGGGAAGAAAGAGTTCGCCATTTATCATCTCAGCAAAAAATTCACTGATTGTGAGTCACGGTATTCCATGCTGGAAAAGACATGTTGTGCTTTGGCCTGGGCGGAAAAACGTTTGCGGAAGTATATGTTGAATCATACCACTTGGTTGATCTCCAAAATGGATCCAATCAAGTACATTTTTGAAAAGCCTGCTCTTACTGGGAGAATTGCCTGCTGGCAAATGTTGTTATTTGAATATGATATCGAGTACCGCACTTAAAAGGCTATTAAAAGTAGTGTGTTGGCAGATTACCTTGCTCACCAACCGGTGGAAGATCATCAGTCTGCAGAATATGAATTCCCCGATGAGGATATGATATTCTTGAAAGTGAAAGATTGTGATGAACCATTGCCTGAGGAAGGCCCTGACCCTGAATCTTGTTGGAGTATGATATTTGATGGAGCTGTGAATGCTTATGGTAAAAGGAATTGGTGTTGTGATTGTCACTCCTCATGGATCGCACATTCCTTTTACTGCAAGGTTAACATTTGATTGCACTAATAATATGGCAGAATATGGGGCTTGCATCATGGGTCTTGAGGAAGCTATTGATCTCAGAATCAAAATTCTAGATGTGTAAGGTGATTCAGCTTTGGTAATAAACCAGATTAAAGGAGAATGGGATACTCGTCACCCCAGCTTGATCCCTTACAGAGATTATGCTAGAAGATTATTAACCTTCTTCAATAAGGTTGAATTCCATCACATCCCTAGAGATGAAAATTAAATGGCAAATGCTCTGGAAACTTTGGCTTCCATGTACCAAGTGAATACTTGGAATGATATACCCCAAATTGTAGTTCGACGGCTGGATAGGCCCGCTCATGTGTTTACGACAGAGGAGGTAACGGATGAAAAACCTTGGTATTATGATATCAATCATTTTATTCAGACTCAGGAATACCCGATTGGTGCGTCGAGGAAAGATAGAAAGAAACTGAGAAGATTGGCAGGCAGCTTCTTCCTCATTGAAAATGTCTTATACAAGAGAAATTATGACATGGTCTTGCTCAGATGCATGGATAGGCACGAAGGGGACATGTTGATGCATGAGATTTATGAAGGTTCATTTGGCACTCATGCTAATGGACATTCGATGGCTAAAAAGATGCTAAGGGCAGGTTATTATTGGCTAACAATGGAGTCTGATTGTTACAAATTTGCAAAGAAGTGTCATAAATGCCAGATCTATGCAGACAAGGTTCATGTGCCTCCAACACTTCTCAATGTGATTTCCTCCCTATGGCCTTTCTCTATGTGGGGTATTGACATGATTGGAATGATAGAACCCAAATCTTCAAATGGGCACCGTTTTATCTTGGTAGCAATTGACTACTTCACCAAATGGGTGGAGGCTGCTTCATATGCCAATGTTACCAAACAGATGGTTGTGCGTTTCATCAAAAATAATCTTATATGCCGGTATGGTGTGCCGAACAGAATCATCACTGACAATGGCTCGAATTTGAACAACAAGATGATGACAGAATTATGTGAAGAATTCAAGATTGTCCATCACAATTCATCTCCATACAGGCCAAAGATGAATGGGGATGTTGAAGATGCTAATAAGAATATCAAGAGAATTATCCAGAAAATGGTTGTTACTTATAATGATTAGCATAAAATGCTCCCTTTTGCTCTGCATGGATATCAAACATTTGTTCGCACTTCAACAGGAGCAACCCCGTTCTCCTTAGTATATGGAATGGAAGTTGTACTCTCTGTCGAGGTAGAGATTCCCTCGTTGCGTGTGATAATGGAAACTAAATTGACAGAGGCTGAATGGGTCCAGAACAGGTTTGACCAATTGAATTTGATTGAGGAGAATAGAATGACAGCTTTGTGTCATGGATAGTTATATCAGAAAAGAATGAAGAAAGCTTTTGATAAAAAGGTCAAGCCTCGTGAATTTAGAGAAGGCAACCTCGTGTTCAGGGAGAACATGTCTTTCAGCGCTGATTCTAGGGGCAAGTGGACTCCCAATTTTGAAGTCCCATATGTTGTCAAGAAAGCCTTCTCAGGTGGTGCATTAATTCTTGAAACTATGGATGGCGAGGAGTTCCCACGTCCCATGAATACTGACATAGTCAAGAAATACTTCGCCTAAAGAAAAGAACAGCTCGCTAAGTTGAAAACTCGAAAGGGCGGCTTAGGAAAAAAGGAGCGTCTCGGTAGGCCGAAAACCCGAAAGGGAGGTCTAGGAAAAAATTAGAGACATAAACAGAATAAATTTCCCTCTAAGTTGAAAAATCGCAAGGGCAGCTTAGGCAAAAGTTAGGGATTTTCTTGGTAAGTAACTACGTCAGACAAGACTTGATCGTTGAAGCAACAATCTTCTTGGATCCTCACCATACTTCAACAAAAGTTGTTGCTCAGGATTTCAAAAGTTCTTAGGGGGGGATAGTGGTCATTGTCTCTCAATGTATCTTTTCCACTATGTATTACCATTTCCCAAACTTTGTAATAATCTATGGAGTCTCGCCATTCGCAGACTACCATTCTATTAATGAAATCCGAGCTTTTAACCAATTCTTTGTGTTCTTATTTTATTTAGCTTGCAAAGACTCCATTTATTACTGATAATAACTTTCAAAGCAAAGAGATTAAATAACAAAATTAATTTTTCAAAAAAAAAGGGATTTTTATAATTTACTTTTACTTTGAGATTTATGATGAAACAATAACAACAAAAATGGTGATCCTAGGAATGGAAAAACCCTGGTTGCTTTGAGAAGTTTTGTTCCCCTCGGGAAGGTCTACTCGGGTTGTTTTCGCTGTATTAGGTTTATGGTTCCGGTATCCTCGAACAAGTTTGGGTTCATTTCTCCTCTTTTCTGAGTTTTCATGATGTGATGTTTCAATTCGCGCTTTTCTCCAGGGAAGTAGTCTTGAATTCCCCAGCGAAGTTTGATTCTGTCGGTATCAGTCTTCTTTATTTGAGACTGGTCTTGCAATCTCCAGTAGGCATGTTACTTTTGAGAAACTGGTTTCTCCGATGAAGCCAGAAGAAGGATGTTCTATCCCGATATCTGTTTGATTTGTCTACCTCCGGATTATGTTTCTCCTCAGTAAAGTTAAGGAAGGCATTAGGTTTGGTTTCCGAAGCTGGCCTTTACCTTTCTTGGATTGATCATTTTGGTTGAAGTTTAGCCAAGTGTTGTTAGTACCTGAGGCGGTTTTGTTTGTTTGTTCCTACTGATTGTGTATCTATTTTGCCAGCATACGCATGATAGCACTCATACATTCATACATACATCATGCATGGCTAAAAATGACAAATCATTTTTCATTGACATATGTTATCACCATGTTTTACAGAGTCACGTTATCCTCTCTTCAATAGAATGTTAGCCTTAAGCAGAAAGCGTATATTCTTTCAATATCCCCACTGAGTTGTCCCTCGTGGAAGGTTTTTTTTTGCTCTAGCCTTCCTGCAACGCTCCTTGCTTAGATGAATTTGGTTTTCCCTCTTGAGTTTATTTATCAAAGGATGTATCTTTGTTGACTGTCTTGTTCCAGTTTATTTCTGGTTTGAATCCGTGGTTCCACAATAATATCATTTACTTTGGATTTCTGAAAACTTTGAGTTTTAGTTTGTGCATTTATTTTGCACGAGAAGACTTTATCTCCTCAGCAGGAATATCGTGGAATTTCCCCAGGAAGTCATATTTCTATCCCCAGAAAGTCATTTCTTTTTGCAATCCTCCATGACAACAAGTAACAGGTCTCTTTATTTGAGAAACGTGTGTTTCCCTGTAAAAGTCGATGTAACTTTTGCTACCTCCTCTATGAAAGGATAGTTTGCAGTCCGTCGTCAGTTTACGCCAGTGGATGGCAAGGCTATCAAATTCACAGAAACAGCTCGTTGTGAAATGTTTGCAAGTGGAAGTCTCTTTATTTGAGACAGCTTACATATTACCCTTTCCAGGAAAAGTTCCTCGGTTAAAGAAAAAGTTGAGACCCGTTCTAGGCAAAACACTAGAATCTTGGGGAAACTTGTTATCTTTCTTCTACCTTCAGTGAAAGTTGGTAGTTCACCATCAGTGAACGTTTGTGATTGTTATCTTTTTGCTACCTTCAGTGAACGTTGGTAGTTCATCATCAGTGAACGTCGGTGCTATGATATTTTCTCTCTACCTTCAGTGAAAGTTGGTAGTTCACCATCAGTGAACGTTGGTGATTGTTATCTTTTTGCTACCTTTAGTGAACGTTGGTAGTTCACCGTCAGTGAACGTCGGTGCTATGATATATTCTCTCTACCTTCAGTGAATGTTGTGTGAAATCAAGCTTTCCAAGTGTTTTGATGAAGACAAGCTAGCATGCAAAAATGAATGGATCAAGATAGAAGATTTATCTCAAGCAAAGATTCATTGATCAAGATCAACTTTTCAAGACTTATGGCTTAAGGTATATGAAATTGTTGATCTTATAATCTTAGTGCTCAAAACTATTTTTAATCATGCATTTACTTTATTAAAATAATATTTTGAGTATATACTATGTATGATTGAAGAAGGATATTTTAATTTGCTTATAATCTTTGAAAAATAATGATTTTTAAATTTTTGTACACAAGCAATCGATTGTCATCAAACGACAATCGGTTGCATCCAAAAAACATTTGCTTCTGTTTGACATACAATCGGTTGTCGTCTAGCAGCAATCGATTGTCATGTGTTTTATTTTCAAATTTTTTGAACGTTGGCCTATGAGCAATCGATTGCTCCTCAATGAGAATCGGTTGTCATAGTTTTATTTTCCAATTTTTTTTAAAATGTTGCTATGGTGCAATCGGTTGTTGCTTTAGTGCAACCGGTTGTTGTGCCTTAAATTTTGAAAAAAATTATTTTTCCAGCAACTCTTTGTAACACCTTTTCATGGCAATCTTTGTATCTTTTCATATACATTTTGTTAGTAAAAATGGTTTAAACATTGCTATGTTTAATTGAAGAGGCATTACTACACTATAAATTATTTTTACTTAGAAGTTTGAAACATGATCAATAATAAAAAACAATAAAACAACAATCACTAGAAACTTTCTATTCTTTTGATTATACTCTTTATACTCAAGATTTTTGTTCATCATTTTCATATGCATACTGAAAATTGTTCTTGAGCACTTAGAAGAGTATTCCATCTTAAATTTCATATTGAATAAAAAAGATCAATCAAGTGATTAACATTGCTCTTTCAAACTCTTATACAAATCAAACAAACTATTGTATACTTGTTTTCAGAATTGTTGGAAACAAGAAAGACACTTAGGGAGGATTTTTCTCTTTGTGGTCTTAGTGAAAATCCAAGAGGATTGTTCTTGGTCCAAGAGGATTGTTCTTGGCTTGTTAGGTAGTCTTTGTAAAAATTACCAACTATAAGGAAATCTCTTTCATGTTGAAAAGGGACTGGAGTACTCTCGGACTGTGAGGGGAACCAGGATACATCTCTGTGTTCTTTACTTTCTGCATTTACTACTTTCATCACTTATCAGAAAAAGAAAGAAAAGAAACTCGTGCAAAAATATTCATACAATTCAGAAAAAGTTTTAAAGAACCTAATTCACCCCCCTCTTAGGCGCATCTGAACTTACAATTGGTATCAGAGCAGGTTATAGGTAACCTGTTCCTACTAGATCCAGAATGGCTTCTACAAACAAAAATTATGTGTTCAGAGATGGTGGCAGTAGCAACAATCCTTCTCTATTCTGTGGTGAATATTTTGATTTCTGGAAGATCCGTATAAAGGCCCATCTAGAAGCACAAGGAGAAGAAATATGGGATGCTTTCCAAAATGGCCCTTTTGTTCCGGTAACTGTAGTAAACAGCGTTGGTTCATCAAAGCCTAAAACTACATGGGATGATGATGATAAGAAAAAGGTCTTGTATGACAAAAAGGCAATAAACCTCCTTCAAAGCTCACTTAGTATGGATGAATTCTTATGTGTCTCAGCATGTACAATGGCAAAAGAAATTTGGGATACACTGGTTGAAACACATGAAGGAACAACTGAAGTAAAGAGATTGTGCTTTAATACGTTAAGTCAAGAATATGAATTATTCCGTATGCAACCCGGAGAATCCATTCTTGATTTACAAAAGAGATTTGTGCATCTAACAAATCATCTAATGGCACTTGGCAAAACATTGACCAATGATGAGTTGAACCTAAAAGTGCTCAGATCCTTGACTAGAGAATGGCAACCAAAAGTAACGGTAATCTCAGAAAAGAAGAGTCTCGCTACTATGACATCCACAAATTTGTTCGAGAAACTTCAAGAATACGAGACAGAACTTGGTAGATTGGAAAAGCGTGAAAATCAAGAAAAGAAGTCTAAGAACATTGCCTTGAAGATTGACTCCAAGGAAGACGAAAAGAAAGATAATCATGATGAAGATGAAAACTTCATGCTTCTCGTTAGAAGACTTGTAAAATTATTTGGTAAAAATGACAAAGCCTTCTCGCACTTCAAGAAGAAGGAAGGGTCCTCATCAACACAAGAAGTTACTTGCTATGAATGTGGTAAACAAGGTCACATCAAACCGGACTGTCCAAAACTTTCAAAGAAAAGTGGCTACAAAGGCAAGAAGGAATCAAAAGATAAGAAAGAATATGTTGCATGGGAAGATGTTGAACTGAGTTCGTCATCCGACTCCGATAGCGACGAAAGTGTCAATCTTGCATTAATGGCCTCACACCACTCCGAAAGCGAAGATGATGAGGTTACTAACGTATTCTCTCTTTTTGATAGTGATGCACAAGGTGCTATAAATGAAATGTTAAATGAATGCAAAATTACGTACAAAACTATCTCATCATAAAAGAAACAAATTGCATCATTGGAAGAAAAATGTGGATCTATTGAAAAAGATCTCAAATATGAAAAGCAAAAAGTTAGTGATGAAAAACAGAATTTTGTATGCACAAAGTGTGAATCTCTCTCTTTCCAAGTTGTCCAATTGAAAAGGGTTATTGAAAGGTATGAAAAAGGACAAATTGGATTGGAAGGTGTTCTTAGCCAACAAAGATACTCAAATGACAAAAGTGGTCTTGGATACCAAAATTTTCAAAACCAAGTACCAACAAAACCATCTTTGTCAAGGCTAGCGATCAACCAACCAAAGAGAAAGAAATCACTCCCAAAATAGTTCATCACTATCCTAAAAAGAAAATACCCTCTAAGAAGAAATTGTATCCTTCTAGATATAGAAGTAAATTTGAACCTACTTGTTTTTATTATGGTATTCGAGGACACACACCTAATGCTTGTTATGTTAGAAACTTTGGCATAACAAATGGGCATTATGTGTGGGTTAAGAAAGGAACTAATTATGAAGGACCCAAAGCAACTTGGGTACCTAACAAAACCTAATCTTGTTTTGTAGGTAAGCTTGACGACAACTTCAAATCTATGGTATCTCGATAGTGGTTGTTCCAAGCATATGACGGGAGATATCGACAAATTTTCACATCTAACGCTTAAGGCCAAGGGTTATATGACGTATGGAGATAACAACAAAGGAAAGATTCTTGGCATAGGAAAAGTTGGTGGTCCACCTTTCACATCAATTTAAGATGTTCTTTATGTCGAAGGACTAAAGCATAATCTTCTAAGTATTAGCCAACTATGTGACAAAGGCTTCAAGATCAAGTTCACTAAAGATGAATGTTTGATAGAAGATGAAGTCACACATGAGGCTAACTTAAAGGTAAAAGAGTAAATAATATTTTTATGATTTCCCTTAACGATTTGTCTTTGAAGGTTAAATGTTTCATGGCAAACAACAACAACTCATGGCTATGGCACAAAAGAATCGCTCATATTCATATGGAGCATTTAAACAAATTGATTAAGCATGACCTTATTGTTGGACTGCCTAAGATAAAGTTCATCAAAGATAGACTTTGCGATGCATGTCAAAAGGGAAAGCAAACAAAATTAACTTTCAAATCCAAGAATGTGGTGTCCACTGCTAGGCCACTACAATTGCTTCATATGGACTTGTTTGGCCCTTCTAGAATGAGGAGCTTCAGAGGTAATGTATACGCTCTAGTTATTGTTGATGACTTTTCTAGATATACTTGGACAGTCTTTTTAGTGTAGAAAAATTATGCATTCAAGGCGTTCAAGAAATATGCAAAGCAAATTCAAAATGAGAAGTCACTATCTATTGCCTCCATAAGAAGCGACCATGGTGGAGAATTCCAAAATTCCTCCTTTGAATATTTCTATGAAGAACATGGAATATCACATAATTTCTCAGCACCAAGGACTCCTCAACAGAATGGAGTTGTAGAAAGGAAGAATAGGTCTCTTATTAAACTTGCAAGGACAATGCTTAGTGATTCAAACCTTCCAAAATACTTTTGGGTGGATGTTGTAAGCACGGCATGCTTTGTAAGCAATAGATTTAATATTCGACCTATCTTGAAGAAGACTCCGTATGAACTCTTTCGAGAAAGGAAACCAAATATTTCATTCTTTCATGTCTTTGGCTGCAAATGTTTTGTCCTTAACAACGACAAAGACAACCTTGGTAAGTTTGATGAAAAATCAGATGAAGGTATTTTTCTTGGATACTCCTTATCTAGTAAAGCTTATTGTATTTACAATAAAAGAACTTTAACTATTGAGGAATCTTTGCACGTATCATTTGATGAATCCAACCCCTCCGAGGAGGATACTATTGTTTTAAATAATGATAATGAGATTTTAGATATTCCTCAAGAAGATGGCTCCAAGACCAACAATGAGAATCAATTGGAACAACAAGAAAAACAAATTCCGGAAGAATCAAATGCCAATGATCTACCTAAGGAATGGAGAACCCATAGAGATCATCTTATTGATAAAATCATCGGTGACATCAGTCAAGGCGTTTCAACAAGATTGAATCTCAAAGATGCTTTCTTGAACATGGCGTTCGTTTCTCAAATCGAACCTTCCAAAGTCGACGACGCATTAGGAGACGACCAATGGATGATTGCTATGCAAGAATAATTAAATCAGTTCGAGAGAAATCAAGTTTGGGAACTTGTTCCTAGACCAAGTGACAAACACATCATAGGTACAAGATGGGTGTTCAAAAACAAACTTGATGAGAACGGTATAATTGTTCGAAACAAAGCAATATTGGTAGCCCAAGGATACAACCGTGAAGAGGGAATTGACTTTGAAGAAAATTTCGCTCAGGTTGCAAGGTTAGAAGCTATTCGTGTTTTACTTGTTTACGCTTGTTCATTGAATTTTCAGCTTTACCAAATGGACGTCAAAAGCGCATTCTTAAATGGCTACATCAATGAAGAAGTCTATGTCAAACAACCCTCGGGCTTTGAAGACTTCAAGAATCCTTCACATGTCTTTAAGTTGATAAAAGCTCTTTATGGCTTAAAACAAGCACCTAGAGCATGGTATGACAGACTCAGTACATTCTTATGCAAAAAAGGTTTCGAGAAAGGTAAAGTGGATAAGACCTTGTTCATAAAGAAGATTAAAGGTAACACTTTATTAGTACAAGTCTATGTCGATGATATTATATTTGGTTCAACTAACAAAGATTTGTGTGAAGAATTCTCGTTGATGATGCAAGGAGAATTTGAGATGTCTATGATGGGAAAGATGAACTATTTCCTTGGATTGCAAATTAAGCAACTGAAAGATGGTATCTTCATCAATCAATCAAAATATTGCAAGGAACTTTTGAAAAAGTTTGATATGGATAATTGCAAATCAATGCACACGCCAATGGGCTCCGGTACTTATGTTGATCAAGATGAATCCGGTATTTCCATTGATATTACTAAATATCGAGGCATGATTGGCTCACTGTTATACTTGACGGCAAGTCGTCCTGACATCATGTTCAGTGTATGTCTGTGTGCATGATTTCAAGAAAACCCGAAGGAATCTCACCTTATGGCGGTAAAAAGAATCATGAAATATCTCAAAGGAACAACCAATGTCGGCCTATGGTACCCAAAAGGTAATATATGCAATTTAATTGGTTATTCTGACGCTGATTATGCAGGATGTAAAACAGATAGAAAAAGCACAAGTGGCACTTGTCACATTTTGGGAAATGCATTAGTCTCTTGGGCATGAAAGAAACAAGCTTGTGTGGCTCTTAGTACGGTCGAGGCGGAATACATTGCAGCGGGTAGTTGCTGTGCGCAAATTCTATGGCTCAAGCAACAACTCCGTGACTACGGACTCGACCTTGGATGCATTCCACTCCGATGCGACAACACAAGTGCAATCAACATTACAAAAAATCCTGTGATGCATTCTAGAACAAAGCATATCGACATTCGACATCACTTTCTTCATGATCATGTACTTCAAGGAGATGTCGAAGTCACCTTCGTGGATACGCATAATCAACTAGCAGATATTTTCACTAAACTGTTGGCAAGAGAACCACTCTTCAAGATCCGAAGAGAGTTAGGTATCTTGGACGAAAATGACATTATATAATTAAGGTACATGACTATGATCTTAATCTTAACTTTATGGTAATATATCTTAATCCATGTTTTTATTACTAAACTTTTGATATATGACCATGAAATCCCCAAAAATTAAGTATTTTTCACTTTTTCACTAATGACAATCGGTTGTATCTAAAAAAATTTAGATTATGTCTTCACAACAATCGTTTGTAACTCCACGACAACCGGTTGCTTTCTCATTATTTTCGCCCATGTTTGCATTTTTCAAAGGATGCAATCGGTTGTCATCAAACGACAATCGATTGCATGATTCAAAATTTTGAATTTTTTTTCAGTTACACTCTCTTTTATTCTTTCTCTTCCATTGCCATTACTATTATTTATTTTGTACAAGATTCTTATTCTCTTTTTGAATGTTTTAAGTGTTTGGTCAACAACTTTTTAATGCTTAGTCTTTTCCTATGACACGATTTTTTTTTGGATACTTACACACTCAAGAATATCTATGCTACAAGTCTTTATTATCTTGACTAAACCATTGAATACCTTACCTATCCATTGAATGCCTATCTATCTATAAAATCCCAACCAAAACCTAAACTTCATATATCCTCTTTTGTCTCAAGAAACCCTACAAACACCAAATACCCTTTCTGCTTCCAATTCTCTCATCCCTCACCATGTCAACATCAAAGAAAGGCAAGGGAAAAGCTTCTTCCTCATCTCAAGGTGATGATATCTCAAAACTCATTCCATCAAGAAGCCAAAGGGAAAGATTTGTGTCTCACTTTTAGAAGATGAAAGTTCTTCTACCAAGGTTCGGTAATCTTGACAACTTCTATTCTGAATGCTTTAGTTTTCCAGCTTTATTTAGATCTCAAGGGATATACAAGTTGATTGGTGTTAATGGACCCATTTACCCCACTTTGGTTAGAATTTTCTATAGCAATCTAACCATTATTAGAGGATGCATGATTTCAAATGTCAAAGGGGTTCCTATAGAACTCACAGTGCAGAATTTTGGTGAAGCTTTGGGTATTCCAAATGATGGTGCTTGCATTAAACTTCTCTCAAATGCAAATCTTCCTGGCTACAACAAAAGAGACTTCTACTATGGAATTGCAAGAATTCCCGAGCGTGACTTTATTCAGAAAAGGCAAAGACTTATTGGTGGAACTCCGGAGAGGAACTCTTGGTCTGCAGGAATTCTCACTATTGATGATCGTTTGATCCACTACTTCTTGGCGTATGTGGTTATGCCAAAGTTCTCAAATATTTTCAATGTCAATGATTGTGAGATGCAGATTCTGTATGCGATGAAGAATGGGATTCAAATCAACTGGTCTTATGTGATTCTACATCATATGGCACTACATAATGAAAATGCTTATGCTTTTCCCTATGGCTTCTGGCTTACCCTTGTTTTTAAGAAGTTCAATGTTCCCTTGTCTGGTGAACACATGGTGCCTATGACTAACCCCAAACATGAAATCACTCCGAAGAAAGTATGTAATACCAAAATCGGCGTCAAATTTGATCCGATTAATAGAACCATCACATACATTCATACTCCTCCACAAAACCAACCTCCACAAGAACAACCACTTCAAAACCAACCTCCACAACCAATGGAAAATGCTTACAATCAAGTTTTTGACTACCTTCACTACATGAACAACAACATGAACAATCAATTTGCTCATCTCTATGCCCATACCAATGTCCCTCCTTATGAAGCTCAACCCTATCATTACCCTTTCATTCAACCTCAAACCAATGAAGGCAATGATGGTGAAAATCAAGATGATGAAGACTTTGTTGAAGGCATGGATGATTAGTTTTTAAGTTCTTATGTTTTTAGTACTTTATGTTCTTATGTTTTATGTTGTTTTTTCTAGTTTCGTTTAAGACACTTCATGTATTGTGATCCTTTTCGTTTTGTGCACTTTTTTTCTGTTATATCTATGTATGCAAACTTTATTTATGCTATGATGTTTCTATGTGCAAAAATTTTATGATCTTCTTTCCCATTCCTTTTTGCTAATGACAAAGGGGGAGAAGACTTTGTAGTTTCCTTTGTGTTTCTCTAACCCAAATTGCAGCAAGCAAGCAAGCAATCTTCAAAACTCTCATGCAATAGATCAAGGGGGAGTCTTTGACTTAGGGGGAGTTTTTAAACAACTTGATTAGAGAAAACCAAGATGCACTCTAAACTTCAAGCAATGGTTGTCATCATCAAAAAGGGGGAGACTTTGAAATCAAGCTTTCCAAGTGTTTTGATGAAGATAAGCTAGCATGCAAAAATGAATGGATCAAGATAGAAGATTTATCTCAAGCAAAGATTCATTGATCAAGATCAACTTTTCAAGACTTATGGCTTAAGGTATATGAAATTTTTGATCTTATGCTCTTAGTGCTCAAAACTATTTTTAATCATGCATTTACTTTATTAAAATAATATTTTGAGTATATACTATGTATGATTGAAGAAGGATATTTTAATTTGCTTAAAATCTTTGAAAAATAATGATTTTTCAATTTTTGTACACAAGCAATTGATTGTCATCAAGCGATAATCGGTTGCATCCAAAATACATTTGCTTATGTTTGACATACAATCGGTTATCGTCTAGCAGCAATCGATTGTCATGTGTTTTATTTTCAAATTTTTTGAATGTTGGCCTATGAGCAATCGATTGCTCCTCAATGACAATCGGTTGTCACAGTTTTATTTTCCAATTTTTTTAAAACGTTGCTATGGTGCAATCAGTTGTTGCTTTAGTGCAACCGGTTGTTGTGCCTTAAATTTTGAAAAATTTTATTTTTCCAGCAACTCTTTGTAACACCTTTTCATGGCAATCTTTGTATCTTTTCATATACATTTTGTTATTAAAAATGGTTTAAACATTGCTATGTTTCATTGAAGAGGCATTACTACACTATAAATTATTTTTACTTAGAAGTTTGAAACATGATCAATAATCAAAAACAATAAAACAACAATCACTAACAACTTTCTATTCTTTTGATTATACTCTTTATACTCAAGATTTTTATTCATTATTTTCATATGCATACTGAAAATTGTTGTTGAGCACTTAGAAGAGTATTCCATCTTAAATTTCATATTGAATAGAAAAGATTAATCAAGTGATTGACATTGCTCTTTCAAACTCTTATACAAATCAAACAAATTATTGTATACTTGTTTTCAGGATTGTTGGAAACAAGAAAGACACTTAGGGAGGATTGTTCTCTTTGTGGTCTTAGTGAAAATCCAAGAGGATTGTTCTTGGTCCAAGAGGATTGTTCTTGGCTTGTTAGGTAGTCTTTGTAAAAATTACCAACTATAAGGAAATCTCTTTCATGTTGAAAGGGGACTGGAGTACTCTCGGACTGTAAGGGGAACCAGGATACATCTCTGTGTTCTTTACTTTCCGCATTTACTGCTTTCATCACTTACCAGAAAAAGAAAGAAAAAAACTCGTGCAAAAATATTCATACAATTCAGAAAAAGTTTTAAAGAACCTAATTCACCCCCCCTTTTAGGCGCATCTGAACTTACATGTTGGTAGTTCATCGTCAGTGAACGGCGGTGATATGATATATTCTCTTTTTACCATCTGTGAAAGTTGGTAGACCATCGACAGTGAACGTTGGTGCTATAATATTTTCTCTTTACCCTCAGTGAATGTTGGTAGTTCATCGTTAGTGAACGGCGGTGATATGATATATTCTCTTTCTACCTTCAGTGAAAGTTGTTAGACCATCGACAGTGAACGTCGGTGTTTATTATCTTTTTGCTACCCTCAGTGAATGTTGGTAGTTCATTGTCAGTGAACGGCGGTGATATGATATATTCTCTTTCTACCTTCAGTGAAATTTGGTAGACTATCGGCAGTGAACATCGATGTTTGTTATCTTCCTCTCTGCCTTCAGTGAACGTTGGTAGCTTCGCCTTCAGTAGAAGTTGGTGTGTCCTTTGACCATCCTATTATCTTCTATGATTCAGTTATTTTGGTCCACCAGTGATTTATTTTCCTGGTGGGGTTTCTCCTTTGTTTCTTTATCATTGTTGCATCCCCAGTGATACTTTGCGTCTCTTTGGTACTGTTCATATGCATAAGCATTTGCATGTCATCTTAAGGCCAAAAATAGGGTTTGTTTTATATTTAAGTATCTTCGATCGCGTCCACACGAAGATTTTTAACCTTCGTATCTCCGGATAGGAGAAACTTAAATAAGGGCAACTGTTGTACCCCAATTTTTGCCCCTAAGATCCCTTTATCATACCATGTTGTTTCACTCACAACAAGATCACACTAGGATTCTTGATTCCCCTCCCTACATTTAGCTTTGCTCCTTTTGAGGAGTTACCAAGCACCTTGACTTATGTTCCTTTTGTGATCATGAATATTGTTTTGATTTCTTCACTTAACTAATGAAATACAATGTTGGCTTGTCTTTCTTGTTATCCATATAGGTAAGGGAAATGAGATTAATCAAGTTACTCCATGGGTTCATGAGTTTATTTCCATGCCCTAGTCAACATAGCTTGAGAAGTTAAAACCTCACCATTGGATTGATTTTGGAAGAATTGGCATGGCAAAGTTTCTTTGGTTCATCACATTTCAAGGTTATTAGATTTGACTCAAAAGTACAAAGGGGTTGATTGGAGAAGTTGTCATGTTTGGACAAGGCCTTGTTCCTATTGGTTACAAAGGCATATTTATCTCAAATTTCAAGATATGGAAGTGGTTTTGGTGGCTATGCTTCCTCATCATCATCCTCAACAACTTCTATTCACAAAGAAATAATATTGGCACAAGAAGTTTGTTCAAACTTGTCAAAGTTCCTCAAAGCATTCTCTTGATCTAGAAGCTAGGGTTTTGAACTTAAAAGGAGCATATCTTGCTCACCTTTTGGTATTTTTGAGTGATTCTAAAGACATCTTTCTATTCAAATGGTTATCAACAAATCACTTCAAAAGTTCCAAGGAGTTTTCATGTGGAAGGAACTTGGTGAAGAAGAAAGATTACAAGTCATCCAGATGAATCCACAATTTTCCATATGTGACTTCAAATGGTCATAAATTGGTCAATTTTTATCACCTTGAGTCCATTATTTTTCCATAATTATCTTTAAGATGTGTAATTTATACCTTCTTTTATTTTCAAAGTGAGAAAATGGATGGAAGTTGCCTTAAATATGCAAAGGATTATAGGTCATTTCATGATTTTTGGCCAACTTCAACAAGTCATAACTTGCTCAATTTTTTGATATTTTGAGTGGTTCAAGTTTCAAAATGTCAATCAAGAGATCTACTTTATTCCATCTTTTTTGGTCAAGAGAAAATTCCATGTGGAAGACCATGTTTAGATGCAAGATATTATAGGTCATTTTTAAAGAAGAATTTGAAATATTTCTAAGTATGGAAAGTCAACCCTTTTTCTTCAACTTTGACTCAATGCAAATTTCAGCTCAAGCATCCATTTGATTCTGTTGTACCCCAAAATTTGCTCTCCTATTACATCAATATTTTCTCACCACAAGACCCTTGGAGCTCAAGATCAAGTTAGGGTTTGCTCTACTCAATACTCCTCCTTGCACTGTTGACCCAAATTAGGGTTTGTGTTTGCACAAAGATGTTTTGACCCAAAAGGCCCAAAGTGACTTTCATGCTTCATGTTGGACTCACAAGTTTATCCATACCAAGTTTCAAGCCTTGATTCCAATCTTTGCCCAGTCAATTGGACAGTTGACCTAGAAATCAACTATATTGGGGAAAAAGTCAATTGTGGTCAATTGACAGTCAAACCTCATGATTTTTGACCCACATCAACATTATGAACTCATATGAACCATTGGGTCAAGTTTGGATCACAATTCCACAAGAAATTTGATCAGATCACCAAAAGGGTAAAATGGTCATTTTTAGGGTTTTGACTGCACAAAGGAAATTTTTGACTGTTTGACCTAGCCAATGGCAAACCAAGCTCACATATGGACTCAAGGACCCCATGGCATTGTCTTTACATGGTCAATAAGTTCAAAAGATCCCAAATGCAAAAGATTGACAGATGAATTTTCCAGTCAACTGAGCCAAATTTGATTGTATACTAAAAAGTCAAACTTTGACTTTTTGGTCAAAATCAAGTGTCAAGATTCATTTTTCATCAAGACATGTCAAATTATGAAACTTGTTCATCAAGAAATCAAAAATCACAAATTAGGGTTTGAAATGAAGAATTTTCATAACTTAGAATTTTTCTAAGTTATGAAAATCCCTAATTTTTTTCTAACTTTGTCCCACTTTCTCATCAAGATGCATTTGGATTCAAACAAAACTCAAAACATGAAAGTTGTAGTCCATTGCAAAATCTACAACTTTGATTCACAAAGTTTCCTCAAAAGAAGCTTGTAGCTCAAGTTATGATTTTTGGAACAAGGGTGCAAAACATTCTTAACTTAGAAAAATTTTGACCTATTCTAGGCAGGATTTTTGCCTAACTTCATGGCCACTTTTCACATGCTTCCACTTGGAATTTCAACTTGCATTACAAATATGGATTGTATTACACATTCCAAGCTTTCCAAAATGTCCAAGAACTTCTCAAACACCCTTGTGGTTAGGGAGAATCGATTTTGTCAATATGGGCAAAAGTCACTTTGATTCATGGCCACAGGCATGTTCATACACTTTGCATTTTTGAAATCAGCTTGCACAAGCTAGTTACAGGCCTCTAATCTCATTTACACTCAATAATTATATGCCAATCCATTGTGTTCTAGCATTATTTTGTGCATTTGGACATTACATGAAGAATTAAGCCATATTTGGAAAAAGTGACTTATCTATTCTTGTAAAGTATGGCTTTATGTCAAAACATGAATCAAAGAAGTACAATGCAAATCTCTGAGGAACAAGTTATTGAAATAATCCCACTGATCAAGACTAACTTTGCAGCATGTTTAGGGGGCCTGCATAAGCTTGTAAACCAACTTGTCAACTTTTGCTTACATTAGAAGAAACTTGCATTTTGAAACAACAACATTACATTCCTGTCAACACAAGCCTAAGCAAACTTGTTGAACATATTCCAAACATCAAGCCTGACCTAAAACACGAGCCAACCACTTTCAATACCTCCTCATTCACAGAAACACCTCCTTGCTGCAAAAATAGAGTCCCTTCTGCAACTTGACTTCCACAAACACTTTCACTCGTGCGTTTTGGCTGAAACCTTTGCAAACACATTCCCTATCACCCACTGAAGCTATCCCAAGCATTGGACACGAACTGTAACATCTCTAACATCATTTTCCATTTTCAGTTTTCAACTTTGCAGGTGAACTTCCATAGCTCGATTCAGCTAGTTTCAAAGCAAGCTAGAGGTTGGAGAAGCATCCCTAGACCTCAAGCAAGCTATACCAGTCCTCACATTGCACTGAAAGCACCTCCATTGTCATACACGAATCAAGCTGAACAGGTAAGTTTTTGAACTTCTATCTCTCTATCCAGGCATAGTTAGGCTTAAGTTTGTGAAGAAAGCATGTTCTAATCATAGCCCTGAAGCCATCCATATAGTTACTTTTCATTTATATTGTGTGTGCTAAGAGTATTTTGAACCTGAACATTGGAAAAAAGCTAGGTCAGGAATTGGGGGAGAAGAAATTCTCTCTCATTTCTGAGAGTTAGATCAAGTTCTTGGTATGTACGGATTCGTGATTTGATGCTTGACATTTTTTGTGTTATAAGTTTTGCTTGAAAGTCCAAGAATCAGGATGTTTGAATCAGCATGAGAAACGCGCGTTTTTTGATACAAACTGGCTAGAGGTTGAAGAAGATAGACTTGGGTTGGGCCTGAGTTTTGTTTTCCTTTTGCACCACTTTATTTCACATATACCCCCTTGGCCCATTGTGTTTATTTTTATCATTTTTTGACTTTTTCTTTTTGTTTCTAACTTGTTATTTTTTGACAAAACATTAAAAACATTAAAAATATTTTTCTCACATTTTTTGCATTTTATTTGGATTTTATTTGTTTTATTTTGAACTTGTACCTAAATAAACATAATAATTTTTCTATTTAAAATACAAAAATAATATAAATACATTTTACTTTCTGATTTTATTTCATTTTTATCTTTTGAAAACATTTTCTAAAAAATATACTTTTTTTTTGTAAATAATAAATATTTTTATTTTTTGTACATATTTAATATATTTGGTAAATAATATAAATACTTATCTTCTTTTATTAAATATTTAGGATAAATACAAAAATAATACATTTTTATTTTTATTAATATTTGACCTTAAAAATCATTTTTTACAATATACTTCCTTTTTATTTATTTTTTTGTATATAATTAATAAATATTGCATATAATATATAATAAATACATTTTATTTAGCAAATTAGGGTTTTGCCCTAAAAAACATAAAAATACCCAAAAATTAACCTTTTATTTTTGTTTATTTGACACATAAAAAATACTTTTACATACATATAAAAATCATTTTTTGCATCTTGCGTATTTATTGTATTTTATTTAATTATTGTACAATTAAATACCTTGTAAATTCCATTTGGATTGTAATAGTTTAGATTTAAATTTCTTGCTAAATATCCCCATTTGAACATTTGTACCCCCCATCCCATAATTTGTGTTGTAATAATTTAGGACTTTTATTTTTCGCATTTAAAAGCTTCCTAAATATGCCATGATAGACTTAGGATTTTGTATGCAAAAATCAACCAAAAATAGCTTGACCTAATTCAAAGATAACAAAGCATGAAAATGGACAACACCAATCACACTTTCACCCCTAGGGTTACTCCACTTGTTGCCTTCACTAATGGGCCATGTTGCATGTTGAGTGTCTTTGGTAAAACAAAACAATATCAAATGATCATAGTCCCTCGATGACGCTTTCGAAAGTTGCCTAAAAATGATCAAGTCCCTCAAAGGAAAAAGTTGCCAAAGACACTTGGCACCATTGCAATCATGGTCTAAACGATGACCCGCGCCTGTCCCGTTCACATCCTAACACAAGATTGTCCACCAAATACAATGGTAGAACAAAATTGTTAAAAGGGTTAAAAAACATAGGAAAGATCTTTGAGAAATTTAGGAGTAGACAAACTCTTAGTTACTTGGATCAAACTTGCAAAAACACTTGCCCACTTTTCAAAACCACACATCACAACACACTTTCAAAACAACTTTCAAAAAAACATTGAAAACTTTTCAAAAGATAAGTACACATACATTCAAACATGGATCATTACAAAGGTTGCCATCACATTGGCCTCTTTTCAAAACATTTTCAAACCCACACACAAAACACCATTTCAAACAATTGAAAGCACCATTTCAAACAATTGAAAATCAAGGCAAGTTGGTCTAAGCAAGTAACTAAGAGCCCATGGATAACCATGGATAGAAAGGGTGCTAATACCTTCCCTTTCTATAATCTACTCCCCGAATCCAAGAAAACATCTCAAAGGTTTTTGCTGTGCTTTTTAACCTTTCCTTAGAATAAAATAAAAAGTCGGTGGCGACTCTTGCTCAACCGAAACATTTGCGAAAACAAACGCAAAACCCAAGTCAGTTCTCCCACTGTATCACAGAACTGGCGACTCTGCTGGGGATAATTTTAAAGTGGAGTAACCTTAGGGCTTAGATCACCCTCTTGCATGACTAATTGTTTGCTTTGTTTGCTTTATATCTTGGCTCTCTTGTTTGGGCTTGAAATCCTACACCCGGATTTGGGGAAACATTCATAGATAGCAATACGTTGTGGAAACTGTGTGGGGTATACCGACACGGTTGAAGCAATAGCTATATTAGTGCGACATATTTGTGAGTACCGGTAACCCTTGAGTTCAATCAAGGAGAGTACGGGGCCGCTGAGTGATGTTACTAAGCACTAATGACCTAGAACCTTACTTGACCATCTTGACCTTTTATTAGGGGTAGTGAGATGACCGGCTTTGGTGCAGTCCGAAGTTGGTAGATACTCGATACTACACTCATTGAGGGTTGTTTTCTTGGAATATTTTGGTCGCTAATTAAGTGGCTAAACCAAAACAATGAACATGGAAAACAATCCAATGATATTGAGCTCCTTAGAACCCGGTTACTATTTATAGGACAAGTTTTTAAGACAACTACACTCAAGAGGGTACTTACCTATGAAACCCCATGCAAGCCTGAAACTAGGGTTTTGTGTGATTTGTTTGTACATATGTTTGTGCATACATCATGAACATCATAAAGCATCATATGCATTCACTAACCATTTCAAGGGTTTAGATCTTCATCTTTGTTCTTGTTTTGTAGGTCATGGAAATTCTTCGCAGGAAAACTATCCAAGTCAACCTTGTGAGAATCCCTCCTCAACTCAAGGAGCTCACATCCAGAATTCCAGAAAGCTCTCCCTTCAGTGAAAGACATGGTAGACTGCTCAGCCTAGTCAACACCAGCATTGAAGAAGACATGGTAAAGGTGTTGTTCCAGTTCTTTGACCCCCTTCACCACTGTTTCACATTCCCTGACTATCAATTGGTGCCCACTTTGGAGGAATTTTCTCAACTCCTGAGAATTCCTATCCTTAATCAACTACCCTACAACGGTACAGAAAAGGAACCAAAGCCTGAAGATGTTGCTCAAGCACTACACTTGCAACCATCTGACATCAAGGGGCATTGGGAAACTAGAAGCGGCGTCAAAGGCTTCTTGGAAAAATTCTTGTTTGAGAAGGCACAAGAGTGTTGGAATTCTTTGGATCTACAAGCCTTTGAAGAAATTGTGGCACTCCTCATTTATGGGTTGGTCCTGTTCCCAAATCCTGACCAGCTTGTAGATGTCAACGCCGTCGATTTTCTTATCCAGAAATCCAATACCAACATTGCTTGGGGACATTCTTCACTCATTTTACACACGAACAATGAGAAAGAGGGGTGTTCTCATGTGATGTACTCCTCTCCTTGCAAGGTGGTTTATTTCACACCTTCCACAATCTGTCTTGAAGAATGACCAAGGCTTAAGGTGGTCACAACGGTTGATGACCCTCACTCACTCTGATGTACATTGGTGTTCTTGGTCCAGAGAAAATGTCATCATCGTCGATCGTTGTGGAGAGTTCCCTAATGTTCCATTGCTTGGAATTAGGGGGGGCATTACCTACAACCCTTGTCTAGCTTTGAGACAATTTGGATATGCACGGAGGGATGGCCCTCACGACATGTTGATTCCTGACCTAGTTTTTGACTTCGACAACGATGCGCAAGGACTTCGCCAAAGATTCATCAGATCTTGGAGGATGCCTAACAAGGTAGACACCAAGACACTGGGGCACAAGAACTCCATCCCTCTTGAGCCTTATCTCAAGTGGGTACGAACCCGAGCCCAGAGTCTAATGATGCCTTACCCTCATGTTTTCCTTGTGATTAAAGAGCCCATTATGGAAGGAGAGGTTCCCTACACCATCCTATATCCTGACATGCCTACATCGTGGGAGGAGATGCAGAAGAGTTGGATCCAACTCAAAGAGGAACGGAATACTTTTGAAGCCAGCTTCTACACTAGTGAGAAGAAGGTTTTGGAGCTTACCCGCTGACTCCATGAGGAAGAGACCCTCAACACCTACATCGCACCAAAAAGGATGCGCAACGTCTTTTTACCTTGAGAAGTTTTCTGTAATATTTGGCCCTTGGGGCATTTATGTACTGACAAATTTCTTCTTATTAATACGACGTGTGTTCTCTTTGTTTGCAACAATTTTGAATTTTCTAAATCCTTGAATGCATTGCATACATAAACATATCATTCATCATGCGCATAAGCAGGTCTCCACACCAGGTTTCCTTATCTTTCTGCTGTTTATTTCAGTAAGATGGATCTCAAATAGACGGTCAAGGACTTGCAGTCTCAGAACTCACAGTTTCAACATCTCCTGATGACCTTGGCTAAGGGTCAGGAGGATATAAAAGCCCTGCTTGGGAACAAAGAGCAAGTGAAGAAGAAGAAGAAAAGAATCATAGTGGCTACCCTAGGAATAAGGTTTGAGGGTGAAGCCAGAAGAGTTCTTGAATTTCCCCTACATCTGAAGAGGGAACTAGTAAAGGGAATGCGACTGCGGTACCTTCCGAATCTGAAGCTGAAGAAGGAGAGGCTGAAGAAGACGAAGACTACTCTGAGCAACAATACCCGCCCGCCAATGATAAGTACAAAGGCTTGGAAGACATGTTGGCAGCTATGGAGCTGCAGAGAGTTCCCGGCTTAGATTTCGAAGAATTGGGATTAGTTGCTGGAATTGTGATCCCCCTGAAGTTCAAAGTGCCAGTTTTTGCGAGATATGACGGGCTATCCTGCCCGAAGATGCATCTCAGATCATATGTAAGGAAGATCCAACCTTACACTGTAGACAAGAACCTGTGGATCCATTTCTTTCAGGATAGCCTTTCAGGGGCTCAACTCGAGTGGTTCTATCAGCTGGATGGAGCCAGTATCCGAAACTGGGAGGACTTGGCTACTGCATTTTATAAGCAGTATCAGTACAATTCTGACCTCGCTCCTACGCGTACCCAACTCCAGGGTATGTCACTAGGGACGGGCGAAGGATTCAAGGAGTATGCGCAAAAGTGGAGAGACCTGGCTAGCAGGGTGCAGCCACCGCTGACTGACCGTGAACTTGTTGACATGTTCTTAGGGACCCTGTCTGGTCCGTTCTTCAACCACTTGATTGGTAATTCTTCTGTTGGGTTTACAGATTTGATCTTGACTGGTGAGAGAATAGAAGCTGGTATCAAGTCAGGGAAGATACAGAAAGGTGCCTCCGCGAGTACTGAAAAGAAGCCCTTCAAGAAGGAAGCTAGTGCTGTTTATGGTCCCAGAAGACAGATTAAACCGGAACGCCGCCAAGCTGTCAATGCATTGGTAATTTCAAAGTATGCCGCTGCTCCTCAGCAGTATAATCAACAAAGGGGTGAGAGACCCAAAAGGCAGTACACTCGGCTCAGTATGACCCTGTCTCAGATATTGCCGCAACTACTATCAACCAATCTGGTAACTGTCAAAGAAGCTCCGAAGGTAGTGAACACAGCTTCTCCCAAGTACAACCCCAACGCCCGTTGCGCTTATCACTCTGATAGCCCGGGGCATACTACGGACGATTGCTGGGCTCTGAGGAATAATGTTCAAGACCTTATTGACGCTAAAGAAATACAGTTTGAGGCACCCGAAAGGCCCAATGTTGTGACTGCTCCCATGCCCCAACATGGAGTGAATGTTGTGGAAGAAGACCGGTATGTAGCCTCCGTGGAAGAGATTGTTACTCCGTTATTGACTGTTAAAAGGAACATGTTGCTAGCCGGTTTATTTCCGGGATGTGGTAAAGGTTGCCTGTTATGTGTTGTTTCACCTGTTGGTTATCTGTTGCTGAAATCAGGTATCCAAAGCCTGATGGATAGCAAAGAGATCTTGTTCGAGAAGATTGCCGCTCCTGCTACCCCTACTGAAGAAGTTTCTATTGTCACTATTTTCAACAAACCTCCTAAGGTTCCTTCAAAGAAGCCTGTCAAAATCATGTGCACTCAGAAGATTGCTCCTATCATTATTACTGTTCCGGGGCCCCTCCCCTATACATCCGACAAAGCTGTCCCATGGCACTATGGGGCAGATGTTTATGTTCTTGGAGTAAAGCAAGAGTTTGATACTAGTACCGGCGTCAGTAACATCACCGGGTCTGCCAAGATTACTCGCAGTGGCAGGCTGTTCTCACCAGATATTGCGCCACCAATAATTCAGAAACCTCTTGTCATCACACCTGCAAGTGTGCCTACTTCCCTTCCAAATCAAGTTCCTGTTTCTACCCCTGCTTCCGAGTCATCTGACGCTCGGGGCAAAGGGATTGCTATTGATGTGCCTGCCCTGACAGAGGCACCAAAGACAACCAATATTGAAGCTTTCCAACAAGAAATGGAAGAGATTCTCAAGATCATTAAGAAGAGTGATTTCAATGTAGTTGAGCAGTTGGGGCACACCCCATCAAAGATTTCTATGCTATCACTGTTGTTGTGTTCAGAGGCCCATGCCAAGGCTCTGATCACTTTTCTGAAGATGGCCCATGTGCCACAAGAAACGTCTGCTGATCAATTTACCGATTGTGTGGCCAACTTGACTGCCGATAATGGGTTGGGCTTCTCTGACGCCGATCTGACTGCCAAAGGAAAGAACCATAACGACGCCCTGCATGTCTCCATTGAATGCAGGGGCACTACTCTTGCCCATGTGTTGGTAGACACCGGTTCTTCTTTGAACCTATTACCCAAGAAGGCCCTAGACAGGTTGGATTGTGAGGGTTTGGAGCTCAAGCCTAGTAACATTGTTGTCCGGGCCTTTGACGGTTCGAAGAGGATGGTACATGGAGAAGTTGACATTCCAATCAGGGTTGGTTCTCAGGTCTTTGATTCTACTTTCTATGTGATAGATATCCGACCATCCTATTCCTGTTTGCTGGGTCGTCCATGGATCCACAAGGCTGGAGCTGTGACCTCCACACTACATCAGAAGCTTAAGTACCCAGTTAGAGGGAAAATTGTTACAGTTCAGTGGGAGGAAGAATACATGGTCAGCCACCTCAACTCGTTCCGGTACATAGAAATGGATGGGGAGTTCATTGAGACCCCCTTTCAACACTTTAAAGAGGTGCCTCAGACACTGGCGTCAGCTGAAACTGTGATTGAAGACCCTCCTTTGAAGATGGCTTCCTTAAAGGATGCCCGTGCTGTGATTGAGAAGGGTGAGTATGCAAACTGGGGCCGACTTCCTGATTTCACTCCAAAGACCGACAAGTTTGGTTTGGGCTTCACTTCAGAGGCTCAGAGGGCTGTTCGTAAGGCAAGGATTGGAAAACCTCCTGTGTTCATCACCAACCCGGGAGTGAATGCTATTGAGGACGACATGGAGGAATCTGAATTCGACAGCTGGATCTACCCAACAACCGATGGTGGACCAAGCAACTGGACTGCGAAAGACTTCACACCTATTACTTTTGTCACTCAGTAATGAACTCTTTTGTTTTGAATTTGTAACAGACAATATGTTGAAACTTTTATGGCTCGGTGTCCTACCCGGGGCACCGTGACTTCATTTGTGAGGGCTTTTGTATGTCATTTTCATATATCATTAATCAAAACATTGGACGTTTGTTGCATTTCAAAATCTTGTGCTCTTTTTCTTTCTTTATTATATATTGAAAAACAGCTATATTTACACACACTCACTCATACAGGTTCCAATCCACTCTGGATCTCACTGGTAACGACTCTGATACTGCCAGTTATGACTTTGAAAATCCGATCAACTTAGCCGAAGACGAAGGTGAAGATGATTGCGAAGTGCCTGGTGAGCTTGCAAGACTACTACTCCAGGAAGAGAGGGCCATTCAGCTACATGAAGAGCCAGTGGAAACGGTAAATCTGGGTACTGAGACAGACAGAAAGGAAGTCAAGATTGGTGCAAATCTAGAGCTCAGTGTGAAACAACGGTTGATTCAGATGCTGCATGACTATGTGGAAATCTTTGCCTGGTCTTATGAAGACATGCCTGGGTTGGGTACCGACATTGTGGTTCATCACCTGCCTACCAAGGAAGATTGCCCTCCGGTAAAATAGAAGGTCCGTCGTATGCGCCCAGAGATGTCCGAGAAAATCAAAGCCGAGGTTATGAAACAATTTGATGTCGGGTTTATAGCAGTGACTTCTTACCCTCAGTGGATTGCCAACGTGGTTCCAGTGCCGAAGAAGGATGGTAAGGTCCGAATGTGTGTTGATTACAGGGATTTGAACAGGGCCAGCCCTAAGGATGATTTCCCTCTGCCTCATATCGACGTTCTGGTTGACAACACTGCTCAGCATAAAGTATTCTCCTTCATGGATGGCTTCTCCGGTTATAATCAGATCAAGATGGCTCCTGAAGACATGGAGAAGACCACTTTTGTTACTCAGTGGGGCACCTTTTGCTGCAAGGTCATGCCTTTTGGGTTGAAAAATGTTGGGGCAACCTACCAACGTGTCATGGTTGCTTTATTTCATGACATGATCCATCATGAGATAAAAGTATACGTCGACGATATGATTGCAAGGTCCCAAACTGAGGAGGAACACCTTGACCATCTACGGAAGCTATTCGACCGTCTGAAGTTGTACAAGCTGAGGTTGAACCCAAACAAGTGCACCTTTGGGGTGAGATCTGGAAAATTGATAGGCTTCGTCGTAAGCGACAAAGGTATTCAAGTGGACCCTGCCAAAGTAAAAGCCATACAAGAGATTCCAACTCCCAGGACAGAGAAAGAAGTCAGAGGATTTCTAGGACGGTTGAACTACATTGCCCGATTCATCTCGCATCTAACTGCTACCTGTGAACCAATCTTCAAACTGCTGAAGAAAGATCAAGTAGTACGTTGGAACGATGAATGTCAGGCCGCTTTTGAAAAGATCAAAGAGTATCTCCAAGAGCCACCCATTCTTATGCCACCGGTTGAAGGGAGACCTCTAATACTATACTTGACAGTACTGGATAACTCAATGGGGTGTGGGATGGGTCAGCATGACGAGTCTGGCCGAAAAGAGCACGCTATTTATTACCTTAGCAAAAAGTTTACCGACTGTGAGACCCGATACTCATTGCTCGAGAAAACTTGTTGCGCTTTGGTATGGGCTGCTCGCCGGCTGAGACAGTATATGTTGACTCACACTACTTTGTTGATTTCAAAAATGGATCCAATCAAGTACATATTCGAAAAGCCCGCTTTGTCCGGAAGAATAGCAAGATGGCAAATGATCTTGACGGAATATGACATCCAGTACACGACTCAGAAAGCAATCAAAGGAAGTGTATTGGCAGACCATTTGGCACACCAGGCAGTGGACGATTACCAGTCGATGAACTTTGAGTTTCCAGACGAGGATATCATGGTAGTGACTGATTGTGAAGTACCTGGACCGGATGAAGGACCTGTGGAAGGATCTCGATGGTCTATGCACTTTGACGGAGCCTCGAACGCTTTGGGTAATGGTATCGGCGCTGTGATCATATCCCCCAAAGGCACTTATACTCCACTCACCGCCCAGTTATGTTTCAACTGCACCAACAACATGGCGGAGTATGAGGCATGCAACATGGGTCTTCAAGCTGCAATTGACTTAAGGATCAAGTTTCTGAGTGTCTTCGGAGATTCCGCTCTCGTGATCAATCAGGTCAAAGGCGAGTGGGATACGAAGCACCCGAATCTTATTCCTTACAAGGAATATGTGTTGACGTTGCTTCCCCACTTCGAGAAAATAACTTTTGAACACTTCCCAAGAGAGGAAAATCAGTTAGCGGACGCGTTAGCTACGATGTCTTCTATGTTCAAAGTCAAATGGGATAACGAGGCGCCCCGGATCATTATCTGGAAGTTGGACGAACCTGCATATTGCTGTGATCTCGAGGCTGAAGAGGTAACAGAAAAACCCTGGTATCATGAAGTGAAGAGGTACCTTAAAGCTCAAGAGTACCCCGAAGGCGCATCGGTTAATGACAAGAAGTTCCTGAGAAGGTTCGCGGCAAAGTTCTTCCTCAGCAACGGCATTTTGTACAAGAGAAACCATGATTCAACCTTATTGCATTGTGTGGATAAGACTGAAGCAGAAAGGATCATGGCAGAGCTACATAAAGGTACCTTCGGAACACATTCCAGTGGACATACCATGGCAAAGAAAATCCTTCGGGAAGGATATTTCTGGTCCACAATGGAAGCTGACTGTTATCAGCATTCTCGAACTTGTCATAAATGTCAGGTCTATGCTAATAAGGTGCATATTCCTCCGGTACCTATGAACGTCTTGACAGCACCTTGGCCTTTTGCAATGTGGGGCATTGATATGATCGGCGAAATCAGACATACGGCATCCAACGGGCATCGCTTCATCCTGGTAGCAATTGATTACTTCACAAAGTGGGTTGAAGCAGCTTCCTACGCTACGGTAACCAAGAATGTTGTGGCACGGTTCATTCGGCACAACCTGATCTGTCGATACGGTGTACCTGAGAGGATCATTACGGATAATGGTTCCAATCTTAACAACAAGATGATCACTGAGCTCTGCAAGCAATTCAAAATACAGCACCACAACTCTTCTCCTTACCGACCGAAGATGAATGGGTCCGTAGAAGCAGCGAATAAGAACATCAAAAAGATTGTGCAGAAGATGACAGTGACCTACAAAGATTGGCACGAAATGTTACTGTTTTCTCTTCATGGGTACCGTACCTCAGCACGGACGTCAACAGGGGCAACTCCCTTTTCCTTGGTCTATGGCATGGAGGCAGTCTTGCCTATTGAAGTCCAGATACCCTCTCTCCGGATAATGAAGGATGCAGACTTGAGCGAAGATGACTGGATCCAAACTCGGCATGATCAATTAAACCTAATTGACGAAAAGAGACTCACTGCTATTTGTCATGGTCAGACGTACCAAAAATGGATGATTAGGGCATTTAACAAGAAGGTCAGACGACAAGAGTATCAAGTCGGAGACCTGGTAATCAAGCGCATCATTCTTCCTCAAGGTGATCCCAGGGGAAAATGGACCCCTACGTACGAAGGGCCATTTGTGGTTAAACATATCTTCTCGGGAGGTGCGATGATTCTAACCACCATGGATGGTGACGACCTTCCTCACCCCGCCAATGCAGACATAGTAAAAAGATACTACGCGTGATTAAAGACCCGCTAGGTTGACACACCTAGGCAAAAATAAGGGCTTCCCGGCGAACCAAAAGGGTTCGGGCAAAAATAAGGGACAAAATAAAAAATCTGTACACCCGGCGAGTCAAAAACCTGAAAAGGCAGCTTGGGCAAAAATGGGTATCCCGGTGGAGTGAAAACCCGAAAGGGAGGTCCAGGAAAAAGTTAGGGATAAAGCGTAATACTATGTCTCGTTGGATCACCTTGCATCCAGAATTCGGCATCAACTATCAGACTTCGGCATCGATCAATAAGCTTCATCTTTAACTAAACAACAAAGTGATGAGACGCTTGAAGACATAAAGGCGATAGCAGAGTTGGAACCCAGTGGGATTATTTTTCACATAGCTGTTTTGTTTCCTTTTCAAAATTGTATAAACTCCATGTTGCTCGGCGGCGTTCTCTTACTAGGACGTCAGCCTCCTGTACATAAAACGCCTATTTACAGGAAAATTTCAAAATCAATACAAGTCCAATTTTTCAGACAAATTACCCATCGTTTTTTCTTTTTCTGTTTTGTTTTGCAAAGAACGTCCAATGTTCATTCTTGATATATGCATTTGACACTAATTTCTAATCATAAATATTTGCATGCGAAACAAAGGACTAATTACAGATGACATCAGAAACAGGGGCAATTTAGAATTGTCCAAGCGGTCTAGTTGCTTTGTCCACCAAGGTACCAAGGTAGGTTCGGCTGAAGAACGTAATCAAGTTACCTCAAATCCCCACAGAGTAAGACAAGATTCAGCATTACTCTCCCCAGGAAGAGTTGGTCTCCCGTCAGCCCCAAAAAGGCACAATATTCCCCTAGCAGGTCAGCGGTACTCTCCCCAAGCCGAGTTAGTCTACTGTCAGCCTCAAGGAAGTTGGGTATCCCCAGAAGATCTCAACATTCCCCAGCGGAGTATAGACATTCCTCAGCAAGCATCCCCGGCAGTCTTAATATAAGATTGTTCCCCGGAGGAATACAGACATCCAGTGGAACCATTCCCCAGTACAGTCTGAAAAGTTCCCCAAGAGAGTTGAATCATCCTCCCCAGTAGATTCTGAAGCTTATCCCCAGTAGATTCTGGAAGCTTGTCCCCCGCAGAGTACGAACGCGTCTCCCCGGCTTTATTCAGAGATTATTTCCCCACCAGAGTATAACTGGGTTATCCTCAGCTAATTACCACGGAAAGATCGTCCTCGGCGAAGTTCTTCCTATTCCCTAGTGGAGTTCATCAAATTCCCCAGCATAACTTATTAGTGGAATCCCCAGCGGAGCTCTCATCAAAACCTCAGAGAAGTATCTCTTCCCACAGAGTAATTCCCCGCAGAGTAACCTCTCCAACAAGTTTATTCTCCAACGGAGTCATCTTCTCCTACTGGTTTATTCTTACAACCGTCATCCCCGGCAGAAACGAAGAACTCTACTCTTCAAAACATCAGCCCAAGATTCAACAAGTTCTCGGCACTCGTCAAGGATTTATTTTCCTAGACGAAAATACATTCATAGACATTTCACATTTCATACATCCTGCTTACATATATGATAAAGTGCATACAACACTATCTCATTTTTGAGCATCATGACATCATGCATTTCATACATCATGACATTGCATACAACTAATGTTTTACCTTCTCAGGAAAAGGTCAATCCAAAGATGATTACTATCAACTATCGCAATTCCAGATTCGATTCCTGTATCTAGCCAGGGCATATCTGTGAGTGATTGATTGTAGATTCGATACCTGTATCCAGCCAGGGCATATCTACATGAAGAGTTTGAAGATCAACCCCTGTATCCAGCCAGGAAATTATCTTTCATTCTCAGGTCAGAAGTTTACACCTGTCTCCAGCCAGGAAAGCTATCTCTACCAACCTTTTACAAATTCCAGATTCGATACTTGTATCCAGCCAGGGCATATCTGTAGACGACAAATTCCAGATTCGATACCTGCATCTAGCCAGGGCATATTTGTAGACGACCAATTCCAGATTCGATTCCTGTATCCGGCCAGGGCATACTTGTGAGTTTTTTATTGTGGATTCGACACATGTATCTATCCAGGGCATATCTGCATGAATGGTTTAGAGATTCGATACCTGTATCCAGCCAGGGCACGTCTGTAAGCAACCTTTTGAAGTTCCGGATTCGATTCCTGTATCTAGCCAGGGCACGTCTGTGAGCAACCAATTGTAGATTCGACACCTGTATCCAACCAGGGCATATCTGCATGAAGAGTTTGAAGATCAACACCTGTAACAGGCCAGGAAACCATCTTCCTTTCTCAAAGTACGCAAGTTCTCGCTAAGGAATCTCTTACGCGATCAACACTTCCAAATGGCATCTATAAGCCCATTCCCGACAAGGTTCTGTCACATCTCCATATGGAATCTATAAGCCCATCCTCCTATCCACCATCTCTCCAAATGGCATCTATAAGCCCATTCCCGACATCATATTGCTGATACTCTACTGTGCGAGTGCAAATTTCCGGGCACTCTAGTGTCCAATCTCCTTTTACCTTCGAGTCGCGAAAGGCAAACTTGCCAATCTAACTCTTCAGGTTCAAGAAGATTGAACAGGGGCAATTGTTGTACCCCAAAATTTTCCCTCCCATTTCATCAATATTTTCTCACCACAAGACCCTTGGAGCTCAAGATCAAGTTAGGGTTTGCTCTGCTCAAGACTCCTCCTTGCACTGTTGACCCAAATTAGGGTTTGTGTTTGCACAAAGATTTTTTGACCCAAAAGGCCCAAAGTTACTTTCATGCTTCATGTTGGACTCACAAGTTTATCCATACCAAGTTTCAAGCCTTGATTCCAATCTTTGCCCAGTCAATTGGACAGTTGACCTAGAAATCAGTTGTATTGGGGAAAAAGTCAACTGTAGTCAATTGACAGTCAAACCTCATGATTTTTGACCCACGTCAACATTATGAACTCATATGAACCATTTGCTCAAGTTTGGATCATAATTCCACAAGAAATTTGATCAGATCACCAAAAGGGTAAAATGGTCATTTTTAGGGTTTTAACTGCACAAAGGCAATTTTTGACTGTTTGACCTAGCCAATGGCAAACGAAGCTCACATATGGACTCAAGGACCCCATGGCATTGTCTTGACATGGTCAATAAGTTCAAAAGATTCCAAATGCACAAGATTGACAGATGAATTTTCCAGTCAACTGAGCCAAATTTAACTGTATACTGAAAAGTCAAACTTTGACTTTTTGGTCAAAATCAAGTGTCAAGATTCATTTTTCATCAAGACATGTCAAATTATGAAACTTGTTCATCAAGAAATCAAAAATCACAAATTAGGGTTTGAAATGAAGAATTTTCATAACTTAGAATTTTTCTAAGTTATGAAAATCCCTAATTTTTTCCTAACTTTGTCCCACTTTCTCATCAAGATGCATTTGGATTCAAACAAAACTCAAAACATGAAAGTTGTATTCCATTGCAAAATCTACAACTTTGATTCACAAAGTTTCCTCAAAATAAGCTTGTAGCTCAAGTTATGATTTTTGGAACAAGGGTGCAAAACATTCTTAACTTAGAAAAATTTTGACCTATTCTAGGCAGGATTTTTGCCTAACTTCATGGCCACTTTTCACATGCTTCCACTTGGAATTTCAACTTGCATTACAAAGATGGATTGTAGTACACATTCCAAGCTTTCCAAAATGTCCAAGAACTTCTCAAACACCCTTGTGGTTAGGGAGAATCGATTTTGTCAATATGGGCAAAAGTCACTTTGATTCATGGCCAAAGGCATGTTCATACACTTTGCATTTTTGAAATCAGCTTGCACAAGCTAGTTACAGGCCTCTAATCTCATTTACACTCAATAATTAAATGTCAATCCATTGTGGTCTAGCATTATTTTGTGCATTTGGACATTACATGAAGAATTAAGCCATATTTGGAAAAAGTCACTTATCTATTCTTGTAAAGTATGGCTTTATGTCAAAACATGAATCAAAGAAGTACAATGCAAATCTCTGAGGCACAAGTTATTGAACTAATCCCACTGATCAAGACTAACTTTGCAGCATGTTTAGGGGGCCTGCATAAGCTTGTAAACCAACTTGTCAACTTTTGCTTACATTAGAAGAAACTTGCATTTTGAAACAACAACATTACATTCCTGTCAACACAAGCCTAAGCAAACTTGTTGAACACATTCCAAACATCAAGCCTGACCTAAAACACGAGCCAACCACTTTCAATACCTCCTCATTCACAGAAACACCTCCTTGCTGCAAAAACAGAGTCCCTTCTGCAACTTGACTTCCACAAACACTTCCACTCGTGCGTTTTGGCTGAAACCTTTGCAAACACATTCCCTATCACCCACTGAAGCTACCCCAAGCATTGGACACGAACTGTAACATCTCTAACATCATTTGCCATTTTCAGTTTTCAACTTTGCAGGTGAACTTCCATAACTCGATTCAGCTAGTTTCAAAGCAAGCTAGACGTTAGAGAAGCATCCCTGGACCTCAAGCAAGCTATACCAGTCCTCACATTGCACTGAAAGTACCTCCATTGTCATACACAAATCAAGCTGAACAGGTAAGTTTTTGAACTTCTATCTCTCTATCCAGGCATAGTTAGGCTTAAGTTTGTGAAGAAAGCATGTTCTAATCATAGCCCTGAAGCCATCCATATAGTTACTTTTCATTTATATTGTGTGTGCTAAGAGTATTTTGAACCTGAACATTGGAAAAAAGCTAGGTCAGGAATTGGGGGAGAAGAAATTCTCTCTCATTTCTGAGAGTTAGATCAAGTTCTTGGTATGTACGGATTCGTGATTTGATGCTTGACATTTTTTGTGTTATAAGTTTTGCTTGAAAGTCCAAGAATCAGGATGTTTGAATCAGCATGAGAAACGCGCGTTTTTTGAAACAAACTGGCTGGAGGTTGAAGAAGATAGACTTGGGCTGGGCCTGAGTTTTGTTTTCCTTTTGCACCACTTTATTTCACATATACCCCCTTGGCCCATTGTGTTTATTTTTATCATTTTTTGACTTTTTCTTTTTGTTTCTGACTTGTTATTTTTTGACAAAACATAAAAAACATTAAAAATATTTTTCTCACATTTTTTGCATTTTATTTGGATTTTATTTGTTTTATTTTGAACTTGTACCTAAATAATCATAATACTTTTTCTGTTTAAAATACAAAAATAATATAAATACATTTTACTTTCTGATTTTATTTCATTTTTATCTTTTGAAAACATTTTCTAAAAAATATACTTTTTTTTTTTGTAAATAATAAATATTTTTATTTTTTGTACATATTTAATATATTTGGTAAATAATATAAATACTTATCTTCTTTTATTAAATATTTATGATAAATACAAAAATAATACATTTTTATTTTTATTAATATTTGACCTTAAAAATCATTTTTTACAATATACTTCCTTTTTATTTATTTTTTGTATATAATTAATAAATATTGCATATAATATATAATAAATACATTTTATTTAGCAAATTAGGGTTTTGCCCTAAAAAACATAAAAATACCCAAAAACTAACCTTTTATTTTTGTTTATTTGACACATAAAAAATACTTTTACATACATATAAAAATCATTTTTTGCATCTTGCATATTTATTGTATTTTATTTAATTATTGTACAATTAAGTACCTTGTAAATTCCATTTGGATTGTAATAGTTTAGATTTAAATTTCTTGCTAAATATCCCCATTTGAACATTTGTACCCCCCATCCCGTAATTTGTGTTGTAATAATTTAGGACTTTTATTTTTCGCATTTAAAAGCTTCCTAAATATGCCATGATAGACTTAGGATTTTGTATGCAAAAATCAACCAAAAATAGCTTGACCTAATTCAAAGATAACAAAGCATGAAAATGGACAACACCACTCACACTTACACCCCTAGGGTTACTCCACTTGTTGCCTTCACTAATGGGCCATGTTGCATGTTGAGTGTCTTTGGTAAAACAAAACAATATCAAATGATCATAGTCCCTCGATGACGCTTTCGAAAGTTGCCTAAAAATGATCAAGTCCCTCAAAGGAAAAAGTTGCCAAAGACACTTGGCAACATTGCAATCATGGTCTAAACGATGACCCGCGTCTGTCCCGTTCACATCCTAACACAAGATTGTCCACCAAATATAATGGTAGAACAAAATTGTTAAAAGGGTTAAAAAACATAGGAAGATCTTTGAGAAATTTAGGAGTAGACAAACTCTTAGTTACTTGGATCAAACTTGCAAAAACACTTGCCCACTTTTCAAAACCACACATCACAACACACTTTCAAAACAACTTTCAAAAAAACATTGAAAACTTTTCAAAAGATAAGTACACCTTTGTATACATTCAAACATGGATCATTACAAAGGTTGCCACCACATTGGCCTCTTTTCAAAACATTTTCAAACCCACACACAAAACACCATTTCAAACAATTGAAAGCACCATTTCAAACAATTGAAAATCAAGGCAAGTTGATCTAAGCAAGTAACTAAGAGCCCATGGATAACCATGGATAGAATAGGTGCTAATACCTTCCCTTTCTATAATCTACTCCCCGAACCCAAGAAAACATCTCAAAGGTTTTTGCTGTGCTTTTTAACCTTTCCTTAGGATAAAATATAAAGGCGGTGGCGACTCTTGCTCAACCGAAACATTTGCGAAAACAAACGCAAAACCCAAGTTAGTTCTCCCACCGTATCACAGATTCCATTCTTTTTCCATTACAAATCTTGTAGCCTCATCTTTCTAAAGCATCAAGAATCAGGCCTTAAGACCCCTTGAGTTGAAAATGCCATTGGCCAGAAGTTGACGCTTTAAAATTGAAATTCTCACCAAGTTAGAATTTTGAAATCCATAACGTGGCCTCTAATCACAAGTTTTCCATGTGTTTTTACCTCTAAACATGTTTAGTGAAGTTCCAGATTTGTTTAGCTCATCAAAACGCAAGGATTGAATGAGTTTTGATGAAGTTTATATCACACTTCACTCGTGCATCAGGTGTGCATGATTTCCCTCCAAAACGCATCATTCACCCTTCCTTTTGATCTCATTTTCTTCTCCTATAAATACATGAACTATCCCATTCAATTTCCCAAGCTTGGATAGCCAGAATCACCCTGCCAAACTTGTTTCACAACTCAGAATTCAGCAACTTCAAAATCCATTCTCGACCCTTTTTCAATCCAATGTTTCCCTCAATTCACCTTCCTTGATCTTCCCTAAAGTTTACCATATAATTACATTCTAGAATCGTGCCCTATATTGTTCCATAGAAGTCCAGTTTCAGAGCTCTGCAACTTAATTTCAATAGGTAGATTCCTTCATCAATTCTTCAAAACTCTGATATCATTGTGTTACTCTCATTGCCTTGGTTCTAGCCGCAACACTTACATTTCACTGGAAACACGTTTTGACCATGAAATTTCAAATCCCTTTTCAAAACTTTCCTTCCAAATTGCTTGAGCTACAATTTATATAAATTTGGCGCGAGGGTGTGATTTTTTTCGTCTTGAAGAGACGAAGCAATGGGCATAGGTCTGAGCTTCAAATTTTACAGTTTGAGAGACCTACAAATCACGTTGGCTGGAGGTTGAATATGGCCTATGTGTCATCTTCCAACCAATGATGGCACGCCACTTGTTATTTCTGAAAATATGATTTATATTTGATTATGTACATTATTCACTAATGACAATGCTGCGCACAGCGCGCCAGATCCCTTGGATTTGATTACTAACGCATTTTGACTCTCATCCAATGGTCCACATATTTTACATTTATTTTCTTTTTCTGATTTTTATATTTTAATAGTTTTAAATTTAAAAAAATTCATAGAAAATTCATTTTTAGTCCAAAAAATCTAAAAAAATTATGAAAAATATTTTTGATTATTCTCTTTCTGATTTTTATTTTTTCACAATTTAATTTTGTATTTTGGTATATTTTATAAATTTTAGACTTATTTGATTTGTTTAAAATGTTTAAAAATACTTTTATACATTTTTAAATTCTTGAAAAATTATGGAATGATCCAATGATATTGTGAAAAATATTGGTGACCTTATTTTATTTTTGCTTCTGACTTTACTATTTTTTACTATTTTTTGTCTATTTTACCCATTTATTTTAATTTTAAAAATAGTTTCTGACTTTAAAAAATACCAAAAATTTTGTAAAATTACTTGGCCCCTTTTCTGATTTTTCTATGGTCTTACTTTTCATTTCTTGATTAATTTGAACATAGTTGATATTTTTCTCATTATTTTCTATTTTTTAAAAACTTTTTTTAAACCCTTGTTGTGTATATTAAATGTGATATTATTTTATGATTATTTTCTGGCTGATCTTGGGTTAGATTTTGGATCATGAACCTTATTAACATCAGAGGATCCATGGTGTTGAGTCTAACTCCACAAAAATGGATGAATGATTTTAATAATGATTTGATTAAAATTTAATTCAAATGTGGTTTGTACATTTTTTCCCATCCTTCTTCATCTCATCCCTTTCTTATTGCACTAAATGTTGTTGGAGCATGATATCTATATCATGTCTCAAAACAAATGGTGCATAGATTGCTATTGATCGGCCTCAAAATAGGTGTGACTTCTACATAAGTCCACTTACAATTGCTTAACATAGCGCTAAATTTTAACCTGATTTGAATAAATGATCATTCGTGGCCCAAACTTATGATTGCAAGCCCAAGTATGTTAATTTGATCTTTTTGATCCAATAACCTTGAGATTCATTGTGTGGAGGCTTTCGTTCTACCAATCCTCTAATGGATCTACAACACTTTTGGTCAACGCGGATCACTTAAACATCATTGATCATTAAATGGTACTTGTGAGAATTCCAAATGGATGATATACTTGATAAAAAGCAAATGCAACTTGTTGTGTGGAGGATTTGGTTCTACCAATCCTCTAATGAGTTCCAAATGCAAGTTTCAAGATGGTCATCCAACTAACCACTAATTATTGACTTGTTTTATCTTATGCTTTTATTATTTTTTATGCTTTATATACTATTTACTTTTAGCATTTACATTTCATTCCATTTTCATCTTTACTCATTTGAGCATTTATTTTCTTGCCATTTTTACTTTGCTCACTTGAGCTTTTTCTTTTCCTTTCTTAAGATACTTAATAATCAACATAAACCCTAAAAAACCTTTAATGGCACTTGGATAATTTGGTTACTATCCTTGGCATGATGGAGCATGGGACTTTTTTTTTCTTAGTCTTAGGATTAGAAACCTTGGCCTATCTTGGAGACCTTGTGATCTTATCTAATTATTTTTTCTGGAGTTCTTGAGGTTTACCTCAAGACATTGGGTTGCTTGTTTGTTTTTGTGTGCAGGTTTTTGTGATTACATTCTCTGTTTGTAATATGGAATTCACCCGTATACATCCGTTACTCTGCCTAATTTTTGTGAAGACTTAATACACTTGAAGTTTGGTTCTCTCAAGAGGTCTAGTATCTTTGCTTGCTTGGTTTCAATCCAAAGAATGGGAATTCTATCTTGACACATAATGTCAAGTATTGGCTTCTTGTTAGTTAGATGGTTCTTCTCCTTAGCTTTTACCTTATGCTTTAGGATAGTCTCTTCTTCTCCTCCCATCTTCTTTAATTTTAAAAATCTCCCCCCCCCTTTGAAAACTCTTCTTGTTTTTAAACTTGAAACACTTTCATAATAAACTTGGACCTAGGTCCATGCATTTTCAAAATCTTTTCATAAATAAGCTTCAATCAACTTAACAATACCTTGACATTTTTTGTGATAAGACTAAAAGTCAATCAATCTCATTTCAAACTATTTTTCCATTTTGGCTTCTACTTTAAAACTTTTCTCAAAATATTGGTCTCTTGTCAATCCTTGTGGTGATGCGACAACTATACTTCTACAATATGTAGTGAAGTGAGATATTTTCCACTTTGGTGTTGAGTGAGGCATTGTTGATTTTAAAATCCAAGCCATATCCTCCACTTTGAGATGATGAAAATTCTCCTTTCTCATGATTGTGGGTAGTAAGTATGTTGTCCACACGGACAATGACGATGATGTATTATCTCTTAAAATCAACCAACACACTTGTGTTTCAAATTTTTAAAAGAGGAACTACGTGAATCCTGATCCCCTATTGCACGAAAGGTGGTACGTAGGCACTAAAGGTTCACAACTTCGGTGGGTGCTAAAATCATAAAAAATACTTCTCTTCTCACCTCCACCATCTATTTCTATACAACATATTTTATAGCCAAAATATACAAATTTTTCAAAGAGGTTCCTGCGGAGTACCGTAGATGTTTAGGGTGTTAATACCTTCCCTTTGCATAATCAACCCACTTACCTTGAATCTCCCCCCCCCCCTTTTTGGGTTATTCGCTCTTTTCCCATTCCTTTGGAAATAATAAAGCGCGGTGGTGATTTTTTATTTTTGATTTGTATAAAGTCTAGTCAATCCAATGGCTTAGTCTTGATCATTTCTACCGCTACACGCGCCTGTGTCGAGAGAATGGAATCAGCGCGCTATGTAACAAAACCTATAAAATATGAAATAATGTGAAAAATTCCCAAAACATTAAAAAGGCAGGTGTTGTATCCCAAAATTTCCCCTCCCATATTTCTAAACACATGGCAAGTGAGGTCCCCAAATTGCTCAAGGAAGTTCAAGAGTTGACCAGACAAACTCTCTCCTAAGGAAGTCTATCTCTAATTAGGGTTTCCATCTTCATCAAGATGTGTGAACCATAAAGGACTCAAATTCTCACCATTGTCCTAATATGTCCTCAAGATCATCCATGTCAGGTTTCAAGCCTTGTAGAAGAAGTTTGCTCAGTCAATTGCTCAAATGCCTGAAAATCAACTATGCTAGATCAAAAGTCAACTGTGGCCCATATACAGTCAAACTTCAAGAGTTTTGCTCAACATCCTCATTTTGAAGTATTATTCATCATTTGATCAAGGGTTGATCATGATTCCTCGAGGATTTCTCACAATCCATCAAAACCCAAAAGTTGCTAAATTAGGGTTTTGTAGGAAAAGTCAACTCAACTTTTTACCAAGCATAACTTTCTCATACTTTATCAGAAATAACCCATCCAAATCTCATTTTGAAGAGGATTCAATTCCATACAATTCATCTTCAGCTCCCAAGTTCAGAATATGCACTCACAAAAAGATATGAATTTTGACATTATAGGTCCTTTTAAAAAGTCAACAAAAACACCTTTTGGGTCAAAGCTTCATACATGAACATGGAAGACTCAGTTGAGATAAGACCAAAAGGTTTGCTTAGAGGACATCCTAATATTTCTAAGAAGTCCAAGTACACCTCTCTAGGGTCAAAATTGAGAGAGTTATGCATTGGTCAAGTTGACCAGTTTTGCAAAATTGCCAAAAGTCAAATATTCTCAAATTTGCATTTTTTGCTAAATGGGCCCAACTTTTTATGCTTGAGCTTCAATTATAATGTGGTCCACGACTCAAATACTTATCCACACATTATTTGCTTCATTTTTCAATTTATTTTTATTTTTTATTAATTAAAAAGTGAATTAAATCAAATAAATGGTGAAAATTATCAAAGATATGATTTGATTTGTTTTTTTTACAGATTGGCAATCAAGATATGTTGAGCTTGCATGATCAATTCGAATCAATGGCAATTGGTACAAGAAAGGCATGATTGGCATGAAAATAGAAAGATATCATACAAATTGAAAATCAAATCAAATCTTAGATAAATGCAAAGATTCATGCCAAGTTTGTTAACCTAATTCATTCTAGGTTATATGATAAAGCTTTGCAGATCAAAAGAAAAGGAGGAAAGCCGTGAAAAGCCAGGAAGAGAACTCAAAATTTGGACAAAAGTGTGAATCAGTTTTAAATCTACAAGGCGTTTCAAAGCATTTCAAGATCACCAATCCCTTCCTTGACGTTCCCAGAAGCTATTCCCATCATTTCCAAGGCCTGAAATGTTCAAAATCATAAGCTATAAGACCTGTTTTGTCCCACTGTTTTTGGTTTTTGATTTCATATATGCATGTGTTTTTAGTGAGAATTAACCCTACATTCTTGTTTGTCATGAGGATTCGAAGCCTGCTGTGTTATTTAATTGAATTTTAGGTGCAGGGAAGGAAAGATGCCATGATTAGGGTTCCAAGCTTAGTTTTGGGGTTTCTTAGTACAGGCCAAATTAGGAACGAATATGGATACCATGATGATCAGGGCTTCAAGCCTAGTTGATTCATGGCCTCCAATGAAATTTATATCGTGTTTGTTGCATTTTTGAAGTTGGCAGGGTTTTAGCCATGGAGTCCTGTCCGTAGGTAAAAGTCTTGTTACCTAAAACGACAGGCCGATGAAGGAGATGATGGTGTGGCAGCATATGGTTAGCCCATTTGAATTTTCGCGCATTTTTTTGAATATATTATTTGATTTGCTTATGTTATTTTGCTTCTATTATGTGAACAACAAGAACGCGTAGCACAGATGGCAAGCAGGCACTGGGGGCGAGCATAAGGACCTGGGTTTGATCCCCAGGTCCCAACCTTTGTTTGTGTTATTTTGCTTCATGTGATCAGGTACACTACAATCTCAAGCGCCCACCATATGCCATCAATATCCAACCATCAGATTCATCAGCAAGCTAGATCTAACGTGCCAGCAATGAAAGACCATGATATGCACTCAAGTCAACACCCCACCAAATCAAGCATGGTCAAACAGGCAGGAGTATTTGGGCCTTAAAAAATCAGATTTGCACCCCCCCCCCCTGAATTGCTAACACACAGGCCCATCTCTATATTTTTTTATTTCTTCCTTTTTTAATTTTTTTTAATATTTCCTTTAATTATTTTAATTAACACCATTAATCAATTTTTTACAAAATCATAAAATCAAGAAATCATGAAAAATTAGAATTAGGTTTTTTTGTATCAAATTTAATTTAATTTAGTTTAATTTAATTTAGGGAAATTTTAACTTGTTTTTTTTGTTTAATTAAAACTAATTAGCAAATTAGATTTAAACTCTTGATTTAATTTTTATTTCTTTCTCAAATAAACTAAAAATATAAAAATAGGTTTTTAGAATGAATCAATTTATTTTTCTTAAGTAATATTAATTAGAACTTAGGATTTTCTTTTTAATTCAATTATTTCATTATTTTCTCAAATGACAAAACATGACAAAAACATCTTTTTTTAATCAATCGCAAGTAGGATTAGCAAAGGGTCAAAACTCTAATCGCCTCACATTTAATTCACCGCGCGCTTGTTATTTATTTTGCCAATATTTTGTAACTGTTCATGGTTTGTAATAGTTAATTTGGGGTTTTTATTTACTGCTTAAATCCTCGATTTTTTGGCTATGTAATTAATTCCCCTCCCCGAAGCCTTGTAATAGCACAGGTTTATTTTCTCGCATTTTTAATTCCTTCAAATATTTAACTGTCTAGATGTATACTAATAGGATTGTATGGCAAGAATGCATGATAAATTAATACAGTTAGAAAACCCTAATGTGCAAATATAAATAACTGAAACAAATCACTCGCACATATCACTCTTAGGGTATACTCTCACTTCGGTTGCCTTCGGTAAACGATCATTAAGCATAGGTTGTCTTAGTGGTTGCCCTCCTGTCTAAAAAGATCAAATGTCCCATTCGAATGTTGCCTCGGAAATGTTGCCTCGAAAATGTTGCCTCGAAAATGTTGCCTCGAATATGATCTTAAGACTCTAGGGTTATTACTAAGGTATCCTAATATTGCTTTGTGATTGTACGTCCCTTTCTAATTGACCCTTACAACTCCAATGACGGTGCTACCTATTTCTCAATAGTGGGATAGCACTTTCTAAAGGAAACAAGAATAGAAACGATCTTTTTTCGAGTAAGTAGATACTAGTAGGTACTTGCTCAAATCAAAACTTTTCACACTTACAAATTTCCAAAAACAACTTTGTCACACCTTTGAGGACTGATACAAGGATTATCACGAAGTAAAACATTTTAAAAACAAAGCACACACAAGCAATTTAAAAATGAGCAAGTACCTAAGAGCCCATGGAAAACCATGGATAGAAAGGGTGCTAACACCTTCCCTTTCTATAATCTACTCCCCGTACTCAGAAACATCTCAAAAAAGGATTTTTTTTCTGTACTTTTTTCCTTTCCGGTTGGATGAAATAAAAGTCAGTGGCGACTCTTGCTTACCGCGACATTTTGTGAACCACAAAACGCAAACAAGTATTAAACAGTTGGCTCTGTCACCGTATCACAGAATTGGCGACTCTGCTGGGGAATTATAAGTGGGGTATACCTTAGGATCTAGGTCATTAAAATTGTTTCTCTTGATTGCTTTGCTTGCTTTATTTTTGAGGGTTTTGTTTGGGGTTACTATAGATCCTACACCCGGATCTGGGGAACACCTTTTAGGTAAGTAGCAATAGACTGTGAGGGAACTGTACGACATAGACCGATAAGGTTAAAGTAGTAGCTACATTGATGTGGCACTTTGGTTGGTACCGGTATCCCTTGTGGTGAAACAAGAAGAATACAGGACTGTTGCGTGGTGTCGTGAAGCATCAACTGACCTTAGAACCTTTAATCGCCCAACTTGGCCATTAGAAAGTAGCGAGATAGCCGGCCTCGGTGTAGAGCTGAGAATTGGTTGATACTCGATGCTACACACATTGAGATCATACTCTCAGAATATTTCGGCCACATGAAAAGATTGTGTGAGCTGAAACCATGACCGATGGAGGATGGTCAGTGATATTGAGATCCTCTAGAACCCGGTTACTTTTCTAGGACAGGTTGAAACTAACTTAACCTCAAGAGGGTATTACCTTTGACCTCATGCAAGCCTTAAACCTAAGGGCTTTGTGTGATTTGACTGTGTTTGCAATACCTGTGTTTGTTGTACCTGTAGTTTATCCTGACATCATGCATCATAACATGGCATTCATGCTTCATTACACTAACCATTTCAAAGACCAAGAGAATTTATCTTTGTTCTGTTTTTCAGATCATGGCTTCCGTGCATAGAAATACTATCTGAATCAGCTTCATGGAGATACCTTCCCAACTCAAAGAGCTAGTATCAAGAGTTTCTGAAACTTCTATGTTCATTAAGAGACACGGTCAACTTCTCAGCCTGGTTACTTCAAACCCTAATGAACAGATGATGAGCGTACTTTTTCAGTTCTTTGATCCCAAGCATCACTGCTTCACCTCTCCAGATTATCAGTTGGTACCCACCTTAGAAGAATTCTCTCATCTATTAGGCATATTCATTCTTGAACAGGTACCCTTTACAGGTATGGAAGAAGTTCCTAAGCCAGAGGTCATTGCCTCAGCCTTTCATTTGAAACGAGCCGACGTGGTATCCAATTGGGAAACTAGAAGCGGAGTCGAGGATTTTCTAGCCAAATTTCTGATAGACCAGGCTCAACTATTTTAGGATGATATGGAGTTTCAGGATTTTGAGGATGTCTTGGCTCTTCTTATCTATGGTTTAGTTCTCTTCCCTAATCCGGACTCTTTCGTAGATGTGAATGCTATCAAGATTTTCCTTTCTCGCAACCCTGTGCCTACCTTGCTTGGAGATATTTTGCACGCTCTCCATACTCGTACCATGAAGAGAAGAGGGACTCTTATGTGCTGCATGCCATTGTTGTCGAGGTGGTTTATTTCTTACCTCCCTAGGTCTATACTGAAGAACGAAGAAGGTTTGGGTTGGTCACACAGAATAATGTCACTCGCTCATACGAATATTTTTTGGTGTTCCCGAGCTATGGAAGACACTGCTGTTATTGACCGCTGTGGGGGGTAACCTAATGTCCCATTACTTGGTATCAGAGAGGGTATAACTTACAATCCTTGTCTAGCTTTGTGACAATTTGTTCGTGCTCGAAGGGATGGTCCCCATGAGTTACTTCTCGAGGACATTGTATTCGACTATAAGGATGATGTTAAGGAGCATCGTTGGAGGTTCATACGAGCTTGGGGCATGGTAAACAGATCTAACCCCAAAGAGTTGGGACCGAAGACTTCCCTTCCTATGCAACCTTACCTCCAATTGGTCCGAGCTCGTGCCCAGAAGCTTATGATGCCTTATGTGGCCGTATTACCAGTGATTGTGGAGCCCACTGCTGAAGACGGCATTCCTTACACGGTTCTCTATCCTTACATGCACATTGATCTTGGGGAGCTACAGAGGTCTTGGATTCAGCTGAGGAATGAGCGGGATACTTACCGAGAGTAGTTCCATGAGCAAGAGAGGAAGGTTTTAAAGCTCACCAGGCAGCTTGAGGAAGAAAGAGTGCTTAATGACTATATCAGCACAAAGAGAAAGCGTCCGTGGGACTTTTGATTTTTATTTTCTAGTTTTAGATTTGTTTTATTTACTCCTTTGTAACGCCTTAAAGGCATGTTGAACCTTTCAAATTTAAGCTAATAAAGTTTTGTTTATTTTGGTTTGCAAATTTAAATCTCCCAAAGTCTTTGAAATCATTACATGTGCATCCCATTATCATACACATCATTACAAGTACCACTACAGGTTTCTCATCTTCTTCGCTGTTTATTTCAGCATAAATGTCTTCCGATCAAGCCATCAAGGATCTTCAGGCACAGAACGCCCAGTTCCAACAGATGTTCATAAGTCTGGCTAAGGGGCAGGAAGATATGAAAGCCCTTATTTTGAAAGAGAAGAAGAAGAAGAAGACTGGTATTCTGAATATGGACAGAAGATTTGGAGAAAGGTTGAAGCATCAAACTGATCTTACCTCTTCATCCAAGGAAGGAGAGAACCAAGAAGGGGAAAAGGACCCTAGTCCTGCAGTTTCTGACAATGATACTGATTATGATGATGAGCAATATCCTCCTGTTGAGGATAGATACAAGCAGCTAGAAGACCGTCTGAGTGCTAAGGAAGTTCAGAAGATACCTGGTTTGGATTTTGAAGAACTCGGACTGGTATCTAGAGTGGTCATCCCTCAGAAGTTCAAAGCTCCAGTTTTTGCCAAGTATGATGGAGTGTCCTGCCCAAAACTCCATCTCCGCTCTTATGTCAGGAAGATCCAACCCCACACTGCTGATAGAAATCTGTAGGTGCATTTCTTTCAAGATAGTCTATCAGGGACTCAGCTTGAATGGTTATATCAACTGGAGGGAGCCAGTGTCCGAAACTGGGAAGATCTTGTTGCTGCTTTCTACAAGCAGTATCAGTACAATGCCGACCTTGCTCCCACTCGTACTTAACTCTAGAGTATGTCCATGGGTACAGGTGAAGATTTTAAAGATTATGCTCAAAAATGGAGAGACTTGGCTGGGAGAGTTCAACCCTCGTTGTCTGATAGGGAGTTGGTTGAGATGTTTCTGGGGACGATATCTGGTACGTTTTTCAATCACTTGATCGGCAGCTCGTCATCTGGTTTCACCGAGCTGATTTTAACTGGATAAAGAGTAGAAGCTGGAATTCGAAGTGGTAAAATACAGAAGGATGCCTCTTCGAGTTCGGTAAAGAAGCCTTTTACTGGTAAGAAGGAAGCCAGTGCAGTCTATAGCCTGAGGGGCCAAAGCAGATATAAACATCGTCAAACGGTAAATGCTGTAGTGATACCAAGACCCGCAGTTGCTCCTCAATGCAACAATCAACAAAGGGTGGAAAAACAACAGCGGAATTTTACCTGCATTAGCATGGCATTGGCTGAAGTGCTACCTCACCTGCTGAGATCCAACTTGGCGACCCTGAGAGAGGCTCCCAAGAATCCAAATACTACCTCTCCCAGATACAATCCCAACGCGTGGTGCGCCTACCATTCTGAGAGTCCTGGCCACGATACAAATGATTGCTGGGCTCTGAGAAACAAAGTACAAGACTTGCTTGAAGCCAAGGAGATAGAGTTTGATGCTCCAGAAAAGTCGAATGTTATAACTGCTCCCACGCCCAAACATGGTCGTGGAGTTAATGTTGTTGACACTGATTTGTTTATGACCTCTGTTGAAGAAATCTCTACTCCTCTTATGACTGTTAAGAGGAATTTGCTGTTGGCCGGTTTATTTCTGGGTTATGGTGAAGGGTGCCACATGTGTTCGATTATACCTTCTGGTTGCCGTTTGTTGAAGTCATGTGTTCAGCGCCTGATGGATAATAAGGAGATTCTGTTCGAGAAGACTATGATTCCTATTGTTCCAAATGAAGACGTTGCCATTATAACCATTTCCACAAATCCTTCCAAGGTTTCCTCGAGAAGACTTGTTAGGATTACACTTGTTCAAAGAATTGCTCCACTAATAATCATTGTTCCTGGTCCCATCCTGTACACCTCAGACAAGGCTGTCCCATGGCATTATGGTGCTGATGTGTACTATCATGGCATTAAGCAAGATCTGAAGAATGAAGAGGCTGATGCTGATGTCAGTAATATTGTCGAGGCTAGTAAGGTTACCCGAAGCGGTAGGATTTTCTCTCCCAAGATTTCCCCGAAGTCTGTCAACAAACCTATTGTCATACCATCTGTTATTCCCGCTAGTACATCAACTGTTGTTCCTGTGATTACTCCAGCTATCACCCCTGCTGCTGAGCTATCTGGGACTCGGGGAAAAGAAATCATAGGTGAGCCTTCCCGGACGGAGGCGCCTAGAAAAATTGTTGTGGAAGCCTCTAAACAAGAAATAGAGGAAATGCTGAAAATTATCAAGAAGAGCGACTACAATATGGTCGAGCAGCTGGGGCAGACCCCATCAAAGATATCCATGTTGTCTCTGCTGTTGTGTTCTGAATCCCATGCAAAGGCTTTGATTTCATTTCTCAAGATTGCGCATGTGCCGCAGGAAACTTCAACAAATCAGTTCAAAGATTGTGTGGCCAGCCTGACTGCTGACAATGGGCTGGGTTTTTCAGATGCGGATCTGACACTGAAAGGAAGGAATCATAATGATGCTCTGCATGTCTCTATTGAGTGCAGGGGCACCACTATGGCTCATGTGTTGGTAGATATTGGGTCTTCACTAAATGTTCTTCCGAATAAAGCGTTGGACCATTTGGATTGTGAGGGTTTGACTCTAAAGCCTAGTAACATTGTGGTAAGGGCTTTTGACGGATCAAAGAGAATGGTGCACGGGGAGGTGGACATCCCTGTCAAAGTGGGTTATCAGACTTTTGGGTCCACCTTCTATGTAATGGATATCAGGCCGTCGTATTCTTTCTTGGGTCTTCCTTGGATCCATGAGGTTGGGGAAGTTACTTCCATACTCCATCAAATGCTGAAGTATCCGGTGAAGGGAAAGATCGTCACAGTGCAAGGTGAAGAAGAATATATGGTGAGTCACCTCAATTCTTTCCGCTACGTAGAGATGGACGGGGAATTCATAGAAACTCCTTGTCAGAACTTCGAAGAGGTCCCTCAGACTTTGGCATCAACTGAAGTTACTACCAACAAACCTCCATTGAAGATGGCTTCTCTCAAGGACGCTAGGGCTATGGTTGAAGAAGGTGGGTGTACCAATTGGGGTCAGCTCCCTGATTTCACTCACAAAACTGACAAATTTAGTTTGGGCTTTACTACAGGGGCTCAAAGGGATGTTAGGCACGCTCGGGATGGAAGACCTCCTCTACACATCAGCAATCGAGGAATTAATGCAATTGAAGACAGTGAAGAGGATTCAGACATCGACAGCTGGATCTACCCAACAACCAACGGTGGACCGAATAACTGGATGGCTAGGGACTTCATACCTGTTTCTTTTATTCCGCAGTAATTGACTCATTTGTTTTAATATTTGTAATAAACAATTTGAAACTTTACAGCCCGGTGCCTTGCCCGAGGCACTTTGGCTTTGCTTGTGAGGGCTTATTATTTGTCATTTCATATATCATTAATAAAGCATTGGATGTTTCTTGCATTACAAATTTTACGATCCTTGTTTTTCTTTTCTGTCTCTCACTTTATCAAAACAGTTATTCTCTTACACACACTCACGTATCATATTGCAGATCCATATCCACTATGGATCCCATTAATAACAACTCTGCTATTTCCAATTATGACTTTGAAAATCCGATCAACCAAGCCGAGGAAGAAGGTGAGGATGATTGTGAGGTGCCTAGAGAACTTGCTAGACTATTACAGCAGAAAGAAAGGGCCATACAGCCTCATGAAGAGCCAGTTGAGTCAGTGAATTTGGGTACAGAGGAAGACAGGAAAGAGGTTAAGATAGGTGCGAATCTGGAGCCTAGTGTCAAACAATGGTTAATAAGATGCTACACGACTATGTTGAGATCTTCGCCTGGTCTTATGAAGACATGTCTGGTTTGGACACTGATATTGTGGAACATCGTCGGCCAACTAAAGAAGACTGCCCTCCAGTAAAGTAGAAGGTCCGTCGTATGCGCCCTGAAATGTCAGAGAAAATCAAAGCAGAGGTCATGAAACAGTTCGACGTAGGATTCTTAGCTGTCACTTCTTATCCGTGGTGGGTTGCCAATGTTGTTCCGGTACCTAAGAAGGACGGTAAGGTACGGATGTGTGTGGAATACAGAGATCTGAACAGGGCAAGCCCCAAGGATGACTTCCCACTTCCTCACATTGATGTTCTAGTCGATAACACCGTGTAGCACAAGATCTTCTCCTTCATGGATGGTTTTTCTGGCTACAACCAGATTAAGGTGGCTCCTGGGGACATGGAGAAGACATCCTTCGTTACACAATGGGGCACCTTCTGTTACAAGGTAATGCCTTTTGGGTTGAAGAGTGTTGGGGAAACTTATCAATGCGCCATGGTCGCTTTGTTCCATAATATGATTCACCGCGAGATCGAGGTTTATGTTGATGACATGATAGCCAGGTCCCAGACTGAGGAAGAGCACCTTGATCATCTCCAGAAACTGTTTGACAGGTTGAAGACGTACAAGCTGAGGTTGAATCCGAACAAGTGTACCTTCGAGGTAAGGTCTGGTAAGCTTCTGGGCTTTATTGTCAGTGATAAGGGTATTCAGGTGGACCCTGCAAAGGTAAAGTCCATACAAGAGATGTCGGCTCCCCACACGGAGAAGGAAGTTAGAGGTTTCTTGGGACGCCTGAATTACATCGCCAGGTTCATTTCACATCTGACTGCTACTTGTGAGCCAATATTCAAGCTACTGAAGAAAGATCAAGTGATAAAGTGGAATGATGAGTGCCAGACCGCTTTCGAAAGAATCAAGGAATACCTTCAAGAACCACCAATTCTGATGCCTCCAGTTGAAGGAAGACCTTTGATATTATACTTGACAGTGCTAGACAGTTCGATGGGGTGTGTGTTGGGGCAGCATGACGAGTCCGGTCGAAAAGAGCACGCTATTTACTACCTTAGCAAAAAGTTTATCAACTGTGAGACCCGATACTCATTGCTCGAGAAAACTTGCTGCTCTTTGGCATGGGCTGCTCGCCGACTGAGACAATATATGATGACTCACACTACCATGTTGATATCAAAAATGGATCCAATCAAGTATATTTTCGAGAAGCCCGCCTTATCCAGAAGAATAGCAAGATGGCAGATGATACTAACCGAGTACGACATCCAATACACAACCCAAAAGGCGATCAAGGGGAGTGTTTTGGCGGATCATTTGGCGCATCAGGCCGTGGATGACTACCAGTCCATGAATTTCGAGTTCCCGGATGAGAATATCATGTTGGTAACCGACTGTGAAGAACCTGGACCAGATGAAGGACCTGAGGAAGGATCCCGATGGTCTATGTATTTTGATGGAGCCTCAAACGCATTGAGTAACGTCATTGGTGCTGTAATTATATCTCCTGAGGGTTGTCATACTCCGTTCACTGTCTGATTATGATTTAACTGCACCAACAATATGGTGGAGTATGAAGTGTGTATCATGGGTCTTCAAGCTTCTATTGACCTAAGGATTAAATTCTTGAGTGTATTCGGAGATTCCGCTCTGGTGATAAGTCAGATCAAAGGCGAGTGGGATACGAAGCACCTGAATCTTATTCCTTACAAAGAGTATGTACTGACATTGCTCTCACAATTTGAGGAGGTAACCTTTGAACATTTCCCACGAGAAGAGAACCAGTTGGAGGACGCGCTAGCTACCATGTCTTATATGTTCAAAGTTATATGGGACAATGAAGCTCCCCAGATTACCATTAAGAGGTTGGATGAACCCGCACATTGTTGTGACATTGAGAATGAAGAGGTAGCAGATAATCCCTGGTTTCACGAGGTAAAGAGGTATCTTGAGGCTCAAAAATACCCCGAGGGGGCATCTTTTAACGACAAGAAGTTTCTGAGAAGGCTCGCTACGAAGTTCTTCATTAGTAATAGAATCCTCCATAAGCGTAACCATGACTCAACCTTACTACGGTATGTAGACAAGAGAGAGGAACAAAGGATCATGGCAGAGTTACATGAAGGTACCTTCGGAACTCATTACAGTGGACATACCATGGCGAAGAAAATCCTATGGGCAGGATATTACTGGTCCACTATGGAAGCTGATTGTTATCAGCACTCTCGAACCTGTCATAAGTGCCGAGTCTATGCTGATAAGGTGCGTGTACCTCCGGTTCCCCTGAATGTTTTGACTGCTCCTTGGCCCTTTGCAATATGGGGCTTCGACATGATCGGCGAGATCAGACCTACTGCGTCTAATGGGCATCGCTTCATTCTGGTAGCAATTGATTACTTCACAAAGTGGGTTGAGGCATCTTCTTTTGCTACAGTAACCAAGAACGTCGTGGCGCAGTTCATTTGACATAATCTGATCTGTTGATATGGTGTACCAGAGAGAATTATTACTGACAATGGTACGAATCTCAATAACATGATGATCACCGAGCTCTGCAAACAGTTCAAGATACAACATCATAACTCTTCTCCCTACTGGCCGAAGATGAATGGGGCTGTTGAAGCAGCTAACAAGAACATCAAGAAAATTGTGCAAAAGATGACGGTGACATACAACGACTGGCACGAGATGTTACCATTCGCTCTTCATGGGTATCGTACCTCAGCACGGACGTCAACAGGGGCAACACCCTACTCTCTGGTATATGGCATGAAGGAAGTCCTACCCATCGAAGTCCAGATACCCTCTCTCAGGATTATGAAGGATGCGGGTTTGAACGAAGACGACTGGATCCAAACCCGACTTGATCAGCTGAATCTAATCGATGAAAAGAGACTTACTGCTATCTATCATGGTCATACGTATCAAAAGAGAATGATCAAGGCCTTTAACAAGAAAGTTAGGCGTCAAGAATATCAAGTCAGGGATCTGGTGATCAAACGCATCATACTGCCGCAAGTTGATCCCAGGGGCAAATGGACCCCCACGTACGAAGGTCCATTTGTGGTTAAAAACATTTTCTCGGGAGGAGCTATGATTCTAACCACCATGGATGATGACGACCTTTCTCACCCCGTCAATGCAGATATAGTGAAAAGATACTACGCATAATCAAAGACCTGCTAGGTTGACTGGCCTAGGCAAAAATAAGGGCTTCCCGACGAATCAAAAGGGTTCGGGAAAAAGTAAGGGATGAAAATGAAAAAAAAATTGTACACCCAGCAAGTCGAAAACCTGAAAAGGCGACTTGGGAAAAAAAGGGTATCCCGGTGGACTGAAAACCCGAAAGGGCGGTCCATGCAAAAGTTAGGGATTGAAGCGTAACATTATGTCTCATTGGATCATCTTGCGACCAGACTTCGGTATCGACTATCAAGCTCAGAAGGCGCCAATCAATCTGATCCACCTTCGACCAAGCAGCAAGATTGATGAGACACTTGAAGATATAAAGGCAATAGCAGAGTTAAAACCCGATGGGGTCGTTCCACATAGCTGTTTTTATTTCTTTAACTTAAATTGCAATTTCTATCATTCGGCAGCATTCTCTTACTAGGACATCAGCCTCTTTGTACAAAACGCCTATTACGGGCCAACTTCAAAAATCAATACAATTCATTTTCACAAGAAATTCCAATTTGTTTTTATTTTTCTGTTTTATTTTGCAAGAACGTCCAATGATTCATTTTTGATATATGCATTTGAAAATAATTGCTACTCATAAATATTTACATGAAGAAAAAAAAGACAATTACTCGTAACTCCAGGAACAGGGAAAAACAAGAAGTGCCCAAACCTTGCAGTTACTCTGGCCATCAGGAACAGGGATAGAGCCATCTTGAGAACATGAGTAGTGGTACATACACTCCCCACAGAGTAAAAAGTATCCAAAGACAGTGATGTTAGCTTTCCCTAACATGACATAACTCTCTCCAGCTGAGGTTCGCAATCGCGAGCGAGTCAGTAAATTTTTCCCCAAGCAGAGTTTATTTCTCTCACAAGAAGAAATTCAATCTCCAACAGAATTCATTATTACCAGCAACAGAAATTCATCCCCGGTGGAGTTTATTTTTCCAAGTCAGCAGATCTATCAACAGAGTATCTCCTCTCCAACAGAGTTATTCTCCCGCGGAGTTGTTCTCAAGTAGGGTCTCTCCTCGGCAGAATATCCGTAAACGAGGGGGAAAATCCCCAGCATAGTCATCTTTGTTCACCATCCCTAACATAAGTAGAGGAACTATGTTTTTGTTACAGCAGTCAAGAATACCATTTCTCATACTCTCCAAACAGCAGTTAGGGATTTATTTTCTCAGACTCAGTTTATTACGTCAGCATTTCATACATCATAACATGTGCACACATTACATATAACATAATCTTAGTTATTTCGAGAACCTCATCACAATGCATCTCATGCATCGCGCATAACTAACCTTGTATTCCTTTCAGGAAAGACAGTATTATCAACAATTTCCAATAGGTCCATGACAATCACTCGAAGCTAAATAGAGTAATCATCAGTGTGACAAATGCAACCTTACGTAGGTTCCTCGCAGAAGTCCTACACAGACTCATCACAAAGCAACCTTACCCAGGTTCCCTCTGCAGTTTTACCCAAACTTATCTCGAAGTAACCCTACTATCCAGGTTCCTTCTCAAGCCCTACTATCCAGGCTTTCATATCGAAGTAACCCTACTATCCAGGTTCCTTCTCACAGCCCTGTTATCCCGGCTTTCATATCGAAGTAACCCTACTATCCAGGTTCCTTCTCAAGCCCTACTATCCAAGATTTCATACTGAAGTAGCCCTATTATCCAGGCTTTCATATCGAAGTAACCCTACCATCCAGGTTCCTTCTCACAGCCCTATTATCCCGGCTTTCATCCCGAAGTAACCCTACTATCCAGGTTCCTTCTTGCAACCCAACTACCCAGGCTTTCATATCGAAGTTACCCTACTATCCAGGTTCCTTCTCACAGCCCTACTATCTCGGCTTTCATACCGAAGTAACCCTACTATCTAGGTTCCTTCTTGCAGCCCTACTACCCAGGCTTTCATATCGAAGTAACCAAACTATCCAGGTTCCTTCTCACAGCCCTACTATCCAGGCTTTCATATCGAAGTAACCCTACTATCCAGGTTCCTTCTCGCAGCCCTACTATCCCGGCTTTCATACCGAAGTAACCCTACTATCCAGGTTCCTTCTCAATCCCTATTATCCAGGTTCCTTCTCATAACCTTACTATCTAGGTTCTGCCTCTCTTATCCCCCAGAATGCAGTCCATAACACTATAAGACCGGGACCCGATCAAACACAATTAATTTCACATTTCCCCAGAAAGTCGCGGTGCAGCATATACCCCAACCAGATACGCAGTTCACTTCCGCTTCCCAAACCGGAATTATTCCCCAGTAGAATAACGGACAACTGAAGATCCTAAAACTTTATTTCTCTCAAGACAGAGACCAGCATTCCCCAACGAAGTCCTCCTTAACAACAGGTATATGGGTTCTCGCAAAGGAATATCTTATGAGATCGACACTTATTCGGATGGCATCTTTAAGCCCATCTTCGATAATTCCCTAGCAACTACCAAATGTCATCTATAAGCCTATTCCCGATGTCACAAATCAAGTATCACTTCATGCGAGTGCAAATTTTTGGGCACTCTAGTGTTCAATCATCTTCCACCTTCAGATCATGAAAGGCAGACGAGCCAACCTACATCCTCAGGTTTAAGAAGATTGAACAGGGGCAGCTGTTGTATCCCAAAATTCCCTCCCATATTTATCAACACATGGCAAGCGAGGTCCCCAAATTGCTCAAGGAAGTTCAAGAGTTGACCAGACAAACTCTCTCCTAAGGCAATCTATCTCTAATTAGGGTTTCCATCTTCATCAAGATGTGTGAACCACAAAGGACACAAATGCTCACCATTGTCCTAATATGTCCTCAAGATCATCCATGTCAGGTTTCAAGCCTTGCAGAAGAAGTTTGCTCAATCAATTGCTCAAATGCCTGAAAATCAACTATGCTAGATCAAAAGTCAATTGTGGCCCACATACAGTCAAAGTTCAAGATTTTTGGTCAACATCCTCATTTTGAAGTATTATTCATCATTTGATCAAGGGTTGATCATGATTCCTCAAGGATTGCTCTCAATCCATCAAAACCCAAAAGTTGCTAAATTAGGGTTTTGTAGGAAAAGCCAACTCAACTTTGACCAAACATAACATTCTTATACTTTATCAGAAATGACCCATCCAATGCTCATTTTGAAGAGGATGAAATTCCCTACAATTCATCTTCATCTCCCATGTTCAGAATATGCACTCACAAAAAGATATGAATTTTGACATTATAGGTCCTTTTGAAAAGTCAACAAAAACACCTTTTGGGTCAAAGCTTCATACATGAAAATGGAAGACTCAATTGAGATGAGACCAAAAGGGTTGCTTAAAGGACATCCTAAGCTTTCTAAAAAGTCCAAGAACACCTCTCTAGGGTCAAAATTGAGAGAGTTATGTATTGGCCAAGTTGACCATTTTTGCAAAATTGCCAAAAGTCAAATGTGCTCAAATTTACATTTTTGCTAAATGGGCCCAACTTTTTATGCTTGCACTTCAATTATAATGTGGTACACGACTCAAATACTTATCCACACATTATTTGCTTCATTTTTCAATTTATTTTGATTTTTCATTAATTAAAAATTGAATTAAATCAAATAAATGATGAAAATTATCAAAGATATGATTTGATTTGTTTTTTTTTACAGATTGGAAATCAAGATATGCTGAGCTTGCATGATCAATTCGAATAAATGGAAATTGGTACAAGAAAGGCATGATTGGCATGAAAATAGAAAGATATCATACAAATTGAAAATCAAATCAAATCTTGGATAAATGCAAAGATTCATGCCAAGTTTGTTAACCTAATTCATTCTAGGTTATATAATAAAGCTTTGCGGATCAAAAGAAAAGGTGGAGAAGTCGTGAAAAGCCAGGAAGAGAACTCAAAATTTGGACAAAAGTGTGAACCAGTTTTCAATCTACAAGGCGTTTCAAAGCATTTCAAGATCACCAATCCCTTCCTTGACGTTCCCAGAAGCTATTCCCATCATTTCCAAGGCCTGAAACATTCAAAATCGTAAGCTTTAAGACTCGTTTTGTCCCACTGTTTTTGGTTTTTGATTTCATATATGCATGTGTTTTCAGTGAGAACTAACCCTACATTCTTGTTTGTCATGAGGATTCGAAGCCCTCTGTGTTATTTAATTGAATTTTAGGTGTAGGGAAGGCAAGATGCCATGATTAGGGTTCCAAGCTTAGTTTTCGGGTTTCTTAGTATAGGCCAAATTAGGAACGGATATGGATACCATGATGATCAAGGCTTCAAGCCCATTTGATTCATGGCCTCCAATGAAATGTATATCGTGTTTGCTGCATTTTTGAAGTTGATAGGGTTTTAGCCATGGAGTCATGTCCGTAGGTAAAAGTCTTGTTACCTAAAACGACAGGTCGGTGAAGGAGATGATGGCATGGCAGCATATGGCTGGCCCGTTTAAATTTTCGCGCATTTTTTTGAATAATATTATTTGATTTGCTTATGTTATTTTGCTTCTATTATGTGAACAACAAGAACGCTTAGCACAGATGGAAAGCAGGCACTGTGGGCGAGCATAAGGACCTGGGTTCGATCCCCAGGTGCCAACCTTTGTTTGTATTATTTTGCTTCAGGTGATCAGGTACACTACAATCTCAAGCGCCCACCATATGCCATCAATATCCAACCATCAGATTCATCAGCAAGCTAGATTTAATGTGCCAGCAATGAAAGACCATGATATGCACTCAAGTCAACACCCCACCAAATCAAGCATGGTCAAACAGGCTGGAGTATTTGGGCCTTAAAAAATCAGATTTGCACCCCCCCAGAATTACTAACACACGGGCCCATCTCTACATTTTTTTTATTTCTTCCTTTTTTAATTTTTTTAATATTTCCTTTAATTATTTTAATTAACACCATAATCATTTTTTTTACAAAATCATAAAATCAAGAAATCATGAAAAATTAGAATTAGGTTTTTTTGTATCAAATTTAATTTAATTTAGTTTAATTTAATTTAGGGAAATTTTAACTTGTTTTTTTTGTTTAATTAAAACTAATTAGCAAATAGGTTTAAACTCTTGATTTAATTTTTCTTTCTTTCTCAAATAAAATTAAAAATATAAAAATAGGTTTTTAGAATGAATCAATTTATTTTTCTTAATTAATATTAATTAGAACTTAGGATTTTCTTTTTAATTCAATTATTTCATTATTTTCTCAAATGACAAAACATGACAAAAACATCTTTTTTTTAATCAATCGCAAGTAGGATTAGAAAAGGGTCAAAACCCTAATCGCCTCGCATTTAATTCACCGCGCGCTTGTTATTTATTTTGCCAATATTTTGTAACTGTTCATGGTTTGTAATAGTTAATTTGGGTTTTTATTTACTGTTTAAATCCCCGAGTTTTTGGCTATGTAATTAATTCCCCTCCCCGAAGCCTTGTAATAGCATAGGTTTATTTTCTCGCATTTTTAATTCCTGCAAATATTTAACTGTCTAGATGTATGCTAATAGGATTGTATGGCAAGAATGCATGATAAATTAATACAGTTAGAAAACCCTAATGTGCAAAGATAAATAACTGAAACAAATCACTCGCACATATAACTCTTAGGGTATACTCTCACTTTGGTTGCCTTCGGTAGACGATCATTAAGCATAGGGTGTCTTAGTGGTTGCCCTCCTGTCTAAAAAGATCAACATTCGAATGTTGCCTCGGAAATGTTGCCTCGGAAATGTTGCCTCAGAAATGTTACCTCGGAAATGTTGCCTCGAATATGATCTTAAGACTCTAGGGTTATTACTAAGGTATCCTAATATTTCTTTGTGACCGTACGTCCCTTTCGAATTGACCCTTACAACTCCAATAACGGTGCTACCTATTTCTCAATAGTGGGATAACATTGTCTAAAGGAAACAAGAATAGAAACGATCTCTTTTCGAGTAAGTAGATGCTAGTAGGTACTTGCTCAAATCAAAACTTTTCACACTTACAAATTTCCAAAAAAAACCTCGTCACACCTTTGAGGACTGATACAAGGGTTATCACGAAGTAAAACATTTTCAAAACAAAACACACACAAGAAATTTAAAAATGAGCAAGTACCTAAGAGCCCATGGAAAACCATGGATAGAAAGGGTGCTAACACCTTCCCTTTCTATAATCTACCCCTCGTACTCAGAAACATCTCGAAAAAGGATTTTTTTTCTGTACTTTTTTCCTTTATGGTTGGATGAAATAAAAGTTGGTGGAGACTCTTGCTTACCGCGACATTTTGTGAACCACAAAACGCAAAACGCAAACCAGTATTAAACAGTCAGTTCTGCCACTGTATCACAACAGGGATCGAACCTATGCCCTAGTATAGTAAGAGCTTAATGCGCACTTCCTTGCCACTGGGGTGGCTATACATCCACTAACATAAAAGAAACGATTTAAACATAAAATAAACATTATGGCATGGACCAGAGAGACGCCGGAGCGCTAGCTCCGGTCGTCTTCTTCAGTGACTATATTTTTTAACCTGCAAAACAATGGAAGTTAGCGATTCCCAAGGACCCTACCCCCCCTAATTCAGGCCTTACAAGTTAAATAGAAGTATCATTTTTGGCTAAAACACGCTATAAAAAGAGATATGATGGAAATAACATGACACGATATAAACATGGCAGCTTGTGGTTCAGTCATTATGGGACTCACACAATGAGTCTATCCTGCACATTGATACCTCATAACCACATTAGCAAGGTTAGTATGCATTAAAACACAAAGAAAAGCAAAAATTAAAATTCATGCAATGTTAGAAATCGACGAAGCATATACAAGGGTACCAGGCCCTTTGGATCTTCAAGGCTGATCCATTCTTACCCTACAACACTTCAGAAGTTGTTTGGGAAGGTTGGTATGCTTTGAAAGTGGCTGCAGAAGAGGGTTTCGATTTGCCCTAATTTTTTGAGAATTTTGGAATTTTGGAATGGCTTATTCTTTCCAGAGTTTGTGTGATGTTTGTCTGAAATGTATGGAATATATAGAGCTTGAAATTAGGTCAAAAGGTTGTAGGCTTGGACCTTGTAAGTAAGCTTGACTTTATCTTATTTAATTTTGAGTTTTAAATAAATAAAATCATAAATAAATAGAATAAAAACCCAAGGGGTGTATAAATAACTTTTGAGGTTCACAATGAGGCCTATAACACGCATGGATCTTGAAATATCATCCCATTGCCCAAATATCAAAGTTTATCACTTTTGGTTTCATGCATTTTCTCAAAATTTCCCAACTTTCACCAATCATAACTCTCTCAATTTTTATCATATGAATGTGATATTTGACTTCTTGGAAAGCCCAAGTTGTCCTATACAATCTTTATTTTGATCATCTTTGAATTATAAGACTTTATCTTGATGTAATTTGCCTTGACAAAAAGTGTCTTTTTGTTGACTTTTGAAATGACCTATACTGTTTTGGCCCATATCTCTCAAATGAAGCATATTTTGGATTTGAGCTTAGAGAGACAAAGTTGTAGAGAATTGAATTTCCTTTAAAATGAGCTTTGGTTGAGAAAAATATGATGAAGCATGTGAAATTTATGCTTGGTCAACATTCAGTTGACTTCTCCTTAAGAAAACCCTAATTTAGTAACTTTTGACTTTTGATGAATCTTGAGTTTTCTTGATGAATCATGATCATCCCTTGATCAAATGATGTATATTACTTCAAAATATTTATGTTGACCAAAAATATTGAAGTTTGACTATATGTTGACCACAATTCACATTTTGTCCAATACAATTGATTTTCAGTTATCTGAGCAATTGACTGAGCAAACTTGTGATGCAAGGCTTGAAACTTATCATGAGCATTCTTGGAGACAAATGAGAAACCATGAAATCCACTTGAGGCATTAGAGGTTCAATTTTACTTAAGAAACACAAAACCCTAGTTGTTGGTCCATTGCTTAGGAGGAGAATTTGTCTGATCAACTCTTGAGTACCTTTGAGCAAATAAAAACCCTAGAAGAATGAGAAGATATCTTTAGGGAAATGGGTGGGAAAATTTTAGGTTACAACAACTAGAATATAACGAAAAATCAAAAACATCTTCCTAATTTTTCTAAATTTATATCCTATAAATAAAACCTAAAACTAATTAAAAAGAGAGGAAGAAATTGGAGGAGAAAAAAGTTGTAACAAGGAGAAGAAGTAAAAGCTGCAAGCTTACGCCCAGTATCCACGCCCTTCACTTGAGATTTGGGTTTCTACTCTAAAACCCTAGATTTGTCGCTACACCATCGTTGTGCTTCCGTCGTCATCGCCATCAGGCGATACTTGAAAACACTGAGAGGGAGGGATTATATGCCATGATCAAGAAGAAAGCACAAAGAAATACTGCAAATAAGGTAAATCGAGCCCTTAGATTTCGTTAATTGCCATTAGTTTTGTTGATTTTTTGTTTCTAGAAAGTATTTAGGTTAGGGTTCATAAATCAGGGTTAGGGTTCTTGGTGTCTCGGGTTAGGGTTCATCTGGATTGACGTTTCTGGGTTGAAGATTGCTAGGGTTCATGTAAGAAACCTGGGGTTGGGGTTTGGATTAATAGGGTTCACGGTGGTTTCTGGGTTAGGGATGAAGGTTAGAATGAAGATGGTGGTTCCGAGATGCAGCCGCAAGATTCATGTGGTAAATGGTAACCCAACTACGAAGGTCTGTATATGGTAAAAATGGCGTTCTCGGGTGGCAGTCTTATCCTCACAATAATGAATGGGCAAGAACTTCCACATTCGAAAAATCCAGACACAATCAAAAAATACTATGTATAAAAGGCTCGCTAAGTTTGAATCCTAAACGGGCGACTTAGGAAAAAAGGAGCGTCCCAATGGATTGAAAACCCTAAAGGGAGATCTAGGAAAAAATAGGGACATACACAAAAATCTTTATCCCTGTGGATTGAAAACCCGAAAGGGCAATCCAGGCAAAAGTTAGGGATCTTGCTCAGAAATAAAGAATAAAAAGACTGTGACCTAGGTAGGAACAACGACTACGACCATGAAGGAGAGGGATTTATCTAAATTATTCCATTCATAAGTAAAGGAGATTGGAGCTATCAAAAGGACAATGGAGAAACAGCAGTAACAATTATCATTTTCATCGCCATTTTCAGTTTTTTGTTAAACTTTTTGTAATTACCTCTTTCTAGGAATTGAATCTTGTACTCTCGTCTATTCAGGGGCACATTTATCATTTGTAAGTGTTTGTTGGCAGCAATTTTGGTAAAACACTACTTTGGAAATGTTTTTCTTAATGTCTTGTCATTTGAAGTAAATCATCTCAACTGATTTTGAATGATGTCAAAGCAGATGCCTTAACATCTGCCTTCTGATCTGAACGTGTTTTCAGATTTTTTATTTCCTGTTTTTAAGCGCGTCTTATTCAGGTTTTGTGGTTTATAACTTGCAAAAAATATGGAGGAATATTTTTCGATCTGTCTTATCTTTATGGATTATATCTTGGCCTACTTTCATGGAGATATTCAAGGGATTCAATATATTGCAAAAAAAAATTCATCCCAAGCCTATAAAGAAGTTGTTGCGCCTTTATAAGGACTTGCAACCTTATTCATACAACTTCAACAATTGAGGAAAAATATATTCTTTGTGTTTAAAAGTCTGAATCTTTTAATTGTAATACACTATATTATTGTTTCAATACTTGAGTTGTAATTTGTTAGTTAAGTTGTAAATTATGGATCATTCATAAGCTTTTAAGTATTAAATGATTGAGGTTTTTCAAACTTAATAATTGTGTTGTTTTTCACTGTTAGTGATTGAAGGGATTTGAGGAGGGCCTCATACCTAGGCATGTCTTAGGTAGAAGTATAGCACGGGTAGTGAATAAGTGATTAGATCGTAAAGTGGTTGTTTACTAAGGGTCTATGGAATTGATACTATTTAGTGGACTTATCCCTGGCTTGGTATCCCCCAGAGTAGGTGTTGTTGTACACTGAACTAGGTTAACAATCCCTTGTGTTTTTACTGCTTTTATATTGTTGCATTTTATATTGTCCTCAGATATTTGTGTCGTGACATCACATATCTGATACCAGAATTTAAATTGGTATCAGAGCAGGCATCCTGCTCCGTATTTGGGTGAGATCTAGGGAAGATACTTTCAGGTACTATGGACAAGGAAGGAGGATTTGTGAACAGACAACACATTCTGGATGGAAGCAATTATGACTATTTGAAACCATGTATGGTGGACTTTCTAAAATCTCTGGACAGAAGGGCTTGGAAAGCTATAATAAAAAGATGGAAACACCCTGTCAAATTGGGAGAAGATGGAGAACCTACTTCTAATTTAAAGCCAGAAGAAGATTGGTCTAAATAAGAGGATGAAATTTCACTTGGAAATTCTAAAGCCTTGAATGTTATATTCAATGGAATTGACAAGAACATTTTTATATTAGTAAACACATGTGAAGTAGCTAAGGATGCCTGGGGGATTCTTCAATCTACCCATGAAGGCACATCCAAAGTTAAGATGTCAAGACTTTAGTTGCTCACTGTGATACGGTGGGAGAACTGACTTGAGGTTTTGTGTTTGTATTCGCACTTGTTCGGTTTAGCAAGAGTCGTCACCGACTTTTTATTTTATCCTAAAGGAAAGGTTAAAAAGCACAGGAAAAACCTTTTGAGATGTTTCGTGGGTTCGGGGGGTAGATTATAGAAAGGGAAGGTATTAGCACCCTTTATATCCATGGTTATCCATGGGCTCTTAGTTACTTGTTTTAGATCACTTCCTTTGATTTTCAATTGCTTGAAATGGTGTGTGTGTGTGTGTGTGTGTGTGTGTGTGTGTGTGTGTGTGTTTTGAAAATGTTCTGAAAAAGACGCCTTATCTAGGCAACCATTGTAATGACTCGTGTTTGAGTATATACAAAGGTGTGTATCTTTTCGAAAAGATGTTTCAAATGTTTTTTGAAAGTTTGATTTGAAAGTGTTTGTGAGTGGGTTTTGAAAAGTAGGGAAGTGTGTTTTGCAAGTTTGATCAAGTAACTAAGAGTTGTCTACCCCTAAATTTACTCAAAGGTTTTTTTCTATGTTTTAACCCTTTTAACAATTTTGTTCCACCATTGTATTTGGTGGGCAATCTTGTGTTAGGATGTTAACGGGACAGGCGCGGGTCATCGTATGGACCATGAATGCAATGGTGCCAAGTGTCTTTGGAAATTTGCTTGAAGGGACTATGATCATTTCGTTTAGGCAACTTTCGAAAGCGTCATCGAGGGACTATGATCATTTGATTCATTTTGTTTTGCCAAAGATACTCAACGTGCAAGCATGGCCCATTTTGGAAGGCAACAAGCGGGATTACCCTAGGGGTGCAAGTGTGAATTGTGTATTGATTTCATGTATTTATCTTGTATTAGGTTATCTAGCGTTTGATTTTATGTACATACAAACCCTAGGTCTAACCATGGTATATTTGAAAGCGATAAATTGCGAGAATTTAAAGTCTACGCTATTACAAAATAGTATCCGGGAGTGGGGGTACAAATATTTACAAATGGGGATGAGACTTATATAGGAGAGTAGTGTCCAAATAAATTTACAACCAAATCGAATTGCGATCCCAAAATGTAAAATATAATGTATAGAAATGTATAAGAATAAAGCAGATGTGTATGTATCAATGTATTTGTGTAAGTGTATGATTTATTTACAAGTTGAGAAATGTATTTATTAAGTATTCTTATCTTGTTTTGTATTTTGTTAATTATGTACAAAAAAGGTTTTAAGAAAAGAAAAGGAAATGCTTTAAGTTCTATTTTATGTATTAATGTTCTATGTTAGTATAATTAGTATTTTTATGTACAAAATTTTAATTAAAAGAAAAAGAAATGTTTTAAGAAAAATTAATGTTTTTATGTTAATGTGTATAAAATGTTTAAAAAAGAATATTCAACCTTAAAAAAGGAAGTCTATTTTTTTATATATTTTATAATTATACTAACTAAAAAAATAGTTAAGAAAGTTTTATATATAAAAGGTTAAGGTATTATCTTATCTACAAACAAAACAAATTATGATGTATTAGTTTAAAACTATAGAAAATAAAATAAAATAATAAGTAAAAGTATAGAAAATAAATAGAAAAGAAAAGTTGAAGGTTTAATGGGCTTAAGGGGGATTCATGGACCAAAACAGAATCTGTAGAGAATGGGAAAAGGGGGGGGGGGGGGGGGGGGGTATGCGTATTGAATCATTGGGCTTAGGCGTGTTTGACAGGGCAAGGCCCAAGACACAAGTTTTGAAACATTTCGTTTAGGGTTTTCAATGTGTTGTTCATTTGGATTAGGGTTCGTAATACAGAGGCGCGGCGCCGTTCGTCCTCTTCGTTGTCTTCTCCTCTTCGTTCGCTCTCATGCCAAGCGTCTGAACACCTCCTCTTTGCCTAAGGCCAACCAGCGCCATCATCCATTCCTCTTCCCTCCATGGATCATCCAGGCAATAGTTAAAAGGTAGTGATTTCTGTCTCTATCGTGTTAGGGTTTCAAGCTTTTACGTGTTACTTTCGTATTCTGATTTTGATGTGTTGGTATCTGTTTTCTATTTGAGGTGTATGAAAAGAAAAGAAAATTATACCTTTGTTGGAGACGGAGGAGGACGGAGCTGGAGGCGCTCAGGGTGGTCGGACGGAGGGATACGCGTGATGCTCTGAACCTTTGCTTCCTGGTATCTTTATTTTTGCCTTTTAGGTTTTGTGATGGGCTTCTGAAAACCTTTGCTTTAATTTCTTTTCCTCTTCTATCCACTTGCTTCTGTATGCTTGTGTGCTTATATGAAACGCTTGCTTATTTGAGCTTTTGAGACTTGTTGGCTTACAGCTTCTGAACACTTCTTTTCCTCTTCCACTGTTTACCTCAGTTGCCTTGATTGCTTGATATGCTGATTTTGCTTAATATGCTTGAGTTGCCTTGTATGCTTGTCCCTATGATGAGGTTATCTCTGAGGGTTTGTTTGGACACGGTTTGTTGTTTTGATTGTGAAAGGTTTCAAGGTTTGGCTTGTATGGCTGTTAGTTGACAGGCTTTTGGGCTTGTTTGAATTTTGTCTCAGTTTGTATGTTTAAGGCTATGGCTTTCTAAGTTGAACCAAGGTACAGGCTTGTATGGTTTTGATGCAGTTTAGCAGGTGAAGGCTTTTGCTTGCAGTGAGCTTCAGTTTTGTAATGAGCTTGGTTAAGGCTTTTGTGAGGTTTGGAGCTTAGGCTTGACAGTTCAGGCAGGTTTGATGTTTTGAATGTTTGCAGGCTTAGAGGTTTGGTATGCTTTGAGAGCTTGTGTTTCTGATTTCTTTTGGGAGCACAGGTTGAGAGGCAGTCTTGGATGCTTTTCTTCAGTTTGTGTTATTTTCTTGTTATGTAACCTGCCTTCTCTTGAAACTGTGTTGATATGTTTGTTTTATATATTTTCTTTCTTCAAGCCTAAACCTGCTGTAAGCCTTCTTTTTCTCTCTCTTTTTCTCTCTCTCCAGTATTAAAGCATAAAATATTGCTTAGATGTACTATTTTCTGAAAAAGCAATTGGCCTAGGAAAATGATGACTTTGAACCTTTGCTTGCACTTGTGGTTTAGCTCTTCATACTTCTTTTCTCTGTGTACTTTCAAGATTTTCTGCATATTGTGTGTGCTTCTTGACAGCCTTTCTTTGGATAGCTCTAGTTGACATTGGACTTAGTTTGAAATTGTGACTTGCATTGTTCTTTTGGCATATTCAGTAACTGCTCAGTTTGCCTTTTTGGTTGCCCATTTGGATTTATGCAGGATGTTTGACAAACTTTGAATTTGTGCAATTTGTAAATTTGTGCATTTCATATTTTATTGCAAGCACTATTTTCATCCCTCTTTGTGAACCAAGAGAAATCTTGTGATTTGCAGAGAGGGCAAACTGATTCCGGCCAGTTGCTTTTAATGATGAATCTATTTTTTATCTGTCTGCTTTTAATTTCATTTCATCTGCTTTTGACTTTTTCTTGTTCTTTGTTTTGCAGATAAAAATCAATGGAGCAAAAGAGGAGTAGCAGTAGAAGAATGAAGATTTAGGAAATTAGGATAGCTTTATTTTCCTTTTAATCATTGTAACATTATTATTGTAAATACTTTGTAAATAATTACTGTATTTAAATAACAATTGTACAAATAATTAAAGATAAATAAAAAGTCTTTTTATTGACATTCCTTTTAATCATTCTTCAAATGTTTATTTAATTGTTTATAATTCTTAAATTATAATAAAATGGAAATAAATCCCAATTATTCTAACTTAGAATAAATAAACAATTGATAAACATTGTGGTCTTAGCATCAATCAATAATAAACCTGGCGCTCCAATTATCCAAAGCAATGCACAGTTAATCAAACAAAACGTCCACATACCTTTGCCTTTACTGATTAAACAAAACACTGCAAGTTCTCGATTCAAATGCCTCAATCCAAATCTCAGAGTAAACTGGAAAGAACTGTAGAATTAATTCTTTCTGCGCACACAAACCCTAGTTCTTGATTAAATGTCAGAGAAGCGTCCGCCTGATCAAAACCTGAGCCAAACTCAAACAAAACCCTAGCAATTTGTTTGAACTGTTCCAGAGCCATGAAACCCCTAATTTTGTATAGACTGATAAGAAAAAATCTGTTTGACTGATTCTTACGCCAATTTGAAAAATCAGGAAAAGCTCGAAGCTGTGACCTCTTGTGGAAAAATAGGAGGGCAAATTTTGGGGTACAACACTCACCACCAGAATTGAAAATCTGAGAATGAAGGATGATGAAAGTATTAATGACTTCCATATGAACATTCTTAAGATTGCTAATGCATCCAGTGCTTTAAGAGAAAAAATACCCAAAGACAAATTGATGAGAAAGATGCTTAGGTATCTCCCCAAGAGATTTGATATGAAAGTGACTGCCATAGAAGAAGCACAAGACATTGACAAGATGAGAGTGCATAAACTTGTTGGATCCCTTCAGACATTTGAATTAAGCATCAATGAATGATCTAAAAAGAAGAACAAAAGCATAGCTTTTGTAACCAATACTAAAGATAAACAGGAGGATTGTGATCTGGATACAAATGAAGGAATATCTAATGCTTTAGTTCTGCTTGGAAGAAATTTTAACAAAGTGATAAAGAAGATGTATAGGAAACTAAGATCAAATGTCAAGAACATCTCATATGACATCCATAAGTCAAATGAGTTCGGAAGAAAAAGGGCTGAAGAAAAATCCACTCAAGGGAAGGGAATACAATGTCATGGATGTGAAGGTTTTAGTCACATTAGAGCTAAATGTCCTGCATATCTTAAGAAACATAAGAAGAATCTATATATTACTTGGTTTAAAGAGGACTCTGAGAGTGATCTTGAAGAGGAATCTTCCAAGTATGTTAAAGAATTGATAGGAAAATATGTTTCTAATGAAGACTCTAGTGATGGTGAACTAACCTTTGATGAGTTAGATGCCTCATAGAGAGAACTGTGTCTCAGAAGTGCAAAAGTTTTCCAAGAAAGGGAGAAATAGAAATCTCTCATAACTCAGCTGAAGGAAAAAAGGAAAGAGCATCAGAAAATTATCTCTAGTTTAGAAAGTGAAGTGACTTCTCTGATTCGAATCTTGACAGAATGGTTAAATCATTCAAGATGTTGAATAATTGGTCTGACATATTAGATGAAATACTTCAAGTGGGAAGAGTGTCGGGAGACAAGAGTGGTCTAGGGTTTAATGAGAAAAAGGAAACTTATTCAGAAGAACCTTCATCAGATTTCACTCATGCCAAGTCTAAACCAAAGATGTCGAATCAAATGTCTCAACATCATGGCAAACATCATGGAAAGAAAAGACATCATGGCAAGAAAAAATCTAATCACACCATAGAGAAATTTCAGCCCTGGAGGTGTCACCACTGAGAAAGGTTTGGTCACATAAGACCTTTCTGTTTCAAGTTGTATGGGTACCCTAAAACTGCTCCTCTTCCCAAGATTGATCAGATCTCTCAAAATAGCAAAAGAAGAAACAGTGGGTTCCCAAGACTATTGTTTCTAGTCTCATAGCTCATACCTCTCTCAGAGTCTCAACCAAAGATGGATGGTACTTTGACAGTGGTTGTTCTAGACACATGATAGGTGTTAAGAATCTGTTGGTAGATACCAAATATCACTCCACCAGTTATGTGACTTTTGGTGATGGATCCAAAGGTGAAATTAAAGGAGTTGGAAAGATGGAATGTTCAGGAGTCTCGAAACTTGATAATGCGTTACTTGTTAAAGGGTTAACAGCTAACCTAATAAGTATAAGTCAACTGTGTGATCAAGGGTTCAAAGTAAACTTCACCAAGACAGAATGCTTGGTTTGCAATGAAAATAAAGAAGTTATTATGAAAAGAATCAGATCTAAAGACAACTGTTATTTATGGGTTCCCCAAGAGTTGAAATTCTCCTTGACATATGCTTTAGCCAAATAAAATGAAGTTAAACTATGGCATCAAAAACTGGGACACTTGCATCTGAAAGGAATGAAAATAATCATATCTATAGAAGCCATGAGAGGGATTCCTAAGCTCATGATAGAAGAAGAGAGAGAGAGAGAGAGAGAGAGAGAGAGAGAGAGAGAGAGAGAGAGAGAGAGAGAGAGAGAAAGAGAGTATGTGGTGAATGCCATATTGGAAAGAAAACTAAGATGTCACATCAAAAGATCCAACATCTCACCACATCAAAAGTTTTGGAACTTCTTCACATGGACTTGATTGGACCTATGCAGGTTGAAAGTATTGGTGAAAAGAAGTATACCTATGTTGTTGTAGATGACTTCTCTAGGTACACATGGATAAGTTTTATCAGAGAAAAATCAGAAAATTTTGAAGTCTTTAAAGATCTCTGTCAAAAACTTCAAAGAGAAAAGGATAGTCATGTCATCACAATCAGAAGTGATCATGGAAAGGAATTTGAGAACAATAAATTTGATGATTTTTGTTCTTCTGAAGGAATCAGTCATGAATTTTCCTCTCCCATTACTCCTCGGCAAAAATGGGATTGTGGAACGCAAAAACAGAACTCTTCAAGATTCTGTCAGAGCTATGATTCATGCTAAGAAGTTACCCTACCACTTTTGGGCTGAAGCTATGAATACTACATGATATATCCATAACAGAGTCACTCTAAGAAAAGGCACCTCATCCACCTTGTATGAAATATGGAAGGGAAGAAAACCTATTGTCAAAAACTTTCATGTTTTTGGAAGTAAATGTTACATCTTAGTTTATCGTGAACAGAGAAGGAAGATGGATCCCAAGAGTAATGAGGGAATGTTTATGGGTTAATCTACAAATAGAAGAGCTTACAGAGTATTTAAATCCAGAACTAAGGTTATGGTGGAATCTATAAATGTTATTATTGATGATAGAGAATGGAATGATGAAGAAGATGTCTTAGAAGATGTTGGAACATCTTTGTCAGACATTCCAACAAAATATAATGACAGAAGTACTGATCCTAATACAACTCAAGAAGATCCTGAGCCCAGTCAACTCAATAAAGGGCCTTCAATTAGAACTCAGAGAGATCATCATAAGGAACTTATTATAGGAGATCCAAATAAAGGAGTTACTACTAGATCAAGAGAAGGGATGTCAAACTCTTTCTTTGTTTCAAAAATCGAGCCTAAGAATGTCAAAGAAGCCTTGACTTATGAGTTCTGGATTAATGTTATGCAAGAAAAGTTAGAACAATTTATAAGAAGGGAAGTTTGGGATTTGGTTCCAAGACCTGAAGGGACAAATGTGATTGGCACTAAATGGGTGTACAAGAATAAATCTGATGAAAAAGGGGTGGTTACTAGAAATAAGGAAAGATTAGTTGCATAAGGATACACTCAAATTAAAGGGGTTGATTTTGATGAAACCTTTTCCCTTGTGGCCATACTTGAATCAATCAGACTACTCCTAGGAGTTGCTTGCATTCTGAGATTTAAGTTGTTTCAAATGGATGTAAAGAGTGCCTTCTTAAATGGCTATCTGAATGAGGAAGTTTATGTGGAACAACCTAAGGGGTTTGTTGATCCAAGCTTTCCTAACTATATGTATAAACTGAAGAACGCTCTGTATGGATTAAAGCAGGCTCCAAGGTCTTGGTATGAGAGATTGACATAATTTCTTGGTAAGAATCGATATAGGAAAGGCGGCATAGACAAAACTCTTCTTGTCAAGGAAGAAGAAGGGAAGATCGTGATTGCACAGATTTATGTTGATGATATTATGTTTGGTGGGATGTCAAATGAGATGGTTCAACATTTTGTCAAGCAAATGCAGTCAGAATTTGTGATGAGCCTTGTTGGTGAGTTAACCTACTTTCTTGGTCTGCAAGTTAAACAAATGGAAGATTCCATATTCTTATCTTAGAGAAAATATGCGAAGATATAGTAAATAAATTTGGGATGGAAAATGACATTCACAAGAGAACACCTGCTCCCACACATCTGAAGTTGTCTAAAGATGAAAAAGGAGTAAGTGTGGATCAAAGTCTTTATAGAAGTATGATATGCAGTCTTCTATATCTCACAGCTAGCAGACCTGACATTTCCTTTGTTGTAGGGGTGTGTTCTAGATATCAAGTTGATCCTAAAGTTAGCCATGCCAACCATGTGAAGAGAATTCTTAAATATGTGAATGGGATAAGTGACTATGGTATGTTATATTCTCATGAATCTTGCTCTGCTTTAAGTGGTTATTGTGATGATGAATAGGTAGGGAGTGTTGATGATAGAAAAAGTACATTAAGAGGATGTTTCTTTTTGGGAAATAATCTCATATCTTGGTTCAGTAAGAAGCAAAATTGTGTGTCTCTGTCCACTGCTGAGGCTGAGTATATTGCTGCAGGAAGCAGTTGTTCTCAGTTGGTTTGGATGAAACAAATGTAGATAAAATATAATGTCAAACATGATGTCATGACATTATTTTGTGACAATCTAAGTGCCATAAATATATCAAAAAATCCTATTCAACACAGTAGGACCAAACACATTGATATACGTCATCACTTCATAAGAGAGCTTGTTGAAGAAAAGATTGTTGCCTTAGAACATGTAGCTACTGAATTACAATTGGCTGACATTTTCACTAAGGCTTTGGATGCAAACCAGTTTGAGAACTTAAGAGGAAAACTAGGGATTTGCGTATATGAGGGTTTGTAGCAATTAAGGGCGTGTGGGAATATCATTAAAGTGATATTATATCATTTATTATGTTTCCAACAAATTAAGTATCTTAAGCAATCATTTCAAGATTATCTCAAATACTCTCCCACACGCTACGACATTACTTCTTTCTATTTTCACAACCTCTCCATTCTCCTTTACAGAAAAAGAACCCTTGTTATTTTTCATCTCACTGTTCAAAAATATTCAATGATGTTACAATATCATGCTTCATCTCCCTCAAAGTGCTCTTCTGATGAAGCCAAGGCTTCTAGGTCAAAGTCTGTCAACCATCCTGAGGATCTCTCCCTTGATAAAGTCCTGGTCTTCGCTCCTATGACAAATGTTCCACATCTTGAGAAGAAGTTCATGAAACCCAGATCTTCCCATACAAAGAAATCCAAAGACGAGTTTGACACTTCTAAAGGTAATGCTCTTAATACTACTGATGATAGGTCATAGGAAGACATTGTTAATGTTGATAGGAGTATTAGAAGGCTGGTAGATAGGATGTTAAATGAGAGTCTTGTTGTGCTTGTGATTTCTACTACTCTTACCCGAATGTCTGCTCAGGCTAACAAAGCTACTGATCCTCAAAATGTTGTTGAATCATCTATCTTAAAGAAAGGTGTTGTTGAAAGTGAACTTGGCAAGTTTACTACATCTGTTCTAAAAGAAGTGGAAGCTGATGTTGAACAAGATGGTTAGACATCATCTGCTAAGAAGGACTCTTTTGCTAAGGAAGATGTTGATGTCTCCAAAACTGCAAAGAATCCAAATGCTGAGAATATGGTGAATGTTGATGAGCTGTTTGACAATGACCTTATTTCCAATGTGGTGTCTGGAATTTCTAAAGGGCTCAAGCCTAGAAAAGTGAAGGTTGTGGATATCACATCCCCTACTAAGAGTATCAAGAAGAAGACTATGTATGGTCCCCCAAATCCCGGGAGTAAAGTGGTTCCTCCCTCCAACAAAAGAAAAGTTAGACATGATAGCTCCTCAGATAATGATGAAGATGATGTCCAGGACATCTTTCATGTGAAGAAGTCTACAAGTAAGAAGCTTTCTGTCAGGGTGCCTGATGCTCCTCTTGACAACATTTCCTTCCATTCTGTTGGCAATGCTGAAAAATGGAAATATGTCTTCCAAAGAAGGATTTCTCTTGAAAGAGAGTTGGGAGCAGGTGCACTGGAGTGCAAAGAGATTATGGAGCTGATTTCCTTTGTTGACTTGATGAAGAATGTCACCAGGTTTACAAAATGTTATGAGACTCTTGTTAAGGAATTTATTGTTAATATTCCTATAGATTGTGCTGATCACAGAAGTAAGGAATATAGGAAGGTGTTTGTTAGAGGTAGATGTGTTTAATTTTCCCCTGCTGTCATCAATAAGTATCTGGGCAGGTCTGAAGATGATTACTGTGAGTTAGAAGTGACTGATAATAAGGTGTAGAAAGCCATCACTACAAACCAAGTGAATGATTGACCCATGAAGAATAAGCTTTATGTGAGTAAGTTAAGTGTGAAATATGCTATCCTGTATAGAATTGGAGTTGCTAACTGGGTCACTACCAATCATACCTCAACCATTATAGTTGGTTTAGGAAAATTTATCTATGTTATTGGAAATAAGAAATGGTTTGATTATGGCGCTTACATTTTTTAACAGAATGTAAAGCATGCAGGAACCTGTGCTATCAAGGTGCATATTGCCTTTCCATCTCTTATTTGTGGATTATTCTAAATCAACATCCTGGAATTATGTGTGGCACTGATGTAGTTTGCAAAAGAGAGTTTGTCGTGTCCCTTCACTTCAAGTTGTTTTCAGGTAAACATGTCCCAGACATTGTTTTAACATCTGCATCCTCTGAAAACAAGACCTCAAGAAAGGATGATATGATTACTGAGTTAATGGAAGCCTACAAAGAACTTGACGAGGTAATAAGAGTTATCTCAACAAGAAAGCTAAAATTTGAAAAGTTGATTAAGGAGTTGCAGAAGGATAACAGTCTTGATGATAGAGTGGGTATTGAAGGAGGAGATTCTGATAATGAAGGAAGTTCTAAAGTCGCCAAGTCTACTGGTCCTGAAGACAGATAGAATTTATGTCGGTGCCTTTTTTCTTTTGTGTTTTGATCCATATGTTCTTTTTGGCACTTGTATGTGCTTGACACTTGGATATTCTGGCCTATACTTCTTTTTCTACTACTCTCTTATATGCATGTTTATTTGGCATATTATGTCTAAAAGAGGGAGAAAAACTGACTGACTGACTAACTATCTACTGACTAGTAAGTTTGAGGGGGAGCTTCATGTCTCAGAAGATGTTCTGACATCTTCCACTGCTAACTGCTAACTTAGTTTCTTTTTCTTATGCTGCTACTCTAATAATGTGCTCAAATAACTTTTTATCCAAAATTTGCCAAAGGGGGAGTTTGTAAGTGTTTGTTGGCAGCAATTTTGGTAAAACACTGTTTTGGCAATGTTATGCTTAATGTCTTGACATTTGAAGTAAATCATCTCAACTGATTTTGAATGATGTCAAACCAGATGTCTTAACATCTGTCTTCTGATCTGAACGTGTTTTTTCAGATTTTGCTTGTGTTGCTGCTCTAATAATGTGCTCAAATAATGTTTTAGCCAAATTTTCTAAAGGGGGACTTTGTAAGTGTTTGTTGGCAGCAATTTTGGTAAAACACTACTTTGGAAATGTTTTGCTTAATACCTTGACATTTGAAGTAAATCATCTTAACTGATTTTGAATGATGTCAAAGCAGATGTCTTAACATCTGCCTTTTGATCTGAACGTGTTTTTCAGATTTTCTGTTTTCTGTTTTTAAGCGTGCCTTATTCAGGTTTTGTGATTTATAACTTGCGAAAAATATGGAGAAATATTTTTCGATCTGTCTTATCTTTATGGATTATATCTTGGCCTACTTTCATGGAGATATTCAAGGGATTCAATATATTGCAATTTTTTTTCAACCCAAGTCCATAATGAAGCTACTACGCCTTTATAAGAACTTGCAACCTTATTCGTACAACTGCAACTATTGAATAAAAATATATTCTTTGTGTTTAAAATTTTGAATCTTTTAATTGTAATACACTATAGTATTGTTTCAATACTTGAGTTGTAATTTGTTAGTTGAGTTGTAAATTATGGATCATTCATAAGCTTTTAAGTATTGAATGATTGAGGTTTTTCAAACTTAATAATTCTGTTGTTTTTCACTGTTAGTGATTGAAGGGATTTGAGGAGGGCCTCATACCTTGATGTGTCTTAGGTAAAAGTATAGAACGGGTAGTGATTAAGTGATTAGATCGTAAATTGGTTATTTATCGAGGGTCTTTAAATTGATACTATTTAGTGGACTTATCCCTGGCTTGGTAGCCCCGGGAGTAGGTGTTGTTGTACACCAAACTGGGTTAACAATCCCTTGTGTTTTTACTGCTTTTATATTGTTGCATTTTATATTGTCCTCGGATATTTGTATCGTGACATCTCCTTTGATATCACATATTTGATACCAAAATTTCATCATTAAACAATTACTTTCTCAAATTTTCAAATGTGTTTTTCCTTTTTTGACTTGGTTTGCAAAATACTACAATTATTCCTTGTAAATACTGTGTTGAAATCATTTTGGGGATTTAACAAATAAAAGCATTTGATATAACATCAAAAAGAATTTTGGTTAGAAAAACATCAAAAGAAAATCCACGCCTACGCCTACATCTGCAACTACGTCCAAGCATGCATCTGCGATATAGATATCAAAACCTTAGTGACCCTTGTTCATCATATTCAATTTGACTCGAAAACACCACGATAACGTAACATACAATGTTGGGGTAGTCGATGACACAAAAACAAGGGTTTAAAAGGAGAGAACATTAAAAGTTTCACTACAAGCATTTGGTGCATATATAAACATTTGGGGCATATACAAATACTCGATGCATATACATTTTGGGTTCCATATCAGCTTAGGGCATTATGCATGGCATTTTTTTAACACATCTTTGGTTAAAACTACGGACTGCCTTGGGGCTCATCTTTGGATCATTTGGTCCACAAAACAAATGAATGACTTGGTTGAGAACAGACACAACCGATAGAACTCCTATCTTATCTTAGGTCTAGATCTAGAATTTGATTACCGAAAACACTCATAGTATCTATCCTCTAGGTTGTGGTAGGTATGCAAATTCTCAGGATTACGTTATTTATCCTCTAGTTTGTGATAAATATGTAAGACTACTCTCGTGTCGTTTATCCTCTAGGTCGTGATAAACATGCAAACTTTTCAATTGTATATCCCCTAGGTTATGGTAGATGTGTGAATTATTGGGTTTATGTTATTCATTATCTAGGTCTTAATGACCATATAAGTCTATCTTTGTGTCGTTTATCCTCTAAGTCAGGATAAACGCACAAACTTTTCAAATATTTATCCCCTAGGTTTTGATAGGTATGCAAATTTTCAAGGTTATACTATTCATCGTCTAGGTCGTGATGAATACATAAGCCTATCCTTGTGTCATTTATCCAATAGGTCGTGGTAAATGCACAGGTTCATCCTCATATTGTTTACTCTCTAGGTTGTAGTAAACATAACGAAATCTACGATATAACTCATTGTGTTAGTCTCTATGTGGTAATGTATTATCAAGCTCTGTTTTATGCATCCCCTAGATTGTGATGGATAGACAAAATTTGTGTTAAGCTTACTATATTAGTCTCAAAGCGTTAGTAAGTCGATTTTAAAACTTGTGTTATTTACCTCCTAGGTTATGGTAAATATCCAAAGTCTACAATCTTTTTCTTAAGTATTGGTGAGTTATCCACGTCGTCGCACCTAAGTCAGAACAAAACTTCTGGTAAGATGATACATCCTCATCCTTGCCTATATCTTGCATACTCTTGGGGAACGATGTACAATGTATCCTTATCTAACCAACCTTTGGTAAAATTTTGAGGTCTTCCATTATTTAATAAACTTCTGATTCGAAGGTGTGAGACCTGTGTATTCTCGCACCCTTAATCGAAGAGTATTTAAATAGGGGTAGCTGTCATACCCCAAATTTGACCCACTAGATAATCATTTTTATGTTACTATTTTTTTTCAAATCTTTAAATCATGTGGTTCAAATTGGTTGCTTTGAATATTATAAATTGGGGGGTTTAAATAATAATAAGAAGGTGGTGTATTTTTAATCATTTAGGCCATTAAATTTTTTTTCTTCTTAAAATCCATTTTGAATTAAGAGAATTAATAGAAAGGGGGTGCATTGTCTTAAATGGACCATCAAAACCTGATGGCCCATCAAAACAATTGTGTGTTGGCCAGGTTCAAAACAATAAAGGGGTGGTATTTTGGGACATCAAAATCTAATGGCCCATAAAGGGGCTCATACGCTTTAATAAGAGGGGTGTGTTTTTAGTTGGTCTAGAAACTTTTATTAGAGGCCCAGATCGAGTCATCTTTTTTGAAAGGGCCCATTTCAATTTTTGGAACAGTGGCCCATTCTCAGTATATTGGTTTTGTTATGTTTGTTTTTTGTTACTATTTTTTTAATTATTCAATTTATAATATTTGGTTATTATTATTATCAAAATTTTAATTATTTTTCTAAGTAGTTTGACCAAAGTCAAATAGGGTCTGAAACCCTAATGCATCGGTCAGCAGCACTATTGTTCTTCATCAACTATGCTTCGCTAAGCAACCCACAAGCCCAAAACGGCTAATGTGCAAATCAAAGTAAAAACGAAACAAATCTTTCAATAATACAAAATCAAATCCTACAAGATTGGATATTACAAACAAATAATACAAATTTAAAACAGAACAAAGTCAAATCCCTAAATCATAAATCAATTTACAATCCAAGAAATCAATTACAAGATCAAATCAAATCACTAATTGATTCAATCACTAGAATATAACAACAAATCAAAAACATCTTTCTAATCTGTCTAAATTTCTATCCTATAAATAAAACCTAAAACTAATTAAAAAGAGAGGACGAAATTGGAGGAGCAGAAAGTTGTAACAAGGAGAAGAAGTAGAAGCCGCAAGCTTACGCCCAGTATCCACGCCCTTCACTTGAGATCTGGGTTTCTACTATGAAACCCTAGATTTGTCGCTATGCCACTGCTGCACTTCCATTGTCATCGCCATTAGCCGATACCTGAAAACAGAGAGAGGGAGGGATTATAAGCCATGATCAAGAAGAAATCACAAAGAAATACTACAAGTAAGTTAATTTGAGCCCTTAGTTTTTGTTAATTTCCATGAATTTTGTTGATTTTAGGTTTCTGGAAAGTATTTAGGGTTAGGGTTCATAAATCAGGGTTAGGGTTCTTAGTGTCTAGGGTTAGGGCTCATATGGATAGACGTTTCTGGGTTGAAGATTACTAGGGTTCATGTAAGAATCCAAGGGTTACGATTTGGATTCATAGGGTTCACAGTGGTTTCTGGGTTTGAGGATGAAGGTTTGAATGAAGTTGGTAGTGCCCAGATGCAGCCGCCCGCGAAAGCGGTTTCTGGCCGGTGGCGCTCTGGGCGGGGCGATTTCTGGCGTGGTGGATTTCTAGAGTGAGGTCAGAGCCTCTCTCTCTCTTTCTCTCTCTCTCTAGAAATATAAGATAGGTTTTCGTTTGTTGTAGAGAGAGAAAAAAAGATAAAAAAATGGGCCTTTAGCCCAGGGTTTTGCTTATATAACACTCCTTAATCTAGTGCACCTACATTTACCATGCGCTTCCCATCACAACTCTTGGATCACCATTAGACGTCCCAGAAGCGCACGTCCATCACAATTCTGTGATCTCTCCCACACCTTGCCCATTGGATCAGGTATCTGTTTTGGGCCTAGCTTTTTCCAAAATCACCCTCTGTTTGCTTCGCCGATAATAATCCACATCCCATCTACGCTATTGGGCCCAGTTCAATATTTGAACTTGGGCCCTTGCTTCATGCACCTCCACTTTTACTTCCCTGTTCAATTATGCACCTGTCTCATGCGTTTGGGCCTGAATCCAATATCTGGGTTCAGGGCCCTGTTTTCTGCACCCTCTGACTTTACTACGCCAACATAAAATACACCCCTTGGCTTTTTAATTGAAATTTTATTTTCTTTATATTCTATTTTTTTATTATTTATATTATAATTAACTCTTTTTTTATATTTAATATATTTGTATAAATTCCAAAGTTATTTTATTATTATTATAAAATTCAAGTTTTTACTAACCCATTATTAATTAATTATAAATTGCAGTAAAATTCCTTTTATCATGCATTAAAAATATCTTTCTTATATTTCTTAATATACTTAAAAATATCTAACCAATCAAATTACTAACTGTTTACCATTAACATTATTTAAAATTCAAGATTATTTTCAAAAAGGATTATGAAAATATTTTTAATCGGCTGCAAACTTCGTCTAACAACTCCGCTATTCACACACTCAGACTTGGTTCAAGGAAAATTTGAAATATCTTCGTAATCCACAAAAAACACCAACCAACAACTAACTATGAATTGAGACTCTGATTTCTCATAAGAGGATACGTAGGTATACGTCTAAAATCGTGGCGAGTTCCCCTAATAAGATTTAAAACCCTATTTCCTAAATCGTAATTCTAAACCCAAGTATCTTTGTGAACAACGTAGATGAGGGGTTCCTAACACCTTCCCTTCGTCAAAGAATGAATTAAACAACTTAGAATCTCTGACCAAATTAGGGTTATCCTTTATATTCCCTTCCTAGGATAAAAATTAATGGTGGAGATTCTCATTTCCAAACCGGTTATTACACTTCGTCTAAAGGACCATTCAGAAATACTGATTTCACATCTAAATGAAATGTCGACCAGCCTTGGTTGCATGCCAATGCTACCACTAGTCGAACAGTCTCTAATCTTGTTACTGGAGCAAATACTTCAGAGTAGTCGAGTCCTTCTCTTTAAAGAAAACCCTGAGCTACTAATCTTGCTTTATGTCTTGCTATCGACCCATCTGCATTATGTTTCAACCTGAACACCCACTTTAATTTGATAACTTTTGTATGTGCTGATAATTTGAACTCCCATGGGTTTTCCCTTTCAATTGCCTATAACTCTTCGACCATAGCTAACTTCCACTGTTGAATCTTTAAAGCTTTGTTATGGTTTATTGGTTCAACACTTGCAAGTAAAGCAAAATGAACTAATTATCCATCTGGTGTAACTTCATCATCACCCACCACTTCATAATCATGAATTCTTGTTGGAAGAACTATATTTCATTGAGGTCAGTGGCTTGTGCTAGCCACACCTTCTTCGACTTCGACATTTTCGAGAATTTCAGCAACTTCTCTGACTTCAACTGGAATATTTGCAATTCCTTCGACTTCGACTTCATCAGTTTCTTCGTTAAGTTCATAGCTCATCAATGGCTTGTTAGTTGCATTATTAGAATTCTAATCCCAGGCTGAATTTTCATCAATCATAATATCTCGACTTAACAAAATCTTCTCATTAACTGGATTGAATATCCTGTATGCACCATTTTTATGATATCCTACAAGAATCATAGGTTCAATCTTGTCATCAAGCTTCGTCATCTTGCATCAGGAATATACTTGTAACACATAGAGACAAACATCTTTAAATGACTCACTGATGGTCATTTTCCACTCAAAACTTCTTCAGGAACCTTGTTCTTCAATGTCTTGGTAGGGCACCTGTTCAAGATATAAACTACAGTCAAAACTGAAAGTGTGGGAAACACAAGAAATAAGGTTTGAATCGGGTTTCATTAAAATAAATATTGAATCTTTTTGTTTGATGAAAGACCAAGTTAAATTAGAACATAAAAATAAGTGAACACAATTATTTTTATCCTGGTTCATTGTCAACTAAGCTACTCCAGTCCACCCCTCAAGTTGATTTCGCGTTTAATAATTATTTAATCCACTATAACCAAAATGATTATAGCCAACCCACAATAAGTCTGATCAACCTTATTGGCACCCCTAATAAGTCAGTGGATCCTTATTGCAAACCCACTCAAACCGCAATAAGAGTCTTCTTGAGATCTGACCTTCACTTGGTCTCTCAAGGAATCAATCAACAACAATTGAATATTTTTAGTGTATTACAGTTTGCTTTTTCTAAGCAGATAACACAGACATTTCAGTACAAAGAAAACTCCTAAGTGTTTTACAGTAAGATACAAGCAACAACTCCTTACCTATTTACAAAACTATACAGAGAAGTTTTCTCTACAAAGTTTACACAGCGCTTTGGTGTAGTTTTGCTTGAGCCTTATTTAATATGATATATTTGTGTAATGTTGATTCTTAGATTTCTTTAGCTTCCAATTCTTTCTTTCATAGCTTGTAAAAGATATCTATTGAAAGGGTAGAGAGGTAATTGAAAATCCAGTCGTTTGTTCTCAACGGTCATAATGAGAGTGGTTGACAATACAGTACAGAAGGACTATCCTTACGCCACTCTAGAAGAGTGGAGGTCACATAAACTTTATGTACCTTTTGTACACCATCACACGTTAATCATTTTAAACTTCTTCTTATCTTCAGAGGCTTCAGATAATTTGAATGTTAAAGCTTGTTGTAGAAGATTTACTCTTGAATCTTAGAACCTAAGTCTTGGAGTCTTCAGAACTTGTGCCTTTAGAACCTTGTCTTCAGAGTCTTCAGCACTTGGTTGTAAGAACTTTCTTTTCTTCAGATCATCAGAACTTGTTCAGCAGAACCTCGTCTTCATAATCTTCAGAACTTGTAACACATAAGTAAAGCTTTAAATGCCTCCAAAGCTTAACCACCAAGTCATGATCAAAACCCCTTGTACTAATGTTCCTTAGACACGTTGCATAAGATGTATTCAGAATATTTACTTCAACTGTAACACATTGATAAATGTTTCCTTCCAGAGTGTTTATGCTCAGAACTTGATGACGTCACACGCCTTGTACCTGAGTTAGAACGTTATAGCAGCAACTACACACTAGAACGAAACCATTAGAGTATACAATTGTTCTTTATGATATCATGTAAGTTTATCATCAAAATCTTAAGGCCAAATGTAGAAACACTTCTTGTTCTTACAATTTCCCCCTTTTTGATGATGACAAAACCAAGTATTTTGATAGAACAATTTATATAGGGTAATCACCATAACCGACAAATTCAGAGTTAAGCTACCAGCCCCCCTGAATTTGTTAATCCAAAAATGTCATTTATGCTTGTTCAGAGTCTCCTCCTGAGCCCAAGACTCACAAAATACATTTTGAGTTTTCAGAACATAGAAATAGAGAAGGAACACTTCCCTAAAACAATTCCTCAGAGTCTGACTAGAACACCTGGTCTTCATCTTAGAACCTGGTTACTATCAGAACATGATGAAGAATCAAAACTTGATTTTGAGGCTGATTAAATAATGCCACACATCATTTATCATCACTTCTATTTCATGATTATAATATCACACCCAAAACACTATACTTTTGGAGAAGTTCAATACTTCTTAAGCATCAACGTTTGACATGATAATTTCCAATATATCACACATTCAGATAGTTCACAACTTCTGAATAGAACACACATTGTAGAAGCACACATATTAGAGCACATCTTTTGAGTGGCATCTTTGTATCAGAGCATGCATCAGAATATTGACTTGACTTCCTTTTAGGAGAGCACAACTTCTAAAGCTTTAATTTTGGATTCCATACTTTCATAAAGTTCACAACTTTAGAACAATATGATATCAAGCAAGATTACCTTACTTTCAGTAAGTTTATAACTTCTGAATTGTGTTTGGTACATCTGTTTGAATATTCATATATTCACAAAGTGTACAACTTCTTATATATGAAATCAGAGTTGATTTCATCCATTAGGTTCTCAACCTTAGATAGCAGGATCTTCATATTCAACCTGTCTTAGAATACTCAGTGAACTTATTCAAAGTTGCTGGAATTAAACATCAAACAAACAGTTAGTAGCAAAAACATTTTATATGTTTGAGTTTAACATTCTAAGAATAAATATTATCCAAATCATTTTACTTTCTCCCCCTTTGTCAGAAATCAAAAAGGTGTTAAAGAGAACTTATAACGAATTTAAGTTCTGTCTTAAAACTTAGGGTATTAAAAGACTTTATGGAAATGAGAATATTGCTTTAGCACACACATATATCCAATAAAATCTAATCATAACAAAATAATACATTTTATTAATTGAACATGGAATCACAAGTACGACACACATGACACGACCTAAAGAAGACAAATACATAACCATCGGAAACAACCCCTAAAAAGCTAAACTTTGAGAACTTTGCATTGAACTTCCTCAAGAATATCCTCAGGCCCATTACGATGAATGACTCCGATAATCCTAGCTCTGGTAAAGAGTACAGAGAAAACTCTTGCAAAAGGTATAAATACTTGGTGCCTAGATCTAGAATTAATGATTGAGTCTCTTAGGTAGTTAAAAATGGATTGAGGTAAGTTGATTCTAATCTGATGGATGAGGAAGTAGATGAAAACACTGTCATCATAAGTTAGGGTGTTCAGAGTTGATCCTCTGGGTCTAAAGTTTGTCAACCCAAAATGAAACCAAACTGAAGTAGCCGAAAGAATATTGGCAAGATTGATGTGTCCATGTTCATCAGAGATATTATGAATAGAGCATAATCTATCAACAAAAGAGTATATGTTTTGGAAGGGTTCTACGGTAACTCCAACTTGGGAACATCCAATAGCTACTACAATAGATGTTGGGGTGATGATAATGGGGTCTCCCAAGACAAAAGAGTGGATGGAAGTTCCATATGACCTAACTTCAGCATGCATCTAGAAATCCTTGACTAGATCAAGATAGATTGGTCCAAGCAACACAACAAAATAATTGGACCATCTTTGAGCGTTTATACTCTAATTAAGACCCACACTATCACCGATTGACCTTGGAATATTTGGACCATGTTCACAGATAATTACAAGAAGATCTTCATCACCGTTAAGGATTCTTGAATCCATGAGGAGAGAGATAGAGAGAGCAAGAAAAACACAGATGTTTGGAGAGATGAAAGACTATGGGGAAGTCAAGGCTATAAATAGAGGACAGGGAAACATAACTGGATGTATAAAAGATATAATTTAGATACTCGAGGAAAATAGAAGGTTGACACCTTAATAAATGAAATTTTATAGAGAGGGGTATATATATATATATATATATATATATATATATATATATATATATATATATATATATATATATATATATATATATATATATATATATATATATATATATATATATATATATATATATATATATATATATATATATATATATATATATATATATATATATGAGTTCCAAGACGCGAGTCAAGAGATAAGACAAACACTTATGGTAAGAATTGAATATAGCATGCTAACGATCATCATTTCTATAAGGTAGTTTACCAAAAATGTCAGATAGATAAATTGTACACGTTAGTCAGATGAGCAAGTGTATAAATTTAGTCTAACACTAATTAATGAAGTGACTCTTCAGTAGCCATAAAGCCGAGATTCTTATAAAAGATATATCTGATAAGGAATATCTTGACCTTTTCCTTGATAGAATAACTTCTAAATTTTAGAGGTGACTATAAGTACTTTGTGAGAAATTATATAAATATTTATCAGATACTTGGTCTAAAGTGTCCTTCTTGTAGGGTTGATTTGATTCTTACTGAGTTGTCAGCCTTCATCCATTTTATTCTATCATGGACATCAACCCTAGATGTATCTTCTCATAATGTGATAGTCTTTGTAGGATTCTCTTTATGAGTTTAATCATTAAAAGCTTCTGATTGAACATCTTATGATCTTCTTTCTTCTTGTACTTCAACAGCGACTCCATTACCTCGAGATTCTGAAACGGTAATCTTCATACATGCAAGCTTATCAACTAGCTTTGACTTTTTAGAGTCAAGCTTATCATCAAATCTAACATGAATTGATTCCTCAAAAAGTAAGTGTTTCAGTGTTATATACCATGTAGCCTTTTGAGCGTTCAAAATAGCCTAACACGATACAACTTTGAGCTTTTGATTCAAACTTGTTCAAATTTTCTTTAGAGTTCATAATAAAACAAGAGCATCCAAACGGATGAAAACTATGAAATGTTGGGTTTATTGTTCTTCCATAATTCATAAGGAGTCTTTCCAAGAAAAGGTCTTATAGAGACATTATTCTGGATATAACACATCGTGTTTACAGCCTTTGCCCAGAAGTACTTTGCAATATTGGTTTCATTGATCATGGTCTTAACCATTTCTTGCAAAGTCCTATTCTTTTTTTTAACAACTCCATTTTGTTGTGGAGTTCTTGGACAGGAGAAATCATTGGAAATGCCATTTTCATCAAATAGCCTTTTTTTTTTAAAATTGTTTTCAAATTCTCCACCATGATCACATCTAACCTTGACAAATTTGAGACTTATCTCATTTAGCACATGGATACAGAAGGTAGTGAGTACAGAATGTGATTCATCCTTATGTTAGAGAAACATCACCCATGTTCACTTGTTGTAATTATCTAGGATAACTAATCCATACTTCTTTCTATTGATTGAATTAGGTTTTACTAGTCCAAACAAATCAATGTGCAAAAGTTCCAATGATTTATTGTTTCAGAGCCTATGATCTTCCCCTTTCTGATCACCTATGAAACCCATGACATTTTAAGGCTTAAGTTCCATGCTTTGGAACATATGCCTTTTCCCATCATGTGTTACAATTGGCCAGAGTCCAGGAACCAGGACTGGTGTTTCAAATGCACTGCTAAAAATGTTTGCAACATAAATTATCTTATCTTTTGGTACCCATAATTTCTTGGGTCCTTTCTTGTTAGTTCTACCAGAGTTGTGAACACTTTTGGTTTCAGCAGTAGAATAATCATATTTTCAAGTATTAAAATATTTGGTTTAGCCAATTGATTATCATCGGATTCAAAATCAGATTTCTCTTCATCTTTTCCATCTTCTTTTGGCACAAACCCAGCAGACACAAAATGAGAGTGTAAGGTGGTTGGTATGTTTTCCTTATTAGATATAGATTTTTCATGAGGATCATAAACAATACCTTTAACTTCATTTATACTTACACCATAGATCATAGAGGCTAGCATGCTTCTCCCAATGCTCTTAGCTAGAATTTCTGGAAAGCTTTGTCATATTTCTTAATGACATCATCAGAACTTTCAAAGGCTTCTAGAAGAGTTCTCATGCCTTTAAGGACAAAGTTTTCATCTTTTAATAAAAAGTTTTATTTATTTAAAACAAAAATTTCTTCCTTAAGCTCATTGTTTTCAACAGATACAGTTTCATGGGTCTTTTTGAGATCCTTGAACTGAATCTTGAGTAACTCATGTTTTTCCAGAATTTCAACTAAGGAATATGTTAATTCAGAATGAGTAAGATCAGAGAATACCTCTTTGCAGAATATTTCTTCTGTTCAGAATCATCTTCATCTTCTGGGGGGATTGTTCACTTGATGATCCAACATGAGCCATCAACGCCATGATAACATGTTCTCCTTCTGAGTTGTAGTCAGAAGAGTTTGAATCATCACATGTTTCCATTATCCCTTTCTTCTTGCCTTGAAGATCTTTATTCTTTGGTGTGTCCTTTAAAAGCTTAGAACATTCATACTTGTAGTGTCCAAGCTCATTGCACTCATAACAAGTGACTTCGTTGCCACTAGACTTCCTTTGATAAAAAAATTGATTTGAAGCAACCTCCAGTTCTTCTTGAACTTCTGAACTTGTTTCCTTGATTTCTCTTCCAGAGACGGTTAACCCTTTTGGACAGTAGAGGATAAATCATCTTCTTCATTGTTAAAATCTTCTCCTAAATCCTCCATCTCTTCTGCTTGAAGAGCTTTGGACTTCTCATATTTCTTGATTCACTTGAGCGCAATGGATTTTATCTTCTTTTGTGGTTCATCTTGTTCTAGCTCAATCTCATGACTTCTCAAAGAACTTATCAATTCTTCTAGAGAACTGTTGTTCAGATCCTTTGCAAGCTTAAGTGCAGTTACCATAGGCCTCCATTTGGATGGTAAGCTTCTGATAATCTTCTTCACATAATCTTTTATTGAATAGCCTTTGTGTAGAACTCTCATTTCTGCAACCAATGTTTGAATCTTGAGAACATGACTTCAACGCTTTCATCATCCTCCATCTTGAAGGCTTCATACTTCTGAATCAAGGCTAGCGCCTTGGTTTCTTTGACTTGATCATTTCCTTCATGAGTCATTTTAAGAGAGTCGAATATAGACTTAGCAGAGTCTCTATTTGTGATTTTCTCATACTCAGTATAAGAAATCTCATTCAACAAGATGGTTCTTGCTTTATGATGATTCTTGTAATCTTTCTTTTGTTGATCAGTCATAGCTCTCCTAGCTATTTCTTTTCTAGTAGTATCTGTGGGAGGTAAGTAGCCATCAACTACCATATCCCAAAGATCAACATCATGACCTAGAAAGAAACTTTCTAGTCTATATTTCCAGTATTCAAACTTTTCACCATCAAAGATGAGAGGTTTAAAATTGTAGCTTTTGTCGTTTGAATTTGAAGCAACATTAGTTGGTGTGGGTTCAACCATTGTGTTTCCTCAAAGAAAAACTCGTATGGATCTTTATATGACATGGTTAAGTGTTTGATAACTATCAATACAAGAACCGGAGCTCTGATGCCAATTGAAGGTGTGAGAAACACAAGAAAGGGGGTTTGAATTAGGTTTCACCAAAATAAATATTGAATCTTTTCGTTTGCTGAAAGACCAAGTTAACTTAGAACAAAAATAAATGAACACAATTATTTTTATCCTGGTTTGCTGTTAACTAAGCTACTCCAGTCCACCCTTGAGGTGATTTCGCCTTCAACAAGGAATTAATCCACTATAACCAAACCAATTACATCCAGCCCACAATAAGTTTGGTCAACCTTATTGGTAACAAGAGTCTTCTTGAGATCTGACCTTCACTTGGTCTCTCAAGCAATCAATCAACAACAGTTAAATACTTTTAGTGTATTACACTTTTCTTCTTTTAAGCATATTAAATAGACATTTCAGTACAAATAAATACAAATAAGTGTTTTACAGCAAGATACGAGCAACAACTCCTTTCCTATTTACAAAACTATACACAAAATATTTCTCTACCAAGTTTGCACAACTCTTTGGTGTAGTTTTGTTTGAGCTTGATTTAATCCGATATATTTGTGTAATGTTGATTATTACATTTATTCAGCTTCCAAGTCTTTCTTTTATAGCTTGTAAAAGAGATCCGTTGAAAGGATAGAAAGGTAGTCAGAAATCTATATATTTGTTCTCAACATTCATAATGAGAGTAGTTGACAATATAGTACGAAAGGATTATCCTTACGCTACTCTAAAAGATTAGAGGTCACAAACACTTTATGTACCTTTTGTACACCATCGCACTTTAACCATTTTTAACTTCTTCTTATCTTTATAGGCTTCAGATAATTTGAATGTTGAAGCTTGTTGTAGAAGATTTACTCTTGAATCTTAGAACCTAAGTCTTGGAGTCTTGGAGTCTTGAATCATTTGATTGAGTGATTGGAAATTCAAATGTCCAAACATCAAATGCCACAACCAATTATCTTTGTGGTCGACAACAATTTTTAGACATTGAACTTCTTTCGAACTAATCATAGTCTTAAATGCCATGTTCTTCGGCAACAGAGATTTTAAGACCAAATTATTCTTGGTGTCGAACAATTTCAAGGCTCCATCTTTCATAACAACTGAGAAACCTTTTTCGACCAGTTGTCCAATACTTAGCAAAATACACTTCATTCCAGGTACATATAACACATCTTTAATCATAGCTTTCCATCCATTACTCATTTGAAAGACTATGTTGTCAGTACCTTCTGCTTGCAACGAATTATTATCAGCAAGTTTTACCTTTCTCTTCTTCGACTCATCGAAGTATGCCAACCACTCCTTCTGATCATTCATGTGATTCGAGCAGCCTGAGTCGAGGAATCAGATTTTGGATTCAACATGGTTATCTGCAACTGCAACCATAACCACCATACCACCTTCAGAATCATTTAAATCTTGGCGTGCAAGATTTTCTCCTTCTTCCTTGCCTTTTGTCGATCCATTGTCTTTCCTGTACCAACAATGTTTAGCCAAGTAACCCCATTTTTCACAATTATAACATTGCATACCTTTTTTATCTTATTTTTCCTTTCGATAGTTTCCTCCTTCCTTTTTCGAGGATTCAGAAGATCTATCTTCGACCTTATTCTTGTGGGGATTCGACCAAGACTTCTTGTCCCGAGTCTTGTCAAACTTGTCTTTGAATTTGTTGGAACCACCATCCTCTTTTCATGACTGAGCTTGCGAGCCTGTATCAAGTCTTGAACTCCTTTCTTTTTGGAAATCCTCATCTCACGCACGTCCAACGAACCAACCAAATCTTCTACTTTTGTGGTTTCAAGATTGTTGGATTCTTGAATAGCTACGGTAATGTGATTAAATTGAGAGGTCAACGTTCTCATTACCTTCTCAACTATCATCTTATCGGTTATGGTTTCACCATAACCCTTCATGAGATGGACGAGTTTTTGAACCTTCGACGCATATTCTGCAACTTTTCATCTTCTCCCATCGACAACCACTCATATTGTCGATGCAGGGTTTGCAACTTTACAATCTTGACTTTCTCATCTCCTTCGTAATATTTCACCAGAATATCTCATGTCTCCTTCGCCATTTATGCATGAGAGATTCTACCGAAATTAGCGTCATCGACCGCAATATGAATTCAATAAAAAGCCTTGCAATCTTTCTTCTTGACTTCGTTGTGGGCTTTTTTCTGTGCTTCGGTTGCATTTGCAGCCAGCGCAGGAACACTGTCGGTAACTATTTCTAAGGTTTCATATAAACCTATACAATTTTTGCTGTCAAGCATTGGAAGAGAATTTAGAATGCCCTTACCACTAACCATCTTTGCAGTGGTTGATTTACTTGTCCTAGAAACACGATCTCTGATGTGAAATTTTTGAAAACTCGATCAAGAACAATAATCAGAAGTTTTGATACCAATTTGTTAGTGTGTGAGACACTTTTAGTGAAGAGAAAAAGAGAGAATAATAAAGAAAATAAATATTTCTATTATTAAATTGTATAAATAATGATATAAATTATGACTATTTATATACAATTCTAATTAAATTTGGGTCTGCACAACTTATATTATATTTAAACATTAAATTTAATCTAATATTTTAATAAATCTATTTTAATATTTCAACCATATAAATATAATTTATAATTTGAGTCCTAATGATGGTGGTAGTACTTGTCTAACAACAAAGCATGAAAACAAGAGGAGACGCTGTGAGACCATGGTGTGAGGTTCTCAATAGTGAGTCAGGAAAAGTGTTTTAAATGTAATAATATTTCTTTCGAGGGTTATAATAAGAAATGCACTGATCTACATTTAACTCGCCAGAGCAACTTTTAGTCCTCCTAAGGTCAATATGGGTCCCATTCATATGAGAATCATTCTTTTCTTGTTGTAATAGATCACAACAATAAGAGAAAATTTAGAATCTTGACAATACCTTTTGCCTTAAATATAAATATAAGGGTCCTACTCAGTTACTCTACTAAAAAAATATTGACTAACTTTACTCACTTAACATCTCACATGTGTTGATAATTAATTATATTATTTATCATATCATAAAATTAACTTTTGTACCTATACCATTGCTTATAATTATATATTTATTTAGAAATTTTTTGAACAATAACCAATATTCTTAAATAAAATCCGTAAATGACTATATTTCTCTATAAATTATATAAGAAATCAGGTTTGAGTTTTAACTTAAATAATATCTCATACAAGGCATGTTGTTAAAATTATACTTAGACGTCATATGAGATGGTTATTCAAGATAATAAATTCAAAGAAAAAGTGATCAAACAAAATAGACGTAAAGCGAAAAAAATAGAAAAGGTAAGAATTTCTTAATATGATTTTTCATATAATTTTTATACAAGGTTTCATATTTTTGCAGGCATGCTCAGAAGAAGAATATATATATATATATATATATATATATATATATATATGAAATAAAAAGATAACAAATGTGCGGTTCTGGTCATGTCTTAATTATTCGACTGATGAAGTTGGATGAAATGCTCTATTTCCTCTATAAACAATAGAAAAAATTCAAGAATTGACTCTTTCAACATTTAAAATTTTCAGATAAGGCCAAGGAAAATTTATTTCCACAATATTTTTTCTTTTGAATGCAAATTCCACGAGATTGTTTGAATCATTCTTGGCTTTATTTTTCCTGCCCTTATTATTTTTCTGCAAGGCAAATCTAAAAAGCATACTAGGATTAAGAAAAGTCCTATTGTTTGTGTCATATTGCAAGGAAAAGAGTAGCTCCTAATTCATATGGGTGAACTGTGATGCAGGTTCGGTGCAAAAATGAAATCATGCAACTAATCTGCAGAATATTGTGTGGTAGAAAATCTCACAAAACACCGAAAATTTATAAGCTGGACAACACATTTTGCCTTCAATACAAAGGAACAACACTGTTTTGATAAATTCATTATAGTAAGGATATGTGTTAACAGCCTACTCATAAAACAAAAACCAAAAGAATTTATACAGCATTACAATTATATTAGATACATAACATTTTATTTATATGTAAAATATCATGACTTTCTCTCTACATTGCATCTTAACAACCACATAAATTACAATATTTCAGTTGATGAATGGGTTGGAGATGTTGAAGGAAAAGACAAAAAGGGTTTGGGTGGCATTTCCAACACTTGAAGGTTCCCTTCCAACATTTCTACCACTTTATGCATCGATGGTCGATTTGAAGGGTTGGTTTGTATGCACCATAAACTCACCACTGTCATTTTTCTTACCATTTCTTCATCAATTTCATTTTTAATACACTTAAGTCCAAGGTCCAGATTCAATTCAAGACGCTTGTAAATCCAATGTGGAAAGTATAATTCACTAGAACAATCAACTTCAACCTTAATGTTCTTTCTCCGTCCAACCATCTCTAAGACCATCATTCCATAACTGTAAACATCTGACTTATGTGATACTCCACCAAAATTTCTTGAAAACAACTCTGGAGCAATATATCCTGGTGTTCCCCTCGCACCAAATATGGATATAATGCTTTCTTTTCTGGGACATACTTTCGCAAGTCCAAAATCAGAAATTTTTGGACAGAAATCTTCGTCTAATAATATATTATGAGGCTTTATGTCAAAATGCAAAATTCTCGTGTTACAACCTCTATGCAAGTACTCTAATCCACGACCCACACCAACTGCAATATCATATAATGTTTTGCAATTCAATTGGAGATCATCCTGACGTGAGTTTTTGTCTTCATATATGAACTTCTCAAGAGATCCATTAGACATGAACTCATAAATTAGTGCCTTTTTAGAACCATCCAAACAAAACCCCAAAAGTCTAACAACATTAACATGCGAAGTTCTACTTATACTCGCAACTTCATTAATGAAATCTTCACCATCACCTTTTGATTCACTTAAAACCTTCACTGCAACCACCCGGTCATCATGTAACTTCCCTTTATATACAATTCCATATCCTCCCTGGCCTAATTTACTTTTAAAAGAGTTCGTTATTTTCTTGACATCTAAATAATTGTACCTAGCAGCAAGAAGAGGTCCTTGTTCTTTCAAGAACTCCTTAATATTTTGATGGGTTGAACTCTTCTTCCTAAACAAAAGAAGCGCCAGAGAAAAGATATTTCTCCTAATTGCATAAGCCAATATAACCACTGCAATTCCAATAGCCACCACCATGGCTCCTGAGAATTGTAAATTTTTTGCAATAAAGCAAAACAGTGTAAGAAAGCAATTTTTTTTTTGTCGGACTAACTTTTGGCTTTAATTCTACTTCAAAAACATTGTAACGTATTAATGAACATTCACATTCAAGGTCGATGAGTTTTAAGTTGTGTGCTCAAAATTATGTTAACCATACATTACCTATACCCAGTTTGACACTCCGGATCAGCCTCTTTTTCTTCTTGCCCGATACTGCATTAGAAAAAACAATTTAGGTTTGACATATGAAGAAGACTTAGTGAGAGAGAAATATGGTTTGTGAATTTAGTGTTTCACTGACAGTGCTAAACAATAAGCCAGTGAAACACAGCTAAGAAATGTAGTAAATGTTAAATTCAAAATCATAAAGATCACAAGATAGTACTTAGATTGGACACACCAATGTAGTCTCACTACTCTTCCCCTAACTGACTCTGATTATGATATGATATAAGGAATTGGTCTGGAAGAATTTTACAGAAAAATAAACAATGTTTACAAACTTATGTGTGCTTGTGTTTCTATGGTGTGGGTTCTAGTATACAATTTGCACAATAAAATTGCTAGTTGCTGTCAATTTGACATCACTTTAGTTGTAGTGACAATATGCACAATATTCTGTTATGTGTCAAGAATAAGGATGTATTTAAACGGAATGAGAGATAGAAATTTATCTGAAGCTTACCATTATGGCAGTAGAACTTATTGTTGGCATCAAGTCGACATTGGCCTCCTCTGTGGTTGCAGCACTCTTCACAATCAGCAGATAATTCTATTTTAACACTCACCTGAGCAGATACAAATGATAAAATGTTTTTGGTATCAGTCAAGTCTTTAGCTGGAAATTGAAGAACCAAGCAGGATGAGAAAAGGCTACGTTCCTTTTCTTTAGTATCATTGGGATATAGTTTCCTGTTATAATAGATATCATCGGAAGAACAGGGGTATCGAAAATATTGTGCAGGGGGTTCGATATTGTGGCTGCGATTGCATCGGAAGAGAGTTACATTATAAACTATATAAAAAGAAACCAAAGGAGAAGGGGGAGGAAGAGGATAACTGCTATTCAAAGTGTCACAAGGGTTATTTTGCAAACGCTTATAAAAATCTTGATCAGAAAGTGTAATGGTATTCTGGTTAGCGGGACCAGCTAGCTCTGTGGTTCTTGCATTCTTCTCCAGTTGGATAAATTTGGGTGAATAATAACTGTCATCACAGTTATGTATGAGTATGAGGCCGCAGTTTGGTTGGTCTGCCTTGGTGAAAGGGTAACTAAAAATCCCACGACTTCCACAGCTGAATGAGTGTGGACAGTTATCCTGGTACCCGTTTCCATACCCTCCTGATAAAATCAGCACGAGGTGAGAAAGCAAAAGGAAGCAGAACAAATGGATTAGAGACATCCTAACTTTATTGATGTAATGGTGAATGTTAAGTATAAGTAGCGCGAATTGTTACACAAATTATCTTAAGAAATGGATATGAATTATTATTATGTATGAATCAAGTTGTCTAAAAGGAAAAGTCATCTGATACATCGGTTGACTTGGAAAATGAAGGAGAAAGAGTTGATGAAAAAGAGAGGTAGATTAGATTAACCGTAGTCCATATAAATGTGAGATATACAATTCAAAGTTACAAAGATGTGGTTGCTGGTCATGTCTTAATTATCCCACCAATGAGGCTGGATCCACTGCTCTATATCCTCTATAAACAGCACATTCTGGGATTGACTCCTTCAACATTCAAGTTTTTCTAAATTAAATTTTTGTTCCATCTTGGAACTTCCTTGGCACCCATTTTCAAAGGTATGTGAATATTTTCAAAGTGTCCACAAGTAATATAAGGTGAGAAAATAGTATGAAGAGAAACTCGTAAACTCAAGTCGTCATGAATCAGTCAATTGTAGATTATTGAGCTAAAGACCTTATTAATATAATTTGCAGATTCTTTATTCAATTCTCACCATTCTCTACAGCTAGCTGCTTTTGTTAACATGGACAATCACTAGGGCCCGCTACCCGAGACAGTTTTAACGACACTCGTAGAATTACAAAACCATACATTACTATCTTGTTTGCCTATGAGTTTTTAATGTTTTTTATTCTCATTTTGAATTTTTCTCTGCACTGTCCCAGCATTTTTTGTTTCTTTCTAGCAGATAAACTTAAATGCAAATAAACTTAATTGACAACAGCTCTATAATTTTGCTGTAATAACAGATATTTAGCTAATATTTAAGTTATTTAGCAAAATAGTAGTCTTTGTTAGAAAGTATAATTTTTGTTATTATCGAAAGATATATGGTGTATGTCGAATAACTAGTTGAATAGGTTATAAGTTATATTTGACAGAGTTGAATACAACAACTTTTGCAGTAAGTTGAAATGTCACTAGTGCAGAAATGACTTTTTACATCGGTTTTGGATCCGATGTAAAGTCAGGTGATATAGTAAATCAGGGACTTTTTACATCGGTTCTGGGACCGATGTAAAAAGTCCCTTTTTTACATCGGTTATAATATCAGAACCGATGTAATAACCTGTTATTATGCACATTTTTTAAAAAATTGATCCAGTTTTTTACATTGGTTGGAAGTAATACCCGATGTAAAAAGTACATTTTTTACATCGGTTATAATATATGAACCGATGTAAGAAACAATTATTATGCACATTTTTTTAAAAAATTGATCCAGTTTTTTACATCGGTTGGAAGTAATACCCGATGTAAAAAGTCCCCAGTGACGCGACTTTTTACATCGGGTATTACTTCCAACCGATGTAAAAAGTCCCTTATTGAAAGTTTTTACATCAGTTTTACTAATAACCGATGTAAAATGTATGAAATTTTTTTGGAATAGATTATTTATTTTCTGGGTTTCCCTATACAAATATAATTTGTACCCATTTTTTCATATTTTTCCAATATCAAACAGACTATATTTATGTCGCTATATAGATTTCATAGCTTTCCAACATCACATATATCACATTTAGGACGATGTTTTCATATTTTTCACAACAAACTTACAAATTGAACAATTGTATTGCAAACTTGTATTGTATTACAACATACAAACTTACAATTACAAATTCTTAACAAAATATAAAACAATATTCAACTATTTATAAGTCTTTTTCAAAACTTACAATTACATAATATTCACAAAATATACATATACTAAAATATTCAACTATTTCTAAGTTTCCAAACTTGAATTACCAATATAAAATCTTCGGTAGACAACACCAAAATCATATTGCCTGACAATAAATAATAACAATTAACATCAGCAAAAAAATCAAGAAACTCAACACATGAGCAAAAACCACATGTATTGTGCAAAAACCACAACTTATACAATTCTATAAAACTCACCAGCTAAACTTAAGTTCCATGTAAGTCAAAGAAACATTTTGCCCAACGAAGTCGCAAATCATACAAATCATCTGGTGTTAATTCTGTTGGGTCATCAAATACCTATAATACATAAATATAACAATATAGAGTTATTTTTTAAAAATTCATATTAAGTCGAAAAACAAAAAGTAAAGAACAAAGTAAAGTTATTTTTAGTACCTGCATCCAATTCTCGGTTATATTAGCAGAGACAATATCCAACATATTTTTCATCACATAGTATCCACAATCATTAGAGTTATGTTGTTGCCTTGTCTACAATTGAATGACATAATTAGTGAATATTTATCGTATATATTTAACTATAGAATTATAATTTACATCACACTTACATTGGGATGAAGCCATGTAGCCTTTTTTCTATTTCCATTTGCCATTTGATGAATCCCAAAAGAACTAATACAGAAAGATATAAACATCACATAACTAAATATACTCGCCAATGAAAAATCACATAACTATTAGTTGTCAATGAAAGTCACATGAAAGATAAACTTACTTTGTAATAATTTTCTTCGTGTTCTGGTCAATTTCCCGATGAAGTGAACAAAATACGACAACTAAATTGTCTCTTGGACACATGACTATTAATTGCCAATGTCTCCTGTACATGTGTGTGGAAACAGAAAAGTCGCATAAAATATATATGTTATCAAAATCAAAATTAAATAACATAAAACACAATTTCATAAAAATTCTTACCCATGAATTAATGGTAGTAAGTGGCACGCTCTGTTTTCATCACGTAACTTTTCTAGCACGTAATTTTTAACATCTTCTTGAGATTTCGCTACATTATCATTATAAATACACCTAGCAGGGTCCATAAATCCATATAATTCTGAAACGGAATTCTCAAGACAAACACGATGAATATACCTGAATAGTTTTAAAATTAACATTAGAATCAAAGTGATGAGAGATATAACATATTAATAGAGATTGACTTTAATAAAACAATAAAATTTACTTACGTGCACCAAATTTGAAGAATAGACACGTCAAGCCAATGACCTAAACCCACCAATAACTCTCTGATACATTTAGCTGAAACATAAAAATTAGAGACACTCGCACAATGACTTAATTGTATTGCCAAATGGTTATCATCCAATTTCAAAACCATGAGTAACAATTTCTGAACATCATCAACTTCCACGTCTTTTGTGCTCTCTTTTGTGCTTCCCTTTGCAGCTGAACAACTTCCTTTTCCGCTTCCATCAATAATTTCCAATTTTTGAATGCATTTAATATCACCTGTGCTTTGTGATAAACCCATAGACTTAAGTGTCTCCATTAATGATTGCTGAAACATCTTACGCTCTTCAACCAACTTTTCTTCAAGTTCAGCTCTAAGTTTTGTTTCCAATATTGCAAGTTGTTCATTTACGTCGATATGTTGACTTTTTCTTCCAAAGTAAGTGCTTTGTTTATGGTGTTTTCCAACACCACGGACACGACCTCCATGCTCAGATGTTCCAATGGCTAATGATAAGATATCGTTACGTCCATCTGGAACAATTGCACCTTTTTCAGCTTCTTGAACAAGAGAATCCTACAAAATGCAAAAACATCAATTAATCAATCACAAATATAATTATACTTTGTAATAATTTTTCGTTGTTTACTTACAATTTTTTGGGCAACCTCTTGTGTAGATTTTGATGTGTATTCTCCTCCTTTCTTTTGTCGTGCTCTCTTCCATAACTCATGGCGTGATGGTGGAGATTGACTATCATTATCATCTAATGTGGAATTATCTCTCGATGATGACTTTTCTTTCATAATTTTCTCCTCAAGTAAGCGATACCCTCCACGAGACAATACATGTGGGTATAAATTCTTGGCCACATTATCCTTACCCTTCTGACTTTTTTCCTATTATAAACTCAAACAAATAATTAATCACTAAATATAATAAAAATGTTATGCACACAAAAATATATAACTCCTACTAACCTTAAATTCAGGGGTATCTCGAATCTTGAGAAACTCTTTCCAGGCGTCTTCTGTAATAAAGTTATACTTGACATATGGAGGAGGATCATTTTCTATGGGATGATGAATATATCTATCTGTGAGTTGTGTCTTAAAACCTCTCCATCGCTCTCCCGCATATTTAATCCATTCTTTCTTCAACCTATCATTCTTTGGATCTTTACATTCTGGAATAGTAAAATGAGCCTACAAATGTAGTATATGTCATATGTTGTTAATTAGTATATGATTATAAAATATAATAAAGTATTGTATTTAAAATACCTGAATATCAGTCCAAATAGCATCTTTTACGCCTTCATCTACTTCTTTCCAATCATTTTTCACAATGCTACAATACTGTCGAGCAAGAGATGCTATATAACTCTTGAAATTTGTAGCATTTTTACCAACACCAATACATTCATAGGTTCTTGCATTAAACTCGACCTTTATCTTTTCACCTGTTTGATGAACTTTGTCAATTTGTGTCATTAAAGTGGGACCTCTAACTCTTCTTTTATTGGGGTTTGAATCACCCATGTATCTGTTTACACAAAACAAAAATAATTAGAAATAATATTAAGCACAAAATAAAAACAATTAGAAATAAAATTAAGAACAAAATAAAAACAATTAGAAAATAAAGTAACGTGGAATTAACTTATACAAAAAATCTTACTAGTCCTCCCATATCCCTTCTTCATGGTCCATGCGAATAGCATGCACATCATCCCCTTCATTTTCTTCAGTGAATGTAGTCACATTTGTTGAGAAAGGATGAGTTTCAGAAATATCAAGGTTCTCATCATGATTTTCGTCACTATCATGGACCTTTCCTTGTAAAACCACTGACCACTTTTTATTAGAAGGATCTGTGACATAAAACACTTGTTTTGCTTGAGATGCCATGATGAATGGTTCGTTCGCATAAGCTAACTTGCTAAGATCAACCAGTGTAACTCCAAATTCATCGATTCTGACACCACTGTTGATATCAATCCATTTGCATTTAAATACAGGAACTTTAAACACAACATAATTAACTTCCCAAATCTCTTCAATCACCCCAAAGTACGGTGTAGATGCCATAACCGGGTTTTTATCTTTAGCACTAGAGAAGTGCATGGACTCGGCCACAATCATTACCCCACTATTTTGCGTGGTACTACGGTCATCCTTTGACTTTGTATAAAAAGAGGTTTTATTAATATCATATCCACTCCAAGTTATTAGGTTACATTTAGGCCCATAAGACAACCACTTAATTGTATTAGAAACACTATCTTCATTAGCAATTCTTTCTTTAAACCACTCAGTGAAACTCTTATTATGCTCTTTTAACAACCCTCTTTCATTCATCTTGGGGTACTTTTTCTTTACGATGCTTTTGTGAGCAGATAAGTAAGGTTGAACTTCATCTATGTTATTCAATATATACAAATGCGCTTGAACAACCACATCAATACTTAAGCTCTTGACTTTTAAACCTTGTGTACCCACACCCTCATATCTTCCATCATGACGAGACTTAGGAACCCCTACAACATCCACTCCTGACAAATAGTTAGAACAAAACTCAATTGCTTCTTCTGCAATGTACCTCTCAATAATCGATACTTCCGGACGGTGTGGGTTTTTTGTATACCCTTTTAGAATCTTCATGTATCGCTCTATTGGATACATCCACCGTAAAAAAACTGGACCACATAATCTAATCTCCCTTACTAGATGAACAATCAAGTGAACCATAATGTCAAAAAATGAAGGAGGAAAATACATCTCTAATTGGCACAAGATAACTGCAGCCTCATTTTCCAAATCGTCTAACTTTAGTGGATCAATGGTTTTACAACAAATTGCATTGAAAAATAAGCATAACCTAGTTATGGTCTTCCTTACGTTGTTAGGCAATATCCCACGAATAGCCAATGGTAGTAGTTGTTGCATTAAGACATGACAGTCGTGAGATTTTAAGCCAACTAATTTAAAATCTTTAACTGATACAAGCCTCTTGACATTTGATGAGTAACCATGCGGCACTTTGATACTTTGTAAACACTCACAAAAACTTGTTTTCTCTTTTTTAGACAAAGTGTAACAGGCAGGAGGCAAATATGTCTTGTTACCTATATATTGTGGGGTTAACTCTTCTCGTATACCCATCAAACCCAAATCCAGACGAGCATTAATACCATCTTTTGTCTTGCCTTGAATGTTGAGAAGTGTTCCGATTACACTATCGCATACATTTTTCTCCACATGCATCACATCAATACAATGTCTTACATCAAGACTAGACCAATATGGAAGATCAAAGAAAATTGATCTCTTTTTCCATACATTTTTCACAGTAGATCGTTTTTGGTACTTTCCAAAGATAACATCAAGTCCCTGTTGTCGCTGATAAACTTCCTCTCCAGACAAGGGCTTTGGAGCAACACCATGCTCTTGTTCCCCATTGAAAGCTTTCCGCAATCTACGATATGGATGATAACATTTTAGAAATTTTCGATGCCCGAGATAAACGGTCTTCTTTCCTTTTTCAAGCTGATGGTAACAAGTGTCTTTTTCACATATAGGACATGCATTATGCCCTTTAACTTTATACCCAGACAAATTACCATATGCCGGAAAATCATTGATGGTGCAAAACAACATGGCACGCATATTGAACTGTTTGCCAGAATACGCATCAAAAACATCCACCCCTTCATCCCACAACACTCTTAAATCATCAATCAGTGGACTTAGATAAACGTCTATGTCATTTCCTGGTTGTTTTGGGCCCGATATCATCATCGATAACATAATATATTTACGCTTCATGCACAGCCTAGGAGATAGGTTGTAAATCATCAAGAGAACAGGCCAAGAACTATGGTTAGTACTCAGATTACCGAACGGATTCATTCCATCAGTAGCAAGTCCAAGTCTAAGGTTTCTCGACTCTTTGCCAAAATTTGGAAACAAAGAATCTATTTTCTTCCATTGCAAAGAATCAGCTACATGACGAATTTGTCCATCATATTTTCTTTCTTCTGCATGCCATCTAAGATTCTTTGCGTCATCTGCATTGGCGAATAATCTCTTGAACCTTGAAATTATTGGTAGGTACCATACCACTTTCGCAGGAGGACCCTTTTTTACCACCTCATCATCAATTGACTCACCATCTTTCTTTTTGTAGCGTGAAGCCTTACACTTTGGACAATGATTATACTTTTCATACTCTTTTCTGTATAATATGCAATCATTAGGGCATGCGTGTATCTTTTCATACTCCAAACCCATTGGACACAATATTTTCTTCGCCTCGTAATAACGAATTGGCATTACATTACCTTCTGGAAGCATTTCGGTCAACAATTCAAGCAACTCGGTAAAACTTTTGTCAGTCCACCCATTCTTTGCCTTCAGATTAAATAATTTTAACACGGCTGACAGACGTGTAAATTTTTTGCATCCCGGGTACAATGGTTTATCCTTGTTATTGCATATAGTATCATACGTATGTGCCCTCTTAAACGAATCTTGTCCAATATCACGCATCATGTCTTCTAGATGATCATCCATTTCTACACTAACACCATCTCTTTGAGACACGTTTGACTTTGCTACTACTTCACCGTGCCATATCCATTTTGTATAACTTTGACAAATCCCTACACAAATTAGATGATCCATGATTTCTTTCTTACTACGTTTTGGTTCTTTATTTGCACAACGAATACATGGACAGAGAAAAAGCGTAGGAAGACTTTTGTCAGCATTACTTTCAGCAAACTGTAGAAATTCCATCACTCCATGTTCGTACTCGTCACTTAATCGATTAGCTCTCATCCAACTACGATCCATAACTATGTTCACACGGAGGAAGGTCTGACGAACGGTGTGTCCGCGGCTGTGCTACTTCACGGAGATTCCGAGATTGCAAGTTGCGCTGCTTCGCGGAGAAAGACAAATAGAATCAAATTTCAATGGCAAGGTGATAACTCTATTAAGTTTGATAGGTTAAAGATAAACAATGTGTTTCTGAGAGGACCATTAATTCTTTTGTCATAGGTTTCTAAATTTTCCGCTTCTTTTATTTGGTGAGCATAAAAATAGGAGAAAGGGATTCAAATATAATAGTATAATAATAGTAACAATAATGGAACAAAGTATAAAACACATGAGTAACAAAGTGTAATTTATATGAGGCCAATGATTAAACTATTTTTGGCCAATGATTAAAATATGAGGCCACTTTGTTATTTTCAATTTTATCTTTTCTTCTTCAATTTTAACTCCTTTGATGTTTTAATCGTATTATATATTTTTTTTTATTTCTTGTTAGTAATAATTTTTAAATCAGTATATATAAACACTACACTAACACAAAGACACTCTCTTAAATTTTTTTCAAAACCTTGTCCATATGTTTTTCTCAAACCATTGTTCTTAACAAATAAAATATCCAATTATTTTGAAAAAACACATTTCTCATTTAACAATTTATTACTAATTGTTATTATTTTTACACTTTGCACCACTAATACATAACTGATTCTCACTGGTTTCCTATTCTAATAATTTCAAAACGATGACCATATATTCAATTTTTGTCTCAGAACCTGTAAATACTTAATAATATAACAATCTTCATGTTTCACTCTTCACCATCATGATCATGAAATTTCACACTGCACAAACACTAACATACACCATATTTTCTTGAAACAAGTAGCTTGTTGCATTAGTTAAAGTTACTAAGTTTAGTATCTATAAACATGTATAACTTTATCTTAAGGAAGAACCATAGAAATTTAAACTATCGTATACTAGCCAACTGCATAATATTGATATGTAATGTAACATAGCGTAAATGCATAAAAATGCTGAAATTGTAATGAAAAAGAAAATGCAAAAAAAAAAAGAAATAGAATTAGAACGAACCCCAGAATGATTTGCAGAATGATTTGCAGAAGACGGGACCGATGAATCGGCGACGAGGAAGCAGTAGAATGGGTGTTGGAGGCGGTATGCGTCGCGGAAGTGGTGTTGGCGGCGACGGTGTAGGCAGCGACAACTATTTAAAATTGTTATCGCAAAATAAAAATTGATTAAAACATGAACAAACCCCCACAAGCAAGAATAACATATTAACATGATAATGACATTGAAACTTCAACCAAATTAAAATCAAGTGAACATATTATTGACGAACAAAAATCTCATTCAAATTTAAAACAAGCGAAAAAACAACCTCGCAACACGATCACAAGCACATTGACAAACCGAAACTCCATTATCAACTTCAAAATACCGATGTCAAACTATAATTATCATATCATCAAAGTTTATCTTTCGATTCCAAACCTAAAATCTCACAAATATATGAATAGAAATGAAATGTATGATCAGAAATGCAGCAAAACTTCCACTGTCAAACCAACAAAATATCAGCTATTCTCGCTCGAAAATATCAGACCCAAACAGCATATCTAACTTGTTTCCCAGAATAGAAACACAATTTAAACAAATTACTACACTGATGAAAGGAAATCGAGATTTACCGATAATGACGAAATCGCTGTGATGCAAAGGAGTTTGCGACTGAAATCGACGCGGCGAACTGAACTGAAATCGCTTTACTAGCTGAGATATCGCGAAGCAAATGAACAGTAGGCGGAGGAAAATGGGTCGGAATGGAAAATGGTAGGCGGAGGGATGAACGTCGCGGCGAAAAAGGGTCGAAAATGGGTCGAAAGAACGTCGCGGCGAACTTGACCAGTAGGCGGCGAATCGTCGGCGAAAGCGACGTCGTGACAGTAGGCGGAGGAAAATCTTCGGCGACGTTCACAGCGAAATGAATAGTTTTCGGGAATAAAGCGGCGGAAGCGAAAATGGGTCGGAAATGGGTCGGAGTGGCAAATGAACAGTTTTCGTGAATAAAAGAAATACCCGATGTAAAAAGTTTGTTAACTGTATTTTTTACATTAGCTATTTTGATACCCGATGTAAAAACCTTTTCTCAAATGTCTTTTTTTTAGTAGTGTGTAGAGTTTTGGGCTATAACTTGTATATAGACGAATTTGACCTGAGTATTGTATGTCTATATAAAGGGCTTGTTAGTTTGTAATTTTACACATATTCAATGCAATTTGTTGAGATTAGTGGATTAAGTCCCTGTTGAAGGCAAAGTCACCCGAGGAGGGTGGACAGGAGTAACCATGTTGAAGGTGAACCTGGATAAACCAAAGAGTCACTTATAGTCTTTCTTTAGTTATATTATTTATAGTTAGTTTGCGAAAAGTTTTCAAAGTATAATCTTATTAGAAAACCCAATTCAAACCCCTCATTTCTTGTGTTTTTCTCACCCTTCAACAATTTTCTATGGTGGCTAGCAGTGAACTGGTATACCAACTTATTTACTAGTTCCCGATAATTATTGATAGAGGCACAGGGTAAACCCAAGTACCATCTGAGGGCAACCTCTCTTAAAGTGCCAGATATTAGCTTGCACTTCAAAGATTCATAGGCTTCTATGATGGCCAACTGCGTATTGATGGAGGCAACGTGTCTGTAAGGATTATTGCGTCCATCAAACTTGTCCAAGGAAAGAACTTTGAAAACTTCACGGACATGCGTCCTCCGTATCTCGTCCGATAGTGGTTAGGGGTCCAATAATTCCATTTCCTCTAGGAGGTTGGGATTGGCGTTGTTTGATATTGTGGACGTCGTCTTCCATCGTTTAGTTATGGTAGTGTGATTCTGTTAGCTAGATTTTTCGACGTGTTGTTTTTTTCAAGGTCATCAAGAATAAGTGGAGATAAGTTTGGACATATTAGGTGTTTTTTCGAAAAGTTTATTAAAGGTGTTTCCGACAAACAAGTTTTGAAGAAATATATTGAGGTTCTTGCATGTGAATTGGTGTTTCGGGACTTAGAGAATTTGAGATTTGGTTCGAATGTTATTTCTGCCACGAAAGTTTGAAATTTGAAAATAGGTTGACCACGTCGAAGCGAATCGAAGACGAGATACATGTAAGTGACCACGTGTCAGATTCTGAAGAAAAGGTCGTTCGAGACGATTATTTCGATTTTAGTATAAATAAGGGTTCTAGTATTAGATTTATGTGTGCTTAATTGTATACTGTTGTACCCCAAAATTTTCCCTCTCTTTCTTCAGGAAATCATCTTGGATTCTCAGAGTCCCTCTGAAACAAATCCAAGTCCTGAATTGGCCATTTTGACCAAGCAAACCATTGACAAGAGCAAGATGATCACACAAGCTTTAAAGACAACGCTTTTATCTTGAGAAAAATTAAATTCTAAGCATTTGGAATTTTTCTCTAAAAAATGAGTGTTCAAGAAGAAATCAGCGCTTCAGAACTTCTGGACCAAACTCCAGATAGAAATGGTCAGAAGTTGCAAGTTTGGCTCAACGCAGTCAGAAGTTGGCTCTTCAGCAGCTACATCAACTCAGTCAGAAGTTGCAAACTTGGTTCAACACGTAAGCCTCAGACATAACATGTCTCTTTCAGCAGTTACGTAAGTTCAGCCAGAGTTTGCTAAAGGAATGCAAAGGAAGCAAGGAAGTCTGAAGGCTCCTTCAGAACATGCTGAAAACAGAACATGTTGAAAATAGAACATGCTGAAATCAGAAGATGAAAAGGTCAGAAGAGTGGGTGTTACACTGGTACGGAATCTCTAAGTCTAGGATTTCCAGAAGCAAATCCAAGGAACGTGTCAGAAAATCAGGAGAGTCCCCAGAATTTGCTAAGACAACAGGAGGCCAAGACCAGAGCATGGTTTACATTGTTTTTGGTAAAACAGAACTGCTGGTTCAAGTTTCCTATTACCAGAACATTGGTGTTGATGAGTCTCATCACCATTTAATGCTCATTAATGCTCCCAACCACTCCTGAACATTCACCCAAGTAATCCCTTCACGTGTGGCTGGGAAAACGCCTTTATGCAGGTTCTGGCATGGGTCTACACGCCACCATCCACCTAAGAGGTCACTTCTCTCCAATACAAGCCTGCTGTTCCAGTCTAGTCTGAAAGGCTATCTGTTATCACAACTTCCCATGAATTTCTTTCAAAGAACAATTCAACCTCTGTTGGCTCCTTTAGTGTTCAAGAAGCCACAAGAGTTTTGCCTATAAATAGAGAACCATTGTCCACTGAAAAAGGGCGTCCAAGAAACAGAAAAATTGCTAGAAGAAAAACAGAAATCTTTAGCAAGAAAGTGCTGTGAAATTCTGCCAAAATCTCCAGTGCTTCATACCTTTGAATTTCTTACCTTCAAACTTCATCAAATACCCAGTTTTCTGTGTGAACTAAAAACACCCTTTTTAAACTTCTGACCCTATATACGCACACACCTTCATCTACCCTTTTCAAAAAGAATCTGTCCAGAATACTATCAGAGTCAAAAGCTAGCTCACATCCACAAACTTTTCCAACAGCCAGGTAAGCACCTGCTGACCTTCATCACGCTGCTAAGCATCATCAGCTGTGCATACTCAAATAAACATAATGTAAATATCATATTGTTGCTGTTTGTGTTCTGAGGATTTTCGTACCTCAGAACGTTTTGAGCCAGTGTAGGACCTACCTGTGACCTTGTTGGTTCTGTCATCTGAAACACTTTGACATTTGCTGGAGCTGTTCCAAATATGTTTCCTGTTTTGTGGAATAACAACAAAATTGCAGATGTTCTGATTAGTACAGGGAGAAGCCCAGTGCTGACTTTGACGTTAGCACATCTGAAGCTTGTTTTGCTGTCAATAATATCAGAACTTCTGAGAATTGTTGTATTTCCAGCAGGATCAGAACTTCTGATTTCCCCACTAACAAACTTCTGTCTTGCAGCGCAGGGGGGGGGGGTCAGAACTTCTGATTTCCCCACTAACATGTTTCTGTTTTACAGGTGCCAGAGTCAGAAGTTCTGACTCATACAGTTTAACCAAAAGGTTGATCATCTGGCAGCGGGTCTGAGTCAGAACTTCTGATGACCTCTCAGCAGCGCGCTGGCTCCCTCTCTCTTTCTCTCTATCTTGTTTTTTGCTATTTTCTTTTTTGTCTATTTTTCTCGTTGAACCCCCCATGTACAAATGTGTACCCCCACTCCCTAATTGTTGTAATAGCGTAGGATTTTATATTTCCGCTTCTTATTGCTAGTAATTAGGATATGTATGGCAAGATAAAATCAGACATAGAAATCCTAATTCAAAGATAAACTCTTGTATGCAATAAAACACACTTGCACACTAACACCCCTAGAGTTACTCCACTTGTTGCCTTCAATAATGGGCCATGTTGCATGTTAGGTGTATTTGGCAAAACAAAACAAATCAAATGATCATAGTCCCTCGATGACGCTTTCGAAAGTTGCCTAAAAATGATCAAGTCCCTTAAAGAAAGATTGCCCAAAGACACTTGGCACCATTGCAATCATGGTCTAAACGATGTCCCGCGCCCGTCCCGTTAACATCCAAACACAAGGTTGTCCACCAAATACAATGGTGGAACAAAATTGTTAAAAGGGTTAAAACATAGCAAAGATCTTTGAGAAATTTAGGGTAGATAGCTCTTGGTTACTTGCCAACTTGCAAAACAAAAACACTTGCCTATTTTTCAAAACACACATCACAAACACACTTTAAAAATAACTTTCAAGAACATTGAAAACTTTTCAAAAGATACACACCTTTGTATACATCCCAACATGGATCATTACAAAGGTTGCCACAACAAATGGCCTCTTTTCAAAAACATTTTCAAACCCACGCACACAAAGCACCATTTCAAACAATTGAAAATCAAGGCAAGTTGATCTAAGCAAGTAACTAAGAGCCCATGGATAACCATGGATAGAAAGGGTGCTAATACCTTCCCTTTCTATAATCTACTCCCCGAACCCAAGAAAACATCTCAAAGGTTTTTGCTGTGCTTTTTAACCTTTCCTTAGGATAAAATAAAAAGTCGGTGGCGACTCTTGCTCAACCGAAACATTTGCGAAAACAAACGCAAAACTCAAGTCAGTTCTCCCACCGTATCACAGAACTGGCGACTCTGCTGGGAAAAACTTTAAAGTGGAGTAACCTTAGGGCTTAGATCACCCTCTTGCATGACTAATTGTTTGCTTTGATTGCTTTACATCTTGGCTCTCTTGTTTGGGTTTACAATCCTACATCCGGATTTGGGGAAACATTCATAGATAGCAATACGTTGTGGAAACTGTGTGGGGTATACCGATACGGTTGAAGCAATAGCTATATTAGTGCGACATATTTGTGAGTACCGGTAACCCTTGAGTTCAATCAAGGAGAGTACGGGGCCGCTGAGTGATGTCACCAAGCACTAATGACCTAGAACCTTACTTGACCATCTTGGCCTTTCATTAGGAGTAGTGAGATGACCGGCTTTGGTGCAGTCCGAAGTTGGTAGATACTCGATACTACACTCATTGAGGGTTGTTTTTTTGGAATATTTTGGTCGCTAGTTAAGTGGCTAAACCAAAACAATGAACAATGAAAACAATCCCGTGATATTGAGCTCCTTAGAACCCGGTTACTATTTATAGGACAGGTTTTTAAGCCAACTACACTCAAGAGGGTACTTACCTATGAAACCCCATGCAAGCCTGAAACTAGGTTTTGTGTGAATTGCTTGTACATATGTTTGTGCATACATCATGAACATCATAAAGCATCATATGCATACACTAACCACTTCAAGGGTTTAGATTTTCATCTTTGTTCTTGTTTTGTAGGTCATGGAAATTCCTCGCAGGAAAACCATCCAAGTCAACCTTGTGAGGATCCCTCCTCAACTCAAGGAGCTCACATCAAGAATTCCGGAAAGCTCTCCCTTCAGTGAAAGACATGGTAGACTGCTCAGCCTAGTCAGCACCAACATTGAAGAGGACATGATAAAGGTGTTGTTTCAGTTCTTTGACCCCCTTCACCACTGTTTCACTTTCCCCGACTACCAGTTGGTGCCCACTTTGGAGGAATTTTCTCAACTCCTGAGGATTCCTATCCCTAATCAACTACCTTTCAACGGTACGGAAAAGGAACCAAAGCCTGAAGATGTTGCTCAAGCACTACACTTGCAACCATCTGACATCAAGGGGCATTGGGAAACTAGAAGCGGTGTCAAAGGCTTCTTAGCAAAATTCTTGTTTGAGAAGGCACAAGAGTGTTGGAATTCATTGGACCTACAAGCCTTTGAAGAAATTGTGGCACTCCTCATTTATGGGTTGGTCTTGTTCCCAAATCCTGACCAGCTTGTAGATGTCAACGCCGTCAAAATCTTCTTATCCAGAAATCCCATACCAATATTGCTTGGGGACATTCTTCACTCATTTTACACTCGAACAATGAGAAAGAGGGGTGTTCTCATGTGCTGTACTCCTCTCCTTGCAAGGTGGTTTATTTCGCACCTTCCACAATCTGTCTTGAAGAATGACCAAGGCCTAAGGTGGTCACCACGGTTGATGACCCTTACTCACTCTGATCTACATTGGTGTTCTCGGTCCAGAGAAAATGTCATCATCGTCGATCATTGTGGAGAGTTCCCTAATGTTCCATTACTTGGCATTAGAGGAGGCATTACCTACAACCCTTGTCTAGCTTTGAGACAGTTTGGATATGCACGGAGGGATGGCCCTCATAGCATGTTAATTCCTGACCTAGTTTTCGACTTCGACAATGATGCGCAAGGACTTCGCCAAAGATTCATCAGAGCTTGGAGGATGCCTAACAAAGTTGACAGCAAGACACTGGGGCACAGGAACTCCATCCCACTTGAGCCTTATCTCAAATGGGTACGAACCCGAGCCCAGAGTCTAATGATGCCTTATCCTTATGTTCTCCCTGTGATTAAAGAGCCCTTTACGGAAGGAGAGGTTCCCTACACCATCCTATATCCTGACATGCCTACATCGTGGGAGGAGATGCAGAAGAGTTGGATCCAACTCAAGGAGGAACGGAACACTTTTGAGGCCAACTTCTACGCCAGTGAGAAGAAGGTTTTGGAGCTTACCCGCCGACTCCATGAGGAAGAAACCCTCAACACCTACATCGCACCAAAGAGGATGCACAACGTCTTTTTACCTTGAAATTTTTTTGTAATATTTGGCCCATGGGGCATTTATGTACTAACAAATTTCTTCTTATTAATATGACGTGCGTTCTTTTTTGTTTGCAACAATTTTGAACTTTCTAAATCCTTGAATGCATTGCATACATAAGCATACCATTCATCATGTGCATAAGCAGGTCTCCACACCAGGTTTCCTTATCTTTCTGCTGTTTATTTCAGTAAGATGGATCTCGAACAGACGGTTAAGGACTTGCAGTCTCAGAACGCACAGTTTCAACAACTCTTGATGACCTTGGCTAAGGGCCAGGAGGATCTGAAAGCCCTGCTGGGGAACAAAGACCAAGTGAAAAAGAAGAAGAAGAGAGTTGGGGTGGCTACCTTGGGGAGAAGGTTTGAGGGTGAAGCCAGAAGGGTTCTTGAATTTCCTTCCGCATCCGAAGAAGAAAACAGTAAAGGAAAAGGGGCTGCGGTATCTTCTGAATCCGAAGCTGAAGAAGAAGAGGCTGAAGAAGACGAAGACTACTCAGAACAACAATACCCGCCGACTGATGATAAGTACAAAAGTTTGGAGGACAGGTTAGCAGCTATGGAACTGCAGAGAGTTCCAGGTTTAGATTTCGAAGATTTGGGATTAATTGCTGGAGTTGTGATTCCCCCGAAGTTCAAAGTGCTTATTTTTGCAAGATATGACGGGCTGTCCTGCCCAAAAATGCACCTAAGGTCATATGTCCGAAGAATCCAACCTCACACATCTGACAGAAACCTTTGGGTACATTTCTTTCAAGATAGCCTGTCTGGCACTCAGCTAGACTGGTTTTACAAGCTGGAAAGGTCGGAGGTACGTAGTTGGGAGGATCTGGCAGCAGCTTTTTATCGCCAATATCAGTATAACTCTGACCTGGCACCAACCCGTACTCAGCTACAGAGTATGGGAATGGCCTCAGGTGAGGGATTTAAGGAATACGCCCAGAAGTGGCGCGATCTGGCCGGAAGAGTGCAGCCACCTCTTTCCGATAGAGAACTTGTTGATATGTTCCTCGGGACCCTGTCTGGTCCATTCTTTAATCATCTGATCGGTATCTCTTCCTCGGGGTTTACTGAATTAATTTTGACTGGCGAGCGGGTAGAAGCCGGTATCAAGAATGGGAAGATTCAGAAGGATGCCTCTGCATCTACAATGGCTAAGAAATCATTTCCAGCAAAGAAAGAAACAGCTGTTGTGTATTCTCAAAAGGGAGCAGGAAGAAGTGAGCGCAGGCCGACTGTGGGGGCCGTAATGATCCAAAATCCACCAAATGATCAGCCTCGCAATAACCCGTCCAGACCTAAACAGCAATGGGGAGAACGGACACCACGACAGTTCACCCGCATTAATATGACGCCCGCGCAAGTTCTTCCACACTTGTTAAAGCTGAATCTCACAAATATCAAAGAAGCGTCGAAAAATGTTAATACGACCTCACCAGCTTACAATGCCAATGCCAAATGCGCCTACCATTCCGATAGCGTCGGACATGACACAAACAATTGTTGGGCGCTGAAAAATAAAATTCAAGACTTGATAGATGCAAAAGAGGTGGAGTTCGATGCTCCAGAGAAACCAAACATGATATCTGCTCCGATGCCGAAGCACAGTCGAAATGTCCATGCTATTGAGAAATATTTGTATGTTTCTGATGTCAATGACCTGATAACTCCGCTGTTAACCATCAAGTTAAATCTGTTAAAGGCAGGGATTTTCCAGGGATGCAAAGAAGACTGCTACTGTTGTTACTCTCTGCCAATTGACTTCCTGTTACTGAAGAAAGGAATCCAAGGCCTGATGGACAGTCAACAAATTCTATTTGAAAAAGTTCCTGCTATTCCAACCCCTACTGAAGATGTTTTAATTATCACCATTCACGCCAATCTTTCCAAGGCCGTCAGAAAGCCTGTTAAGATTACATCTGCTACAACGTCTGTTCCTCTGAAGATAACTATGCCAGGGCCTGTCCCCTACAGTTCTAAAAAATCAATACCATGGAATTACGGGGGAGAAATCTACTACCATGGTATTAAACAAGTTGAAGTAACCTAAGGAAGCTCTGATGAAGAAGATGCCAGCATTGGAAACATTGCCGGCACAAGCAAGATCACCCGAAGTGGGAGAATATTTTCTCCAGAGATTGCCCCCCCCCCAAAGGAAATCTTTGGACCCTCATCTGCCGCCAAAGTTATTCCTGCACCAATAAAACTTTCCGCTAGAACCCCATTGATTGAAGATGTTGTTGTTCCTGTTGTTGTCCCTCCTACTTCCGTTGATAAGGGTAAAGGGATCCAAGATGAGCTCGTCAGGACGAGGGCTCAACCTTTGGTCATCCCGGAAACCTCTAAGAAAGAGATGGAGGAGATCTTGAAGATAATTAAAAAGAGTGATTATGACGTGGTAGAGCAGCTGGGGCAAACCCCCTCGAAAATCTCCATGTTAGCATTGCTACTTTGTTCAGAGGCGCACGCCAAAGCATTGATAAAATTCCTGAAGACAACCCATGTACCCCAGGAAACCTCTGCCGGCCAATTCCAAGACTGTGTAGCCAGTCTTACAGCAGACAACGATTTAGGTTTCTCTGATGCTGACCTAACCTCAAAAGGAAGAAAACACAACGACGCGTTACATGTGTCAGTAGAATGCCAAGGGACTACTCTGGCCCATGATCTAGTCGACACTGGTTCTTCTCTGAACGTGCTGCCTAAGAAGGCCCTCGACCGTTTAGACTGTGAAGGCTTGGAGTTAAGGCCAAGTAATATCATTGTGAGGGCATTTGACGGGTCAAAGAGAATGGTACATGGGGAGGTAGACATTCCCATTAAGGTTGGCACAGAGGTGTTCCCCTCAACTTTCTATGGGATGGACATCCGTCCGTCGTACTCTTGCTTATTGGGGAGACCATGGATACACAATGCTGGGGCAGTCACCTCATCCCTACATCAAATGCTGAAGTACCCTATCAAAGGAAAGATCATAACCGTCCACGGTGAAGAGGAGTACATGATTAGCCACCTGAACTCTTTCCGATATGTAGAGGTAGAAGGTGAATTCATTGAGACGCCATTCCAGCACTTCGAGGAAGTCTCTCCTGAGGTGGAAGTAGCAAAAGTGGTAGCTGAGGTACCAAAGAAGATGGCCAGGATGGCATCTCTAAAAGACGCGAAGGCCGCAATGAAGGAAGGGAAGAGCTTAACATGGGGGCAGTTGCCGGACATTCCTCACAAAACAGACAAGTTTGGTTTAGGATTCACTGCTGCGGGGCAGAAGGCTATGCGCCGTTCAAAGGTTGAAAGAGCACCCATCAAGATCTCTCCTTATGGGATCAATGCTTTGGAAGGTGAAGACGAAGAAGTCAACATTGAAGATTGGATCTACCCAACCATCGAAGGGGGACTACGCAACTGGGAGGCAAAAGACTTTGTCCCCATTACTTTTATTAATCAGTAATTATCTGTCAAACATTTCCTTTGGTCTGTAATAATTACTTTTGAACAATCCATACGCTACTTTTTCGCCTCATGCCTTGCCCGGGGCATGTAGGTCCATTTGTAAGGGTTTTGATTGTCTTCATATCCATATGCCATGTTTAATGATTCATTGGACGTTTTTCATCGATAAAATGCTGTGTTCATTTTCCTTCCTTTTTGCATTTTGTTTAAAGATGGCTACCCCTTACACACACCCACGCTCACAAATACAGGTACCCATCCACTCTACATTCTATGGGTGACTATTCTGCTATGTCCTTCAATAACTCTGAAGATCTGGTCAATCAGGCTGAATATGAAGATGACGAAGGTTGTGAAGTACCAGGAGAGCTAGCTAGACTTTTACAGCAAGAGGAAAAGGCCATCTTACCTCACGAAGAGTCGTTGGAAACTGTCAACTTAGGAACAGAGGAAGACCGGAAGGAAGTGCAAGTGGGCGCCAATCTGGAACCAAGTGTCAAGGAACGCCTGATACAACTGTTAAATGAGTACGTTGAAGTCTTCTCCTGGTCTTACGAAGACATGCCGGGTTTAGACACAGACATCGTGGTTCACCGTCTCCCTGTAAGAGAGGATTGTCAACCGATCAAACGAAAAGTCCGCCGAATGAGGCCCGACATGTCTGAGAAGATTAAAGCAGAAGTGATGAAACAATTCAACACTGGCTTTCTGGCTGTTACATCCTATCCACAATGGGTTGCTAACATCGTGCCAATTCCTAAAAAAGATGGCAAAGTCAGGATGTGCGTAGACTACCGGGATTTGAATAGGGCCAGCCCTAAAGATGATTTTCCGCTACCGCACATTGACATTCTGATTGACAACACAGCTCAACACAAAGTGTTTTCCTTCATGGATGGATTCTCGGGCTACAATCAGATTAAAATGGCCCCCGAGGACATGGATAAAACAACCTTTGTTACACAATGGGGTACTTTCTGTTACAAGGTGATGTCGTTCGGACTGAAGAACGCAGGGGCAACTTATCAACGCGCCATGGTAGCTTTATTTCATGATATGATACATCATGAGATCGAAGTTTACGTAGACGATATGATAGCTCGGTCACAAACAGAGGAGGAACACCTTGACCATCTAGAAAAGTTGTTTGCCAGGTTGAAAGAGTACAAGCTCAGGCTGAATCCAAGTAAGTGTACTTTTGGGGTTAGGTCTGGTAAACTTCTAGGGTTTATTGTCAGCAACAAAGGCATTGAGGTTGATCCAGCAAAAGTAAAAGCAATACAAGAGATGTCTGCTCCCCGTACTGAAAAGGAGGTTAGAGGGTTCTTGGGGCGCTTGAACTATATTGCCAGATTCATCTCTCATCTAACTTCTACCTGTGAGCCAATTTTCAAATTATTAAAGAAAGATCAGGTAGTCGAATGGAACGACGATTGCCAAGCTTCTTTTGATAAGATCAAGGAGTATTTGCTAGAACCTCCTATTTTGATGCCTCCCGTCGAAGGAAAACCATTGATCATGTATCTAACCGTCTTGGATAACTCAATGGGGTGTGTTTTGGGCCAGCATGACGAGTCTGGTCGAAAAGAGCATGATATTTATTACCTTAGCAAAAAGTTTATCGACTGTGAGACTCGCTACTCAATGCTCGAGAAAACTTGCTGTGCTTTGGTATGGGCTGCTCGCCGACTAAGGCAGTATATGCTGACTCATACCACCTTGTTGATTTCCAAAATGGATCCTATCAAGTATATCTTCGAGAAGCCTGCTTTATCTGGAAGAATAGCTAGATGGAAAATGATCCTAACTGAGTATGACATCCAGTACACCACCCAAAAAGCTATAAAAGGGAGTGTACTAGCTGATCATCTAGCTCATCAGGCTATCGAAGATTATCAAACCATGAGATTTGACTTCCCAGACGAGGACATCATGAATTTGGACAACATCGAAGGTAACATACCGTATGACGAACCCGAAAAGGGATCCCGATGGACCCTGTACTTTGATGGTGCCTCAAATGCACTTGGAAACGGTATCGGTGCGGTACTCATCTCCCTGGAAGGTTGTCACACTCCTTTCACGGCTCGACTCTGCTTCAGCTGCACAAACAACATGGCTGAATATGAAGCTTGCATCTTTGGTCTCAAGGCTGCTATAGACTGGGGGATCAAATCTTTGATCGTATTTGGGGACTCGGCTTTGGTTATCAGTCAAATCAAAGGAGAGTGGGATACCAAACATCCTAATCTTATCCCATATAAAGAACATGTCCTGACATTGTTGCCTCATTTCGAGCAAATTACCTTCAAGCATTTTCCGCAAGAAGAAAATCAGCTAGCAGATGCTTTGGCAACAATGTCTTCTATGTTTAAACTTAAATGGGATAACGAGACTCCCCAAATCACCATCGAGCGAATGGATGAACCTGCGCATTGTCACGAGATTAATATCGAAGAAGTAGTGGAACAACCCTGGTTTCACAAAATCAAAAGGTATCTCCAGACTAGAGAATATCCCGAAGGAGCTTCCGTAAATGACAAGAAGTTCCTAAGGAAGTTTGCTGCCAAGTTCTTCCTGAGCAATGGTATCCTCTATAAGCGCAACCATGATTGTGTTTTACTCCGATGTGTTGATAAAGCTGAAGCAGAGTTAATCATGACAGAGATGCACAACGGTACATTTGGCACCCATTTGAGCGGGCATACTATGGCTAAAAAGATCCTAAGGGCAGGCTATTACTGGTCTACCATGGAAGCAGATTGCCATCAGCACTCCCGTACTTGCCACAAGTGTCAAGTCTACGCTGACAAGATTCATATTCCTCCGGTTCCTCTCAACGTGCTGACAGCTCCTTGGCCATTCGCAATGTGGGGCATTGGCATGATTGGAGAGATCAAGCCCACGGCCTCCAACGAACATCGCTTCATCCTGGTTGCCATTGACTACTTTACCAAATGGGTCGAAGCAGCTTCTTTCGCCTCTGTCACTAAAAATGTGGTTGCCCGCTTCATCAAGCAAAACCTCATATGCCGGTATGGTGTTCCAGACAGGATCATCACAGACAATGGTACAAATCTGAATAATACTATGATCACCGTATTGTGCGAACAATTCAAGATTTATCATCATAATTCATCTCCTTATCGGCCGAAGATGAATGGTGTTGTTGAAGCTGCGAACAAAAACATTAAGAAGATCATTCAGAAAATGACAGTCACTTACAAGGACTGGCATGAGATGTTACCATTTGCTCTGCATGGATACCGTACGACGGCACGTACTTCAACCGGGGCAACCCCATTTTCTTTGGTATATGGCATGGAAGCTGTCCTGCCCATGGAAGTTCAGATTCCTTCTTTAAGGATTATGAAGGACTCTGGTTTGAGTGAAGATGATTGGATTCAGACCCGACTTGATCAACTCAATTTGATCGACGAGAAGCGACTCGCTGCTGTGTGCCATGGTCAGACGTATCAGAAACGGATGATCAAAGCCTTCAACAAGAAAGTCAGACGTCAAGTATATCAAGTCGGAGATCTCGTAATCAAGCGAATTATCCTGCCGCAAAGTGATCCCAGGGGAAAATGGACTCCTACATAGGAAGGACCATTTGTGATCAAGATCATATTTTCTGGTGGTGCAATGATTCTGACCACCATGGACGGCGACGATTTGCCGCACCCTGCGAACGCCGACATAGTCAAAAGATACTATGCATAAAATAACCCGACAAGTCAAAAACCCGAAAGGGCGGCTTGGGCAAAAATGGGCATCCCGGTGGACCGAAAACCCGAAAGGGCGGTTCAGGCAAAAATTAGGGATAAAACAAAAAAATCGGTACACCCGGCAAGTTGAAAACCCGAAAGGGCAGCTTAGGAAAAAAGGGGTTTCCCAGTGGATCGAAAACCCGAAAGGGCGATTCAGGCAAAAGTTAGGGAATTAAAGCGTATGACTATGTCTCGTCAGACCACTTTAAGGACAATCTCTTCATCAACCAGCTCCGAGCTTCTAATCAATCCAGTCATCGGCAGACGAAGCATTGAATGGACAGATATTCAGAGTTGTGAAGGCTATAGCAGAATGGGGATCCCGTGGAATCGTTTCACATGGCCATCTTTCTTTTGTATAAATTTTTTAATTTTTATGACGACATCCTCTTACTAGGATGACTGTCTCCTTTGTACAAACACCACTCATAGAAAGTTAATACAAATACTTTTCCAAATACAGAAATTTGCTTTGTCTTCCTTTTTCTTTTTCATTTGAGAAACGTCCAATGTTTTGTTAAATAGGCATATGCATTTGAACATAATCATTTTCCTTACAAATCAAGAAAGATGATTACTGATAGGTTGAAGATACAGATAGACATCTTGATGCCCTTTCAAAGGGAATCCTCAACAGAGTTAAAATCCAAATTCCCCGGCCGGCGAGCCTTCCAAGTCCCCCAAACAGAATTGAACTTCAGGATCTCCAGCAGAACAAAGTTTTTCTCAAAACTAATCTCCCCAGCCAGAGGGCCTTCCAGAACTCAATTCCCCTCAGAGTTTCAGTATCCCCAGTGGAGCCTCAAAAATCTGAAAATCCAATCCCCAGTGGAGCTAAACATTCCAACTATCAATCCCCAACGGAGCCAGACTAATGAACCTTCTCCCCACGGAGATACTTCCCACCAAACTGAAGATTCTCAGTCATACCTCCCCAGCTTGAGTCTACCAGATTCTGAACTCCCCGGTAGAGACCATCAGAAATTCTCATTCCCCGCAAGTCACCAAGGAATTCCAATCCCCAGCAGTGGACCTGAGATCCCTCAACAATTGAAGATCTTGCATTCCCCAAGCAGAGTGAAGACTCTCATTCTCAGTTCCTCACAGGATATTCAGATGTTCCCCAGTGAAGATCTCCTCAGGACAGGAATCCCCCAGTAGATTGGCATACAACCCAAACTCCTAATTCCCCAGCAGTAGTCAACAAGGATGTCTCAGCAATCAAAATTCTTGCAATCCCCTACAGAAGTCAAGGATTCACTTTCCCTGGCAGTAGTCAAGATTCTTTTATCTCCAACCATCCAGGATTCATCTATCCTCAGCAAGACAGCTCTCCAGCTTACATGCGCATTCATTTACATTCATATCATAAACATTGATATAACATATATATTGCATCATACATATCATGCGACATAACTTTGTGTTTTAGCTAATATTTCATCCTTTTCAGGATAAGATTAAGAGGCTATCATTAACAATTATTCAGATACAGTATGGATACACCCCAGACACGGCGTTCATTCTATTACTCATTCAGAATATCAGTTCAGATACAATATGGATACACCCCAGACACGGCGGTCATTCTATTACTCATTCAGAATATCAGTTCAGATACAGTATGGATACAGCCCAGACACGGCGGTCATTCTACTACTCATTCATACAGACTAGATACGCTCCAGACACGGCAACCATTCTATCTCTCATTCAGATTCACTTATCCACCTCAAGGTTCAATGCATTCCAAACACGGATACCATTCTGACCCTTACAACAACAGCTTAATTCTCTCCAGTGCGTTCGCCACAGAAGTCATTCTATTACTCATTCAGAATATCAGTTCAGATACATTATGGATACACCCCAGACACGACGGTCATTCTACTACTCATTCATACAGACTAGATACGCTCCAGACACGGCAGCCATTCTATCTCTCATTCAGATTCACTTATCCACCTCAAGGTTCAATGCATTCCAAACACGGATACCATTCTGACCCTTACCACAGCAGTTTGATTCTCCCCAGTGTGTTCGCCGCGAAGGTCATTCTATCATTTATTTAGATCTCAGTTACAGTTTCAGATACACTCCAGACACGGAAGTCATTCTGCTAACTCATACAAAATCTCAACTTCAGATACAGTCCAGATACGCTCCAGACGCGGTTGCCATTCTGTCACTCATTCAGAATTTGTCCCCAGCACGCAGTTGCTCCATACAGATGTTTCTGTGTTACCCAGATACAATACAGATAGACTCCAGACACGGCAGTCACTCTGATATTCATTCTACCTCCAAGCACAGTTACAGCTCAGATACGCCTCAGACACGGAGGCCATTCTTTTGCTCATACGAACTCAGCCTCCAGATACAGTTCAAATGCATTCCAGACACGAATACCATTTTGATCCTCCTTCTCCTGACCAGTCACATTGCAGTTCAACAAACATTCCAGATGGCATCTTTAAGCCCATCCCCGACAAGATTCTGTCACCCTTGCAGATGGCATCTTTAAGCCCATCCCCGACAAGATTCTGTCACCCTTCCAAATGGCATCTCTAAGCCCATTCCCGCATCCATTGTTTTGACAAGTGAAAATTTAAGGGCACTCTAGTGTCCAATCTCCTTTTACCTTCAAGACGCGAAAGGCAAGCCTGCCAATCTAACTCTTCAGGTGCAAGAAGATTGAACAGGGGCAACTGTTGTACCCCAAAATTTGCCCTCTCTTTCTTCAGGAAATCATCTTGGATTCTCAGAGTCCCTCTGAAACAAATCCAAGTCCTGAATTGGCCATTTTTGACCAAGCAAACCATTGACAAGAGCAAGATGATCACACAAGCTTTAAACACAACGCTTTTATCTTGAGAAAAATTAAATTCTAAGCATTTGGAATTTTTCTCTAAAAAATGAGTGTTCAAGAAGAAATCAGCGCTTCAGAACTTCTGGACCAAACTTCAGATAGAAATGTTCAGAAGTTGCAAGTTTGGCTCAACGCAGTCAGAAGTTGGCTCTTCAGCAGCTACATCAACTCAGTCAGAAGTTACAAACGTGGTTCAACACGTAAGCCTCAGACAGAACATGTCTCTTTCAGCAGTTACGTAAGTTCAGCCAGAGTTTGCTAAAGGAATGCAAAGGAAGCAAGGAAGTCTGAAGGCTCCTTTAGAACATGCTGAAAACAGAACATGCTGAAATCAGAAGATGAAAAGGTCAGAAGAGTGGGTGTTACACTGGTACGGAATCTCTAAGTCCAGGATTTCCAGAAGCAAATCCAAGGAACGTGTCAGAAAATCAGGAGAATCCCCAGAATTTGCTAAGACAACAGGAGGCCAAGACCAGAGCATGGTTTACGTTGTTTTTGGTAAAACAGAACTGCTGGTTCAAGTTTCCTATTACCAGAACATTGGTGTTGATGAGTCTCATCACCATTTAATGCTCATTAATGCTCCCAACCACTCCTGAACATTCACCCAAGTAATCCCTTCACGTGTGGCTGGGAAAACGCCTTTATGCAGGTTCTGGCATGGGTCTACACGCCACCGTCCACCTAAGAGGTCACTTCCCTCCAATCCACGCCTGCTGTTCCAGTCTAGGCTGAAAGGCTACCTGTTATCACAACTTCCCAGGGTTTCTTTCAAAGAACAATTCAACCTCTGTTGGCGCCTTTAATGTTCAAGAAGCCACAAGAGTTTTGCCTATAAATAGAGAATCATTGTCCACTGAAAAAGGGCGTCCAAGAAACAGAAAAATTGCTAGAAGAAAAACAGAAATCTTTAGCAAGAAAGTGCTGTGAAACTCTGCCAAAATCTCCAGTGCTTCATACCTTTGAATTTCTTACCTTCAAACTTCATCAAATACCCAGTTTTCTGTGTGAACTAAAAACACCCTTTTTAAACTTCTGACCCTATATACGCACACACCTTCATCTACCCTTTTCAAAAAGAATCTGTCTAGAATACTATCAGAGCCAAAAGCTAGCTCACATCCACAAACTTTTCCAACAGCCAGGTAAGCACCTACTGACCTTCATCACGCTGCTAAGCATCATCAGCTGTGCATACTCAAATAAACATAATGTAAATATCATATTGTTGCTGTTTGTGTTCTGAGGATTTTCGTACCTCAGAGCGTTCTGAGCCAGTGTAGGACCTACCTGTGACCTTGTTGGTTCTGCCATCTGAAACACTTTGACATTTGCTGGAGCTGTTCCAAATATGTTTCCTGTTTTGTGGAATAACAACAAAATTGCAGATGTTCTGATTAGTACAGGGAGAAGCCCAGTGCTGACTTTGACGTTAGCACATCTGAAACCTGTTTTGCTGTCAATAATATCAGAACTTCTGAGAATTGTTGTATTTCCAGCAGGATCAGAACTTCTGATTTCCCCACTAACAAACTTTTGTCTTGCAGCGCAGGGGGGTCAGAACTTCTGATTTCCCCACTAACAGGTTTCTGTTTTGCAGGTGCCAGAGTCAGAAGCTCTGACTCATACAGTTTAACCAAAAGGTTGATCATCTGGCAGCGGGTCTGAGTCAGAACTTCTGATGACCTCTCAACAGTGCGCTGGCTCCCTCTCTCTTTCTCTCTATCTTGTTTTTTGCTATTTTCTTTTTTGTCTATTTTTCTCGTTGAACCCCCCATGTACAAATGTGTACCCCCACTCCCTAATTGTTGTAATAGCGTAGGATTTTATATTTCCGCTTCTTATTGCTAGTAATTAGGATATGTATGGCAAGATAAAATCAAAGAAATAGAAAATCCTAATTCAAAGATAAACTCTTGTATGCAATAAAACACACTTGCACACTAACACCCCTAGGGTTACTCCACTTGTTGCCTTCAATAATGGGCCATGTTGCATGTTAGGTGTCTTTGGCAAAATAAAACAAATCAAATGATCATAGTCCCTCAATGACGCTTTCGAAAGTTGCCTAAAAATGATCAAGTCCCTTAAAGAAAGATTGCCCAAAGACACTTGGCACCATTGCAATCATGGTCTAAACGATGTCCCACGCCCGTCCCGTTAACATCCTAACACAAGGTTGTACACCAAATACAATGGTGGAACAAAATTGTTAAAAGGGTTAAAACATAGCAAAGATCTTTGAGAAATTTAGGGTAGATAGCTCTTGGTTACTTGCCAACTTGCAAAACAAAAACACTTGCCTATTTTTCAAAACACACATCACAAACACACTTTAAAAATAACTTTCAAGAACATTGAAAACTTTTCAAAAGATACACACCTTTGTATACATCCCAACATGGATCATTACAAAGGCTGCCACAACAAATGGCCTCTTTTCAAAAACATTTTCAAACCCACGCACACAAAGCACCATTTCAAACAATTGAAAATCAAGGCAAGTTGATCTAAGCAAGTAACTAAGAGCCCATGGATAACCATGGATAGAAAGGGTGCTAATACCTTCCCTTTCTATAATCTACTCCCCGAACCCAAGAAAACATCTCAAAGGTTTTTGCTGTGCTTTTTAACCTTTCCTTAGGATAAAATAAAAAGTCGGTGGCGACTCTTGCTCAACCGAAACATTTGCGAAAACAAACGTAAAACTCAAGTCAGTTCTCCCACCGTATCACATATACAAAAATCATACTACCCAAAGTGTCTACCGAATTGAGAAAAAAGTCAAAATTGAGTGAAATGTACGTATGAAACACCATTTCATTTAATGCAAAGTTATGTTCTTTAAGTTATTTTCCTACAATTTTATCATTGTGTCGAAGTCTTTTACGTTCATTTTCTCCCTACAAATCATTTTCATATTCTGCTGAAGTTTTGATTCACATCGAAATCTTCATTACACAAGTCATAACAACTTAAAGAAATTTTATGCACATATGTCCTAGGATCAATCTAGTTGATCCTGCAAGAAACCAAATTATCATTTGGAAGATTAGTGGTTGTTTACGAAATTTCACAATAAACAAATTGGCACGTCTAGTGGGACTCTGTGTGTTATAAAATTTTACATTGTTTCTAAACATTTATGCATGTTCTTCATTTATGAAACTTTTCAAAGTCGTGAGTGTGCACGGGATTGAGAAGTGGTAGGATAACCAAGATCAACGTGATAGTTCCAAAAAGGAAATAAGTTAGGGAAATGGTGAATCCTAGAAATAATAAAAATGGAGAAAAACCTTCTAATTGTAAGAACAAAGTTGGTTCTACATTTGGCCTTATGTTTTGATGATAACTTTACATGTTATTATAATACCACAAATTTTTCCTACGGATTTCTAACTAAATTATTCCTTATTAATGTTATTCTTTGTCATTATTGTCAAATTACCGTGGAATATAAATGGGGTGTGTTTTAACAAAAGAGTTTACGGGCTTTCTAAATCAGAAAGGTTCATGTAAGCTTGATGATTTATTTGGTTTTGCCTTACAAGATGTGAGAGGGAGGTATTGTTATAATAAAGGGTATGGTAGTTTGGCATCAAAATATGATGGTCCATTAAGACAATTTTGCTGGTCCGGTTCAAGATAGAAAGGAGTCATGTTTTGGGCCATCAAAATATAATGGCCCATATAGAAGTTGATGCGTTTTAACAAAGAAAAGGGGTGTGTTTTGAAGGGCCCAATAATTGAACAATGTTGGCCCAGTTCAGACTCTTTTTGAGGACCTGTATTGTATTTTTTTAATTAATCATTATTTAGAAAGCATTATCAATACTTTTTATTTATCTATTTATATTATTAATACTTATTTTAATATTACTGTTGCTTATTTTTTAAAATTATATTTTAGTTTTTTGTTGACCCGAGTCCATGTGGAGGGTGGAAACCCTAATTTGCACCACTACTTTCCTTCTTTAATAAGACAACCTAGAAGTCAAGCCCAACACTCATCAAACGTACACTATATAGATTGAACAAAAGAAAACACATTTGAAATTAAAACGAATCAAAATCAAATCAGTTTAGACTAAATCAAATATAATCTAATCATATTTTTCCATTACAAACCAAATTGTCTAGATCTCACACACAAAATCAATTTACATAAAATCGAATCCCTAAAACAGATCTAAATCTTCCTAATTCCTAATAAAATTACAAATATAACGACAGTCATAAACAAAATTCCTAAATTGTCTAAAAACTAAACCTATAATTAGAACCTAAAAATTCTAAAAAAGAATTTTTTTTAAGAAGAACGAGTTGACAGAAAGAAGAAGAAAATAAATTTATGGCTTCAATATCTGAAACCCTAAAGTTCTTTGCTGCATCGCGGCTGCACTGCCACCACCTTAGTACTTGCAAACAAAAGAAGAAGGAGTGAGAGATCAGAAGGAGGATTCAATAAATCAAAACTATACGACCAGTATCACAGTAGGAGAGGTGACATGAATGACTTAGATTTAGGGCTCTTAATTGTTGTTGTAATTTTTGCATGATTGATGTTTGAATGTTGTGTTTCTGGAAATTTTGGGTTTCTAGGATCAGGGATCTTATATCCTAGGGTTATGGTTCTTAGAGTTGTTTGAAGATCAAAGTTATGGTTTTTCATTGTTGGATGTTCTGGGTTTTGGATAGTTAGGGTTCATCAAGAACCCTTATGGTTCTTAGGGTTCTACGAACCCAGATGAAGATCCACGTGAATAAGACATTCAAAGACGAAACCCTTAGCATATTCATACGCATTCATGCATTCACAAACTATTGCATCTCATTAACTCATAACAAAAAACTCATCATTTTTCAAAACCATCTCCCGTTAAACCATTGGCAGAAGAGCTAGAAAAATGCCGCCTCTCCGACCACTATATCAGACAAGTGCCCATTAACAAAAAGTGATGGAATATATAAAAGAGAATGAATATGCATTAAAGGAATATTTAGAACAAGTCAAGGGTAACTTCTGTAGAGGTAGAAATGTTGATACTAAGCCATTGGATTGGCTTGACTCGCACATATCGAAATAAAAAATTGCCACCGCGCTTTATTGTTTCTAGAGGAATGGGAAAAGAGCGAATAACCCAAAAAGAGGGGGAGAGAATCTAAGTTCGGGGGTTGGTTATGCAAAGGGAAGGTATTAGCATCCTAAACATCTACGGTACTTCGCATGAATCTCTTTGAAAATTTGTGTATTTTTGGCTATAAACGTTGTATAAAAATAGATGGTGGAGATGAGAAATATTTTTTTTACAATTTTTGCACTCACCGCGGTTGTGAACCTTTAGTGCCTATGTACCACCTTCCGTGTAATAGGGGATCAGGGTACTCGTAGTTCACCTTTAAAAATTTTAAAACACAAGTGTGTTGGTTAATTTTAAGAGACGAGACATCATCGTCATCTCCGAGTGAAAGAACATACTTACTACCCATGATTATGAGAAAGGAGAATTTGCGTCATCTCAAAGTGAAGGATATGGCTTGAATTTTAAAATCATTAAAGCCTCGCTCAACACCCAAGTGGAAAATATCTCACTTCACTACATATCATAGAAGTATAGTATCTCACATCACTACAAGGATTGACAAGAGTCTAATCTTTTGAGAAAAAGTTTTAAAGATAAAAAGCTGAAATGGTAAAATGGTTTGAATGAGATTGTTTGACTTTTAGTCTTCTCACAAAAAATGTCAAAGTATGATTAAGTTGGTTAAAGTTTGATTAAGAAAATATTTTTGAAAATGCATGGACTTAAGTCCAAGTTTATTGTGAAAGCGGCTCAAGTTTAAAAACAAGAAGAGTTTTCAAAAGGAGGGAGAAGATTTTTGTAATTAAAGAAGATGATAGGAGATGAAGGGACTACCATAAATCATAAGGTAAAAGCTAGGGAAAAGAGTCGTATAACTAACAAGAAGCCCAGACTTGACACAATGAGTCAATGTAGAATTCTTATTTTTTAGATTTGAAACCAAAAAATAAAAGATAATAAACCTCTTAAGATAACCAAGCTTTATAGGCATTAAGTCTTCACAAAAATTAGGCAGAGTAACAACTATATACAGATAAATTCCCAATCATAGATAAAATACATAATCAGAATGACCTACACACAAAGAAAACAAAATAACCCAATGTCTTGGCGTGAACCCCAAGAACTCCATACAAAATATCAATAGAAGTCACTGGGTCTCAAGGTAGGTCAAGGTCTCTAATCCTAAGTCCAAGAAGTCCATAACTCCATCATGCCAAGGATAGTAACCAAATAGTCCAAGTAACCTTAAAGTTTTTTATTTGTCAAGTTGATTATTAGGTATCTTCAAAAAGAAAATGAAAAGCTCAAGTGAGCAAACAAAATGACATAAAGATAAATACTCAAGTAAGCAAAGATGAAAATAGCATGAAATGAAAATGATAAAATAAATGGTGCGTAAAAGTAAAGGCGTAAAGTAAAAGTATAAAGACAAAAGTCAACTATTGATGAGTTAGAGATTAAAGGTTAGTTGAATGACCATCTTGAAACTTGCATTTGAAAACTCGTTAGAAGATTGATAAAATAAAAGCCTCTCAACAACAAGTTTCATTTACTTTTTGTCAAGTATATCATTCATTTCAAAATCTCAAGGCTACAATAAATGATCAACGATGTTTAAATGATTCACTTAGTTCCAAAATTTATAAAGATTCATTAGCACATTGATAAGACCAAAACCTCCTAACAATAAACCTTAAGGTTATTGGATTAAAGGTTTCAAATTAAACATACTTGGGATTACAAACATATGTTTGGGCCATGAATGATCATTTCTCGAATCGGGACAAAATTTAGCGTTATGTTAAGCAATCGTAAGTGGACTTATATAGAAGCCACACCTATTTTGAGGCCGGTCAATAGCAATCTATGTGCCATATGCTTGAAGTGATGATATGTAGATCATCCTCTAACAACATGTAGCACAAAGGAGAAGAGGACGAAATGAAGAGGGAAGAGATACATTTGAATCAAAAATTTAATCAAACTATCATTAAAATCATCCATCTATTTTAGTGGAGTTAAACTCAACACTCAAGATCCAATGATGTTAATGAAGTTTATGATTAATAATCACATAGCCAAAATATATTTAAAAAATTGCATTTAATGAATAAAGTAAAAAAGAAAAATGATTTTTAAATTATTTTTAAAATGAAAATAAAAAGGTAAAATAGTAAACTATGTTTAAAGTATCAAAGAAAAATTTAAAAAGACCATGGAAAAATCAAAGTTGTCCTCAACTATTTTTATAAATTTTTTTGGTGATTTTTGAAAACAGGAAAGTATTTTTAAACTAATTAAAATCAGTCAAATAAGTGAAGAAAAAGATCAAAAATAGTAAAATTCAAGATAAAATTCTAGAAAAATTTCAGAAAGTCAGAAATGAGTAAAATGATTTTTATAAAAAATTTTAGAATTTAAAAACATCAAAAAGTGTTTTTAAATGATTAAAAACAAGTTAAAATAAAGTAGAAATTATAAAAAATATCAAACCTGAAAATAAAATCATGAAAAAATAAAAATCAGGAAGAGAATATTTGAAAATATTTTTGTGAATTTTTTCATAATTGTTTAGTAAAAAGTGAATTTTCTATGATTCTTTGATGTTTAAATCAATTAAAATTAAAAAAAAACAGAAAATAAAATAACAAACCAAAAAATGTGGATCATCTGATCATTGTCAAAACGCGTTAGTAAACAAATCCAGTGGATCTGGCGCACTGTGAAGAAGGGAAAAACACAAGAAGGGGGGTTGAATTGAGATCTCAAAATACAATGGAAAGAACACTTTGATTTTTATCTTGGTTCGTTTGAACTCAAACTACTCCAGTGCACCCGCCAAGGTGATTTCGCCTCTCTCCAACGAGGTCCTAATCCACTAATCAATCTTGATTACAAATCTACTTTGACAACTGCCAAAGTCTTCTTGAGTCCAAAACCACAATCCGATTTTCTCAAGGAAATGCCTAAACAGTAATTGAATAAATGTGTACAATAATGTTTCTAATAAAACAGTATCACTAACAGTGATGTTTTACACAATTTGAATATGAATGCTTGAGGATGAAAGATGATTGCTGTGTTACTGTACTTTCACGTGAATTCTTCTTTTTGTGCGCAATAGTTCATGTGAGCAACCCCTTCACAATTGGTTTTGAATGATTGCAAATATATGTGAAATAATAAATAAATGTTATGTACATGTGTGAATTATAAAAATATAGTATAACATGTTTAAAATGAGTTAAAAATGTGTTTTACACATAAAGCATTATTATGAGTCGACACAACCAGTTTTGCATCGACACATATTCAAGCAAAGAATCATAAAAATGATCCAGCTTTAGTATGATTCGACACATCCATGTTATGCATCGACTCATAACATGTTGGTGCCCCTGGAATGCTATCTTCAACTATTATGCATCGATACAAAATCTCATGCATCGACACATAACACTTTAATGCCCTTGTAATACAAACTTAAACTTGTATGCATCGACACATGACATTTTGATGTTTCTGGAAAACACTTTTGAACTTGTATGGATCGATACATAACATCATGCATCGACTCATAACACGTTTTATGTTCAAAAATTAAAAGTTCAATCAGTATGTATCGACACATACGTGTTATGCATCGACCCATGTAAAACAGTTGGTTCTGTAATATGTTATGATATCTTCTTGCATCGACTCATAACAACTTGTATAGACTCATCCTATATTTCATAACTAACATGAGTCAACTCATGACTAACATGCATCGACTCATAATATGCTTTTCTGTCTAACCGTTTTCTGTTACATATATAAGCAAGTATTTTCAGCAGCAAATAATCATGTCACATATTAGAATTTTGAGCATCAATTGTGAGCAGCAAGAATCCTGAAAGATACTTCATCTTCATCATCTTCTCAATCATCTTCATTCAACAACAATAATGAAAATCAAACATCTTTGTTGTATTGGATCAAGAGGTCAGAGATAAGGTTCAGCTATGCATTCAAGGGATCTCAGCTGGGTTGAAGATTGTGAAGGGGGCTTCTAGGAAAAACCAAGGGCAAGGTCCTTCAAGAACGGGTGTATTCTTGAGGGTTTGTTAGTCACAGTCGCACAAGTCGAATTTAGCCGTAGCAAGGGGTTTGTAAATCAGAGGGATTTTTGCAAATAGGTCGTGGAAGCGAAGGATTGATTGTGGATCTTGCAGAGAATATTGATACAAATCATATCAAGTGGAGTTTCTTACAAGAAGAAGAGGATCATAGGGATTTCTTTCTGTATGTATAGTGTAACCTTGTAGTCAAACATTCAACAAATTGTTATAAGAGTTCTCAGTTTCAATTTTGAAATTGAGAGGGAGACGTACCCACACGCCAGGACGCCAGTGGGGAACTTCCTTACCAAACTGCATGCGTACTGTTCTTTCTTTCTCTCTATCTCTTTACATTTTCAATAATTTTGTGATTCAATTGGCCTGCTGAGTTTTCTGTTTAATGATAAAATAGTGGTTCAAATACTTTCATCAAATCACCATTATTAAATCATCAAACAAGCATATGCCAAGTGTTTGACAAAATTCCTAACAAGTTTTAATTCATTGGAAACACTGATTTAGTGATAGGTGCATTAAAAATGTTAAGAAATATGTGCTGTATATTCATCCATTTCATCTAATAAAATCCAACATGTTTTTCACATGTCTGGTTTTCTAGTAGTCGATTCAAAATAGACAGACGTTGATTTGGGACATTAATTTTCCGCTGCTTTCAACTAACTTTGATAAAAAATATTAAATCCTTGAATAATTAGAAGATGATCTATTCACCCCCCTCTCGATAACTTGCCACACCATCTAACAAGTGGTATCAGAGCACCGGTTAGCCGATGCTTTGTGTTTAGTAGTAACACTATGGCCTTTGAACCAAAGGGGGTGTATAATAGAGCACCTGTTTTCAATGGTGAAAACTATGGCTACTGGAAAGACTGCATGAGAGTACACATAAATTCCATTGACAAGAATGTATGGACTGCCATTCAGAATGGTCCCTTTCAAATTACCATGAGAAATGATGCAGGTGCAATAGTACCTAAACCTGAGGATCAATGGAATGAAATAGATGAGAAGAAATGGTTGTGCGATTGGAGAGGCAAAAATATGATAATCTCAGCACTTGGTGTTGATGAGTATTATAGGGTGTCTCATTGCACGTCCTCTAAAGAAATGTGGTATGCTTTAGAAATTGCTCATGAGGGCACTACTGAAGTTAAACAGTCCCGCATCAACACACTCAATCAAGAGTTTAAGCTCTTTCGCATGAAACAGGGAGAATCTGTCTCCGGCATGCAAAAGAGATTTGTTCATCTTGTGAGCCTTTTAAATGCACTTGGAAAACCTGTTTCCAATGAAATTGCTACTAATAAAATTATGAGATGTCTTAGCAGGTAATGGAAACCTAAAGTAACAGCTATCAAGGAAGCCAATGACCTCACTACACTTACCATTACAACTCTCTTTGGCAAGCTGGAAGAACATCAACAAGAATTGCAAAGTATTGAAAAATATGAAAACAAGAGTAAGAAGGAGAAGAATAAAGACAGGGAGGGTGAGAAGAAGTCAATAGCTCTAATGGCTTCTAGCTCTAAGTCCTCAAACAAAGAGCAAGATGATAATGACTCAGCTAGTGATGAAAATTATGATGATGAAGAAATGGGACTTTTTGTTCAGAGATACAATAAGTTTATTCGAAAGAATGGAATCAAGCACTCCGATAAGAATCTCATAAGCTTTCGAAAACAATCCAAATATCCAAGGCAAGAAGAAAATAAAAAGCAAAGAGGTAAAGGACCTTGCTACAATTGTGGTAAAGTTGGACACTACAAACCAGACTGTCCAAAGATGAAAAAGGACAAAGGAAAAGCTCCACCAAAGAAGTTCAACAAACAAAGAAGAGCTTACATTGCATGGGAAAGAGATAGTGATTCATCAAACAATGACAGTTCAAGTGATAGTGATGAGACTGCAAATTTATGTCTCATGGCACACACCAAAAATCAGTCCTACCACAAGAAAGACAACCATGACAAGCAAGTAAGAAAAGCATATCCTAACAACTTTTCTTCTATGTCTTTTTCTGAACTAAAAACAACTTTTGAAAAACTGCAATACAAAGCTGAATATGCTTTTAAGAGATTATCCTCCGATAAACAAATATTTTCATTTTTGGAGAGCAAAGTGTATAAAGCTGAAAAAGACTTAAAATGTCTAAAAGCTAGTATTACAGAAAGTTCAAAGGATAAGAATGTTAGAGGGTGTATTCCTAGAAGGGAATGTGAGGTTTGTCATATTTGGCAACAAGAGGTTAGAACTCTTAATGCCAAATTGGAAAAAACTTTACAGCCCAAGGTTACCATTTCCGTCGATCCTAGAGTTTTTAAGAAAATGTTGAATCCACCATATGCAAAATATTCTTTTATTGAAAAGATATCAAAGGATTCAATGAGCAGAAGTAAGAAAATACATCATCATCAAGGTTTGTGTCATTATTGTTTTTGTTTTGGTCATACCATTGAAAAATGTAAGTTTAGGAGATTTCTTGTTCCTAAATGCATTTACCAATGGAGGCCTAAAGTCAACCATGTTACCACTTACCCACATGGACCCAATAAAAATTGGGCACGTACCTCTCTCTTTTGATATTGCAGGAAAAGTGTCTTACATTCATGGATAGAAGATGGTTTCTAGACAGCGGGTGTTCAAGGTACATGATCGGTGACATATCGCTTTTCATTGACTTCAAAGCAAAGAAAAAGGGATTTGTTACTTATAGAGACAATAACAAAGGAGCTATACTCGGTAAAGGTAGTGTAGGTAACCCCTCTACCACTACTATTTCTGATGTCCATTTAGTAGAGGGGCTTAAACATAATTTATTAAGTATTAGTCAATTGTGTGACAAGGGTTATAAAGTTACTTTCACAAACACTTGCTGCATAATTGAAAATATTGAACAGGATATTGTGTTTAAGGGTATTAGAGTAAACAACGTCTATATGCTTGACCTTTTTGATGTATCTTTAACAAGCACTAAGTGTCTAGTCACCTTGAATGATGATTCTTGGCTTTGGCATAGACGTCTAGCGCATGTTAACTTTGATTTTCTTAATAAGGTTGTATCCAAGGATCTAGTAGTAGGTCTTCCAAAGATAAAATTTACAAAGGATCACCTATGTGATGCGTGCCAAACGGGAAAGCAAACGAGGGTCTCTTTCAAATCTAAAAATATGATTTCCACTTCACGACCCCTTGAGCTTCTCCATATGGACCTCTTTGGACCTTCTAGAACAAAAAGTCTAGGTGGAAATTATGATGGTTTTGTTATAGTTGACGACTACTCTAGATTTACTTGGACTATATTCCTTCATAGCAAAGATGAAACTTTTTATGCTTTTAAGAGTTTTGCAAAACTGTCTCAAAACAAAATGGAATTAAAAATAATTACAATTCGAAATGATCATGGAGGTGAATTTCAAAACCATCTCTTTGATAAGTATTGTGACAAGCATGGTATTGAGCATAACTTTTCAGCACCTCGAACTCCACAACATAATGGAGTTGTGGAGCGCAAAAGTCGTGTTTTAGAGAAGTTTGCAATAACAATGCTCAATGAAGGTGGATTACCAAAATATTTTTGGGCTGATGCAATTAGCACAACTTGTTATGTTTTAAACAAAATATTAATACGTCCTATTTTGGATAAAACACCTTATGAACTTTTGAAAGGAAGAAAGCCAAACTTGTCACGTCTTCATGTATTTTGTTGCAAATGTTTTGTTTTGAATAATGGAAAAGAAAATCTTGGAAAATTTGATGCAGAAGCAGATGAAGGTATCTTTCTCGGGTACTCACAATCAAGTAAAGCATATAGGGTATATAATAAACGTTTACTTACCGTTGAGGAGTCAGTCCATGTCTCTTTTGATGAATCTTATCCGAAACATGTCAAAAAATGTATTTCTCTTGATGGTGCAGGTGTATCTACTAAAGACATATTCAAAGAAACTGTTGAGGAAATTGATCAGTCCAAAACAGTTGACGATGAGTAGGAAAAAGATACAAGCCATACAAAAGATAAGGCAGAAGAGCCAACTGAAGTAAATGATCTTCCACCAGCTTGGAAGTCCTCTAAAGACCATCCTATTGACAACATATTGGGAGATATCTCAAAAGGAGTGATGACTCGCTCCAAGATAAGTAATTTTTGTTATCACTTTGCCTTTGTTTCACAAGTAGAACCTAAAAATGCCAAAGAGGCCTTGATTGATGAATTTTGGCTAATGGCCTTGCAAGAGGAACTCAATCAGTTTAAGAGAAATTACGTTTGGGAACTTGTCCCTCGTCTGTGAGACCATCATAGCATAGGCACCAAGTGGGTTTTTAGAAATAAACTTGATGAAAACGGAGTGATAACCCGCAATAAAGCATGCTTAGTAGCACAAGGGTATAACAAAGAGGAGGGCATTGATTATGAGGAGACTTATGCTCTAGTTTCTCACCTTGAGGCTATACGTCTCTTGCTCGCTTATGCATGTGCAAAATATTTTAAGCTTTATCAAATGGACGTAAAGAGTGCGTTTCTGAACGGATTCATAAATGAAGAAGTGTATGTCTCACAACCTCCTGGTTTTGAAAATAATGAATATCCAGATTACATTTTCAAATTAAAATGAGCGTTATACGGTCTTACGCAAGCCCCTCGGGTTTGGTATGAAAGACTTAGTAAATTTTTACTTGATCATGGATATTCAAGAGGTAAAGTGGATACCACTCTTTTCATTAAACGTAAAGGAAAGCCCATCCTTTTAGTTCAAATATATGTAGATGATATTATTTTTGGTTCGACTAACCTACATTTGGTTGAAGAATTTTCTAAGGTTATGCAGGGTGAATTTGAAATGAGTCTTATGGGGGAGCTAAATTACTTCCTCGATCTTCAAATAAAGCAGCTCAATGAAGGCACAATTGTATGTCAAACAAAATATTACAAAGAGTTGCTTAAACAATTTGGAATGGATAACTCAAAATCAATTTACACCCCTATGCCTACCAAAGGGAATTTAGATAAGGATGAACATGGTAAGAGTGTTGATGTCAAGAAATATAGAGGTATGATCAGATCCCTTTTGTATCTTACAACATCTAGGCATGACATCATGTTTAGTGTTTACATGTGTACACGATATCAATCGGATCCTAAGGTATCCCACTTGAAAATTGTCAAGCGTATACTTAGGTATCTCAATAATACATCTAAGTATGGGCTATGGTATTCTAAGGGAAGCGATTGTAGTTAGTAGGTTACTCTGATTCTGATTTTTCTGGCTACAAATCATATAGGAAAAGCACTAGTGGAACATGTCATTTGTTTTCAAACTCTCTAGTTAGTTGGCATAGCAAAAAGAAGGTTTATATTGCTTTGTCAACTGCTGAGGCTGAATACGTTGCAGTCGGTAGTTGTTGTGCTCAGATCTTATGGCTAAAGCAACAATTACAAGACTATGATATTCAATTAAAACGTATTCCAATAAAATGTGACAACACAAGTGATATAAAATCTTACTAAGAATTCTGTCTTACACTCACACACTAAACACATAGAGATTAGGCATCACTTTCTTCACGATCATGTTGAAAAGGAAGATGTTACGTTTGAGCATGTTGATACTAAAAATCAACTTGCTGACATTTTTACAAAACCACTAGCAACAGAACCCTTCTTCAACATTCATCGTGATCTAGGGATTTTAGATCTCTCTTACTTGATGTCTTAAGCATACATGTACCTAAAATATATCTATGTCTCACCATACTATTGAGATGTGTTTTTAGCTTTCATACACGTGTCTTAACATCTCATCGAATGAGGTAATATCCTTCCTATCTACTTTCTCTATAAGAATTCTCAATTACTTATAAGTTTACCTTAATTGTTCCATTGATAATATATATATATATATATATATATATATATATATATATATATATATATATATATATATATATATATATATATATATATATATATATATATATATATATATATATATATATATATATATATATATATATATATATATATATATATATATATATATATATATATATATATATATATATATATATATATGTGTGTGTGTGTGTGTGTGTGTGTATGTGTGTGTGTGTGTGTGTGTGTGTGTGTCTTTTACAAAAATTGTTTGAACTTGACATATACAAATTGCATTACATCATTATGCATGCATAATACTCTTTAGATAATTAATTTTTCATGATCATATAAGTGCAAAGGAGTCTCATATTCAACTGTTCAGAGAAACTTGTAGAAAACTGCATTTCTGTTAAAATTTACTATTATGTGTCAGCTCATATAGTTATGAGTCGACTCATACTGAAGAAAAATACAAAAACAGAAATCAAAGTTATTTTCCGATCGACACATTATGGTTTGTGTCGACACATGTTACTTTCGGTCGACACATGCAAGTCTTGAGTCGATGCAAAATATTAAAAACAACTCTTCAATACAGGATGTGTCGACACATAAGGATAATAAATGCCTTTTATTTGAGTTGGGTCAACCCATCTACCCAATTATATGATTTTAAACTCTTTCAAATTATATTATTCATTACATACATAATCTAACCCTAATCATCATTTGCCCTCTCATCATTCACTTCATCGTCTAAAACCCTCATCTCCAAACTCTGGACTACCCTTCTTCAACAAAAAGAATGCCTCCAAAGACAAAAGGCAAGGGTAAACTTGGTGCAGGACCATCTGGATCTGCCACAGATATTCCTCCAAGCGCTTTGTCTATCATGAATCCCGCTATTACTGAAGAATTTGAGCAATCCTTTAAAGTGAGGTTAGTTATGAAGCCTCATGTCTTCAACAAGGCTGAGGTTCTGTCTCTTCATATCACAAATGTATGTGATATCTTAGATGCTCAACAATTAGGGTCCTTTCTTAATGTTAGAGAAGATTATCATGAAGACTTTATAAGAGCCTTCTATGCTAGTCTAGAAGCGAATAAAGGCTGGTGTTTTAAGGTTAAAATTGGCACAAGAAGATATGTATTTGAAGTAATTGACTGGATAACTGTTTTTTGGATTCCATTTGGAAGGTCAATAATGAAGAGCTATCATGACCAAAGCTTTGATACTGGCTATGGTGAGGAAGCTTTCATAGCCTCAATTCTGAAACTTGATAGACCTCTAGGTGAGTTTGAGCCTATAACCACTGGCACAATCAAAAGAATTCCTAGAATGCTTCACTGGATAATTTCACATATACTGCGTCCAAGATTCGGTGGCCACTCTAGGCTATACAGGTCAGATATTCATCTTCTGCATATTCTGCTAGATAGGGTACCCTTAAACTGGCTAAACTACTTCGTCAAGCGCATGTTTCTTATGCGTAATAGTCAAAAGAATACAACCCTTGGATACACTGCACAAATTAAGAGAATTATCAAGTTTTGGAATCTTGTTATTCCTCCTTTTCCTCTTATCTCCCCTACTGCTGCCCAATAGTTCAATAAGGCAACTCTATCTCATATGAGATACAAATGGGACAAAAACCTTCAGTGTCTTTATTTTAAAGAGAAAGGGTCCAATATACGGGTATATAATTTTGATATACCCTCTGAACAAATTCATGAGGATAAGGATCCTTTTGATGCAGACATGCCAGATATAAATGAGAATGCCCAACCTAAGGCAAATCAGGCTGGAACTGGTTGGGGTGAGTGGGTGCCAAACCGGTGGTATCCAACAGACTATCAATTTGATCAAACTACACAACCTCATGCTGCTGCCACTGCTGCCGCAGGCTCTTCTTCGGAAGCTCCTGCTTATCTCACTGCCATGTTTCAACAAATGGAGGTTGCCAATGATTCTCGACATGAAGAAGCGAGACGTTGGCATAACCAGCAGAGTGAATGGAACAAGGAGCATGAACAATGGCAGGATGAGCATACACAAATGTACCAAAATCAGCATTTGTGGCACTTAGATTTGGCCAAATGGCACCATGTATTCTACAATGAAATGACAAGCTTCATGGATGATTATCGTGAGAATCCTAGAATCATGGAAAATTTCAGAAACGTCGATATCCAAAACAGATTTCAATGATATCAATTCATGACCCAGAATCCTGACATCAATCCACCTCCTCCACCCTACAACTATGATGAATCATGTGATGGGCACAATCCTTAGCATTTGTCTTTATGTCATACATCTCATACCATTTGTCTTTATGCCTCTTTTTCTGATGTTTGTATTAATGTCCCCTTCAAACAATTTACTTTGCTTATGTAAACTGAATATTATCTGCATTAATTACTTTCACCCTAATTAATTTCTGTTTACTCAATTATTTACTCAGTTATTACCATGATTATGCCAAGACTAATTCCGCGTGAATGACATTGGTTCTTCTTTGAATTACAATGATTGCTGAGATTGCATCTCAATTTTCTTGTGTGCTGTTGTACCCCAAAATTTTCCCTCTCATTTCATCAATATTTTCTCACCACAAGACCCTTGGAGCTCAAGATCAAGTTAGGGTTTGACCTGTTCAAGATTCCTCCTTGCACTGTTGACCCAAATTAGGGTTTGAGATTGCACAAAGATGTTTTGACTTAAAATTCCCAAAGTGACTTTCATGCCTCATGTTGGACTCACAAGTTTATCCATACCAAGTTTCAAGCCTTGATTCCAGTCTTTGCCCAGTCAATTGGACAGTTGACTTAGAAAATCAGCTGTATTGGGGAAAAAGTCAACTGTGGCCAATTGACAGTCAAACCTCATGATTTTTGACCCACATCAACATAATGAACCCATATGAACCATTTGGTCAAGTTTGGATCACAATTCCACAAGAAATTTGATCAGATCACCAAAAGGGCAAAATGGTCATTTTTAGGGTTTTGACGGTACAAAGGCAATTTTTGACTGTTTGACTTAACCAATGGCAAACCAATCTCACATATGGACTCAAGGACTCAATGGCATTGTCTTGACACATTCCACAAGTTCAAAAGATCCCAAATGTACAGGATTGACATATGAATTTTTCAGTTAACTCATCAAAATTTGACTATATACTGAAAAGTCAAACTTTGACTTTTTGGTCAAAATCAAGTGCCAAGATTCATTTTTCATCAAGACATGTCAAATTATGAAACTTGTTCATCAAGAAACCAAAATTTTCAATTTAGGGTTTAAAATGAAGAAATTTCATAACTTAGAAATTTTCTAAGTTATGAAATTTCCTAATTTTTTCCTAACTTTGTCCCATTTTTTCATCAAGATGTAAATGGATTCAAGCAAAACTCAAAACATGAAAGTTATAGTCCATTGCAAAATATACAACTTTGATTCACAAAGTTTTTTCAACAGAAGCTTGTAGCTCAAGTTATGATTTTTTGGAATAGGGGTGCAAAACATTCTTAACTTAGAAAATTTTTGACCTATTTGAGGCAGGATTCTTGCCCAACTTCATGGCCACTTTTCACATGCTTCCACTTGGAATTTTAACTTTCATCACAAATATGGATTGTATTACACATTCCAAGCTTTCCAAATTTTCCAAGAACTTCTCAAACACCCTTGTGGTTGGGGAGAATCGAATTTGCAAAGTTGGGCAAAATCCACTTTTGTTCTTGACCAAGGCATGTTCATACACTTTGCATTTTCAAACTCAGCATGGTTCAAGCTAGATTACAGGCCTCTAATCTTTCTCACACTCAATAATTTAATGCATATCCTTTGTGTTCAAGTCTTATTTTGTGTATTTAGCCATTGCATGCAAGATTGGTCCATAATTAGAAAAAGCATTTTTGCCATTTTTGAAAAGGTCCACTTTATGTCAAATTCACAATCCAAGAGGTACAAACCAGATCTTTTAGGCACAAGTTTGTGGACAAATCCCACTGATCAAGAACCAAGTTTGCAGCATGCTTGAGGGGCCTGCATTGGCCTATAACCCAACTTGCATTTTCTTTGTTTAAAAAAGAAGAAACATTGCAAAAGATATCCAACTTGGAGCTCCTGTCAACACAAGCCTAAACAAACTTCCTAAACATTTTCCATACATCAAACCTGACCTAAAACACGAATCCACCACAGCTCAAACATTCTCAATCATCAAAATGCCATTTTTCTGCAAGAAACAAGGCATTCTGCATTTTGACTTGGCCAACATCATTCACTCGCGCGTTTTTGCCCAAACAAGTTCTAATACACTCCATACCATCCATTGAAGCTGTCCCAGGCCTTAGATACAAGCTGTAACATCCATAGCCAAGTTTGCCATTTTCACTTTTCATTGTTGCAGGTTGACTTCCATAGCTTAATTCAGAAGGATTCAAAGCAAACTAAGTGTTGGAGAAGGTTCCTTGGACCTCAGGCAAGCTGTACAAGTCCTCAAACACCATTGAAGTTGGCCATATTACTCTGTCCAAGTCAAGCTGAAGCAGGTAAAATGTGAACTTCTATCTCTCTATCCAAGCATATTTAGGCTTAAATTTGTGAAGAAAGTATGTTCTACTCATAGCCCTGAAGCCATCCATGTAGTTACTTTTCATTTATATTGCGTGTGCTATGAGAATTTTGGACTTGAACATGGAAGAAAACTTAGGTCAGAAATTGGGGGAGAAGAAATTATCTCTCGTTTCTGAGAGTTAGAACAACTTTTTTATATATTTGAAATCGTGACATGATGCTCTACATTATTGATGTTATAAGTTTTTGCTAAAAGTCAAAGAATCAGGAAGTTTGAATCAAGCATGGAGGGCGCGCGTTTTTGAGACATAAATGGCTGGAGGTTGAAGACAAGCCCCTTGGGCTGGGCCTGAGTTGTTTCTGCTTCTTGCACCATCTTTTTCCACTTACACCCCCTTGGCCCATTGTGTGATATTTTGATTATTTTTGACTTTTTATTTTTTCTTCTGACTTATTATTTTTTGTCAAAACATAAAAAATATTAAAAATATTTTTCCACCCATTTTTGCATTTTATTTGGATTTTATTTGTTTTATTTGAACTTATACATGTAAAATAAATATAAATACCTTTTTATTTAAAACATTAAAAATAACATAAAAAATATATTTTCAGCCATCATTTTTTATTTACTTTTTTTGAAAATATTTTCTAAGAAATATACTTTTTTTTAAAAATAATTAATATTTTTATTTTTGTATATATTTAGTATATTTAAATATATATAATATAAATACTTGTATATTTATTAAATATTTAGGACAAAAATATGAAAATAATACATTTTTATTTTTATTAATATTTGACATTAAAAAAATACTTTTTTACAATATACTTTTTTTTTTATATATAATTAACAAATATTCTATATAATATAATTTATAAATACTATTTATTTAGAAAACTAGGGTTTTACCCTAAAAACCATAAAAATATCAAAAATTAACCTTTTCATTTTTGTTTATATTTTACATTGAAAAACACTTTTACAAACATAAAAAACATTTTTGTGCATAATACATTTTTGCATATTTATTATATTTGTCTTAATATTGTACAATTTTAAATATTTGTATATTCAATATGGATGTAATAGCTTAGATTTAAATTTCTTGCTAAATATACTCCATTCATACATTTGTACCCCCTCCCTATATCATGATGTAATAGCTTAGTATTTAAAGTTCCGCATTTTAAAGCTTTCTAATTATGCCATGATAGACCTAGGGTTTGTATGCAAAAATCAACCAACCAATAGCTTGACTAATGCAAAGACAAAAATGCATGAAAATGGACAACACTAATCACACTTGCACCCTTAGGGTTACTCCACTTGTTGCCTTCAAAAATGGGCCATGTTTGCATGTTGAGTGTCTTTGGCAAAACAAAACATATCAAATGATCATAGACCCTCGATGACGCTTTCAAAGTTTCCTAAAAAATGATCAAGTCCCTTAAAGGAAAATTTGCCAAAGACACTTGGCATTATTGCATTCATGGTCTAAACGATGACCCGCGCCCGTCCCGTTAACATCCTAACACAAGATTGTCCACCAAATACAATGGTGGAACAATACTGTTAAAAGGGTTAAAACATAGAAAAGATCTTTGAGAAATTTAGGGTAGATAGCTCTTGGTTACTTGACCAACTTGCAAAACAAATCCTTGCCTTTTTCAAAAACACACATCACTACACAACTTCAAAACCAACTTTCAAAACCTTGAAACATATTTTCAAAAAGACAAACACCTTTTGTAAAACATTCGAGTAAAGAATTGTTACAAGGGTTGCCTAGACAAAGGCATCTTTTTCAAAACATTTTCAAAAACCACACACACAAAGCACCATTTCAAACAATTGAAAATGCAAGGCAAGTGATCTAAGCAAGTAACTAAGAGTCCATGGATAACCATGGATAGAAAGGGTGCTAATACCTTCCCTTTCTATAATCTACTCCCCGAACCCAAGAAAACATCTCAAAGGTTTTTGCTGTGCTTTTTAACCTTTCCTTAGGATAAAATAAAAAGTCGATGGCGACTCTTGCTAAACCGAAACATTTGCGAAAACAAACGCAAAACCTCAAGACAGTTCTCCCACCGCATCACAGAACTGGCGACTCTGCTGGGGACTAATTTAAAAGTGGAGTAACCTTAGGGCTTAGATCACCCTTTTTGCATGACTAATTGTTTGCTTTAATTGCTTTACATCTTGGTTCTCTTGTTTGGGCTTGAAATCCTACACCCAGATTTGGGGAAACATTCATAGATAGCAATACGTTATGGAAACTGTGCGGGGTATACCGACACGGTTGAAGCAATAGCTATATTAGTGCGACATATTTGTGAGTACCGGTAACCCTTGAGTTCAATCAAGGAGAGTACGGGGCTACTGAGTGATGTCACTAAGCACTAATGACATAAAACCTTACTTGACCATCTTGGACTTTTATTAGGGGTAGTGAGATGACCGGCTTTGGTGCAGTCCGAAGTTGGTAGATACTTGATACTACACTCATTGAGGGTTGTTTTTCTTGGAATATTTTGGTCTCTAGTTAAGTGGCTAAACCAAAACAATGAACATGGAAAACAATCCAATGATATTGAGCTCCTTAGAACCCGGTTACTATTTATAGGACAGGTTTTTAAGCCAACTTCACTCAAGAGGGTACTTACTTATGAAACCTCATGCAAGCCTGAAACTAGGGTTTTGTGTGACTTGCTTGTACATATGTTTGTGCATACATCATGAACATCATAAAGCATCATATGCATCCACTAACCATTTCAAGGGTTTGGATCTTCATCTTTGTTCTTGTTTTGTAGGTCATGGAAATTCTTCGCAGGAAAACCATCCAAGTTAACCTTGTAAGGATCCCTCCTCAACTCAAGGAGCTCACATCCAGAATTCCAGAAAGTTCTCCCTTCAGTGAAAGACATGGTAGACTGTTCAGCCTAGTCAACACCAACATTGAAGAAGACATGGTAAAGGTGCTGTTCCAATTCTTTGACCCCCTCCACCACTGTTTCACATTCCCCGACTACCAATTGGTGCCCACTTTGGAGGAATTTTCTCAACTCCTGATAATTCCTATTCTTAATCAACTACCCTACAACGGTACCGAAAAAGAACCAAAGCCTGAAGATGTTGCTCAAGCACTACATTCGCAACCATCTGACATCAAGGGGAATTGGGAAACTAGAAGTGGTGTCAAAGGCTTCTTGGCAAAATTCCTGTTTGAGAAGGCACAAGAGTGTTAGAATTCATTGGATCTACAAGCCTTTGAAGAAATTGTGGCACTCCTCATTTATGTGTTGGTCTTGTTCCCAAATCCGGACCAGCTTATAGATGTCAACGCCGTCAAGATCTTCTTATCCAAGAATCCCATACCAACATTGCTTGGGGACATCCTCCACTCGTTTTACACACGAACAATGAGAAAGAGGGGTGTTCTCATGTGCTGTACTCCTCTCCTTGCAAGGTGGTTTATTTTGCACCTTCCGCAATCTGTTTTGAAGAATGACCAAGGCTTAAGGTGGTCACAACGATTGATGACCCTCACACATGCTGATGTACATTGGTGTTCTCGGTCCAGAGAAAATGTCATCATCGTCGATCGTTGTGGAGAGTTCCCTAATGTTCCATTACTTGGCATTAGGGGAGGCATTACCTACAACCGTTGTCTAGCTTTGAGACAATTTGGATATGCACGGAGGGATGGCCCTCATGACATGTTGATTCCTTACCTAGTTTTTGACTTCGACAACGATGCGCAAGGACTTCGCCAAAGATTCATCAGAGCTTGGAGGATGCCTAACAAGGTAGATAACAAGACACTGGGGCACAAGAACTCCATCCCTCTTGAGCCTTATCTCAAGTCGGTGCGAGCCCGCGCTCAGAGTCTTATGATGCCTTACCCTCACATTCTCCCTTTGATTAAAGAGCCTGTTGAGGAAGGAGAGGCTTCATACACCATCCTCCATCCTGACATGCCAACATCATGGGAGGAGATGCAAAAGAGTTGAATCCAACTCAAGGAGGAACAGAATACTTTTGAAGCCAGCTTCTACGCCAGTGAGAAGAAGGTTTTGGAGCTTACCCGCCGACTTCACGAGGAGGAGACCCTCAACACTTACATCGCACCAAAGAGGATGCGCAACGTCTTTTTACCTTGAGAAGTTTTTTGTAATATTTGGCCCATGGGGCATTTATGTACTGACAAAATTTCTTCTTATTAATATGACGTGTGTTCTTTTTGTCTTCAACAATGTTGAATTTCTAAATCCTTGAATGCATTGCATAAACAAACATATCATTCATCATATGCACAAGCAGGTCTCTACACCAGGTTTCCTTATCTTTCTGCTGTTTATTTCAGTAAGATGGATCTCGAACAGACGGTCAAAGATCTGCAGTCACAAAACTCACGGTTTCAACATCTCCTAATAACCTTGGCAAAGGGTCAGGAGGATCTAAAAGCACTACTTGGGAACAAAGAGCAAGAAAAAGTGAAAAAGAAGAAGAAAAGAGTGGGGGTAGCTACCCTGGGAAGATGGTTTGAGAATGAAGCAAGAAGAGTTCTTGAATTTCCCTCCGCATCTGAAGAGGGAACCGGTAAAGGAAAAGGGGCTGCACTACCTTCTGAATCCGAAGCTGAAGAGGAAGAGGTTGAAGAAGATGAAGACTACTCAGAGTAACAATACCCGCCAGCGGACGACAAATACAAAAACCTAGAGGATAGGCTGGCAGCTATGGAGCTGCAAAGGGTTCCCGGGTTAGATTTCGAAGATTTGGGATTAATTGCTGGAATTGTGATCCCTCCAAAGTTTAAGGTTCCAATTTTTGCAAGGTATGACGGGCTGTCTTGCCCAAAGATGCACCTAAGGTCGTACGTCTGAAGAATTCAACCTCACACATCCGACAGAAATCTTTGGGTACACTTATTTCAGGATAGCCTGTCTGGTACACAACTAGATTGGTTCTACAAGCTTGAGAGATCAGAGGTACATGGCTGGGAAGACTTGGCAGCTGCCTTTTATCGCCAGTATCAATATAACTCTGACTTGGCGCCAACCCGTACTCAGCTACAGAGTATGGGAATGGCCTCAAATGAAGGATTCAAAGAATACGCCCAGAAATGGCGCGAATTGGCCGGGAGAGTGCAGCCACCTCTTTCTGATAGAGAACTGGTTGATATGTTCTTGGGAACCCTATCTGGCCCGTTCTTCAACCATTTGATCGGGAGCTCTTCCGCAGGGTTTACTGAATTAATTCTGACTGGCGAACGGGTGGAAGCCGGTATTAAGAATGGGAAGATTCAAAAGGATACCTCTGCATCTACAACTGTTAAGAAATCATTTCCGGCTAAGAAGGAAGCAGCTGTTATATACTCTCAGAAAAGATCGGGAAGAACTGAGCGCCGGCCGACTGTGGGGGCCGTGATGATCCAGAATCCATCAAATGATCAGCCTCGTTACAATCAGTACAGACCAAATCAGCAACGGGTGTAACGGCCACAACGGCAGTTCACCCGCATCAATATGACGCCCGCACAAGTTCTTCCACATTTGTTGAAGTTAAATCTCGCCACTATCAAAGAGGCACCAAAAAATGTGAACACATCTTCCCCGCATTATCATCCCAATGCTAAATGCGCCTATCATTCTGACAGTGTCGGGCACGACACCAACGATTGCTGGGTGCTTAAACATAAAATACAAGACTTGATAGAGGCGAAAGAGGTTGAGTTCGATGCTCCAGAGAAGCCAAACGTAATATCCGCTCCAATGCCGAAGCATGGTCGAAATGTCCATGCTATTGAAGAATATCTGTATGTTTCTGATGTTGATGACCTGGTGACTCCACTGTTAACGATCAAGTTAAATCTGTTGAAAGCTGGGATTTTCCCAGGATGTAAAGAATATTTCTACTGTTGTTCCTCTTTACCAATCGACTGTCCATTTCTGAAGATAGGCATCCAAGGCCTAATGGACAGTCAACAAATTCTTTTTGAAAAGATTCCTGCTATTCCAACCCCTATCGAAGATGTTTCAATAATCACCATTTCCACCAATCTTTCCAAGGCCTTCAAAAAGCCTGTTAAGATTACATCCTCTACAAAGATTGTTCCCTTGAAAATAACCATGCCTGGGCCTGTCCCCTACATTTCTGACAAGTCAATACCGTGGAATTACGGTGGAGAAATCTACTACCATGGTGTTAAACAAGTTGAGATAACCGAGGAAATCTCTGATGAAGAAGATGTCGGTATTGGAAACATTGCCGGTACAAGTAAGATTACCCGAAGTGGGAGAATATTTTCTCCAGAGATTGCCCCTCCAAAGGCAATCTTTGGACCCTTAGCTGCTGCCAAAGTTACTCCTACACCGATAAAACTTACCGCAAAAACTCCGTTGATTGAAGAAGATGTTATTCATGTTGTTGTCCCTCCTACTTCTGCTGATAAGGGGAAAGGGATCCAAGATGAGCTCGTCAGGACGAGGGCTCAAACTTTGGTCATCCCTGAAACCTCTAAGAAAGAGATGGAGGAGATTCTGAAGATAATTAAGAAGAGTGATTATGACGTGGTAGAGCAACTGGGGCAAACCCCCTCGAAGATCTCCATGTTAGCATTACTGCTTTGTTCAGAGGCGCACGCCAAAGCATTGATAAAATTTCTGAAGACAGCCCATATGCCCCAAGAAACCTCAGCTGATCAATTCCAAGATTGTGTAGCCAGCCTTACTGCAGACAATGGCCTGGGTTTCTCGGATGTTGACCTGACTTCAAAAGGAAGAAAGCACAATGACGCATTACATGTGTCAGTAGAATGCCAAGGAACTACTTTGGCCCATGTTTTGGTTGACACTGGTTCTTCTCTGAATGTGCTGCCTAAGAAGGCTCTCGACCGATTGGATTGTGAAGGCTTGGAGCTAAAGCCAAGTAATATCATTGTAAGGGCATTTGACGGGTCAAAGAGAATGGTACATGGGGAGGTAGACATTCCCGTTAAGGTAGGCACATAAGTGTTCCCCTCAACTTTCTATGTGATGGACATCTGCCCATCATACTCTTGCTTGCTAGGGAGGCCATGGATACATAATGCTGGGGCAGTCACCTCCTCTCTACATCAAATGCTGAAATACCCTGTCAAGGGAAAGATCATAACCATGCACGGTGAGGAGGAATATATGATCAGCCATCTGAACTCATTTTGGTATGTAGAGGTGGAGGGTGAATTCATTGAAACACCATTCCAGCACTTTGAGGAAGTCTCTCCCGAGGTGGCAGTAGCAAAAGCGGTAGCTGAGGTACCCAAGCAGGTGGCCAGGATGGCATCTCTGAAAGACACAAAGGTTGCGATGAAGGAAGGGAAGAGCTCAACATGGGGACAGTTGCCTGATATTCCTTACAAAACAGACAAATTTGGATTAGGATTTACCGCTGCAGGGCAAAAAGCTATGCGCCGCTCAAAAGTTGAAAGAACACCCATCAAGATTTCTCCTTTTGGAATCAATGCTTTGGAAGACAAAGACGAAGAGGCCAACATTGAAGATTGGATCTTCCCAACCATCGAAGGGGGACTGCACAACTGGGAGGCGAAAGACTTCGTCCCCATTACTTTTATTAATCAGTAATTATCTGTCAAACATTTCCTGTTGGTCTGTAATAATTACTTTTGAACAATCTGCACACTACTTTTTCACCTCATGCCTTGCCCGGGGCATGTAGGTCCATTTGTAAGGATTTTGATTATCTTCATATTCATATGCCATGTTTAATGATTCATTAGACGTTTTTCATTGATAAACTGCTGTGTTCATTTTCTTTCCTTTTGCATTTTTGTTTGTTTAAGGATGGCTATCCCTTACACACACCCATACTCACAAATGCAGGTACCCATCCACTCTGGATTCTATGGGTGACTATTCTGCTATGTCCTTCAATAACTCTGAAGATCTGGTCAATCAGGCTGAGTATGAAGATGACGAAGATTGTGAAGTACCAGAAGAGCTAGCCAGACTTCTACAACAAGAAGAGAGGGCCATCTTGCCTCACGAAGAGTTGTTGGAAACTGTCAGCTTAGGAATAGAGGAAGACCGGAAGGAAGTACAAGTGGGTGCCAATCTGGAGCCAAGTGTCAAGGAACGCTTGATGCAGCTGTTAAATGAATATGTTGAAATCTTCGCCTGGTCTTATGAAGACATGCCGGGTTTAGACACAGATATAGTGGTTCACCGTCTCCCTACAAGAGAGGATTATCCACCGATCAAGCAAAAAGTTCGCCGAATGAGACCCAACATGTCGGAGAAGATTAAAGCAGAAGTAATGAAGCAATTCAACGCTGGCTTTCTGGCTGTTACATCCTATCCACAATGGGTTGCTAACATTGTGCCAATACCTAAAAAAGACGGCAAGGTCAGAATGTGTGTGGACTACCGGGATTTGAACAGGGCTAGCCCTAAGGATGATTTTCCGCTACCGCACATCGACATTTTGATTGACAACACAGCTCAGCACAAAGTGTTTTCCTTTATGGATGGATTCTCGGGCTACAACCAGATCAAAATGGCCCCCGAGGACATGGAGAAAACAACCTTTGTTACACAATGGGGTACCTTCTGCTACAAAGTGATGCCGTTCGGACTGAAGAACGTATGGGCAACTTATCAACGCGCCATGGTAGCTTTATTTCATGATATGATACATCATGAGATCGAAGTTTACGTAGACGATATGATAGCTCGATCACAAATAGAGGAGGAGCACCTTGAGCATTTGCAGAAGCTGTTTTCCAGGTTGAAAGAATACAAGCTCAGGCTGAATCCAAGTAAGTGTACTTTTGGAGTTATGTCTGGTAAACTTCTAGGATTTATTGTTAGCAACAAAGGCATCGAGGTCGATCCAGCAAAAGTGAAAGCAATACAAGAAATTCCTGCTCCCCGTACTGAAAAGGAGGTTAGAGGGTTCTTGGGGCACTTGAACTATATTGCCAGATTCATCTCTCATCTGACTTCTACCTGTTAGCCAATTTTCAAGCTATTAAAGAAAGATCAGGTAGTCGAATGGAACGACGATTGCCAAGCTGCTTTTGATAAGATCAAGGAGTATTTGCTAGAACCTCCTATTCTGATGCCACCCGTCGAAGGAAGACCGTTGATCATGTATCTGACCGTCTTGGATAACTCAATGGGGTGTGTTTTGGGACAGCATGACGAGTCTGGTCGAAAAGAGCATGCTATTTATTACCTTAGCAAAAAGTTTACCGACTGTGAGACTCGCTACTCACTGCTCGAGAAAACTTGCTGCGCTTTGGTATGGGCTGCTCGCCGACTAAGGTAGTATATGCTGACTCATACCACCTTGTTGATTTCCAAAATGGATCCTATCAAGTATATCTTCGAGAAGCCTGCTTTATCAGGAAGAATAGCTAGATGGCAAATGATCCTAACTGAGTATGACATCCAATATACTACCCAAAAAGCTATAAAAGGGAGTGTACTAGCTGATCATCTAGCTCATCAAGCTATCGAAGATTATCAACCCATGAGATTTGACTTCCCAGACGAGGACATCATGAATTTGGACAACATTGAAGGTAACGGACCGTATGACGGACCTGAAAAAGGATCCCGATGGACCCTGTACTTTGATGGTGCTTCAAATGCACTTGGAAACGATATCGGTGCGGTACTCATTTCCCTGGAAGGTTGTCACACGCCTTTCACGGCCCGACTTTGCTTCAACTGTACCAACAACATGGTTGAATATGAAGCTTGCATTTTTGGTCTCAAGGCTGCTATTGACCTGGGAATCAAATCTTTGATCGTATTTTGGGACTCGGCTTTGGTAATCAGTCAAATCAAAGGAGAGTGGGATACCAAACATCCTAATATTATCCCATACAAAGAACATGTCATGACATTGTTGCCTCATTTTGAGCAAATCACCTTCGAGCATTTCCCGCGAGAAGAGAATCAGCTTGCAGATGCTCTTGCCACAATGTCTTCCATGTTTAAACTCAACTGGGATAACGAGGCCCCCCAAATCACCATCGAGCGAATGGATGAACCTGCACATTGTTATGAGATTAATACCGAAGACGTAGTGGAACAACCTTGGTTTCACGAAATCAAAAGGTATCTCCAGACTAGAGAATATCCCGAAGGAGCTTCCATAAATGACAAGAAGTTCCTAAGGAAATTTGCTGCCAAGTTCTTCCTGAGCAACGACATCCTCTATAAACACAGCCATGATTGTGTTTTACTCCGTTGTGTAGACAAAGCTGAAGCAGAGCTAATCATGACTGAGATACACAACGGTACATTTGGCACCCACTTGAGCGGACATACAATCGCTAAGAAGATCCTAAGGGCATGCTATTACTGGTCTACCATGGAAGCTGACTGCCATCAACATTCCCGTACTTGCCACAAATGTCAAGTCTACGCTGACAAGATTCATATTCCTCTAGTTCCTCTCAACGTTCTGACAGCTCCTTGGCCATTTGCAATGTGGGGTATTGACATGATTGGAGAGGTCAAGCCCACAACGTCCAATGGACATCGCTTCATCCTGGTCGCCATTGACTATTTCACCAAATGGGTCGAAGCAGCTTCCTTCGCCTCTGTTACTAAAAATGTGGTTGCCCGCTTCATCAAGAAGAACCTCATATGCCGGTATGGTGCTCCCGACAGGATCATCACAGACAACGGTACAAATCTGAATAATACTATGATCACCGCTCTATGCGAACAGTTCAAGATTTATCATCACAATTCATCTCCCTATCGGCCGAAGATGAACGGTGTTGTTGAAGCTGCGAACAAAAACATCAAGAAGATCATTCAGAAAATGACAGTCACTTACAAGGACTGGCATGAGATGTTACTGTTTGCTCTGCATGGATACCGTACCACGGCACGTACTTCAACCGGGGCAACTCCATTTTCTTTGGTATATGGCATGGAAGCTGTAATGCCCATGGAAGTTCAGATTCCTTCTTTAAGGATTATGAAGGACGCTGGGTTGAATGAAGACGATTGGATTCAGACCCGACTTGATCAACTCAATTTGATCGACGAGAAGCGACTCGCCGCTGGTTGCCATGGTCAGACGTACCAAAAACGGATGATCAAGGCCTTCAACAAGAAAGTCAGACGTCAGGTATATCAAGTCGGAGATCTCGTAATCAAGAGGATTATCTTGCCGCAAAGTGATCCCAGGGGAAAATGGACTCCTACTTACGAAGGACCATTTGTGATCAAGAGCATATTTTCTGGTGGTGCAATGATTCTAACCACCATGGACGGCGATGATTTGCAACACCCTGCGAACGCAGACATAGTCAAAAGATACTACGCATAAATAATCCGACAAGTCGAAAACCCGAAAGGGCGGCTTGGGCAAAAATGGGCATCCCGGTGAACCGAAAACCCGAAAGGGCGGTTCAGGCAAAAATAGGGATAAAACAAAAAAATCTGTACACCCGGCAAGTTGAAAATCCTAAAGGGAGGCTTGGGCAAAAAGGTGTTTCCCGATGGATCGAAAACCCGAAAGGGCAATTCAGGAAAAAGTTAGGGAATTAAAGCGTATGACTATGTCTCGTCGGATCACTTTAAGGATAATCTCTTCATCAACCAGCTCCAAGCTTCTGATCAATCCAGTCACCGACAGACGAAGCATTGAATGGACAGATATTCAGAGTTGTGAAGGCTATAGCAGAATGGGGATCCCATGGAATTGTTTCACATAGCCATCTTTCTTTTGTATAAATTTTTCCATTTTTACGACGACGTCCTCTTACTAGGATGCCTGTTTCCTTTGTACAAAGATACTCATAGAAAGTTAATACAAATACTTTTCCAAATACAGAAATTTGCCTTGACTTCCTTTTTTCTCTTTTGCACTTATGTTTATTTGAGAAACGTCCAATGTTTTGTTAAATAGGCATATGCATTTGAACATAATCATTTTCTTACAAATCAGGAAAAGATGGTTATTGATAGGTTGAATGAATAGGCAGATATCTTGATGCCCTTTCAGAAGGAATCCCCGCCAGATTTAAACTCCAAATTCCTCAATCTAGAACTTAACTCCCCAAACAGAGTTAAACTTTAGGATCCTCAGCAGAGCAGAAGCTTTCTCAAAACTGATTTCCCCAGCCAGAGAGCCTTCCAGAATTCAATTCCCCTCAGAGTTAAGTTTCAGTATCCCCAGTGGAGCCTTAAAAATCTGAAAATCCATTCCCCAGCAGAGCCAAAATTCCAACTATCAATCCCCAGTGGAACTAGACTAGTGAGCTTTCTCCCCACAGAGATACTCCCCACCAAACTGAAGATTCTCAGTCATGCCTCTCCAGCATAAGTCTACCAGATTCTGGACTCCCCGGTAGAGATCATCAGAATTCTCTCGCCCTACAAGTCACCAAGGAGTTCCAATCCCCAGCAGTGGTCCTAAGATCCCTCAACAATTGAAGATCTTGCATTTCCCAAGCAAAATGAAGACTCTCATTCTCGGTTCCTCACAGGATAATCAGATGTTCCCCAGTGAAGATCTCCTCAGGACAGGAATCCCCAGTAGATTGGTATACAACCCAAGCTCCTGATTCTCCAGCAGTAGTCAACAAGGATGTCTCATCTTTAGCAATCAAAGATTCTTGCAATCCCCTGCAGCAGTCAAGGACTCACTTTCCCTGGCAGCAGTCAAGTTTCTTTTATCTCCAGCCATCCAGGATTCATCTATCCACAGCAAGACATCTCCTCAGCTTACATACGCATTCATTACATTCATCTCATGAACATTGATATAACATATATTGCATCATACATTCCATGCAACATGACTTTGTGTTCAGCTAACATTTTGTCCTTTTCAGGATAAGAATAAAAGGCTATCATTAACAATCTAGATGCAATTTTAATACGGACTCATCATCAGGAAACCCTACACCGGTTCCTTCTCAATTTCAAGACTTTTGAAAACAGTTTACGGACGCTTCCTAACAACGGATGCTGCTCTATTGCTTATTCAACTTCAAGACTTCTGAAAACAGTTCACGGGTTCTCCAGTAACGGATGTTAACCTATCGCTTGTTCAGATTCTTCTCAACTTTTGAAAACAGTTTACGGATGCTTCCCAACAACGGATGTTGCTCTATTGCTTATTCAACTTCAAGACTTCTGAAAACAGTTCACGGGTTCTCCAGTAATGGATGCTAACCTATCGCTTGTTCAGATTCTTCTCAACTTTTGAAAACAGTTTACGGACGCTTCCCAACAACGGATGCTGCTCTATTGCTTATTCAACTCCAAGACTTCTGAAAATAGTTCACGGGTTCTCCAGTAACGGATGTTAACCTATCGCTTGTTCAGATTCTTCTCAACTTTTGAAAACAGTTTACGGACGCTTCCCAACAACGGATGTTGCTCTATTGCTTATTCAACTCCAAGACTTCTGAAAACAGTTCACGGGTTCTCCAGTAACGGATGTTAACCCATCGCTTGTTCAGATTCTTCTCAACCTCTGAAAACAGTTTACGGATTCCTTCCAACAACGGATGTTAATCTATCGCTTGTTCAGACTCAACCTATGAAAACAGTTTACGGATTCCTCCCAACAACGGATGTTAATCTATCGCTTGTTCAGACTCAACTTTTGAAAAGAGTTTACGGATTCTCCAAACACGGATATCAATCCATTGCTTATTTAAGACCCCCGGTTCAGAAATGCTCCAAAACATGGACACCTTTCTGATACTCATTCAAGATGGCATCTTTAAGCCCATCCCCGACAAGATTCTGTCACCCCCCTAGATGGCATCTTTAAGCCCATCTCCAAATGGCATCTCTAAGCCCATTCCCGCATCCATTATTTTGACGAGTGCAAATTTAAAGGGCACTCTAGTGTCCAATCTCCTTTTACCTTCGAGACGCGAAAGGCAAACCTGCCAATCTAACTCTTCAGGTGCAAGAAGATTGAACAGGGGAAACTGTTGTACCCCAAAATTTGCCCTCTCATTTCATCAATATTTTCTCACCACAAGACCCTTGGAGCTCAAGATCAAGTTAGGGTTTGCCCTGCTCAAGACTCCTCCTTGCACTGTTGACCCAAATTAGGGTTTGAGTTTTCACAAAGATGTTTTGACTTAAAATGCCCAAAGTGACTTTCATGCCTCATGTTGGACTCACAAGTTTATCCATACCAAGTTTCAAGCCTTGATTCCAGTCTTTGCCCAGTCAATTGGACAGTTGACCTAGAAATCAGCTGTATTGGGGAAAAAGTCAACTGTGGCCAATTGACAGTCAAACCTCATGATTTTTTACCCACATCAACATAATGAACTCATATGAACCATTTGGTCAAGTTTGGATCACAATTCCATAAGAAATTTGATCAGATCACCAAAAGGGCAAAATGGTCATTTTTAGGGTTTTGACGGTACAAAGGCAATTTTTGACTGTTTGACTTAACCAATGGCAAACCAAGCTCACATATGGACTCAAGGACTCAATGGCATTGTCTTGACACATTCCACAAGTTCAAAAGATCCCAAATGCACAGGATTGACAGATGAATTTTTCAGTCAACTCATCAAAATTTGACTGTATACTGAAAAGTCAAACTTTGACTTTTTGGTCAAAATCAAGTGCCAAGATTCATTTTTCATCAAGACATGTCAAATTATGAAACTTGTTCATCAAGAAACCAAAAATTGCAATTTAGGGTTTAAAATGAAGAAATTTCATAACTTAGAAATTTTCTAAGTTATGAAATTTCCTAATTTTTTCCTAACTTTGTCCCATTTTTTCATCAAGATGTAAATGGATTCAGGCAAAACTCAAAACATGAAAGTTATAGTCCATTGCAAAATATACAACTTTGATTCACAAAGTTTTTTCAAAAGAAGCTTGTAACTCAAGTTATGATTTTTTGGAATAGGGGTGCATAACATTCTTAACTTAGAAAATTTTTGACCTATTTGAGGCAGGATTCTTGCCCAACTTCATGGCCATTTTTCACATGCTTCCACTTGGAATTTCAACTTGCATCACAAAGATGGATTGTAGTACACATTCCAAGCTTTCCAAATTTTCCAATAACTTCTCAAACACCCTTGTGGTTGGGGAGAATCGAATTTGCAAAGTTGGGCAAAATCCACTTTTGTTCTTGACCAAGGCATGTTCATACACTTTGCATTTTCAAACTCAGCATGGTTCAAGCTAGATTACAGGCCTCTAATCTTTATCACACTCAATAATTTAATGCATATCCTTTGTGTTCAAGTCTTATTTTGTGTATTTAGCCATTGCATGCAAGATTGGTCCATAATTAGAAAAAGCATTTTTGCCATTTTTGATAAGGTCCACTTTCTGTCAAATTCACAATCCAAGAGGTACAAACCAGATCTTTTAGGCACAAGTTTGTGGACAAATCCCACTGATCAAGAACCAAGTTTGCAGCATGCTTGAGGGGCCTGCATTGTCCTATAACCCAACTTGCATTTTCTTTGTTTAAAAAGAAGAAACATTGCAAAAGATATCCAACTTGGAGCTCATGTCAACACAAGCCTAAACAAACTTCCTAAACATTTTCCATACATCAAACCTGACCTAAAACACGAATTCCACCACAGCTCAAACATTCTCATTCATTAAAACGCCATTTTTCTGCAAGAAACAGGGAACTCTGCATTTTGACTTGGCCAGCATCATTCACTCGCGCGTTTTTGCCCAAATAAGTTCCAATACACTCCATACCATCCATTGAAGTTGTCCAAGGCCTTAGATACAAGCTGTAACATCCATAGCCAAGTTTTCCATTTTCACTTTTCATTGTTGCAGTTTGACTTCCATAGCTTGATTCAGAAGGATTCAAAGCAAACTAAGTGTTGGAGAAGGTTCCTTGGACCTCAGGCAAGCTGTACAAGTCCTTAAACACCATTGAAGTTGGCCATATTACTCTGTCCAAGTCAAGCTGAAGCAGGTAAAATGTGAACTCCTATCTCTCTATCCAAGCATATTTAGGCTTAAGTTTGTGAAGAAAGTATGTTCCACTCATAGCCCTGAAGCCATCCATGTAGTTACTTTTCATTTATATTGCGTGTGCTATGAGAATTTTGGACTTGAATATGGAAGAAAACTTAGGTCAGAAATTGGGGGAGAAGAAATTCTCTCTCGTTTCTGAGAGTTAGAACAACTTTTTTATATATTTGAAATCGTGACATGATGCTCTACATTATTGATGTTATAAGTTTTTGCTAAAAGTCAAAGAATCAGGAAGTTTGAATCAAGCATGGAGGGCGCGCGTTTTTGAGACAGAAATGGCTGGAGGTTGAAGACAAGCCCCTTGGGCTGGGCCTGAGTTGTTTCTGCTTCTTGCACCATCTTTTTCCACTTACACCCCCTTGGCCCATTGTGTGATATTTTGATTACTTTTGACTTTTTATTTTTTCTTCTGACTTATTATTTTTTGTCAAAATATAAAAAATATTAAAAATATTTTTCCACCCATTTTTGCATTTTATTTGTATTTTATTTGTTTTATTTGAACTTATACATGTAAAATAAATATAAATACCTTTTTATTTAAAACATTAAAAATAACATAAAAAATATATTTTCAGCCATCATTTTTTATTTACTTTTTTTGAAAATATTTTCTAAGAAATATACTTTTTTTAAAAAATAATTAATATTTTTATTTTTGTATATATTTAGTACATTTAAATATATATAATACAAATACTTGTATATTTATTAAATATTTAGGACAAAAATATGAAAATAATACATTTTTATTTTTATTAATATTTGAAATTAAAAAAAATACTTTTTTACAATATACTTCTTTTTATTTTTATTTTTTATATATAATTAACAAATATTGTATATAATATAATTAATAAATACTATTTATTTAGAAAACTAGGGTTTTACCCTAAAAACCATAAAAATATAAAAAATTAACCTTTTCATTTTTGTTTATATTTTACATTGAAAAACACTTTTACAAACATAAAAAACATTTTTGTGCATAATACATTTTTGCATATTTATTATATTTGTCTTAATATTGTACAATTTTAAATATTTGTATATTCAATATGGATGTAATAGCTTAGATTTAAATTTCTTGCTAAATATACCCCATTCAAACATTTGTACCCCCTCCCTATATCATGATGTAATTGCTTAGTATTTAAAGTTCCGCATTTTAAAGCTTTCTAATTATGCCATGATAGACCTAGGGTTTGTATGCAAAAATCAACCAACCAATATCTTGACTAATGCAAAGACAAAAATGCATGAAAATGGACAACACTAATCACACTTGCACCCTTAGGGTTACTCCACTTGTTGCTTTCAAAAATGGGCCACGTTTGCATGTTGAGTGTCTTTGGCAAAACAAAACAAATCAAATGATCATAGACCCTCGATGACGCTTTCAAAGTTGCCTAAAAAATGATCAAGTCCCTTAAAGGAAAATTTGCCAAAGACACTTGGCATTATTGCATTCATGGTCTAAACGATGACCCGCGCCCGTCCCGTTAACATCCTAACACAAGATTGTCCACCAAATATAATGGTGCAACAATACTTTTAAAAGGGTTAAAACATAGGAAAGATCTTTGAGAAATTTAGGGTAGATAGCTCTTGGTTACTTGACCAACTTGCAAAACAAATCCTTGCCTTTTTCAAAAACACACATCACTACACAACTTCAAAACCAACTTTCAAAACCTTGAAACATATTTTCAAAAAGACAAACACCTTTTGTAAAACATTTGAGTAAAGAATTGTTATAAGGGTTGCCTAGAGAAAGGCATATTTTTCAAAACATTTTCAAAAACCACACACACAAAGCACCATTTCAAACAATTGAAAATGCAAGGCAAGTGATCTAAGAAAGTAACTAAGAGCTCATGGATAACCATGGATAGAAAGGGTGCTAATACCTTCCCTTTCTATAATCTACTCCCCGAACCCAAGAAAACATCTCAAAGGTTTTTGTTGTGCTTTTTAACCTTTCCTTAGGATAAAATAAAAAGTCGGTGGCGACTCTTGCTAAACCGAAACATTTGCAAAAACAAACGCAAAACCTCAAGTTAGTTCTCCCACCGTATCACATGTGCTGAGATAGCTGAAAATATTTCTTATTCTCTTTTTGATGTTGTCAAAGGGGGGGGGGGGGGGAAGAAGATGGTGTTAGTGTTAGAAAAGAATTCTTAAGATGCACAAACTCAGGGGGAGCAAGCTTATTCATCTATACTATATCATCAAACATCATCAAATCTTTCCCATCATAAAAAAGGGGGAGTTTGTGAGCAACCCCTTCATAATTGGTTTTGAATGATTGCAAATATATGTGAAATAATAAATAAATGTTATCTACATGTGTGTATTATAAAAATATAGTATAACATGTTTAAAATGAGTTAAAAATTTGTTTTACACATAAAACATTATTATGAGTCGACACAATCGGTTTTGCATCGACACATACTCAAGCAAAGAATCATAAAAAAGATTCAGCTTCAATATGAGTTGACACATCCATGTTATGCATCGACTCATAACATGTTGATGCCCCTGGAATGTTATCTTCAACCATTATGCATCGATACAAAATCTCATGCATCGACACATTACATTTTGATGCCCCTGTAATACAAACTTAAACTTGTATGAATTGATACAAAACCTCATGCATCGACACATGACATTCTGATGTTCCTAGAAAACACTTTTGAACTTCTATGTATCGATACATAACATCATGCATCGACTCATAACACATTTTATTTTCAAAAATTTAAAATTCAATCATTATGTATCGACACATACGTGTTATGCATCGATTCAAGTGAAATAGTTGGTTCAGTAATATGTTATGATATCTTCTTGCATCGACTCATATCAACATGTATCGACTCATCCTGTATTTCATAACTAACATGAGTCGACTCATGACTAACATGCATTGACTCATAATATGTTTTTCTTTCTAACCGTTTTCTATTACATATATAAGCAAGTACTTTCATCAGCAAATAATCATATCACATATTAGAATTGTGAGCATCAATTGTGAGCATCAAGAAGCCTGAAAGATACTTCATCTTCATCATCTTCTCAATCATATTCATTCAACAACAACAATGAAAATCAAACATCTTTGTTGTATTGGATCAAGAGGTCATAGATAACGTTCAGTTGTGCATTCAAGGGATCTCAGCTGGGTTGAAGATTACGAAGATGGCTTCTAGGAAAAACCAAGGGGTTTGTCCTTCAAGAACGGGTGTGTTCTTGAGGGTTTGTTAGTCATGGTCGCACAAGTCGGATTCAACCGTAGCGAGGGGTTTGGAAATCAGAGGGATTTTTGCAAACATGTCCTGGAAGTGGAGGATCGATTGTGCATCTTGCAGGGAATCTTGATACAGCTCATATCAAGTGGAGGTTCTTACAAGAAGAAGAAGATCATATGGATTTCTTTCTGTCTGTGTAGTGTAACCTTGTATTCAAACACTCAGCAAATTGTTATATGATTTTTCAGTTTCAATTCTGAAATTGAGAGGGAGACGTACCCACACGCCAGGACGACAGTGGGGAACTTCCTTACCAAACTGCATGCGTATTGTTCTTTCTTTCTCTCTACCTCTTTACATTTTCCATAATTTTGTGATTCAATTGGCCTGTTGAATTTTCTGTTTAATGATAAAATAGTGGTTCAAATACTTTCATTAAATCACCATTATTAAATCATAAAACAAGCAAATTCCAAGTGTTTGACAAAATTCCTGACAAGTTTTAATTTATTGGAAACACTGATTTAGTGATAAGTGCATTAAAAATGTTAAGAAATCTGTGTTGTATATTCATCCATTTCATCTAATAAAATCCAGCAAGTTTTTCACATGTCCGATTTTCTAGTAGCCGGTTCAAAATAGACGGAAGTTGATTCAGGAGATTAATTTTCCACTACTTTCAACTAACTTTGATAAAAGATATTAAATACTTGAATAATTAGGAGGTGATCTATTCACCCCCCTCTCGGTGACTTGCCACACCGTCTAACACTTCATCACTTGAAATCTTCTATGCGTTTGTGTTGTACCCCAAAATTTTCCCTCTCATATTTCTCAACACATGGCAAGTGAGGTCCCCAAATTGCTCAAGAAAGTTCAAGAGTTGATCAAACAAATTCTCTCCTAAGGCAGTATACCTCAAATTAGGGTTTCCACTTTCATCAATATGTGTGGACCATAAAGGACTCAAATGCTTACCATTGTCCTAGTATGTCCTCAAGATCATCCATGGCAATTTTCAAGCCTTGCAGATGAAGTTTTCCCAGCCAATTGCTCAAATGCCTGAAAATCAACTGTGTTAGGTCAAAAGTCAACTATGGCCCACATACAGTCAAACTTCAAGATTTTTGGTCAACATCCTCATCTTGAAGTATTATTAATCATTTGATCAAGGATTTATCATGATTCCTCAAGGATTGCTCACAATTCATCAAAACCCAAAATTTGCTAAATTAGGGTTTTGTAGGAAAAGTCAACTCAACTTTGACCAAGCATAACTTTCTCATACTTTATCAGAAATGACCCATCCAAAGCTAATTTTTAAGAGGATGAAATTACATACAATTCATATTCATCTCCCAAGTTCAAAATATGCACTCACAAAAAGATATGAACTTTGACATTATAGGTCATTTTGGAAAGTCAACAAAAACACCTTTTGGGTCAAAGCTTCATTCATGAACATGGAAGACTCAATTGATATGATACCAAATGGGTTGCTTAGAGGACATCCTAAGCTTTCTAAAATGTCCAAGAACACCTCTCTAGGGTAAAAATTGAGATATTTATGCATTGGCCAAGTTGACCATTTTTGCAAAATTGCCAAAAGCCAAATGTGCTCAAAAATACATTTTTTGTCAAAGGGGCCTAGTCTTTCATGATTGAATCTTGCTTATGACATAGTCCACAATCCAAATCAGCACCCACACATCTTTTGTTTTATTTATTTATTTTATTTTGATTTTTATCATTTAAAAGTCAAATTAAATCAAATAAATAGAAAAAAATATCAAAGATTTGTTTTGTGATCAGATTTTGGGTGGAATCAAATCCAATTATGCTGATAAATCATATCAAAAACGTGCAAAACAAATTGAACCAAAATTGGCATGATTTGGCTTGATATAGAAAGATATCATACAAGGATAAAGACCAAATCAAATCGTCATAATGGAAAAAGATTTAGCTCGTTTTTTTTGACCTAATGCAGTCCATAACATATACAGAACAAAGCCAAGGCAAGAAAGGGGGTTAGAAATCGTGCATAGCCAAGAACAAAACTCAAAAAATTTGTAAGAAAGTGGGTGATCATTCTTGGACTTAGAGATTGATTCAAACCATTCTAAGGCCACCACTAGACTCCTGGACATCTCCAGAAGGGATCTCAATCAAATGCTAGCATTTTCACGTCCGGAATTGTAAGTTACAGGAATCAAGATATGCCATTGCTAGGATTCCTTGGCTCATTTTAGGGGTTTGTAGTATAGGCAAAATTGGGTGTTGATTCTGGTACCATGATACTCGTGAGGATGAGACGAGTTGATTGGTACCCTCACTTGTCATTTATCTTGCTTGTAGACAATTTTCGAGATGCACAAATCTGTACCTACAGCAAAGAAACTGTAGGTAAAATTTATGTTGCCTAAAACGACAGTTTCGGGAAGAAGATGAGGCGTGGTAATCTCTGGTTGGTTGGTTTGAATTTTAGCGTGTTTTTCTGAATGCGCTATGTGATTCAATTATATTGTTTATTCCTATTATATGTACAAACAAGCAAAGCAGCTCAGTTGGCAAACATGTATTGGAAACGTGTATAAGGACCTGGGTTCGATCCCCAGGTCTCAATATTTGTTTCATATTATTTTTCAACAGGTGATCAGGCACGTTGCTTAATAGTATATCCACCGTATACCATCAAGATCCAACCATCAAATGCATCTTCAGCCCAGATCCGATGCCTGTCCATTGAGGGTCTATCATGCACCTCAAGTCAACATACGCACTAGATCAGGCGAAGTCAAAAGGGCTTGGATGTGTTTGGGCCCAGAATTTCAATAACACACCCCCTCTTTCAGCATTACAACCAGGCCCATCTTTTCTTTTTCTTATTTTCTTTCCTTTTATTTAATTCTTTTAATTTTCCTTTTAATTATTTTAATTAACAATTAATCTATTTTCCATAAAATCATAAAAATTAAGAAAATCAAAAATTAGAATTAGACTTTTTTTATCAAAATTAATTTTGTTAATTTAATTTAATTTAGTTTAACTTAGGGCAATTCTAACTTTTTTTTATATAATTAAAACTAATTAGCAAATTAGGTTAAATTCTTGATTTAATTCCTTTATTTTTTTCTCAAATAAATAAAAATACAAAAATAGGTTTTTAGATTGAATTCATTTATTTTTTCTTAATTTAAAATTAATTAGGACTTAGGGCTTTCTTTTTAGTTCAATAATTTCTTTATTTTCTTAAATAACAAAACATGACAAAAACTTTCTTTAATCAATCGCAAATAGGTTTAGTCAAGAGTAAAAACCCTAACCGCTTCGCATTTAATTCATCGCGCGCTTATTATTTATTTTGACTATATTTTGTAACTGTTCATGGTTTGTAATAGTTTAATTTAGGGCTTTTACTTATCGGTTTTCCCCGGGGTTTTTGGCTATGTAATTAATCCCCCTCCCCAAAGCCTTGTAATAGCGTAGATTTACTTTCTCGCATTTTTAATTCCCGCAAATATTTAACTGTCTAGATGTATGCTAATAGGATTGTATGACAAGAATGCATGACAAATTAATACGGTTATAAAACCCTAATGTGAAAAGATAAATAACTGAAAACAAATCACTCGCACATGTCACTCTTAGGGTATACCCTCACTTCGGTTGCCTTCGGTAAACAATCATTAATTATAGGGTGTCTTAGTGGTTTCCCTCCTGTCTAAAAAAGATCAAACGTCCCATTCGAATGTTGCCTCGGAAATGTTGCCTCAAATATGATCTTAAGACGCTAGGGTTATTACTAAGGTATCCTAACATTTCTTTAGTGATCGTGCGTCCCTTTCGAATTGACCCTTGCAAACTCCAACGACATTGCTACCTATTTCTTAATAGTAGGATATCGCTGTCTGAAGGAAACAAGAATAGAAACAATCTTTTTTCGAGTAAGTAGATGCTAGTAGGTACTTGCTCAAATAAAAACTTTTCACACTCACACTTTTCCAACAAATTTTCAAAACAATTTCGTCACACTCTTGAGGACTGATACAAGGGTTATCGTGAAGTAAAACATATTTCAAAGCAAAGCACCTACACAAGCAATTTTTAAAAGATGAGCAAGTACCTAAGAGCCCATGGAAAACCATGGATAGAAAGGGTGCTAACACCTTCCCGTACTCAGAATATCTCAAAAAGGATTTTTTTCTATAATTTTTTCCTTTCCGATTGGATGAAATAAAAGTCGGTGACGACTCTTGCTTACTGTGACATTTTGCGAACATAAAACGCAAAACGTAAACCAGCATCAAACAGTCGGTTCTTCCACCGTATCATAGAACTAGCGACTCTGCTTGGGATATCAATAAGTGGGGTATACCTTAGGATCTAGTTCATCATAATTGCTTCTCTTGATTGCTTTGTTTGCTTTATTTTTAAGGGTTCTGTTTGGGGTTACTATAGATCCTACACCCGGATCTGGGGAATACCTTTTAGGTAAGTAGCAATAGACTGTGAGGGAACTGTACGGTGTAGACCGATACGATTGAAGCAGTAGCTACATTGATGTGGCACTTTGGTTGGTACCGGTATCCCTTATGGAGAAACGAGGAGAATAAGGGGCTGCTGCATGGTGTCTGTGATGCGGTGGAAGAACTGACTTGAGGTTTTGCGTTTGTGTTCGCAAATGTTTCGGTTTAGCAAGAGTCGCCATCGACTATTTATTTTATCCTAAGGAAAGGTCAAAAAGCACAGGAAAGACCTTTGAGATTTTTTCTTGGGTTTGGGGAGTAAATTATGAAAAGGGAAGGTGCAAGCACCCTTTTCATCCATGGTTATCCATGGGCTCTTAGTTACTTGTTTAGATCACTTGCTTTTGCTTTTCAATTGTTTGAAATGGTGCTTTGTGTGTGGTTTTGAAAGATGTTTTGAAAAGAGGTCATCGTTGTGGTAACCTTTGTAACGATTCTTGTTTGAATGTATACAAAGATGTATTGTCTTTTGAAAAGATTTCAATGTTTGAAAGTTTGTTTTTGGGAAATATTTTGAAATTGTGTTGTGAAGTGTGTTTGAGAATAGCAAGGATGTTTTGCAAGTTTTGATCAAGTAACTAAGAGTTATCTACCCTATTTTACTCAAAGGTATTTCCTACACATTTTTAACCTTTTTGACAGTGTTGTTTTACCATTGCATTTGGTAAACAATCTTGTATTAGGATGTTAAACGGGACAGGCGCGGGTCATTGTATAGACCATGATAGCAATTGTGCCAAGTATCTTTAGCAATTTTTCGAGGGACTTGATCATTTTGTTTAGGCAACCAAGATAGCGTCATCGAGGGACTATGATCTTTTGTTCTGTTTTTGTTTTGCCAACGTACTCAACATGCATAACATGGCCCATTTTTAAGGCAACAAGTGGATGTAACCCTAGGGGTGCAAGTGTGCATTGTGTATTGATTTTCATGCATTTTTGTCTTTGTATTAGGTCAAACTACTTGTTAATTTTGGATTTTTGCATACAAACCCTAATCTCTAATCATGGTATAATTGAAAGCATAAATGCATAAAATAAATCTACCACTATTACAACATGATTATGGGGATGGGTATACAATTTTTGAATGGGGATTATTTGACAAGAAATTAAAACCCTAATTTTACTATTACATCCAAATTGAATCAATGACATAAACAATAAATGAATAATATTTAAATAAACAAATTAAATAAATATACAAAATAATATGCAAAAATGTTTATGTTTATTTTTTATGTATGTAAAAAATATTTAATGCAAAAAGTAAGAAATAAATAAAAAAAGATTATTTTTTTTATTAAGGGTAAAACCCTAATTTTCTTTTAAGAATGTAAATATATTAAATATACTATTTATATATAATAAAATAAATAATGTATATACAAAAAATAAAATATATTTAGAAAAAAGTATTTTTTAAGTATAAATAATAATAAAAACAAAAGTATAATATTTTTATGTTTTTATTCTCAAGTATTTATAAAAGTATGTATATGTATATTAATTATATTAATTATGTACAATAAAAATAAAATATATACAAGACAAAAATATATTTAGAACAAAGTATTATTTAAGTATACATAATAATAAAAAAATAAAAGTATAATTTTTAATGTTTTATTTTTAAGTTCTCATTAAAATAAAATAAAGATATATGTTCATTAAATTACTTTTATGTTTAGAAAAATTAAAATAAAATACAAAAATAAATGTGAGAATTTATAGAAAAAATATTTTAGTATTTTTTATGTATAGAAATAATAAAATAAAATCAGAAATGAAAATAAAATAACAAAACATAAAAATATGAAGAAATGGGCCAGGTGGTGTATTCAGCAAAAGAGGGGTGCAAATAGTGAAAGAACCAAAGCCCAGCCCAAGCCAGACTTCATCTTCAACCTCTCTTCAAAATTTCGCGCGCCCTGTACCAAACATGAACAACCTGCATACGAGCTCTAATGCAAAAACACATAACATCAAAGTTATAAGGTTTTCCAAGACGAATTCAACCATATAAAAAATTTGTCCTAACTCTCAAAGACCAGAGAGAATTTCTCTGGCCCTAAATCTTAACCTATTTTCTTCAGGATGTTCATGGACCAAATTCTCTTAGCATGCTTAACTAAAATGAAAATTGAGCATATGTACAACTTCATGGCTATGAATACTACATTTCTTATTCACAAACCTAAGCCTAATTGTTCCTAAATAGAGAGATAGGAAGTTGACAAAAACCTGTTTCAGTTGACTTCGTGTCTGACAATGTAGAGCTTTTCAATGAGGCCTGAGATGTTTGGGAGCTTGCTTGAACTTCCCCTGACCTTCTCCAATGCCTAGCTTGCCTTGAATGTGCTTGAACAAGCCTACATAACTCAACCTGCACAAGCTGAAATCAAAAATGGAAAACCTTGTAAATGGAGTTACAACTAGTGTTTAAGGGTTGGGATAGCTTGGATAGGTTGTATGGAAGGTATTTGAACAAGTTTGGGACAAAACGCACGAGCAACTTGTGAGATAGAACTCAAGATGCAGATGCTACCCTATTTTGCCAATGGAAGGTGATTTTGTGCTATGGGAGGTTTGAGGGCTAAAAGGTTCGTGTTTCTGGTTCAAGGGGATGTGAGAAACTTGTCTCAAGTGCTTTCCAAAGTTGGTTTTCACAGATGTGTCTGTTATTTGATTTTGGACATGTTTCTTGTATATGAAGCAAAAATGGACAAGTGATGCAAAGCAGACCTCTACAGGATATCCATCAGCTTGCATACTATGCTATTGGCCCCTCAAGTTGGTTGATTTGATTTGCTGCAAAAGATATGGCTCAATGCTCAAGGATGTTGTTTTGACATAAAGCAAAACTTAAGCAAAAATGGCAATGTTGCTTTTTCTATTTAAGGATTAATCTTGTGTGAAATGCTCTAATGACAAAAACAAAACCTTAGACCAATGGATTTGCATTTAATTATTAAGTATGGAATGGTTTTGAGGCCTGTAATCTAGTGTAAAGCAAGCTGATTTGAATTTGCAACTTGTATCAATATGAACATGCCATGGATAAAAAATGAGTTTTTGCCAACTTCAAGGCTTCGATTCTCCCTAACCACAAATGAGTTTAGAGAGTTCTTGGACATTTTGGAAAGCTTGAAACATGCTCTACAATCCATATTTGAAATGAAATTTGAGATTCCAAGTGGAACTATGTGAAAAATGGTCATGAAAATGGGTCAAAATCCGGCCTAAACTAGGGCAAAATTTTACTAAGTTAAAAGTTTCATGGACCCTTGTTCCAAAAATCATAACTTGAGATCCAAGCTTCTTTTGAGAAAACTTTGTGAATAAAAGTTGTAGACTTTGTGGAGGAATACAACTTTCATGTTGGAAGTTTTGTTTGAATCCAATTGCATCATGGTGAAAATGTTGGGAAAAGTTAGGAAAAATTAAGAAAATTTCATAACTTAGAAAAATTCTAAGTTATGAAAATTTTCAACTTTAAACCCTAATTTGCAAAATTGGGTTTCTTGATGAAAAAGTTTCATGTTTTTACACAACTTGATGAAAAATGACCCTTGGCACTTGATTTTGACCAAAAAGTCATAATTTGACTTTTCAGTGTACAGTCAAATTTGATCAATTGACTGAAAAATTCATCTATCAATTCAATGCAATTGAGATCTTTTGAGATTTGTGAATACGTCAAGATGATTCCATTGAGTCCTTGAATCCATGCTTGAGCCCAATTTGCCATTGGATAGGTCAAAAGTCAGAAATTGCCCTTGTACAGTCAAAACCCTAAATATGACCATTTTGCCCTTTTGATGATCTGATCAAATTTCTTGAGGAGTTGTGGTCCAAACTTGATCAAATGGTTTATATGAGTCTATAATGTTAATGTGGATCAAAAATTGTGAGGTTTGACTGTAAGTTGGCCACAGTTGACTTTTTCCCCAATACAGCTAATTTCTAGGTCAACTGTCCAATTGACCGGGCAAAAATTTGATTCAAAGCTTGAAACTTGGTAGAGGCAATCTTGTAGGTCCAACATGAAGTATGAAAGTCACTTTGAGCATTGGAATTCCAAAAATCCCTGTGCAAACTCAAACCCTAATTTAGGTCATCAGTGCAAGGAGATGTCTTGAGCAAAGCAAAACCCTAATCCTGTCTGGAGTTCAAGGAACCTTGTGAGGGGAAATCTTGATAAAATGAGAGGGCAAATTTTGGGGTACAAAAGATGCCCCTGCTCAATCTTCTTGAACCTGAAGAGTTAGGTTGGCGAGTTCGCCTTCCGTGACTCGAAGGTAAAAGCGGATTAGACACTAGAGTGCCCGTAAATTTGCACTCGTCAAAATGTATCTGAGGGAATAGGCTTAAAGATTCCATTTGGAGATGGTAGAATATTGCTGGAGATGGGCTTAAAGATGCCATCCAAGACTTGTTTGTTGAGAATTAGGAGAATGAATGTCAGAATGGTATCCGTATCTGGAACGTATCTGAGTTGTATCTGGAGATTGGATTTGTATGAGCAAAAGAATGGCGTCCGTGTCTGGAGCATATCCGAGCTGTAACTGTATCTGATTCTTGAATGAATTATAAGAATGAATGTCGTGTCTGGAGTGTATCTGTATTGTATCTGAAATCTGAAATCTGGATAAGTGACAGAAAGACATCCGTGTCTGGAGTATCTCTGGGCCGGGGAATAGGTTTGAATGAGTGACAGAATGGAAACCGTGTCTGGAGCGTATCTGGACTGTATCTGAAGTTGAGATCTGTATGAGTAGCATAATGACTTCCATGTCTTGGAGTGTATCCATACTGTGACTGGGATCCAGACAGGTGACAGAATGACTTCCGTGTCTGGAATGCATCTGAACCTGAGGTTGACAGTTGAATCTGAATGAGAAATAGAATGGCTTCCGTATTTGGAGCGTATCTAGTCTGTATCTGATTGTTGAAGTCTGAATGAGTAGTAGAATGACCGTCGTGTCCGGGGTGTATCCATACTGTATCTGAAATATGAGACCTGAATGAGTAGAAGAATGACTTCCATGTCTTGGAGTGTATCCGTACTGTAATTGAGCTATTTGAATATTTGTTAGAGGTAGCTTTTAATCTTATCCTGAAAAAGGTAAAATGTTAGCTAAAACACACAAAGTTATGTTGCATGACATGTATGATGCGCATGTAAGCTGAGTAGCCGTCTTGCTGAGGAAAATAAATCCTTGATAGCTGGAGATAATGAAATCTTTGACTGCTGCCGGGGAAAATAAACCCTTGACTGCTGTTGGAGATTCAAAACCTTTGATTGTTGAGACTGAGGAATCCTTTGGACTACTGCTGGGGATTGAAAATCCTTGGTGACTTGTGGGGATTAACAAGAGCTTTGACAACTTCTGCAGGGAATTGAGAATCCTTCATGACTTTCCTGGCGGATAAGGAAAACTCTGACGATCTCCACTGGGGAATTAAAACCTGGGAGGCTTCAACTGGAGAAATGAGAACAAAAATCTTTGTTCTGTTGGGAAATAACTCTGTGGGGAGAATGTTTATCCTGTTGGAGAGTTTTCAAAAGCTTGGGTTGTATGCCAATCTATTGAGGAAGCAAGAATGAGAATCTTCATTCAGGCGTTTGGGTCAGGAGGTTGGATGTATGCCAATCTTCTGGGGTTTTAAGAACGAGAATCTTCATTCTGTTAAGGGTGTCAGGAGCTTGGGAGTATGCCAATCTTCTGGAGTTTTGAGAACGAGAATCTTCATTCTGTTAAGGGTGTCAGGAGCTTGGGAGTATGCCAATCTTCTGGGGTTTTAAGAATGAGAATCTTCATTCTGTTAAGGGTATCAGGAGCTTGGGAGTACGCCAATCTTCTGGGGTTTTATCCTTGGTTGGGGATAAAAGTTAACTGTTATCTGGTTGATTTCCAGGTTTTAAGATCACTTGCTGGGGGATTTGGAGAAACTGGATGATTTCCACTGTGGTTTAAAGGTTGAAGTTTTGGACTAAGTTGGGGAAGAAAGTTTCATCTTTACTGGGGATTTGTAGTTCAAAGTCTTCTGGCTCCACTGGGGATTGGGAGTTTAGAAACTTAGCTCTGGTGGGAATTTTGAAACTTAACACCGCTGGGGATGTGTATTTCAAGGTTTTAGCTCTGTTGAGAATCTGGATGACATACTGCAGGGGATTTTCTCTGGAATAGCATAAAGACGTCTTCCTATACTTTCAACCTATCAGTAATTATCCTTTCTCATTCCGTTTTATTTGTAAGCAGTGATTATATTCAAATGCATATGCTCATTTAATAAATCATTGGACGTTTTCAAATAAAACACAAGTGTAAAAAAGAAAGAAAAAACAAACAAATTTATGCACTTTGAAATATCTTTGTATTAACTTTGTGTAAGTATTTTGTACAAAGGAGACAGACATCCTAATAAGAGAATGTTGTCATAAAAATGAGAAAAATTTATACAAAGAAAGATGGCTATGTGTAACAATTCCATGGGGTTCCCATTCTGCTATAGCCTTCACAACTCTGAGTATCTTGTCCATTCGTTGCTTCGTCCGCAGATGATTGGATTGATCAGAAGCTTGGAGCTTGTTTGTGAAGATATTGTTCTTAAAGTGATCCGATGAGACATAGTCATACGCTTTAATTCCCTAATTTTTGCCTCAACCGCCCTTTCGGGTTTTCGATTCACCGGGATGCCCATTTTTGCCCAAGTCGCCCTTTCGGGTTTTCAACTTGTCGGGTCGTTTTATGCGTAGTATCTTTTGACTATGTCTGCGTTCGCAGGGTGCGGCAGATCATCACCGTCCATTGTGGTTAAGATCATAGCCCCACCAGAAAAGATGTTTTTGATCACAAATGGTCCTTCGTAAGTAGGAGTCCATTTGCCCCTGGGATCACTTTGCGGCAAGATGATTCGCTTGATTACAAGGTCCCCGACTTGATATACTTGTCTCTTGACTTTCTTGTTGAAGGCCTTGATCATACGTTTTTGATACGTCTGACCATGGCAAATAGCAGTAAGTCTCTTTTCGTCAATTAAGTTAAGTTGATCAAGCCAGGTCTGAATCCAATCGTCTTCACTCAAACCGGCATCTTTCATGATTCTCAAGGAGGGAATATGAAACTCGATAGGTAAAACAACCTCCATGCCGTATACCAAAGAAAAGGGTGTTTCCCTAGTTGAAGTGCGTGCCATGGTACGGTACCCATGCAGAGCAAACGGTAACATCTCATGCCAGTCCTTGTAGGTGACAATCATCTTTTGAATGATCTTCTTGATATTTTTGTTCGCGGCTTCGACAACACCGTTCATCTTAGGCCGATAGGGAGATGAATTGTGATGTTGAATCTTGAACTGCTCGCACAGAGCGGTGATCATAGTATTGTTCAAATTTGTACCGTTGTCAGTGATGATCCTGTCGGGGATACCATACCGGCATATGAGGTTCTGCTTGATGAAGCGGGCAACCACATTCTTTGTAACGGAGGCGAAGGAAGATGCTTCGACCCACTTGGTAAAGTAATCAATGGCCACCAGGATGAAACGGTGTCCATTGGATATTGTAGGCTTGATCTCTCCAATCATGTCGATTCCCCACATCGCGAATGGCCAAGGAGCTGTTAAGACATTGAGAGGAACTGGGGGAATATGTACCTTATCAGCATGGATTTGGCATTTGTGACAAGTACGGGAGTGTTGATGACAATAAGCTTCCATGGTAGACCAGTAGTAGCCTGCCCGTAGAATCTTCTTAGCCATCGTATGACTACTCGAGTGGGTGCCAAAGGTGCCATTATGTAGTTCAGCCATGATCTGCTCAGCTTCAATCTTGTCCACACAACGAAGTAGGACACAATCAAGATTGCACTTGTATAGGATACCATTGCTCAGAAAGAACTTGGCCGTGAACCTCCTTAAGAACTTTTTTTCGTTGACTGAAGCTCCTTCAGGGTATTCTTGTGCTTCGAGATACCTTTTGACGTCATGAAACCAAGGTCGGTCCACCACTTCTTCGGTATTAATCTCGTGACAATGTGCAGGTTCGTCCATTCATTCAATGGTGATTTGAGGTGCCTCATTATCCCAGTTAAGTTTAAACATGGATGACATTGTAGCTAGCGCATCTGCTAGTTAATTCTCTTCTCGCGGGAAGTGCTCGAAGGTAATCTGCTCAAAATTTGGTAACAATGTCAGGACATGTTTTTTGTAAGGGATGAGGTTAGGGTGTTTAGTATCCCACTCTCCTTTGATTTAACTGATAACCAAAGCTGAGTCACCAAATACAACCAGAGATTTGATTCCCAAGTCAATAGCAGCCTTGAGACCAAAGATACAAGCTTCATACTCGGCCATGTTGTTGGTGCAGCTGAAGCAGAGTCTAGCAGTGAAAGGTGTATGGCAACCTTCTGAAGAGATAAGTACCGCGCCGATACCGTTTCCAAGTGCATTTGAAGCACCATCAAAGTATAGGGTCCTTCGGGATCCTTGTTCAGGTCCGTCATACGGTCCGTTACCTTTAATGTTGTCCAATGTCATAATATCCTCGTCAGGGAAGTCGAACCTCATAGATTGGTAATCTTCGACGGCTTGATGATCTAGATGGTCAGCTAGTACACTCCCCTTTATAGCTTTTTGGGTTGTGTACTGGATATCATACTCAGTCAAGATCATCTGCCATCTAGCGATTCTTCCGGATAAAGCAGGCTTCTCGAAGATGTACTTGATCGGATCCATTTTGGAAATCAGCAAAGTGGTATGTGTCAACATATAATGTCTCAGCCGGCGAGCAGCTCATACCAAAGCGCAACAAGTTTTCTCGAGCAGTGAATAGCGAGTCTCACAGTCGGTAAACTTTTTGCTAAGGTAATAAATGGCATGCTCTTTTCGGCCAGACTCGTCATGTTGGCCCAATACGCACCCTATTGAATTATCCAACACGGTCAGATACATGATTAACGGCCTTCCTTCGACGGGTGGTATCAAGATAGGAGGTTTCAGCAAATACTCCTTGATTTTATCGAAAGTGACTTGACAATCATTGTTCCATTCAACCACCTGATCTTTCTTCAACAGCTTAAAGATTGGTTCGCAGGTAGATGTTAGGTGAGAGATGAACCTTGCGATGTAGTTTAAGCGTCCCAAGAAACCTCTGATCTCCTTCTCAGTGTGAGGGGCAGGCATTTCTTGTATAGCTTTGACTTTGGCATGATCAACCTCTATGCCTTTGTTATTGACGATGAATCCAAAAAGTTTACCGGACCTGACTTCGAAAGTGCACTTGCTAGGGTTCAGTCTGAGCTTGTATTCCTTTAACCTGACAAACAACTTTTGCAGATGGTCGAGGTGTTCTTCTTCTGTCTGTGAACGGGATATCATGTCGTCTACGTAGACTTCAATCTCATGATGTATCATGTCATGAAACAAAGCTACCATGGCCCGCTAATAGGTTTCCCCGGCATTCTTCAGTCCGAATGGAATCAATTTATAGCAGAAGGTACCCCACTGCGTAACAAAAGTAGTCTTCTCCATGTCTTCGGGGGCCATTTTGATCTGGTTGTACCCTGAAAATCCGTCCATGAAAGAGAATACCTTGTGTTGAGCTGTGTTGTCAACCAAGATGTCAATATGTGGTAGTGGGAAATCATCTTTAGGGATAGCCCTATTTAAATCTCTGTAGTCCACACACATTCTGACTTTGCCGTCCTTCTTAGGCACGGGCACAATGTTAGCAACCCATTATGGATAGGAAGTAACATCCATAAAGCCAGCATTGAACTCTTTCATCACTTCAGCATTGATCTTTTCGGACATGTCGGGTCTCATTCAGCGGACTTTCTGTTTGATTGGTGGACAATCTTCTCTTGTAGGGAGACGGTGAACCACAATATCTGTATCCAGTCCCGACATGTCTTCATAGGACCAGACAAAGATCTCAACATATTCATTCAACAGCTGAACTAAGCGCTCTTTGACATTTGGCTCCAGGTTGGCACCTACTTTAACCTCTTTTCTGTCTTCAGCGGTACCCAAATTGATAGTCTCCAACAACTCTTCATGGGGCAGAATAGCCCTTTCTTCTTGTTGCAAAAGTCTAGCCAACTCTCCAGGTACTTCATAGTCTTCATCACCTTCGTATTTGGCATGATTGACTAGATCTTCAGAGTCATTGAAGGCCATAGCAGAATTGTTACCCCTAGAATCCGGAATGGATGGGTACCTGCATTTTGTGAGTGTGGGTGTGTGTAAGGGATAGCCACCTTTAAACAAAATAAGATGTAAAAAAGAAAGAAAATGTACACAAAAGTTTATAGATGAAAACGTCCATGATTCATTAAAAATGGCATATGAAAATGAAGAATCAAAACCCTTACAAATGGACCTATATTCCCCGGGTAAGGCATAAGGCAAAAAGTGTACGAATTGTTTTAAAAGTTATTACAGACCAAACAGGAAATGTTCAAAAGATAAATTACTGATTGATGAAAGTAATGGGAACAAAGTCTTTCGCCTCCCAGTTGTTCACTCCTCCTTCAATGGTTGGAAAGATCCAGTCTTCAAAATTGCTTCCTTCTTCACCATCTTCTAAAGCATGAACTCCATGATGAGTGATTTTCAGTGGCGGTCCTCCAGCCCGGGAGCGACGCACAGATTTCTGGCTAGCAGCAGTGAAACCCAATCCGTACTTATTTGTCTTGTAAGGAAAATCTGGCAGTTGACCCCACACTGTACTTCCGCCTTCCTTGATTATAGCCTCCACATCTTTAAGGGATGACATCCGAGACACAAGCTTGGTAATGATGGGCACATCAGTCATTGTCTTGGCTACCGCAACTTCAGGAGAAACCTCTTCAAAGTGTTAGAAAGGTGTTTCTATGAATTCACCATCTAACTCCATGTAGCGGAAAGAGTTAAGGTGGCTTATCATATACTCCTCCTCACCATGAACTGTGATGATCTTACCCTGGACTGGGTATTTTAACATCTGGTGTAGAGAATAAGTGACTACCCCAACGTTGTGGATCCATGGCCTTCCCAACAAGCATGAATATGAAGGACGGATGTCCATCACATAAAAAGTAGAGTTGAAAATTTCCGTTCCCCCCTTAATTGGGATGTCCACTTCTCCGTGAACCATCCGCTTAGAACCGTCGAAGGCTCTAACAATGATATTACTGGGCTTTAGGGTCAAACCTTCACATTCCAATCTGTCCAATGCTTTCTTTGGTAGAACATTTAAAGATGAATCAGTATCAACCAGAACATGAGCAAGTGTGGTCCCTCTGCACTCTACCGAGACATGCAACGCATCATTATGCCTTCTTCCCTTAGACGTCAAATCGGCATCAGAGAAGCCAAGACCATTGTCGGCTGTAAGGCTGGCTACACACTCTTGAAATTGATCCGCAGAAGTTTCTTGAGGCACGTGCGCCGTCTTCAGGAATTTGGTCAAGGCTTTGGCATGAGCCTCGGAGCAGAGCAATAAAGCCAACATAGAGATTTTTGAAGGGGTTTTCCCCAGATGCTCTACGACATCGTAGTCACTTTTCTTAATTATCTTTAAAATCTCCTCCATTTCCTTTTGGGTGGTCTCGGGGATAACCAAAGTCTGAACCCTCGTCCTGACAGGCGCTTCTTGGATCCCCTTACCTTTATCAGTAGTAACAGCAGAGGGTACAACTTCAGGAGTAACAATTTCTTCAATCACTGGACTTCACACATATATCTTGACAGGCACATGAGCACTTGAGGGTCCGAAGACTGCCCGTGGAGGAGCAATCTCCGGAGAGAAGATTCTTCCGCTATGAGTGATCTTACTTGTCCCCACAATATTCCCCACATCAGGAGTCTCTTCATCGGAATTTTCTTCAACTGATTCGATCTGTTTCACACCGTGATAGAAGATCTCTCCTCCATAATTCCACGGTATTGTCTTATTGGACTTATATGGGATAGGCCCCGGCATGGTAATCTTCAGCGGTACAAACTTTGGATCGGGTGTAATCTTAACAGGCCTTTTGCAGGTCTTGGAAAGATTGTCGAAAATGGTGATTATAGCAACATCATTGATTGGAGTAACATGAGTAACATGAGTAATGGGAGTTTTGTGAAAGAGGATCTCTTGAGTATCCATCAAGCGTTGGATGCCTGACTTCAACAGCGGACAGTCGGATTGCAAGGTCGAACAAAGGTAACAATCTTTTTCACAGCCTGGGAAAATCCCGGCTTTCAACAGATTCATCTTGATCATTGGCAACGGAGTCATTAAGTCATCAACAATGGTAACATGAAGATCTTCTACAATAGCATGGACAGTATGACCATGTTTTGGCATAGGAGCGGATATCACATTAGGTTTTTCGGGGGAATCAAACTCCACCTCCTTGGCATCTATCAAATCTTGGATCTTGTTTTTAAGGGCCCAACAGTTGTTGGTGTCGTGCCCCACACTGTCCGAATGATATGCACATTTTGCATTTGAATAATAATAGGGAGAAGAGGTATTTGGGTTTTTCGGCGCTTCTTTCAAGTTGGTAAGGTTTAACTTTAACAGATGAGGGAGGACCTGAGCCGGTGTCATATTGATCCGGGTGAATTGCCATTGTGGCCTTTCTACCCTTTGCTGGTTAGCTCTGGGTTGACTGCTTCGAGGTTGATCGGCTGAGGAGTTCTGGATCATCACAGCCCCCACCACTGGTCGGGGCTCCATTATCCCTTGATTTCTCTGGGTGTGAACAGCAAAAACTTCCTTCTTGGCTGGGAAGGTCTTCTTGATAGCAGTGGAAGCGGAGGCATCCTTATGGATTTTACCACTCTTAATTCCAGCTCCGACCCTTTCACCGGTCAGAATTAATTCGGTGAACCCTGCATATGAGCTCCCGATCAAGTGATTGAAGAATGGACCTGACAGGGTCCCCAAAAATATGTCAACCAGCTCTCTATCCGACAATGGTGACTGCACCCTTCCAGCCAAATCCCGCCACTTCTGGGCATACTCCTTAAATCCCTCATTAGAGGCCATACCCATACTCTGTAGTTGAGTACGAGTAGGCACTAAATCTGCGTTATATTGGTATTGTTAGTAGAAAGAAGCAGCCAAATCCTCCCAGTTATGAACATCAGATCTCTCAAGTTGATAGAACCAGTCCAATTGCGTACCCGACAAACTATCTTGAAAAAAGTGGACCCATAGATCCTTATCAGAAGAGTGAGGTTGGATGTTTCTGACGTAGGACCGCAGATGCATCTTCGGACAGGACAAACCATTGTATTTAGCAAATGTAGGTACCTTTAACTTGGGGGGAATGACGATCCCATCAACCAACCCTAGTTCTTCGAAATCCAGCCCAGGTACCCTTTGTACCTCCATGGCTACCAGCCGGTCCTCTAAATTCTTATACTTATCGTCTGCCGGAGGGTACTGCTGCTCGAAGTAATCTTCGTCCTCTTCCTCTTCTTCTTCTTCAGCTTCAGACTCGGAGGGCATTGCAACTCCCTTTCCTTTACCAACCCCTTCGTCATACGTCGAGGGGAAATCTAGAACTCTCCTAGCCTGATTCTCAAATCTTCTTCCCATAGTGGCCACACCAATTCTTTTCTTTTTCTTCTTTTCCTTTTCCTTCTCTTTCTCTAACAGTGCTTTAAGATCTTCTTGACCCTTTGCCAAGGTCATGAGGAGTTGTTGGAATTGCGAATTCTGTGCTTGCAGATCTTTGACCGTCTGCTCTATATCCATCTTGCTGAAATAAATAGCAGAAAGATAAGGAAACCTGGTGTGAAGACCTGTTTATGCATATGATGAATGATATGTTATTCATGTAATGCATTCAAGGATTCAGAAATTCAAATTTGTTACAAACAAAAAGAACACACGTCATATTAATAAGAATAAATTTGTTAGTACATAAATGCCCCATGGGCAAAATATTACAAAATTCTTAATGTAAAAAGACATTGCGCATCCTCTTTGGTGCGATGTAAGTGTTGAGATTCTGCTCTTCATGGAGTTGACGGGTAAGTTCCAAAACCTTTTTCTCATTGGCATAGAAGCTAGCTTCAAAAGTGTTCTGTTCTTCCTTGAGCTGTATCCAACTCTTTTGCAAATCTTCCAATGATGTTGGCATGTCTGGATGTAGGAGGGTGTATGGAACCTCTCCTTCCATAACAGGCTCTTTGATCACGGGGAGAATGTGGGGGTAAGGCATCATAAAACTCTGGGCGCGGGTTCGTACCCACTTGAGATAAGGCTCAAGGGGGATGGAATTCTTGTGTCCTAGTGTCTTACTATCCACTTTGTTGGGCATCCTCCAAGCTCGGATAAAACTTTGTCGAAGTCCTTGAGCGTTATTGTCGAAGTCAAAAACCAAGTCAGGAATCAGCATGTCATGAGGGCCATCCCTTCGGGCATACCCAAATTGTCTCAGAGCTAAACAGGGGTTGTAGGTAATGCCTCCCCTAATGCCAAGTAGTGGGACATTAGGGAATTCCCCACAATGATCAATGATGATGACATTTTCTATGGACCGAGAACACCAATGAACATCAGAATGTGTAAGGGCCACCAATCGTTGTGACCACCTCAAGGCTTGTTCATTCTTCAAGACTGACTGGGGAAGATGAGAAATAAACCACCTTGCTAGAAGAGGAGTACAACACATGAGAACACCTCTTTTCCTCATTGTTCGGGTGTGAAATGAGTGTAAGATGTCCCCAAGCAAAGTAGGCACAGGATTCCGAGATATGAAAATCTTGACAGCATTCACATCTATAAGCTGATAAGGGTTTGGGAACAAGACCAACCCATAGATGAGAAGTGATACAATCTCCTCAAAAGCTTGCAGATCTAGAGAATTCCAGCAGTCTTGTGCCTTCTAAAATAGAAACTTTGCCAAGAAACCCTTGACACCACTTCTGGTTTCCCAATGACCTTTGATATTAGATGGTTGCAAGTGTAAGGCTTTAGCAACATCTTCAGGCTTTGGATCTCTTTCCGTATCGTTGTAGGGTAGTTGATGGAGAATAGGAATCCTCAGGAGTTCAGAAAATTCCTCCAAAGTAGGTACTAGTTGGTAATCAAGGAATGTAAAGCAATGGTGTAGGGGGTCAAAGAACTGGAAGAGAACTTTCACCATGTCTTCTTCAATGTTGGAGTTGACCAAGTTGAGGAGTCTACCATGTCTTTCACTGAAGAGAGAATTCTCTGGAATCTTGGAAGTAAGCTCCTTGAGTTGAGGAGGGATTCTCACAAGGTTGACCTGAATTGTTTTTCTGTGGAGTGATTCCATAACCTACAAAACAAGAACAAAGATGAAGATCCAAACCCTTGAAATGGTTAGTGGATGCATATGATGCTTTATGATGTTCACGATGTATGCACAAGTATATGTACAAGCAAATCACACAAGATCCTAGTTTCAGGCTTGCATGGGGTTTCATAGGTAAGTACCCTCTTGAAGTTAGTTGGCTCAACATGCCCTATAAATAGTAACCGGGTTCTAAGGAGCTCAATATCACTGGATTACTTTCCGTGTTCAATTGTTTCAGTTTAGCCACTTAACTAGCGACCAAAATATTCCAAGAAAACAACCCTCAATGAGTGTAGTATCGAGTATCTACCAACTTCAGGCTGCACCAAAGTCGGTCATCTCACTACCCCTAATAAGGCCAAGATGGTCAAGTAAGGTTCTAAGAGTTCATTAGTGCTTCATGACATCACTCAGCGGCCCCGTATTCTCTTTGATTGACTCAAAGGCTACCGGTACCCACAAATATGTCGCACTAATATAGCTATTGCTTCAACCATGTCGGTATACCCCGCACAGTTTCCACAACGTATTGCTATTTACTTATGAATGTTTCCAAAATCTGGGTGGAGGATTCAAACCCAAACAAGAGAACCAAATGTAAAGCAATCAAAGCAAACAAGATAAGCATGTAAAGGTGATCTAAACCCTAAGGTCACTCCACTTTTCAAATAATTCCCCAGTAGAGTCTCCAGTTCTGTGATGCGGTGGGAGAACTGACTTGAGGTTTTGCGTTTGTGTTCGCAAATGTTTCAGTTTAGCAAGAGTCGCCACCGACTTTTTTTTATCCTAAGGAAAGGTCATAAAGCACAGGAAAGACCTTTGAGATGTTTTCTTGGGTTCGGGGAGTAGATTATGAAAAGGGAAGGTGAAAGCACCCTTTTCATCCATGGCTATCCATGGGCTCTTAGTTACTTGTTTAGATCACTTGCTTTTACTTTTCAATTGTTTGAAATGGTGCTTTGTGTGTGGTTTTGAAAGATGTTTTGAAAAGAGGCCATCGTTGTGGCAACCTTTGTAATGATTCTTGTTTGAATGTATACAAAGATGTATTGTCTTTTGAAAAGATTTCAATGTTTGAAAGTTTGTTTTTGGGAAATGTTTTGAAATTATGTTGTGAAGTGTGTTTGAGAATAGCAAGGATGTTTTGCAAGTTTTGATCAAGTAACTAAGAGTTATCTACCCTATTTTACTCAAAGGTATTTCCAACACATTTTAAACCCTTTTGAAAGTGTTTTTTTACCATTGCATTTGGTAAACAATCTTGTATTAGGATGTTAAACGGGACATGCGCGGGTCATCGTATAGACCATGATAGAAATTATGTCAAGTATTTTGGCAAATTTTTAAGGGACTTGATCATTTTTGTTTAGGCAACCAAGATAACGTCATCGAGGAACTATGATCTTTTGTTTTGTTTTTGTTTTGCCAAAATACCCAACATGCATAACATGGCCCATTTTTGAAGGCAACAAGTGGATTGTAACCCTAGGGGTGCAAGTGTGCATTGTGTATTGATTTTCATGCATTTTTGTCTTTGTATTAGGTCAAACTACTTGTTAATTTTGGATTTTTGCATACAAACCCTAATCTCTAATCATGGTATAATTGAAAGCATAAATGCGTAAAATAAATCTACCACTATTACAACATGATTATGGGGATGGGGATACAATTTTTGAATGGGGATTATTTGACATGAAATTAAAATCCTAATTTTACTATTACATCCAAATTGAATCAATGGCATAAATAATAAATGAATAATATTTAAATAAACAAATTAAATAAATATACAAAATAATATGCAAAAATGTTTATGTTTATTTTTTATGTATGCAAAAAATATTTAATGCAAAAAGAAAGAAATAAATAAAAAAAGATTATTTTTTTTATTAAGGGTAAAACCGTAATTTTCTTTTAAGAATGTAAATATATTAAATATACTATTTATATATAATAAAATAAAATAATGTATATACAAAAAATAAAATATATTTAGAAAAAAGGATTTATTAAGTATAAATAATAATAAAAATAAAAGTATAATATTTTTATGTTTTTATTCTCAAGTATTTATAAAAGTATGTATATGTATATTAATTATATTAATTATGTACAATAAAAATAAAATATATACAAGACAAAAATATATTTAGAACAAAGTATTATTTAAGTATAAATAATAATAAAAAAATAAAAGTATAATTTTTAATGTTTTATTTTTAAGTTCTCATTAAAATAAAATAAAGATATATGTTCATTAAATTACTTTTATGTTTAGAAAAATTAAAATAAAATACAAAAATAAATGTGAGAATTTATAGAAAAAATATTTTAGTATTTTTTATGTTTGGAAATAATAAAATAAAACCAGAAATGAAAATAAAATAACAAAACATAAAAATATGAAGAAATGAGCCAGAGGGGTGTATTCAACAAAAGAGGGGTGCAAATAGTGAAAGAACCAAAGCCCAGCCCAAGCCAGACTTCATCTTCAACCTCTCTTCAAAATTTCGCGCGCCCTGTACCAAACATGAACAACCTGCATACGAGCTCTAATGCAAAAACACATAACATCAAAGTTATAGGGTTTTCCAAGATGAATTCAACCATATCAAAAACTTGTCCTAACTCTCAAAGACCAGAGAGAATTTCTCTGGCCCTAAATCTTAACCTATTTTCTTCAGGATGTTCATGGACCAAATTCTCTTAGCATGCTTAACTAAAATGAAAACTGAGCATATGTACAGCTTCATGGCTATGAATACTACATTTCTTATTCACAAACCTAAGCCTAATTGTTCTTAAATAGAGAGATAGGAAGTTGACAAAAACCTATTTCAGTTGACTTCGTGTCTGACAATGTGGAGCTTTTCAATGAGGCCTGAGATGTTTGGGAGCTTGCTTGAAATTCCCCTGACCTTCTCCAATGCCTAGCTTGCCTTGAATGTGCTTGAATAAGCCTACAAAACTCAACCTGCACAAGCTGAAATAAAAAATGGAAAACCTTGTAAATAGAGTTACAACTAGTGTTTAAGGGTTGGGATAGCTTGGATAGGTTGTATGGAAGGTATTTGAACAAGTTTGGGACAAAACGCACGATCAACTTGTGAGATATAACTCAAGATGCAGATGCTGCCCTGTTTTGCCAATGGAAGGTGATTTTGTGCTATGGGAGGTTTGAGGGCTCAAAGGGTCATGTTTCTGGTTCAAGGGGATGTGAGAAACTTGTCTAAAGTGCTTGCCAAAGTTGGTTTTCACAGATGTGTCGGTTATTTGATTTTGGACATGTTTCTTGTATATGAAGCAAAAATGGACAAGTGATGCAAAGCAGGCCTGTACAGGCTATCCATCAGCTTGCATACTATGCTCTTGGCCCCTCAAGTGGGTGTATTTGATTTTCTGCACAAGATATGGCTAAATGCTCAAGGATGCTGTTTTGACATGAAGCAAAATTTAAGCAAAAATGGCAATGTTGCTTTTTCTATTTAAGGATTAATCTTGTGTGCAATGCTCTAATGACCAAAAAAAAACCTTAGACCAATGGATTTGCATTTAATTATTGAGTATGGAATGGTTTTGAGGCCTGTAATCTAGTGTAAAGCAAGCTGATTTGAATTTGCAACTTGTATCAATATGAACATGCCATGGATAAAAAGTGAGTTTTTGCCAACTTCAAGCCTTCGATTCTCCATAACCACAAATAATTTTGGAGAGTTCTTGGACATTTTGGAAAGCCTTAAACATGCTCTACAATCCATCTTTGAAATTCAATTTGAGATTCCAAGTGGAACTATATGAAAAATGGTCATGAAGATGGGTCAAAATCCTGCCTAAACTAGGGCAAAATTTCACTAAGTTAAAAGTTTCATGGACCCTTGTTCCAAAACTCATAACTTGAGATCCAAGCTTCTTTTGAGAAAACTTTGTGAATCAAAGTTGTATACTTTGTGGAGGAATACAACTTTCATGTTAGAAGTTTTGTTTGAATCCAATTGCATCTTGGTGAGAATGTTGGGCAAAGTTAGGAAAAATTAAGAAAATTTCATAACTTAGAAAAATTCCAAGTTATGAAAAATTTCAACTTTAAACCCTAATTTGCAAAAATGGGTTTCTTGATGAACAAGTTTCATATTTTGATACATCTTGATAAAAAATGACCCTTGGCACTTGATTTTGACCAAAAAGTCAAAGTTTGACTTTTCAGTGTACAGTCAAATTTGATCAGTTGACTGAAAAATTCATCTGTCAATCCAATGCAATTGAGATCTTTTGAGCTTTGTGAATATGTCAAGATGATGCCATTGAGTCCTTGAATCCATGCTTGAGCCCAATTTGCCATTGGCTAGGTCAAAAGTCATAAATTGCCCTTGTACAGTCAAAACCCTAAAAATGACCATTTTGCCCTTTTGATGATCTGATCAAATTTCTTGAGGAGTTGTGGTCCAAACTTGATAAAATGGTTCATATGAGTCTATAATGTTGATGTGGATCAAAACTTGTGAGGTTTGACTATAAATTGGCCACAATTGACTTTTTCCCTAATACAACTGATTTCTAGGTCAACTGTCCAATTGACTAGGCAAAAATTTGATTCAAAGCTTGAAACTTGGTAGAGGAAATATTGTAGGTCCAACATGAAGTATGAAAGTCACTTTGAGCATTGGAAGTCCAAAAATTCCTATGCAAACTCAAACCCTAATTTAGGTCATCAGTGCAAGGAGATGTCTTGAGCAAAGCAAAACCCTAATCCTGTCTGGAGTTCAAGGAACCTTGTGAGGGGAAATCTTGATAAAATGAGAGGGAATATTTTGGGGTACAACAGTGTCGTTAAGCATCAACTGACCTTAGAACCTTTAATCGCCCAACTTGGCCATTAGTAAGTAGTGAGATAGCCGGCCTCGGTGTAGAGCTGAGAACTGGTTGATACTCGATGCTACACTCATTGAGACCATACTCTCGAAATAATTTCGGCCGCAAGAAAAGATTGCATGAGCTGAAACCATGACCGATGGAGGATGGTCAGTGATATTGAGATCCTCTAGAACTCGGTTACTTTTCTAGGACAGGTTGAACCAACTTAACTTCAAGAGGGTATAACCTTTGACCTCATGCAAGCCTTAAACCTAAGGGCTTTGTGTGATTTGACTGTGTTTGCAATACTTGTGTTTGCTATACCTATGGTTTATAATGACTTCATGCATCATAACATGGCATTCATGTTTCATTACACTAACCATTTCAAAGACTAAGGGAATTTATCTTTGTTCTGTTTTATAGATCATGGCTTTCGTGCGTAGAAATACCACCGAATCAACTTTGTGCAGATACCTGCCCAACTTAAAGATCTAGCATCAAGAGTTTCCAAAACTTATACCTTCATTAAGAGACACAGTCAACTTCTCAGCTTGGTTACTTCAAACCTTGATGAACAAATGATGAGCGTACTATTTCAGTTCTTCGATCTCAAGCATCACTGCTTCACCTTTCCAGATTACCAGCTGGTACCCACCTTGGAAAAATTCTCTCATTTATTGGGTATATCCATTCTTGAACAGGTACCCTTCACAGGTATGGAAGCAGTTCCTAGGCCAGAAGACATTGCCTCAGCTTTGCATTTGAAACGGGCCGATGTAGTATCCAATTGGGAAACTCGAAGCGGGGTTGAAGGTTTTCTAGCCAAATTTCTGATAGATCAAGCTCATTTGTTTTGGGATGATATAGATTTTCAGGCTTTTGAAGATGTCTCGGCTCTTCTTATCTATGGTTTGGTTCTCTTCCCTAATCCAGACTCCTTTGTAGATGTGAATGCTGTCAAGATTTTCCTTACTCGCAACCCTGTGCCTACCTTGCTTGGGGATATCTTGCATGCCCTCCATACTCGTACTATAAAGAGAAGAGGGACTCTTATGTGCTTCATGCCATTGCTGTCGAGGTGGTTTATTTCTCACCTCCCTAAGTCTGTGCTGAAGAACGAAGAAGGTTTGGGTTGGTCATACAGAATAATGTCACTTGCTCATACATATATTCTTTGGTGTTTCCGGGCTATGGAAGACACTACTGTTATTGACCATTGTGGGGGGTACCCTAATGTCCCATTACTTGGTATTAGAGAGGGTATAACTTACAGTCCTTGTCTAGCCTTGCGACAATTTGGCCGTGCTCAAAGAGATGGTCCCCATGAGTTACTTCTCGAGGACATTGTATTCGACTATAAGGAGGATGTTAAGGAGCATCGCCGGAGGTTCATACGAGCTTGGGGCATGGTAAACAGATCTTACCCCGAAGGGTTGGGACTGAAGACTTCCCTTCCTATGCAGCCTTACCTCCAATGGGTCCGAGCTCGTGCCCAGAAGATTATGATGCCTTATGCGGCCATATTACCAATGATTGTGGAGCCCACTAATGAAGAAGGTATTCCTTACACGGTTATCTATCCTTACATGCCCTCCCGGGGAGTTACAAAGGTCTTGAATTCAGCTGAAGAATGAGCGGGATACTTACCGGGAGCAGTTCCATGAGCAAGAGAGGAAGGTTTTAAAGCTCACCAGGCATCTCGAGGAAGAAAGAGTGATCAATGACTATATCAGCACAAAGAGGGAGCGTCCATGGGACTTTCGATTTTGCTCTTTCTAGTTTTAGATTTGTTTTATTTACTTCTTTGTAATGCCTTAAAGGCATTGTTGACCCTTTCAAAGTTAAGCTAATAAAGCCTTGTTTATTTTTGGTTTGCAAATTTAAATCTCCCAAAGTCTTTGAAATCATTACATGCGTATCCCATTATCATGCACGTCATTACAGGTACCACTACATGTTTCTCATCTTCTTCGCTATTTATTTCAGCAGAAATGTCTTCCGATCAAGTCATCAAAGATCTTCAGGCGCAGAACGCCTAGTTCCAACAGATGTTCATAAGTCTGGCTAAAGGGCAAGAGGATATGAAGACCCTTATTCTGAAAGAGAAGAAGAAGAAGAAGGTCGGAATTCTGAATATGGGTAGAAGGTTCGGAGAAAGGTTGAAGCATCAAACTGATCTGACCTCTTCATCCAAGGACTGAGAGAACCAAGAAAGGGAAAAAGGACCCTAGTCCTACAGTTTCTGAAAATGATACTGATTACGATGATGAGCAATATCCTCCTGCTTAGGATAGGTACAAGAAGTTAGAAGACCGTCTGAGCGCTATGGAAATTCAGAAAATACCTGGTTTGGATTTCAGAGAATTGGGAGTGGCATCGGGAGTGGTCATCCCTCATAAGTTCAAAGCTCTGGTTTTTGCCAAGTATGATGGAGTGTCCTGCCTAAAACTCCATCTCTGCTCGTATGTTAGGAAAATCCAGCCCCACACAGCTGATAGAAATCTGTGGGTGCACTTCTTTCAAGATAGTCTGTCAAGGACTCATCTTGAATGGTTTTACCAGTTGGAGGGAGCCAGTGTCCGAAACTGGGAAGATCTTGCTGCTGCTTTCTACAAGCAGTATCAGTACAACGCCTACCTTGCTCCCACTCGTACTCAACTCCAGGATATGTCCATGGGTGCAGGTGAAGGTTTTAAGGACTATGCTCAGAAATGGAGAGACTTAGCTGGAAGAGTTCAACCCTCGTTGTCTGATAGGGAGTTGGTTGACATGTTTCTAGGGACGCTATCTAGTCCATTTTTCAATCATTTGATCGGTAACTCGTCATCTGGTTTCACTGAGTTGATTTTAACTGGAGAGAGGGTAGAAGATGGAATTTGGAGTGGTAAAATACAGAAGGATGCCTCTTCGAGTTCGGTAAAGAAACCTTTTGCTGGTAAGAAGGAGGCTAGTGCAGTCTATAGCCCGAGGTGCCAAAGCAGATCCGAACACCGTCAAACAGTAAATGCTGTAGTGATACTAAGACCCGCAATTGCTCTAAAATGCAACAATCAACAAAGGGTGGATAGACCACAATGGCAGTTTACCCGGATTAATATGACTTTGGCTGAAGTACTGCCTCATCTGTTAAAATCCAACTTGGCGACCTTGAGAGAGGCTTCCAAGAATCCAAACACTACTTGTCCCAGATACAATCCCAACGCGCGGTGCGCCTACCATTCTGAGAGTCCAGGCCACGATACAAATGATTGTTGGGCCCTGAGAAACAAATTACAAGATTTGCTTGAAGCCAAGGAGATAGAGTTTGATGCTCCAGAAAAGCCGAATGTTATAACTGCTCTCATGCCCAAACATGGTCGTGGAGTTAATGCTGTTGATACCAATTTGTTTGTGACCTCTATTGAAGAAATTTCTACTCCTCTTATGGCTGTTAAGAAGAATATGATGTTGGCCAGTTTATTTCCGAGTTATGGTAAAGGTTGCCACATGTGTTTGATTATACCTACTGGTTGCCGTTTGTTAAAATCAGGTGTTCAGCGCCTGATGGATAATAAAGAGATTTTGTTCGAGAAGACTATGATTCCCGTTGTTCCCACTGAAGACGTTGCCATTATAACCATTTCCGCCAATACTTCCAAGGTTTCCTCAAGAAGACCTATTAGAGTTACACCTGTTCAAAGAGTTGCTCCTCTAATAATCAATGTTCCTGGTCCCATCCCGTACACCTCAGAAAAGGCTGTCCCATGTCATTATGGTGCTGATGTGTATTACCATGGTGTTAAGCAAGAGCTGAAGAATGAAGAAGATGATACTGATGTCAGTAATATTGTCAGGACTAGTAAAGTTACCCGAAGTGGAAGGGTCTTCTCTCCCGAGATTTCCCCGAAGACTATCATCAAGCCTACCATTATCCCAACTGCTGCTCCAACCAACACTCCTAACATTTCTCCTATTCCTACTCCAGTTATTACACCTGCTACTATTCCTATTCTTACTCCAGTTATCACCCCCGTTGCTGAGCCATCTGGGACTCAGGGCAAGGAAATCATAGGTGAGCCGGCCCAGATGGAGGCACCAAAGAAAATCATTGTGGAAGCCTCTAAACAAGAAATAGAGGAAATACTGAAAATTATCAAGAAGAGTGACTACAATGTAGTCGAGCAGCTGGGGCAGACCCCATCAAAGATCTCCATGTTGTCTCGGCTATTGTGTTCTGAAGCCCACACAAAAGCTTTGATTGCATTTCTCAATACTGCACATGTGCTGTAGGAAACTTCAGCGGATTAGTTCAAAGATTGTATGGCCAGCCTGATTGCTGACAATGGGCTAGGTTTTTCAGATGAGGATCTGACCCCTAAGGGGAGGAATCATAATGATGCTCTGCATGTCTCGATCGAGTGCAGGGGCACCACTATGGCCCATGTGCTGGTTGATACCAGGTCTTCACTGAATGTTCTGCCAAATAAATTGTTAGACCGTTTGGATTGTGAGGGTTTGACTCTAAAGCCTAGTAACATTGTGGTAAGGGATTTTGACGGATCAAAGAGAATGGTGCACGGGGAGGTGGACATCCCTGTCAAAATGGGTTCTCAGACTTTTGGGTCCACCTTCTACGTAATGGATATTAAGCCATCATATTATTGCTTGTTGGGTCGTCCTTGGATCCATAGGGCTGGGGCAGTTACTTCCACGCTCCATCAAATGCTGAAGTACCCAGTGAAAGGAAAGATCGTCACAGTGCGAGGTGAAGAAGAGTATATGGTGAGTCATCTAAATTCCTTCCGCTACGTAGAGATGGACGGGGTATTCATAGAAACTTCTTGTCAGAACTTCAAAGAGGTCCCTCAGACTTTAGCGTCAACTGAAGTTACTACCAACAAACCTCCGCTGAAGATGGCTTCCCTCAAGGATGCCAGGGTTGTAATTGAAGAAGGTGGGTGTACCAATTGGGGTCAGCTCCCTGATTTCACTCACAAAACTGAAAATTTTGGTTTGGGCTTTACTACAGGGGCTCAAAGGGTTATTAGGCATGCACGGATCGGAACACCTCCTCTACACATCAGCAATCGGGGAGTTAATGCAATTGAGGACAGTGAAGAAGATTCAGACATCGACAGTTGGATCTACCCAACAACCAACAGTGGACTGAATAACTGGACGGCGAAGGACTTCATACCTGTTTCTTTTATTCTACAATAATTGACTTTTGTTTTAAGATTTGTAATAAACAGTTTGAAACTTTACGGCCCGATGCCTTGCCCAAGGCACCTTGGCTTTTTTTGTGAGGGCTATTATTTGTCATTTCATATATCATTAATAAAGCATTGGACGTTTCTTGCATTACAAATTTTGCGCTCCTTGTTTTTCGTTTCTGTCTCTCACGTTATCAAAACAACTATTCTCTTACACACACTCACGTATCATACTGCAGATCCATATCCACCCTGGATCTCATTGATAACAACTCTGCTACTTCCAGTTATGACTTCAAAAATCCGATCAACCAAGCCGAGGACGAAGGTGAGGATGGTTGTGAGGTGCCTGGAGAACTTGCTAGACTGCTACAGCAGGAAGAAAGGGCCATACAGCCTCATGAAGAGCCAGTTGAGTCAGTGAATTTGGGTACAGAGAAAGATAGGAAAGAGGTTAAGATAGGTGCGAATCTGGAGCCTAGTGTCAAACAACGGTTAATACAAATGCTACACGACTATGTTGAGATATTCGCCTGGTCCTATGAAGACATGCCAGGTTTGGACACTGATATTGTGGTACATCGCCTGCCGACCAAAGAAGACTTCCCTCCAGTAAAGCAGAAGGTTCGCCGTAAGCGCCCCTCAATGTCAGAGAAAATCAAGGCAGAGGTCATGAAACAGTTTGACGCAGGGTTCTTAGCTGTCACTTCTTATCCGCAGTGGGTTACCAACGTCGTTCCGGTACCTAAGAAGGACAATAAGGTACAGATGTGTAAGGACCACATAGATCTAAACAGGGAAAGCCCCAAGGATGACTTCTCGCTTCCTCACATTGATGTTCTAGTCGATAACACCACGCAGTACAAGATCTTCTCCTTCATGGATGGTTTTTCTGGCTACAACCAGATCAAGATGGATCCTGAGGACATGGAGAAGAAAACCTTCGTTACACAGTGGGGCACCTTCTGTTACAAGGTAATGCCTTTTGGGTTGAAGAATGCTGGGGCAACCTATCAGCGTGCCATGGTCTCTTTGTTCCACGATATGATTCACCACGAGATCGAGGTTTATGTTGATGACATGATAGCTAGGTCCCAGACTGAGGAAGAGCACCTTGATCATCTCCAGAAACTATTTGACAGGTTGAAGACGTACAAGCTGAGGTTGAATCTGAACAAGTGTACCTTCGGGGTAAGGTCTGGTAAGCTCCTGGGTTTTGTTGTTAGTGACAAAGGTATTCAGGTAGACCCTGCAAAGGTAAAAGCCATACAAGAGATTTCGGCTCCCCGCATAGAAAAAGAAGTGAGAGGTTTCTTGGGACGTTTGAATTACATCGCCAGGTTCATTTCACATCTGACTTCTACTTGTGAGCCAATCTTCATGCTGCTGAAGAAAGATCAAGTGGTAAAGTGGAATGATGAATGCCATACCGCTTTCGAAAGAATCAAGGAATACCTTCAAGAACCACCAATTTTGATGCCTCCAGTGGAAGGAATACCTTTGATATTATACTTGATAGTGCTAGGCAATTCAATGGGGTGTGTGCTGGGGCAGCATGACGAGTCTGGCCGAAAAGAGCACGCCATTTACTACCTTAGCAAAAAGTTTACCGACTGTGAGACCCAATACTCATTGCTCGAGAAAACTTGCTGCGCTTTGGCATGGGATGCTCGCCGGCTGAGATAGTATATGCTGACTCACACCACTTTGTTGATATCAAAGATGGAGCCAATCAAGTATATTTTCGAGAAGCCCTCTCTCTCTGGAAGGATAGCAAGATGGCAGATGATCTTAACTGAGTACGACATCCAATACACAACCCAAAAAGCAATCAAGGGGAGTGTATTGGCGGATCATTTGGCGCATCAGGCCGTGGATGACTACCAGTCTATGAATTTCGAGTTCCCGGATGAGAATATCATGTTAGTAACCGACTGTGAAGAACCTGGACCGGATGAAGGACCCAAGGAGGGATCCCAATGGTCTATGTATTTTGATTGAGCCTCAAACGCGTTAGGTAATGACATTGGCGCTGTAATTATATCTCCCGAGGGATGTCATACTCCATTCACCGCCCGATTATGTTTTAGCTGCACCAACAATATGGCGGAGTATGAGGCATGTATCATGGGTCTTCAAGTTTCTATTGACCTGAGGATTAAGTTCTTAAGTGTATTAAGAGATTCCACTCAGGTGATAAGTCAGATCAAAGGCGAGTGGGATACGAAGCACCTGAATCTCATTCCTTACAAAGAGTATGTACTAACATTGCTGCCACACTTTGAGGAGGTAACCTTTGAACATTTCCCAAGAGAGGAGAATCAGTTGGCGGATGCACTAGCTACCATGTCTTCTATGTTCAAAGTTAGGTGGGAAAATGAAGCTCCCCAGATTACCATTGAGAGGTTGGACGAACCCACACATTGCTGTGACATTGAGACTGAAGAGGTAGTAGATAAACCCTAGTTTCATGAGGTAAGGAGGTATCTTGAGGCTCAAGAATACCCTGAGGGGGCATATGTTAATGATAAGAAGTTTATGAGAAGGTTCACTGCGAAGTTCTTCATAAGTAATAGAATCCTCTATAAGCATAACCATGATTCAACCTTACTGCGGTGTTTAGACAAGAGCGAGGCAGAAAGGATCATGGCAGAGTTACATGAAGGTACCTTCGGAACTCATTCTAGTGGTCATACCATGGAGAAGAAAATCCTACGGGCAGGATATTACTGGTCCACTATGGAAGCCGATTGTTATCAGCACTTTCGAACCTGTCATAAGTGCCAAGTCTATGCTGATAAGGTGCATGTACCTCCGGTTCCCCTGAATGTTTTGACAGCTCCTTGGCCCTTTGCAATGTGGGGCATCGATATGATTGGCAAGATCAGACCTACTGTGTCTTATGGGCATCGCTTTATTCTGGTTGCAATTGATTACTTTACAAAGTGGGTTGAGGCAACTTCCTTTGCTACGGTAACCAAGAACGTCGTGGTGCGGTTTATCCGACATAATCTGATCTGTCGATATGGTGTACCAGAGAGGATTACTACTGACAATGGTACGAATCTCAATAACACAATGATCACCGAGCTCTGGAAACAGTTCAAGATACATCATCACAACTCTTTTCCCTACCGGCCGAAGATGAATGGGGCCGTTGAAGCAGCTAATAAGAACATCAAGAAGATTGTGCAGAAGATGACAGTGACATACAAAGACTGGCACGAGATGTTACTATTCGCTCTTCATGGGTACCATGCCTCAGCACGGACATCGACACGGGAAACACCCTACTCTTTGGTGTATGGCATGGAGGAAGTCCTACCCATCGAAGTCCAGATACCCTCTCTCAGGATTATGAAGGATACGGGTTTGAACAAAGACGACTGGATCCAAACCCGGCTTGATCAGCTGAATCTAATCGATGAAAAGAGACTTACCGCTATTTGTCATGGTCAGACGTATCAAAAGCGAATGATTAACGACATTTAACAAGAAAGTCAGACGTCAAGAATATCAAGTCGGGGATCTAGTGATCAAACGCATCATACTACCGCAAGGTGATCCCATGGGCAAATGGACCCTCACATACGAAGGGCCATTTGTGGTTGAGAACATTTTCTCGGGAGGAGCTATGATTCTAACCACCATGGATGGTGACGACCTTCCTCACCCCGTCAATGCAGACATAGTGAAAAGATACTACGCATAATCAAAGACCCGCTAGGTTGACTCTCCTAGGCAAAAATAATGGCTTCTCGGCAAACCAAAAGGGTTCGGGCAAAAGTAAGGGATGAAAATGCAAAAAATTGTACACCCGGTAAGTCGAAAACCTGAAAAGGCGACTTGGGCAAAAAAGGATATCCCGGTGGACTGAAAACCCGAAAGGGAGGTCCAGGAAAAAATTAGGGATCAAAGCGTAACACTATGTCTCATGGGATCATCTCGCAACCAGGTTTCGATATCGACTGCCAAGCTCGGACAACGCTAATCAATCTGATCAACCTTCGGCCAAGCAGCAAAGTTATGAGACGCTTGAAGATATAAAGGCAATAGTAGAGTTGGAACCCAATGGGGTCGTTTCACATAACTGTTTTTCTCTTTCTTTTATACAAATTGTAATTTCTATCTTTCGGCGGTGTTCTCTTACCAGGACGTCGGCCTCTTTGTACAAAACGCCTATTACAGGCTAACTTCAAAAATCAATACAATTCATTTTCACAAGAAATTTCAAGTTGTTTTTCTTTTTCTGTTTTGTTTCGCAAGAGCGTCCAATGATTCATTTTGATATATGCATTTGAAAATAATGGCTTGCTCATAAATATTCACATGAGAAACAAATACAATTACTCGTAATTCCAGGAACAGGGAAAACAAGAAGTGCCCAAACCCTACAGTTACTCTGCCCATCAGGTACAGGGATAGAGCCAACTTGAGTATATGAGCAGTGGTACATAAGCTCCCCACAGAGTAAAAAGTGTCCAAAGACAGTGGTGTTAGCTTTTTCGAACAAGACATAACTCTCCCCAGCTGAGGTTCACAATCGCGAGTGAGTCAGTAAAATTTTGCCCCAAGCAGAGTTTATTTCTCTCACAGGCAGAAATTCAATCTCCAACAAGATTCATTATCACCAGCAACGGAAATTCATCCCCAACTGAGTTATTTCTCCAATCAGCAGATCTATCAACGGAGTATCTCCTCTCCAACAGAGTTATTCCCCGCAAAGTTATCCTCAGACAAAGTCTCGTCCGGCAGAATATTTACCAGCCAAGGGGCAAATCCCCAGCATAGTCATTATAACACCCCAATTCTACCCCTCGTAATTAATAATAAAATCAGAGTTTCAAAATATCATCCAAACATAAATTGAGGTATCACATATTCGTGTTTTCATCACTTTGCATTATAATGCACATCACAAAAATCAAAAGTCAGATATACCGATTCATATCACAAATCATCATATAAACATATGATTATTCACAGCACAGCAGATGTGTTCACAAAATGTACATATCATCATGTTATCATCAATACATAAAGTCATAAGATAGCATACATAAACTATCCTATCCAAAATAATAACGTCTCCCAAATCCCGAGTGTTACTACTATCAGAGCAGAGCGACTCAAAATAAAGAGACTCGAGCTAATCCTCATCATCCTCGCGGATCACCTGCATGTTACCAATATAAAGGCAACGTCGAAACAAGTAAAGGGTGAGATACTCCAAAACATATAATTAAAGGCATGATAAAATATATAAATAGTTTTGGAATCATAAATGATATAGGATAATAAGAGTATGTCAACATATATCTAAATCTCACATACTTTAAATCATCATTTAGTGTATAAAATCAACACTTTAATATCGTCATATAATCACCAAAATCACATCAAAACAACACATAAACTTCATCGCCATAAACTCATATCGTTGCTTTACCGTCATGTTATACTCATCGCATAATTTTCATGAAATTATCACATCATAATCACTTTATGTTCAACACCAAAAATCATCACAAAACAAAGTATCATGTATCATCGCAATTCATCATAAAACATCAAATAAAACTCAACGCCAAAAAACTCAAAAATAAACATAACCGACTCCATGAGACACGACTATGTTATGCATGTGGTACCCGTCGCTTTGTCCATAATTAGGGACATTTGGCATAAAGCCCATTGTCGCTTCGACATAAAAGCCCTCATCGCTTGGCATAATCTAATGGGGAAGGTATTAGTACTCTACGGTATCCACTCTTGTTGTCTAATCTAATGGGTGTCGTCAAAACCTATGTCTATGGCTTAAAGCTAAAAAGGGAATGCATGCGAAAGAAAAAAAGAAAACAATGTAGGGAAAATAAAAGTTGTGTTCGGTTGGGCCCTACCCCAATGCCTATGTATCCCTTTTAAGGAATCAGAGCAGCCGTAGTTCGGCTCATATATTCTGGTTGGTTTGTGTTTTTTAGTTAAGACAACAAAAATAGTTAAGATGGAAAAACATCAAATAAAACAACAAACAAATGAGATGGTAAAACATCGACTAAATAATAACAAAGTAACATGTCAAAGATGGTGAAACACCAAATGATAAAACATCACACCTAACAATGACATTGAGAATCAAAGTAGGATAACAAACATGTGTGATGGCGAAACATCGGCTTCAAACAAGTATGTGATGGCGAAACATCGACTATAAGATAACAAGGTATCATGGCAAAGATGGAAAAACATCAATAAACCGGATGACAAAACATCACACCTAACAATGATATTGAGAATCGAAGTAGGATAACAAACATGTGCGATGGCGAAACATCGGCTTCAAAGAAATGTGCGATGGCGAAACATCGGCTAAAAGATAACAAGGTATCATGGAAAAGATGGCGAAACATCAATAAACCGGATGACAAAACATCACACCTAACAATGATATTGAGAATCAAAGTAGGATAACAAACATGTGCGACGACGAAACATCGACTTCAAACAAGTATGCGATGGCAAAACATCGACTATAAGATGACAAGGTATAATGGCAAAGATGGCGAAACATCAATAAACCAGGTTTAAAAACAAAGCCAAGAGGCACACAAACAAATAAGATTGATTTATATCTTTTACCTTGAAGAAGGGTTTGAGTTTATTAGAGGTGTTTTATGATTTGCCAAGAAAACAATTTTTATTTTAAGATGCAAAATGCAAAGGAAGGAAAAACAACTAATGGAAACTAGCCTAGCATTATCCCTAGTGTTATCATACAATGATTGACCCTAAGGTTGAGGATAAAGGAAAATCCTACCCTATGCTAGCATACATGGATTCCTACCTTATTAACATGCCAAATGAAGCTTAACAAAACTTATCCTATAGGGAACAAGCAATGAGAGCGAAGTCGTGATCTCGATTTCTAAATTGAGTGACTCATCGATCAACAATTAAAGAAAAAACAATAAACATCCTATAGGGAACATGCACTGAGAGCGAAGTCGTGATCTCAATTTCTAAATTGAGTGACTCATCGATCAATAATTAAAGAAAAAAACAATAAATATCCTATAGGGAACATGCACTGAGAGCGAAGTCGTGATCTCAATTTCTAAATTGAGTGACTCATCGATCAATAGTTAAAGAAACAAACACAAAATATAACACCTGTATCAAACAAAACAGAGGGCCTCCTGACATATATCAGCAGCAGAGGTCCCATCATGCAACATAGAACTATACAAAATGAACATAGAAGAAAGGAAATAGTGCAATACCAAACGGATAACTATCCGTAGCAAATGAGCAAGAATAAAAGAAACCCGGAGAACTTCAAGCAAGCTGGAATCAGCAGACAAATCAAGTCAGAAATTATGCCATCAGGATGTAAGTATTGAGATTTTCAAATATGAACAGATCCCATGGGCAATGTATAGCATTCATAATCACATATATATATCCTGCATAGACTATCAAATATTCCAAGCACAAGAGTAGTACCAATATAATAAATTGTGTTCCACAAATAAAGTAAAACACAATAGCCTCAAGTCAAAAAATGGAAAACGTTTCTCAGAGTACCTCACGCATTCAACAGCCAAGTTAGTATTCCCATAAATAGAATGATGATTCACATAAGGGATGGATGATGACACCATAATGAAGTAAGAAAACATGATAGCAACTATCAAAACATTAGATATGATAGACAAAAAGAAACATGCATATGCACAATTTGGTCAAAAGTTAGAGGAATGTTGCTCCTTTCTATCACCATATTGAATTGACAATTGAATATCAATCAAGGATCATGGGAGCTTGAGAAGAATAAAATCAAAGACCATGAAGGTCAGTAGCATCCACAATTCAAACATGCTCAAATACTTCATCACAACTCACAAGCATAATAGAAGAGGAATCCCACACAATGCATCAAAGACTTAGATCTCAAGCTAACCATAGAAGAAAGTCAAACAAGGACAAAATTAAAGAGTTTGTAACAATCAAAGATTTGAATTAAAGCTTACAAAACATGATTAGGACATGATCAAAAGGTTAAAGTGTTGATTCTAAAACATGCTGCACAAGTGCATTCAAAATGCCTCAAAAATTCAACAAGGATAAAAGAAAGAACCCAAACTCCATTCATGATTAGAAATAACTTAAGTAATAGGGATCAATTACTCTCAAGTCCTCATGAGACTATAATTTAAGTATCATTTCCCTTCATGTTATCATTTTCCATCTAGTGACCTCAAACTCAAATTGAAAGCTCAAGTTTCAAAGTGAAGATCAACAAGAAAGCAAAAAGTCATAAAACATGCATAAAAAAGGTTCAATCATTCAAACATGGGGCATTAAGTGAAATGACTTGAGTTTATATGGATAAACAGAACCAAAATGATCATTAGGTTCCCAATTATAGGCCTCACTCAATTTCATTGGCCATCAAGCAAATTGCAACAAGACATGCAACATTAATTGAGTACCTTCACTTCAAAAATACATCAAAAAAAGAAAAGGGGTTCCATAATTCAAACAAAAAATTTCTTAGCATCCTTGAGATGTATAAGAGTCAGCAAACATGTTTTAAGTTTATGGATGGATGAGGAAAGGATCAATCAAACTCCAAATATCAAAAACTAGTTGGCAAAAACCACCAAACTAGACAAGTTTTCAAAATATTTTGTGGAAAATACCAAACCTTATCAATTAATTCAAGAAAAATCTTTTTAAGGACCTCAATCCATCTATGACCCTTAAACAAGAACCAAATTCAATTGAAACTCAAGGCCAGTTGCTTTTTGGAATCAAAACAAACAAGGGAATTAGCAAAACCCTAATTATTTAGAAAATTAACTCAATTATTGATTAATCAAGTTCGAATTCTAAACAAATCAAACTAAAATCATACAAAAATAAAGAAAACTCCAAAGATCAGAGAACTTATTTTTTCAAATTTTTAGGATTAAAGAAAAGTAAAAAATAAAATCAAAATTCAAACCTTTAAACAATTAAACAAAAATTCACATCTCAAAATAAAATTCCAATCAAAAGTCAGAAAAATATCCAACCAAAATTATATTCAAATATTAGAATTAAAAACCAGCATCCATGATTTTTTGTGGAATTTCTAAATTAAAGGAAATATTAAAATAAAATCAAACAAACAATTAAACAATTAAACTATTATTTAATTACAAAATGCAAACCCTAGCCAAAAGTCATAAAAAAGGTCAAAACCAAATTATATTCAGACACTGTGATTTAAAACAAACTTATATGATTTTTTTGAGGATTTTTGAATTAAAGGAAATATTAAAACAAAAATTATGAAGCAAACATTTCAAATAAACTTCTCAAATTAAATTTCTAATCAAAAATAGGAAAAATGCTAAACCAAAATCAGAATTAATTTCTAAATTATTTTATGAGTCAAAGATAATTTTTGTGGAATTTTTAGATCAAAAGAGCTATTAAAATAAAAATAATCATTGAACAAACAATTAATTAAACTTATGAAATTTTAAACTAATCAAAACAGTTTTAAAAATTCCAATAAAATTACACAAGATAGTAGAATTTGTTTTGGACTTGTGATAATTTTTTCAGAATTTTTTAAATTATTTTGATCAAGAGACAAAAATCAGAAAATCAATTGAAATCAAAATATAAACTAATATTCAAAAATTCAAATGGACCATTCAGATGATGACACCTCATCATCCCTATCCTCCAGCCAAACCAGAAAACCCGCGCGCCCATCAGTGTTGCACCCCAACTTCAGTCCCTCCAAACAAACTCGTTTCTCAACCATTTTTCATCAAATCAAGTGCAAATTAAAGTCATCATGACAAGGAATTCAATGCAATTCGAATCACATCAAGTAGTCAAACATGGATTTAGAAATTTATGCATGAAAACATCAAAAACCCACTGAAACCTAGAGTTACAGAGATCTCAAACAAGCATTATATACCAAATGAAACCTCAAATTGCTTCAGAATCATTCATATAACATCCACAAACAGATATTCATGCTTAATTTTAATAATAAACGGCTACATTTCAAAAATCAAAGTTGAATAAACCTATCTCAATTCAAAATCCTAATGCTTGATTCTCTCACTCCAGATGCGATTCCAGGCTTCCTTTAGCTTCCTTAGCACTTGAGGATGAAGAGCCAAGAAGAAAAACTCCCAATGCACCACTGAAACTTGAGATTCAAAGAAAAGTGCAGCTATGGAAATTCTGAGTTCAGATATGGAATATGGAAGTTGTGATCCCTCTCCCCCTCCTTCAGTGCTTGCTTCTTATTATATATGACATGTAGAGTAGGTTTTCCGAGAGAAATGGGCTTCAAAGTGAGTGCTTTGCCCAATTGGAATTTTTGCTATATTGAAAAATGAAATTCTGACCATGCCATCCGCTCGTGCGTTTTTCCTCCTTTCAATTGCTTTTGAGCCCTTTCTTACTCAGATTTTGATCCACCAAATCTTGGTCCTTGATTCCTCATGATGAGATCATGCTAGTGTTTTTGCAAATTTGGCATGTTTTGTCAATTTTTGAGTCATGGTGGTACAACTGCATATGGGGCACGATTTTGCTGCCATTATGGGCTTCCTCAAATCAAAAATGGGTCATGGGCCTGATTAGAAGGGAAAATAACGACTGAAAATGAAGTTCTCAAGTTTTGGCATTTTGCTTGCATGGCTAAAGTTCAATAAAATGGCATGAAATTTAAAAGACCATAACTTGCCCATACTTTTGAATTTGGACACAAATGAGTACAATTTGGAAAGGTATTGAAAAGATCCACAATCCCTTAGTTTTGTGTTTTTGCAATTGAATCCTCTAAGGTCCTTAAAAGTTTACATGAAATTCACTAATTTTGGAAAATGACCTATAATTTTAACTTGAGGCATGAACTTCCAAAGACCATAACTCTTGACTATTTGCCAATTTGGACATGATATCAAAAGGATATGAAAGGTCACCCTCTTATCTTTCCAAGCGTATTTCATTTGTATTTTTTTGATCAAAGGTGAATAAAATATGAATTTTTGAAGTTAAGTCCTCATTTTCCAAAATTAGAAACTTTTAGGGTTTCTTCATGAACAAGTTTCAATCCAAACCTCAATCTTTTTGATCCAATGATCAAAATGGACTTGAAATGTGAAAATTACACCCATGAATTGATGGTTGACCAAAAGTTCACTTGGTCAACCTTGACTTTGACTGATTTTGACCAAAATGACCATTTTGCCCCTTTGAATTAATTGGTCCACTTCTCTTCAAAATTGATGGTAAAAACTTCAAACATACTATCTCCCAAATATATAGAGGCCATGTACAAATTTTCCTTCAAAATTCTTAAGAAATCTTGATAAAATCCCAAACCCTAGCTTTGGTTAACACCTTAGGAGACTGATGAATCATCTCCAAAATTTCAAATCCTCTGGGCATCTTGACCAATTTCTTGTACAAAGACTTTTCAAATACCAATGAGATGTTGTAGCTTCCAAATCAAGACTTGTACATTTATCAATAGCCTTGATCAAGCAAAACCCTAATTTGGACTGGTGAATCAAAAGAGTGATTCTTCTTATAATCAATCACAAACTTCAATCCTCTAATGATCCAAAGAGATGGATAAAATATCTTGAGATATGCAATAACTTTTGAGCTTGAAAGATCTAGAGGTTAAGATAATAAGGTTCTACTTGAGCAACTTGTCAATGCAATCAACCTTCAAAGGTTGAGGAAGACTTGATAACCAAGGTATTTTGATCCCATTGCAATGTATGAATGCAATGCAATATGATATTCATGATGAAACATAAGCTTAAATCAAGAGGGTAAATTTTAGGGTACAACAAACATATATCAAAATCTCACATACTTTAAATCATCATTTAGTGTATAAAATCAACATTTTAATATCGTCACATAATCACCATAATCACATCAAAACAAAACATAAACTTCATCGCCATAAACTCATATCGTCGTTTTACCGTCATGTTATATTCATCGCATAATTTTCATGAAATTATCACATCATAATCACTTTATGTTCAACACCAAAAGTCATCACAAACCAAAGTATCATGTATCATCGCAATTCATCATAAAACATCAAATAAAACTCAACGCCAAAAGACTCAAAAATAAATATAACTGACTCCATGAGACACGACTATGTTATGCATGTGGTACCCGTCTCTTTGTCCATAATTAGGGACATTTGGAATAAAGCCCATCGTCGCTTTGGCATAAAAGCCCTCATCGCTTGGCATAAAAGCCCTCGTCGCCAATGCAGTGTATGTGACTCGACAACACGACATCACAAACACGACACAACAAATAACATCATCATTGCACATCAAAATTTGGCATAAAGCCCACGTCGCCATATTTATCCACATCAAGATAAACATATCATCGCATCGCATATCATCAAGTATTCATTATAAACAAATTGTCGCAAACATCATGTTTAATCACACCACATCATTATCAACTGATTCACTTAATTCCAAACATAAAAAAATAGTTAAACATCAATAATCGTCGCCAAAGTCATTCACAATAATTCGCATCAATCATAATCGTCAACGTCAGAATCGGATTGTCCATACGCGACTTAAACCGACTAAAACGCAACCCGGTTCAACTTAACCGTAAATTGACTTATTTCGGGTCGCTTCGTAAAAACTCGAAATCTCGAAAAACTAATCTCACCACGACGTTCTGCACTTAAAAATTAGCTAGCACGTCAATTTTCGTTAAATTCAGAGCAACTTGCTCCGTCGTCGAAATTGCCGAAATCAGAAAATCGGAACATAATCGGGTTCCAAATTAAATCGGCTAACTTATGTCATATTTGTATTTAATTAATATAATTAATTACTATAATAATTATGTAAAATAAAAAATGAAACATAAAATATTTTAGAAAAACCTGTACCTGCTAAACTGTCAAAAACGGAAAACAGAGAAAAACACAAAATGAAACAATTCTCCTCCCAAGTACTAGTGGGACGTGCGTCCCAATTTGGAATTGGAGAAGGGGACAGGGGTCCCTCCTTCATGGGCATTTCTGTTTCTTTTTTTTTTGTTTCATAATCCAATTTTTTTTTCAAAAAAAAGATAAATCTGCAGAATTTCATATAATTCACATACTGCATAATTTCATATAATTCACATACTGCATAATTTCATTTCTTTTTGCAAACTGACAGTATGTTTCAAAACTTAATATAATTTAGTTTTTCATTCCAATTTAAATTAACCTAATACTAATTCAACAACAACAACACCTAATTAACTCTTCTAATTTCTATCTCAACAAAACTCAAGAACCCTAACATCAATTTTTCCCCAAATCCAAAATATACCAAATCAAACCCTAACTATAAGCATTGGAAAAGCAAACCCCTTACCTTGGATGTTTGAAATGATTCTTGATGTTCCAACCAACCCAAAACCCAAGCTTTGTTCTTTCTCCTCTTCTTCTCTTCCAAGACCTCTTGCTCTCTCTAACTCTCTCAAAGTGTGTTTTAGTGTTATGACATAAAACAAAGGAAATGGTGGGTTTGGTTTGTTTAGTAGCAAGACACAAGTCAAATTACCAACTAGCCCTTCTTGTAAAATATACTACTCAATAATACTAAATAATACTAAATAATATTATTACCCCAAATAATTAAAATAACTCCGAAAAATTAAATATCGGTCCGAATAATATTTTACCGAACCGAACAAAATAAAAACCGGACCGAACAAAATAATTACCGGTCCCTCAAAAATAAATACCGAACCGAATAAAATAATTACCGGTCCCTCTAAATAAATACCAGACTGAATAAAATAATTACCGGCCCGAATAAATTGTCGCTGGATATATTAACAGATATATCGGTTAATATAAATATTCTCATCGCAAAAATAAACGTCAAACGGTAACTCAAAAATATTAATATAATATATTATTAAATAAAACGGGGCGTTACAATCATCGTTGTTCACCATCCCTAACAGAAGCAGAGGAACTATTATTTGTTACAACAGTCAAGAATACCATTTCTCACACTCTCCAAACAACAGTCACGGATTTATTTTCCCGGACTCAGATTATTATGTCAGCATTTCATGTTCATACATCATGACTAGTGCATACATCACATATAACATAGTCTCATTTATTTTGAGAATATCATTATACAATGCATCTCATGCATCGCACATAACTAACCCTGTATTTCTTTCAGGAAAGACAATTATTATCAATAATTTCCAATAGGTCCATGATCAACACTCAAAGCTAAACTGAGTAATCATCGGCGCGACAAGAATAACCTTACCCAAGTTCCCTCTGCAGTTTTACCCAAACTCATTCTGAAGCAGCCCTACCATCCAGGCTTTCATCTTGAAGTAAACCTACTATCCAGGTTCCTTCTCACAGCCCTACTATCCCGACTTTCATATCGAAGTAACCCTACTATCCTGGTTCCTTCTCACAGCCCTACTATCCCGGGTTTCATATCGAAGTAACCCTACTATCCAGGTTCCTTCTCACAACCCTACTATCCCGACTTTCATATCGAAGTAACCCTACTATCCAGGTTCTTTCTCACAACCCTACTATCCCGACTTTCATATCGAAGTAACCCTACTATCCAGGTTCCTTCTCACAACCCTACTATCCCGACTTTCATATCGAAGTAACCCTACTATCCAGGTTCCTTCTCACAGCCCTACTATCCCAGCTTTCATATCGAAGTAACCCTACTATCTAGGTTCCTTCTCACAGCCCTATTATCCCGGCTTTCATATCGAAGTAACCCTACTATCTAGGTTCCTTCTCACAGCCCTACTATCCAGGCTTTCATATCAAGGCAACCCTACTATCCAGGTTCCTTCTCATAACCTTACTATCCGGGTTCTTCCTCTCTTATCTCCAGACAGCAGTCCACAACACTATAAGACCTGGACCTGATCAAACACAATTGATTTCACATTTCCCTAGAAAGTCGCGGTGTAAACTATACCCCGACCAAACACACAGTTCACTTCCGCTTCCCAAACTGGAATTATTCCCCAGTAGAGTAACGGACAACTGAAGCACCTAAAAATCCATTTCTCTCAAGACAGAGACCAGTATTCCCCAGCGAAGTCAACCTCAACAACAGGTATACGGGTTCTTGCAAAGGAATCTATTACGCGATCGACACTTCTTCAGATGGCATCTTTAAGCCCATCTCCGACAATTATCTAGTAACTACCAGATGGCATCTATAAGCCCATTCCCGATAACACAAACCAAGTATCACTTCATGCGAGTGCAAATTTCTGGGCACTCTAGTGTTCAATCATCTTCCACCTTCAGATCACGAAAGGTAGACGAGCCAATCTACATCTTCAGGTTTAAGAAGATTGAACAGGGGCAGCTGTTGTACCCCAAAATTTTCCCTCTCATATTTCTCAACACATGACAAGTGAGGTCACCAAATTGCTCAAGGAAGTTCAAGAGTTGACCAGACAAATTCTCTCCTAAGGCAGTATACCTCAAATTAGGGTTTCCACTTTCATCAAGATGTGTGGACCACAAAGGACTAAAATTCTCACCATTGTCCTAGTATGTCCTCAAGATCATCCATGGCAAGTTTCAAGCCTTGCAGAAGAAGTTTGCCCAGTCAATTGCTCAAATGTCTGAAAATCAACTGTGCTAGGTCAAAAGTCAACTGTGGCCCACATACAGTCAAACTTCATGATTTTTTGGAAACAAACTCATCTTGAAGTATTATTCATCATTTGATCAAGGATTTATCATTATTCCTTAAGGATTGCTCACAATTCATCAAAACCCAAAAGTTGCTAAATTAGGGTTTTGTAGGAAAAGTCAACTCAACTTTGACCAAGCATAACTTTCTCATACTTTATCAGAAATGACCCATCCAAATCTCATTTTGAATAGGATGCAATTCCATACAATTCATATTCATCTCCCAAGTTCAAAATATTCACTCAAAAAAAGATATGAACTTTGATATTATAGGTCATTTTGGAAAGTCAACAAAAACACCTTTTGGGTCAAAGATTCATACATGAACATGGAAGACTAAATTGAGATTAGGACAAAAGGGTTGCTTAGAGGACATCCTAAGCTTTCTAAAAAGTCCAAGAACACCTCTCTAGGGTCAAAATTGAGATATTTATGCATTGTCCAAGTTGACCATTTTTGCAAAATTGCCAAAAGCCAAATATGCTCAAAAATACATTTTTTGTCAAAGGGCCTAGTTTTTCATGATTGAATCTTTCTTATGACATGGTCCACGATCCAAATCAGCACCTACACATCTTTTGTTTTATTTATTTATTTTATTTTGATTTTTATCATTTAAAAGTCAAATTAAATCAAATAAATAGCAAAAAATATCAAAAATTTGTTTTGTGATCAGATTGTGGGTGGAATCAAATTCAATTATGCTGACAAATCATATCCAAAACGTGCAAAACAAATTGAACCAAAATTGGCATGATTTGACTTGATATAGAAAGATATCATACAAGGATAAAGACCAAATCAAATCTTCATAATGGACAAAGATTTAGCTCGTTTTTGTTGACCTAATGCAGTCCATTACATATATAGAACAGAGCCAAGGCAAGAAAGGGGTTAGAAGTCATGCATAGCCAAGAACAAAACTAAAAAAATTTGCAAGAAAGTGGGTGATCATTCTTGGACTTAGAGATTGATTCAAACCATTCTAAGGCCACCACTAGACTCCTGGACATCTACAGAAGAGATCTCAATCAATTGCAAGCATTTTCACATCCAGAATTGTAAGTTACAGGAATCAAGATATGCCATTGCTAGGGTTTCTTGGCTCGTTTTAGGGGTTTGCAGTATAGGAAAAATTGGGTGTTGATTCTGGTACCATGATACTCGTGAGGATGAGACGAGTTGATTGGTACCATCACTTGTCATTTATCTTGCTTGTAGAAAATTTTTGAGATGCACCGATCTGTACCTACAACAAAGCAATCGTAGGTAAAAGTTTTGTTGCCTAAAACGACAGTTTGGGGAAGAAGATGAGGCGTGGCAATCTCTGGTTGGTTGGTTTGAATTTTAGCGCGTTTTTCTAAATGTGCCACATGATTTGATTATATTGTTTATTCCTATTATATGTACAAACAAAAAAAGCAGCTCAGTTAGCAAACAGGTATTGGAAACGTGCATAAGGACCTGGGTTCGATCCACAGGTCTGAATATTTGTTTCATATTATTTTTCAACAAGTGATCAGGCACGTTCACTACAAGAAAATTAGTGTTTAACGACACAAAAATTGCGACAGTTATGTGATAACTGTCGTAATTGACATATAGAGACAGTGTTTACGACAGTTGACACCAACCGTCCCTAATATTTATTTTGCGACGGTATATTTAACCACCATAATATTATTATTACGACGGTAAAACAACCGTCGGCCCTCATTTAACACTTTTAACATTGATTTTTCACCAACAACTAGTCACGACGGTAAAATTAACCGTCCTAAAAGGCATATCACGACGGTAAAGCACCCGTCGCACCCTTAAACCTTTCACGACGATAAAATTATTCGTCCTAAAATTCATTTCACAACGGTAAAACAACCGTCGCACCCAAAACCTTTAAAAATTCTCATGGGCACGACGGTAAAATACCTGTCGCTGTAAAAAAGTTAAAAAGCTCTTAAAATACATAAAACATCAATTCACTTTCTACTCCTGCGTTCACTTTTTCTACTCACGGTGCCGTTCATGCGGTTCTTCTTCACACCGAAAGAAACCCCTTGACACCTAAAGGAATCTCTTCAAACCGCTCATCTTCACACCAAAAAACGCACAGCAAGCAGTTTAACATCCTCTCCGTTCATCTCTTCAAACACAGTAAGTTTTATGTATCACTTTTTGCATTGTTCTCATCTCTCTCATTCTCTGCCATTGATTTCAGCATTGGAGATTCACTTGAATCTTATGGTTGAGCTCTTTGTGATGATTGATTTTGAGTTTGAATATATTGAATTGATGTTAGGTTTTCTAATTTGTTGTTTTAGGGTTTTATTTTTTTTAATGATTTTTTAGGATAATATTTGGTTAGGATAAAATATGTATCGTCCCTTATCCATTCTATGATACTGAATTTTGTCCAAACTCAAGCCATAAATCTTCCAACAACAACCGTTAACATCATAGTCATCATCAATGACAACCTTTTCAACTGATTTCTTATCACACACTCTCAATTTCAGAAACCACCCAAACCGCACTTCTCGCCGTTCAAATCCCAACACTATCGTCACTTCCTCAACCCCAGGCAACACCAACAACCGAAGAACAAGAATCAGGGTCAATGAAACAAGGCCAAAACTTGATCAAGATTACGATGAAGCTCTCATTAGGTCATTCAAATCAGCTAAGTACAATCGAGCTCTCCGCTTTCTTAAGCGCATGGTTGACAGGGGTTATAAACCTGATGCCATTCTCTGCACTAAATTGATTAATGGTTTTTTCAATTCTAAGAAAACCCAGAAAGCTATTCGGGTCATGGAGATTTTGGAAAAGCACGGCCAGGCTGATGTTTTTGCGTATGAAGCACTTTTAAATGAGTACTGTAAAGCTGATATAGAGTATTTAAATAACATGATATCAGATGGTGGTTTGCCTAGTATTGTTTCCTATAACTCGATCTTGGCTTCTCTGTGTAAGAATGGACATGTTGATGAGGCTTTGAAGATCTTTGAGAAGCTCGGTGAAGTGGGCTGTCCCCCAGATGCAATTTCTTATAATACATTGTTTGGTGCATTGTGGAGAAGCGGCGATGAAATTAGAGTGTTGGGGATGATTTTGGATATGTTAAGCAAAGGCATTGATCCTGACAAGGTCACCTATAGTTCACTTATTTCTTACTTGTGCAGAGATGGATTCATGGATCAGGAAATTGAGTTGTTGGTTGACATGATGGAGAGTCACAAGTATCAGCCTGCTGTTATTAATTACAATGCTGTTATTTATGGATTGTGCAAGGTACAAAGAATCATAGATGCTATTGAGGTGCTTGCTGCTATGAATCAGAGTGGATGTGTGCCAAATGAAAAAACCTACATATTGTTGATTGAAGGGATTTAATGGATCTTGATGAGTGCTTACGCCAGTTGAAATTTCATTTGCACCATGCTCAAGTTAGAATGAAACCTTTAGCTGATGCTCACAGGAATGATGTAGTTTCAAGTTCGTGATTGGGTTTTCCTGAAATTGCATCCGCGTGTTCAGCAGTCAGTAGAGGTGCGCATCAGTCCAAAGTTTGCTCCATGTTATTATGGTCCATTATGTTGCTGGCTAGCTAGAATTGGAGAGGTGGCTTACAAGCTGCAGCAACCAGCCACAGCAAAGACACACCCTGTCTTCCACGTGTCTTTGCTTAATAAGGCAAAGGGGAGTTATGATGTTGAGAAAGAGCTGCCTCGAAGCTTGGACATTGATTTATCTAGTACTTCGGAGCCAATTGTGGTTTTAGCGGCACGGGAGGTGAATAAATATGGGGAGTTACTCCGTCAATTTTTGATCCACTGGAAAGGAAAAGCTGTGGAAGAAGCGACTTGGGAAGATGAATTCACCATTCGCAGTCAGTTTCCTAACTTCAGACTTGAGGATAAGTCTGGAAGTTTGGGAGGGAGTATTAATAGGGACGTAAGCGACAGAATGGGCTTAGGCATGCATAATGGGCCCAAAGTTGTTTCCTACTGCTGCTATCACTTTTCATCAATCATAACAATGCTTTCTCTTATTCTGCATTGGCATTATTTACTGTTTAATTCCCTAGAAATCTGGTTTGCATCACAATAGCACGTCATTTTACATGAGTGTGATGTCTGTTCCATCAGTCCAGGGTAGCAGAAGAGCTTCCAAAAGGAATTTGATCTATATAATATAGATTTACATACATTTTAGACACCGCATCTGCCATAAGTAAAAAAGAAATAGTGGTTTACATCTCTTGATGTAGTGCTGCTTGTGCACTTTCCATCCACAAATTTTGTCGAGTCTGTTTCGAAGAGCCCCATCAGCTTATTATAGGCGCCAGAAACTCTGATGATTTGCTGCTGTTTTGTATGATTTATAAACAGATCAATAAGTAACAGATCTAGTAATCTGGAATTCTGTTAAATCATATCATAGATGCTATTGAGGGTCTGGAGCACAGTACCGGTCGTTGTTTATACACTGAGACTTGCATTGATTGCTTAAGAGAAAATCATTAGGGCAGTACCAAGTTATAAAGTGAGGAGTAAATTGAGTGAACCCCTTCTTCTCAAGAAACTGAGCTGCACCCCTTCATGCATCTGAAACATGAAGTGTCTTCTGGACTAGAATGAAAATAATAATGTTTTTGTTGGATTTAAAGGGATATGAGCTGTTGAAAAATATAAGATTTCTATTTGATAAATCTATGTCCTTAAAACCAAAGAAGCGTATACGAAATGCAAAATCATTAGCATCACCAAAGTATGAGAAGTTTACAAGTTTTAACGTAAAAAAACTTTGGAACAATCTCAAATGTAGGAAACTTTAGCAAGTAAGTTACCCGTGACATAGAACAGAAAGCTAAGCAGTGTCTGTTGCGGGTTGAGTCACTGCGGACTTCACCAATAGCTTAGTCAAATTCTCTAGGGAGCAAACTTGATACTTAACTTTTCCAGAGGGTGAAAGAAAAACTTCTGCAAGTTCAAGCTTATCCGAGGTAAGACTAGTGGTGTCCATAGTTTTACTCAGTACCTTCAGTGCAAGTTGAACTGCTTCTTCCCTTGTGATATCATCCTTGTAGTCCTGTTTTAGAATTGACTGTGCTGCCTGATTGTTGGCACCAATGGCACCGGCTTTCCAACCGCCGTAATTTCCACTGGGATCACTCATGTAAAGTTGAAAGCCAAAATTTTTGTCCCAGCCTGCAAACAGGAAAGAAACTCCAAAAGGACGGAGACCACCGAATTGTGTGTAACCCTGCTTAGTATCACAGAGAGATTGAACCAACTGCTCAACGGGCATAGGCTCTTGGTACCCAAATGAGTAACGCTGTGCTTGGATCCTAGCGGTATTGATTAGGATGTTGGCGTCAGACATAATCCCGGCAACAGCACATGCAACATGATCATCGATCTTGTACATTTTCTCAGTCGAAGTTGAGGTTTGAAGCAGCTTGGATGTCACCTTCTTCTCGCCAACCAAAACAACTCCATCTTTTGACAAGATTCCTATTGCAGTGCCAACATTTCCAATAGCTTCCATTGCATACTCCACTTGATAAAGGCGTCCTTCGGGTGAGAATATTGTTGTACGGCTATCATATCTTCGAGACATTTTGATCAAAAGAGGGGAAGACGGTAACGTCGATTGAAAAACATTGACAGTTTATAAATAATACAAAACAGATCTAGTAATCTGGAATTCTGTTAAATTATATCATAGATGCTATTGAGGGTCTGGAGCACAGTACCGGCCGTTGTTTATACATTGAGACTTGCATTGATTGCTTAAGAGAAAATCATTAGGGCAGTACCAAGTTATAAAGTGAGGAGTAAATTGAGTGAACCCCTTCTTCTCAAGAAACTGAGTTGCACCCCTTCATGCATCTGAAACATGAAGTGTCTTCTGGACTAGAATGAAAATAATAATGTTTTTGTTGGATTTAAAGGGATATGAGCTGTTGAAAAATATAAGATTTCTATTTGATAAATCTATGATTTCTACCAACTATTGATATGCTGCTTTGGTTTTTGTTGCAGGTAACTTTTCTCTTCCACTTGCTTCGCTGCTCTTCAAACCCTCGCGCGTCTTTGAGGTATGATTTCATTCTTAAATTTGAGTGTGCCTTTACTATATCACTGTTTAATAGTGTTAGACTAAAGAATTTTATCTTATAAGAATTTTATCTTAAATTTGAGTGTGCCTTTACAAATACATTATTCTTATAAGCAATTGTAATAACCAAAATTGCAATGTTTGCAATCGCATTCATACGGGACTGCAAAAGCACTTTAAAATCCTAGTACAAAGCAATATTAAGGTCGCACTCGCACACTGACACAACATAAGTAAATATTCTTGAAGTACCTAGCTAAATGTAGTAAACATATTGATATGAAGTATTTATCCATATATGTCTGTTACATGAAACTGTATTATACTAATTGATATCACAAGGCTTCACCTATAAACTTGTTATGTAGTGTGTAAAAACAAATTAAACAACCAATAATAAAACTCATCTCTTTTATTTTTCTATTGTTTATATTCAAAATAACATGTTCTCGTAAGTACTAGAATTCTGAAAATATAATTTTTTTTGAAGAAATGGATAAGTCATGGATTATTAAGCCATAATCATTGATTGCGTATCAAAAAGGGATACAAGAATTTATTGATTTTGCATTTAAAGGTGCAAAAGAAAACGACGTAGTAATATGTCCTTGCAAACATTGCGGTTTCAGAAAATTAAAGAGTAGGAGTGACATGTTCGACCACTTAAGTTGGTCACCATTTCCGCAGGGATACACCATGTGGATCCATCACGGAGAGTCTTTTGTACGATCTAGTACTATCTCCCCTAGTACTACTCCAAGTATGGTAGAAGATACTAACATTGTCGAAGAACCTATTCAGAACATGATCAACGATGCATTTGGAGTTTATGGGAATCATGCAAATGAAATACCATCTGCATCAAATTTGGAGATTGAACAAGAAGATTATGTGATGCCAAGCTCAACTCAGGAAAGAAACGAAGCCAAGGAGTATTATGAGTTGGCTAGAGAAGGAGAACAACCTTTATATGAAGGGTGTAGACGATATTCAAGACTATCTTTTTTGGTTAAGTTGTACCATATAAAGTGTTTATGTGGATTGAGTGAGATGGAAATGACAATGGTTTTAGAGTTAATAAAAGATGCATTTGAATATGCAAACATTCCAAGTTCATTCTATGAAGCCAAGAAATCAATCACAAAACTTGGTTTGAATTATGTAAAGATACCCGCATGTCCAAACGGTTGTATGCTTTATTGGGAAGAAGATGAGGAGAGGGAGACTTACAAAAATTGCAACACTTCAAAATGGAAAACAAATGAGGATGTATCTGTTAACAAGAAAAAAAAGAAAATTCCTGCCAAGGTTCTTCGTTATTTTCCATTAAAACCTCGATTACAGAGATTATTTTTGTCATCAAAAACGGTAGAGGATATGAGATGGCATGCAACAGATACTAACAATGATGGAATGTTGAGGCATCCTAGAGATTCAGAAGCTTGGAAGAAATTTGACTTGACACATACTTGGTTTTCATCAGATCCACGGAATGTGCGTCTTGCATTGGCTAGTGATGGTTTTAATCCTTTTGGTGTGATGAGTACAAACAATAGTATTTGGCCAGTTGTTCTCATACCATATAACACTCCTCCATGGGTTTGCATGAAGCAGACATCATTTATAATGTCAATGATAATTCCCGGTAAAGAGGCACCATGAAATAATATTGATGTCTACTTACAACCATTAATCAAAGACCTGAAGGAGTTATGGACAAAGTGGTGTGGATACATACGATTCTTTCAAGAAAGAGATGTTCAAGTTGCATGCAAATTTGATGTGGACTATTAGTGACTTTCCAGGGTTGGGTTCACTTTCTGGGTGGAACACATACACAGGACTTGCTTGCCCATCGTGTAACTTTCAAACTACACCTCTCCGTCTTAAAGCTAGTCGTAAATGGTGTTTTATGGGTCATCGTCGTTTCCTTGATCGGAGACACAGGTTTAGATTGAACAAGATCCGCTTTAATGGTGAACAAGAAATGCGGAGTCCACCGAGAACATTATCTGGACATGAAGTTTTTGAAAAGGTTAAATATGTTGAAGTCATCTTTGGTAAAAAGGCAGTGAAAGAAAAATCAGTAAAAAGAACACGTGAGGAACAACCTATAGAAGGTGATAGTACACAATGTGATTCTACAAAAGGTCATCCTCAACAATGGAAAAAGAAAAGCATATTTTTTGAACTTCTGTATTGGAAAGATAATCTTCTACGCCATAATCTTGATCCGATGCATATTGAGAAAAATGTGTGCGATAATGTCCTATTTACTCTACTGAATGATAGGCAAAAGAGTAAATACCATTATAAAGCTCGAGAAGACCTTCAAAATATGGGCATAAGACCTGATCTTTGGCCTGATGAAAATGGTAAAATTTCTCCGGCTGCCTTTAGTTTAACAGGTAAAAATAAAAGGAATTTTTTAATGACTTTAAAGAATATTAGGGTGCCTGATGGTTATTCAAGCAACATTTCTAGATGCATTGACTTAGTAAATCTCAAGGTGAATGGAATGATGAAGAGTCATGATTGTCATATATTAATGGAACAACTTTTACCATTAGCCATTCGCACAACATTACCTCATGAGGTTTCAACAGTATTGATTGAGTTGTGCTCATTCTTTAGACAATTATGTGACAAGGTATTGAAAATTGAAGACATGGAAAAATTGCAAAACCAAATTGTCCTCACTTTATGCCATATGGAAATATTATTTCCTCCCTCGTTCTTCACGGTTATGGTCCACTTGGTTGTTCACCTTGTTGAAGAAGTTAAACTTGGAGGTCATGTTCATTATCGATGGATATATCCTGTTGAAAGGTAAACTATGTGATTTTGTTCTAATGTTACTAACTTAATTAGAAAGTAGAAAGTTTTTTTAACTAGTGTTATTGTGGTTCAATGATAGGTACTTGGGAAAACTTAAATCGTATGTACGTAATAAGGCAAAACCAGAAGGGTCTATTGCAGAAGGATACCGTTTTGAAGAGATTCTTACATTTTGTTCAAGATATCTAGAAAATATTGAGACTAGATGGAATCAACCTGGACGTGTAGATGACGACCCTATTGATGATATCCAAACTGCTTCACGTGTAGCTGAATTATTTCCTAGAGTTGGAAAACCTGTGGGTGGATCTTCTTATTACACCCTAACACCAACTGAAAAATTGCAGGCTCATAGACACGTTTTAACAAACTGTCCAATAGTTGACGACTATCTAAAGTATGTAGTTTTATTACATTTAAGTAGTTTCATCTATACTATTAATATTTTTTTACATCTAATATCGAATAATCAAATAGGCAGTTCCGAAGTTTTACTCAAAACCAAATGAGGCGCAGTCAAAGAAGTGCTACTGAGATAGACAAGAAGGTTCATAAGGAGTTTGCGCATTGGTTCAGCAATCGTGTGAGTTTTCATACAAAAATAGATGTTTTATTGAATTGGTTTTTAATAATAACAAGACTAATTGAATGTTGTATCATGTATAGATTCGCAACAATCTTGACAACATTCATGGGCCAGATAAAGATGTTCTCATTAGTCTTGCTCATGTACCTTTTGATAAAGTTAAAATATTTACCGCATTCAATGTCAATGGATTCAAGTTTCGAACGTTGGAACGAGACAATCTTTTAAAAACTCAAAATAGTGGAGTTTTTGGCATGTTTGGGACACGAAGTTATTCAAGCAATAGTGATACCCAAATGAGATTTGGAGGGGTCCCTTACTATGGAAGATTAATATATATTATTGTGCTTTCCTATGATGGCTTCACAGTGCCCATATTTAAATGTGAATGGGCTAATACCATAAACCCAAGAGGAATTAAGATAGATAAGTTGGGTTTTACCTCTATAAACTTTGCAAGACTACTACATACTAGTGAACATGAAGATAATGAGCCATATATTCAAGCATCTGAAGCTCATATGGTTTTTTATGTAGATGATGAGAGTGAACAAGGATGGAGCATACCTATTCATTTGAAGCCAAGAGACTTGTATGACATGGGTGGAAATGATGAAATTATGACACCCATTGAGCCATATCCATCACAAAATTTGGAACAAATCTTTTCAAATGATGATCTTGGAACTTCAGCGACAAATGATGACAATAGTTAACATATAGTTTTTTATTGATAAGAATCTAGTTTGTTTGTAACTTGTGTGAGACTTAATGTATGATATTCCATTGTTACTCTATGTTCTTTGTTGCTTATCCCTAATTAATATGTTAGATGACATTGTTACTCTATGTTTTTAATTTATTGTGTTTATGTTATGTTTATTAAATTTGTATTCACTAATATATAATTTTGATGTTTACTACTTTTAGTGTACTTAATACCTATACTTGCAGTTGAAGCCTTTTGTGAGACAATGACTACACCATATGAGAATAGTTGCCTCAAAAGAATTGCAGAGAATAAGAAAAAGTTAGCGGCTCTCAATGTTCCTACACTCTCTCAATCCCTTCACAAATCATCAGAGTCTTCTTCCAAACCATCACTGGTCAGTCATAAATTCTCTATACTACTCCATACAAATTAATTATACTTATTATTTACTAATATTCACTAATGTATTTTATTTAGTCTGTGAAGGGCCGTTCAAGGTTTGTACAACCTGGAGAGCTTGAAGTAAATAAGAAGCGCCTACGTTCAATTACAACTCGCAAATCATCAATAACCCCTCCACCAATGGAAACTACAATAACCCCTCTACCAATGGAAACTACAATAACCCCTCCGTCAATCCAAATTGCAAAAGATGTTGTGGTAGAAGATGAGGATGAAGATGACATGGTAGGAGATGAGGCTGATGATGTTGTGGTAGGAGATGGGACTGGAGATGTTGTATTAGGAGATGAGGCTGAAGATGTTGTGGTAGGAGATGAGGCTGGAGATGTTGTGGTAGGAGATGAGGCTGAAGATGTTGTGGTAGGAGATGGGACTGGAGATGTTGTTAAAGTGGCTAAATCTGAGTATTGGGATGTAAATGTCATTAGTAAGTAATTTAAGGTTAAAGTATCTATAAATAATTTAAATTTTTTACATAGTTGAGTTATGAAATTAATTTGTTTACTTTTTTAATGTGATAGACGATGAAGGTTATGTTTCAAACACACGTTTATGTGTGAAAGACTTGGTTGCGAAATCAGAGCCTGATGGAACATGGATAATACTTGAATTCAATAAGAATAATTGTGCAGTAGGACCGGCTTCTGGTTTGCTAGCAGGATATTTGGGTATAATTATTAGAATGTTTAGAGATATTCCCATAATGTTTGAGAGTTGGAAGAATGTTCCAGCAGATACAAAAACAAAGTTTTATGAATCAAAGATAAAGGTATTATTAATAAACAATTACATATTTTTTAAATTAACTTCATGGTGATTATTATTTCCTTTGTCAACTAATATATTTTTATGTTTAGCGCCATTTTCTTGTGGATGATGGGCGTGACAAAGATTTTGTACTTGCTTCTGCTGCAAGGAAATGGAAGGATGCTCCACATACATTGTTTCACGAATTTTATAGATGGGATCTCCCTTTGGAGGAAAATCTTCAAAATTATCCAAAATGCAGAGGCATTCCTGAAAATGACTGGGCTGTTTATGTTCAATATAGGCGGAAAGAAAAAACACAGGTAACATTAGTGTTTTTATTTGTTAGATTTCTCTGGTTTGTATGTTATCCCTATCTATAATGCATGTTTTTATTTGTTACAAATGTAGAAAATATCCCAAAAAAATTCCCAAAATAGAGCAAAATTGAAGGCTCCGCATACACTCGGATCTAAGTCGCTTGCAAGGAAGAAACATGAGTTGGTATGTCTAAATCTATATGTTGTTGATCATTTGCTTGATAGTACAAACAATTTATATTAGTTTTTATTTGCAGGAAATGAGAGATGGACGAACATACAGCAGAGGAGAAATGTATGCAGTTTCTCATAAAAAGCCTAACGGGTCATTTATCAATGAAGATGCATACAACAATAATGTAAGTACAAGTTAATTCTTTTGAAATACTGGAAAAAAAACGGTAATAGTAATAGAACCATCCCAAATAAAACTCACCACTGGAATTTATATATATATAATATGGAGAAAGAGCCCGATATATGCTTGGATTCCACTTGATGACATTGTAAATGCCAATCGTGAAAATAAATAGTAACCATAGGATGATTATGGGAGGAAACATGAAAGCAATCGCGTGGGAGCCACGGTGTTGCAAAATAAAGAGACCAACCAGTAGAACACAGGAAATAAGAGGCATCATACCTGCATAGATTAGAAGCGTAAGTTGTAATGGAAAAATCACCTATGCTGCATTTGACATATATTGAAACATTGAAAACTGTGGGGTAACTTTAGTGGGAAATTTCAGAATAAATATCCTAGAGTGATTTTGTTTATACTGAAGAATGGTGGATAGCAAGCTTTACTGAACTTCTTGTAAACAATTCTCCATGTCACATTTGCAATAGTTTGTGCCACCTCCTAGTTTGTGCCAACTTCTTTTTACGTATATATGGAAGTCCATGATTTGATCAAGAGGTTCTCCCCCAATATATTATTCTTGTTATATAAACAATAGCTCAATTTTTTCTTTTTCATGTGCAGAAAAAATTACAAGCTGCAATTAAGGATTCTGTGTCTGAAAATGAGGCATTTCAGAAAGTATTTGGAAAAGAAAAGCATGGATATGTTCGTAGTATGGGACTTGGAGTTACACCATCTCAAATTAATAGATCTACGAGATCGACATCTTCTTCTGCAGAAAGTGAACAAATAAAGGAAATGCAAGAAGAAATTAATGCACTTAAAGAAAAGAATTCAAAAATTGATGAATTAACACAGGCAATCATATTCTTAACGCAAAGGGACAAGGCGAGGACAAAGGAAATTGAACTCTTAATGCAAACGCAGAATTTTAGTGGAAGACAGGTATATTATTTTGACGCATTTAAAGTTAAATTTTATGAGTATTATTTTAAAGATTATTATTTTAATACCTTTTTTTAGGGATTGGAATCACCCGCTGATGGTAGACGTTCATCTGAGTCTAGCTACCGTATTGGAGATAATGGAACTTCAGGGGGGACAAATTAGACTTTGCTATGATCGAGATAATTAGATTGTGAACTTTCTCATGTATTTTTGGCATAATGATACTTATTATTATAAGATTAGGAATTGATATATTTTGGGTTTTTTGTACTACTTGACATGATTATGGAACTCGCATTTTACATGATTATGGAACACACATTTTTTTGGATATTATAATGCTTATTTGATGTTAAATATTTTTTATTGAAATTATTTTTACTATATTACAAAGTGATAGAAAATAAAACAAAAAATAATACTATAAATAAATATATTAAAGAAGAAATAATTTAAAGAAAAAAATAACACAAAAAAAAACTATATTTAAAATTTTTTACATAGATAATAATTTAAATAAAAAAAATATATAATAGAAAAAAAAAATCAAGACATAAACAAAAGTCATGGCGACAATACCGAACCGTCGTAATCAACAATTAAAAATAATCAACAAAAGTCATGACGGTATCGAACCTTCGCCATAAACAATTTAATCAATTTCAAAAGATATTCACGACAGTATCGAACCGTCGCCATCAATAATTAAAAGAAACTCAAAAGATAGTCACGACGGTATCAACCCGTCGTAAACTTGAACGACAGTTTTTGTAACCGTCGCAAAATAGGTTGGGGACACACACTTCTGCGACGGTAAAGCAACCGTCGTGGAAAGCAAATTGCGACGGTTTTAACCGTCGTAATCTACAAAAATACCTGTCGCAATCTGCCAATTTTCTTGTAGTGGTTGCTTAACAGGATGTCCACCGTATACCATCAAGATCCAACCATCAAATGCATCTTCAGCCCATATCTCAGGCCTGTCCATTGAGGGTCTATCATGCACCTCAAGTTAACATACACACTAGATCAGGCAAAGTCAAAAGGGCTTGGATGTGTTTGGGCCGAGAATTTCAACAACACACCCCCTCTTTCAGCATTACAACCAGGCCCATCTTTTCTTTTTCTTATTTTCTTTTATTTTATTTAATTCTTTTAATTTTCCTTTTAATTATTCTAATTAACAAATAAATAAAAATACAAAAATAGGTTTTTAGGTTGAATTCATTTATTTTTTCTTAATTTAAAATTAATTAGGACTTAAGGCTTTCTTTTTAGTTCAATAATTTCTTTATTTTCTTAAATAACAAAACATGACAAAAACTTTCTTTAATCAATCGCAAATAGGTTTAGTCAAGAGTAAAAACCCTAATCGCTTCACATTTAATTCATCGCGTGCTTATTATTTATTTTCACAATATTTTTGTAACTGTTCATGGTTTATAATAGTTTAATTTAGGGCTTTTACTTATTGCTTTTCCCCAGGTTTTTTGGCTATGTAATTAATCCCCCTCCCCAAAGCCTTGTAATAGCGTAGATTTACTTTCTCGCATTTTTAATTCCCGCAAATATTTAACTGTCTAGATGTATGCTAATAGGATTGTATGACAAGAATGCATGACAAATTAATACGGTTAGAAAACCCTAATGTGCAAAGATAAATAACTGAAAATAAATCACTAGCACATATCACTCTTAGGGTATACCATCACTTCGGTTGCCTTCGGTAAACGATCATTAAGTATAGGGTGTCTTAGTGGTTGCCCTCCTGTCTAAAAAAGATCAAACATCCCATTCGAATGTTGACTCAGAAATGTTGCCTCGGATATGATCTTAAGACTTTAGTGTTATTACTAAGGTATCCTAACATTGCTTTAGTGATCGTGCGTCCCTTTTGAATTGACCCTTGCAAACTCCAACGACGGTGCTACCTATTTTTCAATAGTAGGATAGCGCTGTCTGAAGGAAACAAGAATAGAAATAATCTTTTTTCGAGTAAGTAGATGCTAGTAGGTACTTTCTCAAATCAAAACTTTTCACACTCACACTTTTCCAACAAATTTTCAAAACAATTTCTTCACACTCTTGAGGACTGATACAAGGGTTATCGCGAAGTAAAACATTTTTCAAAACAAAGCACCTACACAAGCAATTTTTAAAAGATGATAAAGTACCTAAGAGCCCATGGAAAACCATGGATAGAAAGGGTGCTAACACCTTCCCTTTCTATAATCTACCCCCCGTACTCAAAACATCTCGAAAAAGGATTTTTTTTCTGTACTTTTTTCCTTTCCGATTGGATGAAATAAAAGTTGGTGGTAACTCTTGCTTACCGCGACATTTTGCAAACATAAAACGCAAAACGCAAACCAACATCAAACAGTCGGTTCTGCCACCGTATCATAGTTTGCTTTATATAGGCCATGCAACAGAGACATAAGAAGATGCTTTTGGTATGTTCATAACACGAGTTAATGAACTTTCTAAACCAGGAGATTCTTATCTATTTGTAGCTGTTACTTTTGATATTGCATTGATAATTTGTAACACTTTAGAACTTCTCACATCAGAGGTTGAATGTTACCGTTGAGAGTCCCTTACAACTTGCATCAGAACTTTACAGATCAGAGTATTAGAGATCATGTTTCACAACGCTGGTGCATTCAGAAGTTGTAACATAACTTGTCCATATAAGCGTGTCAAACATATTTGCTTCTGAGAAGGATGCGTCTAATTTTATCATGGTACTCTCATCTTTTATGCTCGCATAATCAGAACATCTAGTGATGTTTAGGGAGATCGTCTATGCTCCGTACATCAGAACATCTTTTTCACATCAGAAGTTCCTGCATATAAGGATACTTTTATTAGCTAGCATATTTGTTCTTTATATATATCATGTGTTTGTTATCATCAAAACTCTTGCAGGGATGTAGAACCAAATTATGTTCTAACACGCTGTGCATGATATGGTCACTATTGGAAATCACACTAAATCAATTATTAAATCAGATTTTAATAAAATAAAAGGAAAAAAATATGGTCCATTGGATGAATAGTCAAAACATGTTAGTAAACAGATCCAAAGGACCTGGCGTGTTGTGTATATCATGGACCCTCAGCCAAAACACGATGAATCAAAAACCAAACAGCCAATGAAAATAAAACAAATGTCCAATGTTCATTGGTTAAAGAACGACACGTAGGTCGTCTTCAACCTCCAGACACCCTGCACGTGAGGATTTCTGAGATTCTTCAAACAGAAACGTCAGAATCTCAGACTAATATCATTGGATTCGTCTCTTCAAGACGATCCTAACCTCACCCTCGCGAAAAATTTATATAAAATGAGCAAAGAGAAAATGCATAAAACCAAAAATAATAGCAAGCACTTAATTCTCATCAATTTTAAAAATTGTAAGAAGCACAAGGATGAGTAGAGTAGAAAATGATTATATTTGGAACGATTTGGTTTGGAAAACTACCTGAACGAGGCTCACAAAAATAGCTCTGAAAGTGAACTTCTGTAACTCAAAAATATGGCTCGATTTGCTTGGTTTAAGTGTTGGAGAGTTTGTGTGTTTATGGAGGATGATGAATATGTAAAGAAATTGTGAAGAGAGAGCTTGAAACTGTGAAATGGAATTTCAAATTTTTGAGTTGCAAATGAACTTTGGCAGGGTGTATTTAGCTCTCAAAGCTTGTGTAAATGTGTTCAATGTGGTCATCTATTTATTGGGAAGTGAATGGGAATGAGAATTGAAAGAATTAGTGGAGTTTGGAGGGAAATCGTGAGAAGCCTTGGAGATGAAAAACGTGTGACTTGCTTAGCATCAAAACTCACTTAAACTTCGCGTTTCAAAGCTCTAATCCACTTTAGAAAGTTGGTTAAACATGTTTAGATAAAAAATGCGCGCTAATTTGGTGTTTAGAAGTTGGATTATGGATTTCAAATTCTGACTTTAGCGAAAACTTCAGTTTCAAGGTACCATCTTTGAATCCATGGTGTTCATAGCTTAAGGGGTCTTAGGGCATGATTCTTGAAGATTTTGAAGATAAGGTCACAATATTTACAATGTGAAAAGAATGATATCAAATGGATGCTTGAGCTAGGACTTGTGATGAGTCAAAGTTGAGAAAAAGATACTGACTTTTTGTACTTAGAAAAATTCTAAGTTTTTCTTCAAAAGTGAGCTATAATGTTTTGAGTTCAAACAAGGCCTTCCTCCAAATTTGAGCTTTGATAATTGATGCTAGCTTGAAGTAGACATCCATAATAGCATTTTGAAACTTGAATCACTCAAAAATACCAAGTATTGAAAAAGTTACGGCCTTGTAAAATTTGTTAAAATTCATGAGGTGGCCTATAATCTTTTGGGTTATTAGGGCATCTTACATCCATTTTCAATCTTTTAACATAAAATAAGAGCTGAATTTAACATCCTTAAGATCATTATGGAATAAGAATGGGCTCAAGGAGATAAAAATTGACCAAGTTATGATCTTTTGAAGTCGCCTAAGGGATTTTGATGGCATATCTAGAGGACACATAATCTTTCTTCATCATTAGGAATCTTCCACACAAATTTTTCTTGAAATTTTTGAAGTGATAGGTTGATAACTCTTTAAAGAGAAGCATGTATTTGGAATAACTGAAAAATACCAAAATATGAGCAAGATATAGCCCTTAGAAGTCCAAAACCCTAGCTCCTAGAGCACCAAAATGGCTTAGAAACCCCTTTCAATTTTCACAAACTTTCTTGCATATTTACTCTTTAGAAGTTGTTGTGGATGATAATAAGAACCCATAGCTACCAAAATCCACCTCCAAGCATTATGAAATGAGATAGTTATGCACTTGTGATCAAGAAATCAAGAACTTGTCCAATTAGATCAAACTTCTTCAATCAACTCTTGCATATTTTGATTTTCTTTGACAAATTGAGGCATGATGAATCATAGTAGACCTTGTCATGATGTTACTTCAAAGTATCTTCAATGATGAAGCTTGAATCTCAATGAAACTTTGTTGAATAAGGCTTGAAAATAAACTCATGAACCTATAAATCAAACTGATGAAATGTGTTATGCCCTTACCTGTAATATCATCAATTAGAGCAAACATTCATTGCATTCGTTAGTTTAAAAGTTAATCAATACAAAACAAATATGATCACAATATACAAATCAAGGTGCTTGATAATTCCTCATGAGAAAACCTAAAGACAAGGAGAAGAACCAAACCCTAGTGTGATGTTGTTGTGATTGGGTTGATATGAGATGATAGAAGAATATTAGGGGCAAAAATTGGGGTACAACAGGCTGCTATGATTATTATGAGTTCTTGTAATGGTCGCTCAAGCAACCGTTTAAGTTTGGGGGAGTTTGATCTGTGGTTTTTCCACCTGTATTTACAGTTATTCCAGTTATCATTTCTTTATATTTTCAAGTGTTTTATTTCATTCTTCTATGTTTTATGGGCTGGTTGTGTATTTTGTTGGTTTCAGGCTCAGAGGAATAAAACCATGAAAATCAGGGTGAAAAGTGCAAATTTGGAGTTTCAGAGGAAGTCCCAAAAACCAAGCTACATGGTTCCTTCCACGACCACCTGTGTCACTTGACACGGGCCGTATCAGGAGAGAATGCAAAGTTGTAATTTGGAAGAAGATGTAGAGGCTGACACGAGTGCCCATGTCAGCTGACATGACCCGTGTCAACTTACACGGCTTGTGTCATGAGGTCTGAGCAAGATGTGTTTTGTGAAGCAATAGAAAGAGGCCGACACAGGTGCCCGTGTCAGGTGAAACATTTCGTGTTGGCCAGGATGCTGATTTTGAGTATTTTTTATGATTTGGGACCCAAAGGGGCGTTTTTGGCATTTCATACCAAAACGAATAGATTGTTCACTATTTAGCCAAGTTTCCATGACGAATTGATAACTTTTTGCAGTGAAGAATAATTTACACTACTGAAGATTGGGGAGATCAAGGTTCTTGGAGAGCGGAAGATTATCTTGAGCGGAAGCAATTGAAGATTCAAAGCTATCCAATTACTTGTAATGTCTAATATTTATCTTATAATAATTTTGAATAACATGAGTAGCTAAACTCCCATATGCTATGGGGTGTCCCTGATTTGACTCTGTAAATGATTTTGATTCCTAAATTTCTTTAATACAATAGTCTTCTCTATTCAATTTAATTGTACAATGTTTTTATGCTTTCCTAATCTGAAAAATTAGGATTGATTTATGGTTAACAACCAGATGTACCGCGGTTGTTAAGGTTTTTGTACAATTAGACTATATTAGATATAACCTAGGACTAGGGATACCCTATAGTTACCGGATTTAACCCTTGATAAAACAAAAGCTTGACTCCATCAGAAATCTCTAAGGACTTGGGATTTAGGATGAAGGTTCAAAGGTTTTCCCACTAAAGACTTAGGGGAAGATAACCTAAAGGGATGGTAATTGATGGATATGAACTTGTTGAAGAGATCAAGATTCAAGATAGTTATATGGAAAATTATACACCTTACCCTAGCATGTTCCTCATATCTATTAAAAAGCTATTTTATATTTCTGCTTTTGTTAAGTGACAATATCAAAACCAAAACCCCAAATTAAGTTTTTATTTAATTGAACTACAAATTTAACTCAATAATTGCATGCAATCCTTGAGATCGATATCTTGCGAATTTCCTATTATTATTGCAAGGCAAAAATAGTACACTTGCTATTTTTCCCATCCCGTCTTATGCAACGGTTCTAAGGAACATTAGTAAAAGAGCTTCTAATCATGAGTTATTCAAGGAAGCTTTGGAAGCCTTCTAAAGCTTTACTTTTGATGTTCCAAGTTCTGAAGATGCTGAAGACAAGGTTCTGCTGAACATGTTATGAAGATTTAAATACATTCTTTTGAAGACCAAGTGCTGAAGACTGAGAAGGCAAGAGTTCTTTGAACAAGCCCTGAAAGGTTCTAATGACTTAGGTTCTGAAAGGTACTAGTTCTGATCCTTCTACAACATACTTCATCAACAAACATATGAGAATCCTCTGAAGATATAGAAGAATAAGATCAAGACTAAGGGATTACATGTGATGGTAAGTATAAAAGTACAAAAGTACACAGTGACCTCTACTCCCTAGAGTCGCACAAGGACAAACCTTTTTTGTACTATTGTCTACCTGTCTCACCATGACAGTTGGGAACAATACATATGTATTTGTATTTCCTATTCTACCCTTCAACAGATCTCTTCTCTTCAGCTATAAAATAAGTACTTGGAAGAATTTGAAATCAACGAATCAGTTTAACAAAACTACACTAAATTGCTGCATAAAAACTCTATAGAGAAATCTTTTGTATAGTTTTGTAAATATGCAAGGAGTTGATTCTCGTATCTTGCTATCAACACTTTTGTGTTGTTGTACTTAAACATTGTGTAATCTACTTGTGTAGAAGAATCTTTGTATATACATCTTTGTAATCAAATATTGTTGATAGGTTCCTTGAGAGACGTTGCGTAGTCTGTATTCTTAAGAAGACTTTGGTTGTGGTCATAGTGGTTTGCAATAAGGATCAATGGAATTATTAGGGGTTCCACTAGAGTTGATCATATTTATTGTGGTTGTTTGTAATCTGGGTTATTACAGTAGATTAAGTCCTTGTGTATAAGGCAAATCACCTTGCGGGGTGGACTTGAGTAACTTAGTTAACAGTGAACCAAGATAAAAGTAATTGTGTTCATCTATTTTTATTCACTTGTTATCTTTGTGTCTTGAGTTGCAAAAAGATTATATTTTGTGCAACTCAATTCAACCCCCCCCCCCCCCCTTATTGTGTTTCTCACACCTTCACTAACAATATGGGAGAAGGCACAATCGCTACGAACTCGACTGAAATAATGGTTTCCACAGCCAGTATGATGGAAGTATCGCAATGGCACAAAGTGTGCCAATAGTATCCCCACCAATAACCTAAAGTCACCATGTGGTCCTAGACCAACGGTGGCTAGTGATATTAGGCCTAACTTGCCCAGTTTTATAATGCCTTTGAATGGTCGTGAATAAATATATGGAATGCCAACTTCGATAATGGTAAGTTTTCATAATAATTCATCAAAATTTATAGATCCAATGGTGACCATGTATTCGCCATTACAAGGGTCGGGATCAGTTGTAAATAACTTTGGTCTAAACACCCAGTATTTGGGAATGGCATTACCATCCCAAACAATGCCTACATTCAGTATGAGTTTGGTAAATGTTTTAAGGCAACAAATGGATGAAAGTAACCATGAAATGGTGAATCAGCTTACTCGGCAAATGGGTACCATATTCAACCCTTTGATACAGAGTAGACGCAAAGTAATCAACAATTAATGACTCAGATGACGCAAATTATTGATTTCTTTTATGCCCATCAGGCGCATATTCAACCAGTAGAGCAACTACAACCTGTTAGACCTATCAGAAACAAGGAAATAATCCTTGAGGAAAATGTTAAGCAGGGCCAACAATTTATGCCCCAAATGGTCTAACAACAGATTCCTAGAATGGTCGAACAACCAATACCTAGAGATGTCGAATGCCCACGAGTTATTTTTGTTAATCGAGACCCGTATGCAAACCAATTGGTCCATCGAGTTTAACAAGATGACATAGAGGGAGATAATAATCTTGTTTCCATGGTCGAAATGATAATGGAACGAAACAAGATGAATGTAAGCCTTCGTAGGCCAAACCATGCCTCCCCACTGTCAGAATATGTCTTATAGACATAACTACCCAGGGGATGGAAAGTCCCAAAATTTACTAAGTTTTCTAGCGATACGAGTGAATCTATAGTCAATCATATAGAGAGGTATTTGACTAAGGCGGGAGACAATTCTAATAATGGGAATACGAGGATGAGGTATTTCCCTAGTTACCTCACGAAGAATGCTTTTACTTGGTTCACAACACTCCCTGTGAATTCCATCCATGATTGGACTCGCTTGGAAAGATTGTTCCATGAGCAATTTTACATGGGACAATCAAAGACTATCCTAAAGGAATTGGCAAGTGTTAAGCGCAAGTTTACTGGACCAATAGATGATTAATTAAATAGATTATGACTCCTAAAGGCAAGATATTTCAAACAAGAACTTGAACATGAGTTAGTAGAGATAGATGCTGAAGGATTAGAGTAATCCATCAGAAAGAAATTGTACACTCAATATCTGAGGGATATGGCCCAACTGGAAGATAGAGTGCGACATGTGGAACACCTATAGGCCGAAAAATCCAGAGCAAGTAAAAATAATAGGAAAGAAAAAATAGCCTATGTCGACCTAGATGAGAATGATCATGAATCTGATATCGAAGTCAATGGGGTTGACAAAAACGAGGTTAATTTGGCCGAATTGAAAGAAGGGCCACCTTATATATGAAAAGTACTTGCACCTTCAAATTGAAAAAATCTCGTCAAACCAAAAAAGAATGATAAGTTTCCTAAGAGATTATACACATTCAATGTGACTAAGTGTGACGAGATTTTCAAATTGTTAGTCAAAGATGGCCAAATCATAGTGCCACTTGGTGCTAAAATGCCACTGTTAAACAACAGAAGAAGAGAGGATTTTGTAAATATTACAATTTTTTGGGCCATAAACCTCACAGCATTTTCTTTTCAGGGATCTCATGTAGAATGCGATCAAAGACGAAAGGCTCGGGTGTGGAGAGAAGACGAAGTCAAGGATGAAGATCGGCTTTAACCCTCTGCAAATTGGAGATGCCTATTAGACTGAGCTCGCCAAAGTTAACATGATTGAGGCTACTAAGGGTCTCAAAAAAAACTGCTCCATGGCTAAGGTTACTAAGGATCTTAGCGCTGAGTTTCAGAAGGTTGAGATTTATGATGATCTTAACTTTGAGGTTAATACGGTTGAAGTTAGCAAGGAGGCCAACATGAAAGCATAGGATGAAAGCGTTGAGCATAACGATAACAAGATGAGGGTTGCTTACCCCAAGACTGATGAAATTTGGTCGAATTCCTTCATTGCTTCCAGAGGAAGAAGTATGAAGTGATGTTATGCCCTAGGTGCAATTCTTTTTTTGACATGAAAGCCATTGAGAATTTGGAGGGAGTCTAGATGGCCAGTCGAAGAGGAAATTGGAAAAATTCTATGAATCAGTTTACTTTTGATAAGAGGGGGATTCCCCGCAAGCAGCAACAGAGGGCCTTAAATCTCCATGGAAATGGGCATTCTACCTTCAAACCAATGGCTAATGCCCGAAAGGGAAAGTGGATAAGGTCTGCTAAGAAAGGAAACCAAGGCCATGAAAAACGGCTAAATTTGTAAGTCGGTGGGGGATCTTCGATATCCTATCGCAAGGAGTTTCAAGTGTCTAGGAAACAAACATGCGGGCCCAACAATTAAAAAGGTAAAAACTCTATTTCGAGATCTCAATGGAGGATATTTCAGTGGAGAAAGAAAGCTGAAAGAGAGGCTGCCGAAAAATAAATGGCGGAGTCAAGTAGCAATCAACCTCAAGCCAAATCCAAGGTTGAGGAAAAGAAACCATTACGGCGAAAACTCTTCCCTTCAAAGGCATAAGAACCCAAAAAACGTGCTGAAAGAACCCCCAGCAGATGATGATATGCTCTCAGGCGATTTCAATTCAGGATTAGAGTCCTTGCTTGATATCAACTATAATATGGTGTGAGTGTTACCATTGAAGTATGACCAAGTGACTAAATTTGAAGAACCTGAAGAAGGAGACGAATAAAAAATGGTTAATGGTGGAGCATCAGTAAATCTGATGTCGCATTTATCCTGAAAAGAATTGTAAAAATTGATACATGTTTGAGACCACACACCATGGTCCTATCAAACTATAAGGGAATGATTGGTCACACTTTGGAGGTCATTCAAGTTGATTTGATAGTAGGATCCACTTTTAGGCCAACTCTATTCATGGTCATAACGTCAAGAGCTAACTATAATTTACTCTTAGGGTGTGAAATGGATACATGGGATTGGGTGGTGCCATCTTTGCTCCATCAAAGGATTTCAATTTGGCGACATGAAGATATAGTGGAGAACATTGAAGCTGGCTAGAGTTATTTCATGGAAAAGGTCAACCATGTCGATAAAAGGAATTTCGATAGAAATATGGAGAACATGGCGCCTTGCAACCCTACTGGGTTTTCATACATGCCTTCTGATAGGGAATTTTATTCTCTGAACTTGCACCCGACCCATGGTTTTCTATGGGATATAAAAATCATGGAATATGAAAAAGAGATAGAAGGGGTGTCTAGAATCCAACCAACTGGTTGGGAGGACGAAGACAATTATTATGTCTGAGTCTATTATTCTACAAAAGATTTCGGCTTATATAGCCTAAAATTAACTAAAAGCGGCTCTCGAGGCTGAAGTTAAATACATGGTTGTCGAATCCAATGAAACAAAAGTTCACCTTGAAGGGCCTGGCATCGACTTTGAACCTGAGCCACTAGATAAGTTACAACAAGTTAAGATGAAAGATCAGAGGCTAGATTCCATCTATGATGAAGAGCCTTTGGGGTTCAAGAAGGATCCGATGGCACCAAACATAAAGATGCTAGTGCATGATCCTTTGGAGGAAATTGATTTGGAAGATGGGACGAGTAAGAGGCCAACATACATTAGCTCCAACCTTGACCCATAACTTAGAGTCGAAGTGATCTAGTTTTTAAAAGATTACAAAGACTGCTTTGCTTGGGACTATGAAGAAATTCCTGGTTTGAGCATAGAGTTGGTAGAATTAAAGCTACCTATAAAGCCTGGTAAAACGATGATAAAGTAGATGTCGAGATGGTTTGCACCAAAGATTATATCGAAGATCAAGGAGGAGATCAAAATACTCTTGAGATGTAAGTTCATCTGAACAACAAGGTATGCCCAAAGGATGAATACCCAATGTTGGTGGTATAAATGTTAATAGACTCGAAAGAAGGTTTCGAGTACCTTAATATGCTCGATAGATATTCCTGCTATGATCAAATTTTCATTGTAGATGAAGATATGCCGAAGACAACATTTCAATGTCCTGGAGCCTTTACAAATGGGTAGTGATTCCTTTTGGTTTAAAGAATGTTAGTGCAACCAACCAAAGAGTAATGAACTCTATTTTTCATGATTATATCGAAACATTTATGCAAATTTTCATAGATAATATAGTCATCAAATGCGTTTCAAGAAAGGATCATATGGACCATCTTCGATAGTCATTCGAAAGAATGTGAAAACATGGGTTAAAGATGAATCCTCTTAAGTGTGCTTTTTGTGTGCAGACAGGGGTATTCTTAGGTTTTGTGGTTCATAATAAAGGTATTGAGATCAACCAAAACAATACCAAGGCCATCATGGAGGAGAAATCCCCCATCGACTAAAAAAGAGTTGCAGTCTTTGTAGGGGAAGATAAATATCTTAAGGAGGTTCATCTCAAACTTAAGCGGGAAAACTCAAGCTTGGTCGTCGCTTCTTCGTATGAAGAAGGAAGTTTTTGAATGGGAGAAAAATCATCAAGAGGACTTCGACAAGATCAAAGAATATCTTGTTCGACCTCCAATTTTGTCACCCCTTGAAGAAATAAGAGTGTGAGGTTGTATATTTTTGCGTCTGACTTATCCATAGGGAGCATGTTGGCTCAAGAGGATGATAATGGAATAGAAAGAGCTATCTATTACCTTAGTTGGGTTCTAAATAATGATGAAACTAGGTATAACATGATAGAAAATTTATGTTTGTCTATACTTCTCTTGTACCAAGTTAAAGCACTATATAAAACCAGTGCATATTTTTGTTTCTTGTCATTTTGACGTGATTAAGCATATATTATCAAACCTGATTCTTCATAGTAGAATTGAAAAATAGGGGCTTGCCTTAATAGAATATTTACTGACATTCATGCCATTGAAAACTTTGAAAGGTCCAGTAGTGGTTGATTTTATTGTGGACCATATGGTGGTCGAAATGCCCCAAAATTACTTTGAACTTGAACCTTGGAAGTTATTTTTCGATGGTTCTAGCCATAAAAATGAGGCTAGTGTGGGTTTTTTCATTATCTCTCTAAATAAGATTCCAACGAAGTTTAAATATAAGATTGACGGTCTTTGTTCGAATAATGAGACCGAATACGAGGCCTTAATAGTTGGACTTGATGTTTTGTTAGAGTTGGGGGCAAGAAGAGTCAAAATTAAAGGAGACTATGAATTGGTGATTAGGCAAATAACTAAGGAGTATAAATGTGTTAAGGAAAACCTGATCATGTATTTCGTTATAGCAAATCAATTATTGAAACAATTCGAATTTTGGAGTTCTTGCATATTCCTTGAATAGAGAATCAAGAGGCTAATGAGCTTTCCCAAATTGCGTCAGGGTATACGATATCCAAAGAAATATTGGAAGAGGCAATTGAAGTTTGAGGAAGAGTGACGAAAAAGAGATTAGCCCCTCCAGATTTAGAAATGATAAAGTTGGGATGTGTAGATTTTGAAAACATTGAGATCTTCGCCATTAATAGCTTGACAGATACCAATTGTTGAAAAGTAATAGTGGATTATTTACAGAATCCTATGGGATCAACATATCGGAAAGTTAAGTATCATTCTCTAAGTTATACTATTGTAGGGAACGAATTATTTAAAAATACGCTAGAGGGAGTTTTGCTCAGATATTATGGTGAAAATGAAGCGTATCACTACGCCAAAAACTACTTTTGCCAGCGCCTCTACTAAAGCGCTTATTGAAAAAGCGCTGCCATAGCCTTCACAAAAAACAAAATTAAAAAAAAGGGAAACCTACGAAGGCGCTTTTTTAAAAGCGCTGGCATAGGTGGGGGATACGAAAGCGCTTATTGAAAAAGCGCTGCCATAGCCTTCACAAAAAACAAAATTAAAAAAAAGGGAAACCTACGAAGGCGCTTTTTTAAAAGCGCTGGCATAGGTGGGGGATACGAAAGTGCTTTTTTAAAAGCGCTGGCATAGGTGGGGGATATGAAGGCGCTTTTTAACAAGCGCTGGCATAGGTGGGGGATACGAAAGCGCTTTTATAAAAGCGCTGGCATAGGTGGGGGATATGAAGGCGCTTTTTAAAAAGCGCTGGCATAGGGGGGGGGGGGATACGAAAGCGCTTGTTTAAAAGCGCTGGCATAGGTTAGTTAAATAATTTCTAAACCCCTAAATTTACAATCAGATTTCTAAACCCAGCTGATACAAAAAACGAAACCCAGTTGTTCATCTTCTTCTCCATTCGTCTGCTCCTATTCAAGCTCTCTTCATCCTTCGTCGTCCTCACTTTCATAACAACCTTTGAACCTTCGTCGACCCTTCCCATCCACTGTTCATCCCTTCGTCGACCCTTCCCATCCACTGTTCATCCCTTCGTCGTCCTCTCACCATTACCCCCCGCCTCGCATCAACGACACAATCACCAACACCAGCAGCCTCCTCCGTTGTAACTCCAAACGCCTAGCACCATCACCTTCGAATCTTCGGCCCACGACTAATTCAAATTTTCAATCCAAGTAAGTGTTCCTATCATTAAAGCCTGTGCTTCTGTAATTGTTGTTTTTGGTGTACATCGTGACTAGAGTGTTTGATTCTACTGTAATTTTGATTCAGGTGTAATTTGCATCCAAAAAACCCATCAAACTGTAATTTACATTCAGGTGTTGTTTCTTTCCCATTCAATTTCATCTCAACATTGATTCATCATCACCCACTCTAACTACTTTACTTTATTACATTAATTAGGGTTTCGTTCTCAAAGTTTCTTGTTATTACAAAACCCTTCAACAGTTAGCAAGAACGAAACCCAAGGGATTTTGAAGGTTGGCTGTTACTTGTTAGAGGAAAGATCTAAAAGTTCATTTCACTTTTTCCATTTCTTTGGTTTGAGGTAAGAATTCTTACTCATTTTTCTTAGTTTTAGATATTGCATATTAACTGTTTGTGAAATGTTCTACATGATTGTTCCTAATTAAGGGTATGTTAGAGGGTTAGGAAAATGAAGTTGGATTTACGGGTCCTAATTTTAGGTGTATACTAGCTTAAAATTCACAAGTACTTAAGTTGTTGGTGGAATGGATAACTTGTAACTCCAGAGGAGCGTCGGGAGGTATGGTAATCCTTTGGAGAAGAAATTCTCTTTCTCTTAATTTAAGTTTCATTAGTAAAGGGTTTGTAGGAATTAATGTAGGGTGGAAGGGAGAAGTGTACAGTTTTGTTAATGTTTATGCAGCTTGTTCAACGGTTGATAGAATAAATTTATGGAGAAGTTTGGTGGATAGAAAACAGAGAAGCACTAATGAATAATGGTGCTTATGAGGCAATTTTAATGAAGTTTTTTATAGAGAGGAGAGACTGGGCACAGGGGAGAATCATAGTAGTAGAAATATGGAAGAGTTAGAAATTTTATTGAAGACATGAACTTGGTGGATATACCTTGTATAGGGGGAAGGTTTACTTGGTTTAAAGGTAATGAGTAGATTTGACAGATTTCTTATTTCAAGTAAGTTGATTGAGGATTGCAATGTGATCGATCAAAAAGTGGGAAAAAGAGACATTTCAGACCATTGTCTTGTTTGACTAAATTCTGGGATGGCTGATTGGGGGGGATATGCCTTTCAGATTCAACATTGCATAATCATAAGGGTGTCAAGCCCTTCATTTTAGAGTAATGGGCTAAAATTGATGTGGAGGGAAGAGGAGACTATATCATGTATGAGAAGCTGAAGTGCAGAAAACTTCGTATTAAAGAGTGGAATAAAGAGAGTTTCAAGTGGATTAATTTGAATGTGAATGAGGAATTGAAAATTCTAAATGATTTGGTTGGCTTATTCGTAGATCATTTTGTTGAAGATAATGAGGAGATTGCAACGGATAGGAATAAATTTTTGGGTGAGCTATGGAATACGCTAAACTTAAAGGAATGTATGTTAAGACTTAAATCAATAGAGTTGTGGAACACGCTAAACTTAAACAAAAGTATGTTAAACTTAAAGGAAAGTATTCTAAGACTTGAAAGAAGGCGATAAGAATATGAGATATTTCAACAATTCTATGAAGGAGAGATATAGAAGAAATGTTATAACTTTAGTGAAAGGGACGGGTGGCAGTGTGGATGGAGTAGAAGAGGTAAAAGAGGCTATCAAGATCTATTTTGAGGAATTTTTCAAAGAACACAATCCAATAAGACATGTTCTTGAAGGTCTCAGATTTAATAGAATGAATGAGCATGACAGCGAGTGGCTGGAGAGAGTGTTTACTAAAGAAGAAAAAGTGAAGGTTGTTGTCTTGTCTTGCGATGGCAATAAAAGCGTTGGACCAGATGGATTTATGGTATTCCATAGCCTTTATGGAAAATAGGTTTTCTGGAGTTTTCATATGCAGAGTACAAAATGGTTACGGAACTTCTTTCTGGCACTCGAAGTGGTTGGGTAACCAATCTCTGATGAGCGCTTTCCTGACATCTATGTAAAGGTGATTAGCAACGACTGTTGTGTAGTGGATGCAGGAAGTTAGGAAGGCTCTGTCTGGACCTGGAAGCTTGTAGATTTAGTGGTAAATTCTATTGATGTTGAACCAATTTTATGGGAGGAATTCTCAGCTTTGTTTCAGGAGGTGGATTTGGATCAGCATGTCAGTGATAAATACGTATGGCTGAAGGAATAATATGGAATTTTCACGGTCAGCTCCTGCTTCAAACTCTTTTTTGAAATCACCTTTGTTTCAAATCTCTCAATGGATGTGTTGAAAGCAATATTTTCAAACTTTATGGACTGTACTAAGAGGGTGTGAGTTATGCTTGGAGATACTTCAAGTGGGATTATAAATTTCTAATCCTATCTACACTGTAGACAAAAGAATTAATCACACAAAGGAAATTATAACATTACTACTAAAAAAGTTATAGCTAAGAAAATGTTTTAATAGGCTTGTATATTTTGCATATAAGTCTTACTGAGATTTTTATCTCATTAGTTTAAGTTTATATTTCAGCTTAAGTGCTTAATAGGACAGATAGATTACATATAGATTACATGTGGTTTTCACAGAATGATGCTCCATAAATTTTTCCATGATCCCTTACCTACAAAGATAGTATCGTCTATAAATTGTAGAATTTCATAATTAACATTTTAATTAACTTTAAATACCATAAATTCTCCAATGTTAACAACATTACAAACCGGTCCTGTTGAACCTTAAGCTACGATCCAGAATAAAAAATGTGATAGTGGATCACATTGATTGAAATAGTAGTAGTTGAAAACTTTATAACTCCTACAACCATTACTTATAAGATTTCTGATAAATATACGATGACTCTCTTACTTTGTGTATTTTGTGTGTTGCTCTTGACGTGGCATGGATGGTGATGATTGTAGAATAATATAATCTAGAAGAGATACTATGAACATAACACAATATTTCACAGGGAGAAAGAATTAGCTGCTGTTAAGATAAATCAGCCCACGTCTGAGTTTAGAAGGTTCAGCTCTTTGAGAATATGATATAGAACAGGAAACGCTGTTATTCCTAAGTACCCTGCTAAGATTAAAAGTGTTTTGATTTGGATGACCTAATCCTAGGTGTCATAGAGAATAAGATCTAGGTGACAACCTGTCGGAAATACTAGTATTAGGAGTAAACTAAGAAATAAAAGCATTAGTATGTGGATCTATACTTGGTCATGAGATCTGGAGTTTAATGTTGGAGAACTCATAAAGACCACTAAAGCATACTGATCATTGTAGGAGAAGAACATTAATGACTTGAAATTTAACAATACATTGATTAGGATAAAACATAGTAATGTGAATTATCCATTGCAAACTTTCTAACACAATCCAATTTTTTTTGTAACAAAATGGTCATAAAGTAATTCATCTAAAATTAGAGGTAAATGTCGTGTTACAAGAAAAGAGAAATGAGAGGAACCAAATAAAAGATTGGGCAAAACTTGCCCATTGACAATATAGGTATGCGTAAGCCCTTTGAAAGGTAGATGATGGTGAATATTTTTGAAGCTATTGATGGCATGGTACAAGATTATTGAGTTAGGGAACCATCTGGGATTGGGCAGGGAAGGAATGTTAATGAGTATAATACTAGGTGAGGGATAAGATGAGGATAAGAGGGATAGAGATAAACCTAATGATGAGTTTCATATGATTGTCTAGGTTGTAAATTTGGAAATCTATAAGGAGAAATGATTAGATGCAGTGGAATTAACATAAGGGGATCATTGAGATGTGAAATCTTATCCTACACGCAATATTAAGGAAAATCATATAGACCATAATTAGAGTTTACGCTAGAATTTACATATAACATAAACAAGTAAATGTAAAATTTAATTCAAAATGACAATAAGTGAGTACTTAAAAATTTGTGACAGGCTTTGTTTAGTAACATTTGGATGAAAAGGAATGCCAAGAACATCTGTTTATGCATTGTCCTCTAACACAGCAGGTTTGCTTCTCATCCCCACTTGGAATCCATCTTTAGACCTACTAACATTTTCCTAACATTTTAATGAAACTCTTTGATTTATCATTCATTTCATGGTTACAATTGTTTCCATGTACACGACTTCTTGTAACATTTTCTTGTTTTTTACAGAATAAAAGTCAAAGCATTTCATTGCTAATATGAGTAATACAACAAAAACATCTAATGAAAGTTACTGCAAGGAATATAATAGAGTTTGAGTAACACCATTAGCTTTTAACCTAGCAAATACAATCTTATAGTTGTCAATCTAATATTTTCTCAGACTCATGCTTTGTTTTCCAAATATATTATTGATTTTGAACAACAGTAGCAATTTAACATCACAGCAATATCAATGAAGACAACCAAACAAGGAATGGTTTGATAGAACCAAACTACATAAACAAACGGCCATTGGACAGTTAAGAAAAAACACATGTTGTAGCCTCATTAAGGTCTAACTTTCATAACCCCTGATTATTACAAAACATCTTTCATACTTTAAGGCTTGAACTTCCTGTATGGTCTGCCGTTATCTTCATCTTGCATATGCTGTAATCATAAATTAAAAAAGTCATGTCTAGGTGCAAAGAAAATCAAGATGAATTGAAAACTATAGAGCGTCATTTAACAATTAACAATACATTGCTTTTAAAATTTGATTTGAACCTAACTAAGACTTGACAAAGCTAACTTGTAAGATAAGGACTGAATATAATTGTTTGAAATCCGACTTCACTATTGTTTGAATATAATTGTTATTACCTGTATCCAAGACTGAATCACTAGTATCCGACTTCACTAGTTAGTAATTAGTGATGAGTTGTTTAGCACATGCTTAAGGTGAGGCAAGAATAACTATGAATTTGATTACCTGATATGTTGAATTTCTTTACAGGTAATTAATTATTATTTGCTATAGTTGCGTGACTAATTAGTTGCTATAGTCAAACCATGGATAAAAAATGGATGACTGCCAATCGATTGTCGAAAGAGTATGAGGATGGGGTATCAGAATTCGTTAAGTTTGCCGTTGCGCACGCCAGAGAACCCAATGGAATGATATGTCCTTGCTTGAGATGCTGTTATGGGAGACGGGTTGACGCGGTTCAGTTGGAATCGCATTTACTGATGCATGGAATTGATAGAAGTTATGCATGTTGGAATTTGCATGGTGAGAAAAGTAGCGGGAATGTTGAATCGAGTTATAATACGACGTATGCTTCAAATGAGGATTTCGCAGACGCATACGATTATGATCGAGTCGAAGAGATTGCAGAAGCGCTTGAAGAAGATATTGAGGATTGTCCCAAAATGTTCGAGAGGTTGGTAAGCGATGCATAGAAACCGTTGTATGATGGTTGTACAAAATTCACAAGATTGTCTGCGGTGTTAAAGTTGTACAACTTAAAGGCGGACAACGGATGGTCGGATAAAAGTTTCACACAGTTATTAGCCCTCGTGAAAGAAATGCTACCAGAGGATAATGTTCTTCCCAATCGAACGTATGAGGCCAAAAAGATGTTGTCCTCTATTGGCATGAGCTATGAAAAGATACATGCATGTCCAAAAGATTGCGTTTTATTTCGAAACGAGTACGCAGTGTTAAATGAGTGTCCTAAATGCGGTGCCCCTCGATATAAGGAAAAGTTGTCTCCGGAAAAGGTGTTATGGTATTTTCCTATAATTCCGAGATTTAGGCGCATGTATCGTAGTGAGACCGATTCAAGACACTTGACTTGGCATGCAGATGAAAGAATTATTGATGGGAAGTTGCGACATCCGGCAGACTCACCACAGTGGACGAAAGTTGATATTGATTATCCTGAATTTGGAAAAGAAGCAAGAAATCTTCGCTTGTCGTTGTCTACTGATGGAATGAACCCGCATGGTATTCAAAGTATCTCGCATAGCACCTGGCCTGTGATTCTTATGATATATAACCTACCTCCGTGGCTATGTATGAAGCGTAAGTACATGATGCTATCTATGTTAATTTCTGGGCCCAAACAACCAGGGAATGACATAGACGTGTACTTGGCACCCTTAGTCGAAGATTTGAAGTTTTTGTGGGAGACCGGTGTGGAGGTTTACGATGGGTATAGGAAAGAAAGTTTCAACTTGAGGGCGATGTTGTTTGGAACAATTAATGATTTTCCGGCGTACGGAAATCTATCAGGGTACAGCATTAAGGGTCAAAAAGCGTGTCCTGTTTGTGAAGATGAAACCGATACGATGCGATTGAACTTTTGTCAGAAGAATGTTTTTCTCGGTCATCGTAGATTCTTAAATTCTAATCATCACTATCGTGGGTGGAGAAAGGCATTCAATGGAGAGGCAGAACACGGTAGAGCTCCACATATGTTGACAGGTGATCAGATTTTTGAAAAGGTGAAAGATGTGAGTACTGAGTTTGGCAAGCCTTTTGCACATAGACTTGTCACGAGTGGGTGGAAGAAGAGGTCGATTTTTTTTGAACTTCCATATTGGAAGTCGTTGTACGTAAGACATTTCCTCGATGTTATGCATATTGAAAAAAATGTATTTGATAGTGTCATTGGTACGTTACTCAATATACAAGGAAAGTCTAAGGATGGCATTAACATAAGGAAGGACATGTTAAACATGGGAATTAGAACTGAATTGGCACCCGTGACGAAAGGAAGACGCACATATCTACCACCTGCTGTTTACACTCTATCTAGAAAGGAGAAGAAAATATTGTGTAAGTTCCTCAGTGAAGTTAAAGTTCCAGAAGGCTACTCATCAGATATTAGAAGACTTGTGTCAATGAAAGACCTAAAGTTAAAGAGTTTAAAGACTCATGATTGCCATGTTATAATGGAACATTTTCTACCAATAGGTATACGTTCTATTCTGCCAGAAAAAGTAAGGAGCGCAATAACTAAGTTGTGTTTTTTCTTCAAGTCAATATGCAGCAAGGTGATCGATCCTGCGATCTTACCAACATTGCAAAAAGAGGTGGTTGTTACTTTATGTGAGCTTGAAATGTATTTTCCTCCCTCGTTTTTTGACATAATGGTTCATCTAGTCGTTCATCTTGTCAAAGAGACACAGTTGTGTGGACCAGCTTATATGAGATGGATGTACCCTGCTGAACGTTATATGAAAATTTTAAAAGGGTACGTGAAAAACCGAAGTCGACCGGAGGGTTGTATTGTGGAACGATACATTGTTGAAGAAGCGGTTGAGTTTTGCACTGAATATCTGTCAAATGTTCAATCAATTGGACTCCCCAAATCTCATATTGTCGAGAAAAAAGAAGGAAAAAGACTAATTGGAAATAAAGTTGTGACAGTGTCAATGGTCGAACGGGATCAGGTGCATTTGTATGTTCTGCACAATGAGATTGAGGTTGAGCCGTATGCTGAAATGCACAAGGGTGTTCTTCGAGGTTTAAATCTGAATAGAAATGAGAATTGGATAGTACGAGAGCACAATCGAAGTTTCATACCGTGGTTTAAGGAACAAATTTATTCAAAGTATCGTTCTGATCCGGCTTCAGTAACAGAAAGGTTGAGATGTTTAGCATATGGTCCAAGTATGATTGTGTTTTCTTATAGCGCATACGCAATTAATGGATACACATTTTATACCAAAGAACAGGATGATAAAAGTACTATGCAGAATAGTGGTGTTACCTTGGTAGCTGAAGCGATGCACATATCAAGTGCGAATGACTTAAACCCGAAATTTGCAAATCTGTCATATTTTGGGGTTATCGAGCGCATTTTGTTGTTTGATTACGGGAAGTTTCAGATTCCTGTATTTGATTGCAAGTGGGTTGAAAATAATAATGGCGTACGAATGGAATCATTCAAATCAAGTAGTTGGGGTTAATGCTTCAAAATTCACAAGCTACGTTGGTACACTTGTTCGTATGCATGTGCCAATCTCCATATCTAGATGGAATGCGAAACAATGTGAAGCATTGAAGCAAGGAAAAGAAATGTTTTGGGAAGATGTTAAGGTATGTATGTTATATGGTTTATATGGTTATATGTTTATAAGTTTATAAGTTTATATGGTGTATATGGTTTTTAAACTACTTATATGTTTATATGGTTTATATGGTTTTTAAATTACTTATATGTTTATATGGTTTATACGCAGCGGTCTTTTAACGTTCCAGATGAGCGTAAAGGCTTCGTACTTGGGTTGGCCGGGAAAAGATTTAGAGGGTGGAAAAATCTGTTGACGAACACCTATCTTAAGGATGACAAAGGAAAGTGGCTGGAAGAGTTCCCGGCCGGAAGGCCAGAAAAGTATAATCTTTTCATTAAACAAGAAGATTGGACTGAGTTTATTAGACAAAGAGATGACGAATTCCGGCAAAAGAGTGCCAAAAATAGTGAGAGAGCATCAAAGCCCGCGTACCCATACAAAAAAGGGCGTTTGGGATATGCGCGCTTAGAGGAAAAAATTGTAAGTAATAAATAGAAATGATATGTTCTTATTAATTGTCTAAATGTGTTGTATTTGACGATCTAACCGTTTGTTTCTATGCATAGTTAGAGGAGACGAAAAGTGATGAAACCTCACTTCCAGCACATTTGCTGTGGAAGGAAGCCCGTGTGGGCAAGAATCAAGCTGTTGATCCAAGTGTTCTAAGAATTTATGATGAATGCGTAAGTATAACATTGTGTCTTTAATTAAATCAAATTTTTATGACTATTTAATTGATTTTTTTATCTCCATTATTTTCAGGAGACATTGTCACAAACGGAGTCCACCGGTGACGACCAGGATACGAGGAGCGTACTTAGTAAAGCACTGAATGTTCCTGAGTATTCCGGTCGGGTTAGGGGTAAAGGTCACGGTGTGACTCCAACCTCTTTCTACCAGCATCATCGGAAAAGAAATCCTACCAATGCAGAAGTGATGAATGTACTTATGGAATTACAAGAAAAAGTCAATGCATTGGAAAGAGATAAAGAGGTATTAATGAGGGAAAAGGGCAATGCGGCAATGGCGAAAGAAACTAGTGACAACGCTAGTATCAACCGTCAGAATAAATTTCCTGAGGTAATTATAAATATATTGATAAATCTCTATTGTTCAAGTTTCTCATTTTTATTCCACCTCTTTCTATTATTGAATTAAAAGTAATATGTATGCATATTGGTTTAGGGCATTTCATCTTGCCAACTATACGTAATGGCATCAGATTATCACCTTGTTGGCAAGGGAAAAGTGTACAACACTTTGGGAGATTTAATTCATAATACACCGATCCCGGCTGGACACCTGAGAGTATCAGTAGATTATCCTATTGATCCCGATGCGTTGGTACCGGTACCTGACGTGGCCTTGGATATAAGATCGGTGCGAGACGCGGTAGGGTCGTTTGTTGCATGGCCCTTGGACCTCATTTTCATTGATGATGAGGTAAGTTTAAAACCGTTAATATGAATCATTTAGATTTCAAATGTCAATTCTGAACCGTTAAGTTAATTATTTTTTAATATTAGCCTCCTACAAAACCCGCTAATAAGGGTAAGGAGATTTTGCAGCAAGGCGGCGAGTCTATGGCATCAATTCCAGAGGTACACTTAAATTGTTTATTATATGATATGAATTTAAAACTGAACGATTTTATAATTTACCTAAGTTATATGATTGTTAGGTATCTGCGAAAGTGTCACAACAAGTGACCCAGCCTGTTCGTAGCAGACCACCCCCGAAAAAGTCAATGCATAAGGGGGGAAGAGGCGGGGGAAGAGGCGTTTTTGTACCTCGATATCGGAATACACTTGGAGTACTTTTGGAAACCTCAGATTTGAAGTCAGGTGGTATTCGTACAATCCTTATGGATGCAGATATCTTTGGTCTTGACTGCCAAGAAACGATAGGATTGGACGAAATGACTGAGATTATGACGCATGGTGAATTAGGCATCGGCAATGTTCACGCATACATCCGGTATTCCGATAAATATATCATTTAATTAGTTGAACAATTTATTTACACATTTCAATGAAAATAGTCTAATGTTTATATGTTTTTATTTAAGGTTGTTGTACGATAAAAAAATGCGCGAGACTGTATTGGCAAGACGCTTCCATTTCTTGTCTGCCCATATTGTCAGCGGAGCGACAATTGTCAGGGAACCGGGTTCAGTTAGGGAGTACTTAGTGAATCGATACACGGCCTACGTCGGCAACCCAGATAGCTTGTTTATTTTGCCGTATAACACTGTTCCAGTGGGGTGAGTTTTTCATTTATTCTAATATATCTTTGTTTATTTTGCGTAGAAACTTTTCTTCTAAACTGTTGCTTAAATTTTTAGAAAACACTGGTTGTTGTTGGCTATCGATCCGATTAAAGAAGTTGTGTACTTTCTGAATTCGGTAGACGGGGAATGGACTAACTATCCCGCTATGAAGGAAACTGTTGATCAGTAAGTGAGATCGTTCTAACTATTCGTGTATATTTATATATTTAATTATTTCTGTGAGATTGATCTAAATATATGTTTTTATTTTCTTAGATCAATACAAATATTTCGTAGTCAAAGGGACGCACAGGTACCCCGGAGTAAATCATCAAATATTACTTGGATCAAAGTGCAGGTACAAAATTAGTTGCTTATAATAATAATGTTACTTGATAAAATTACACGACAACTATAAAATATATTCTGTTTTTCTATGCAGTGTCCGTTACAGAATAACGATGTAGATTGCGGATACTTTTGCTTGAGGTTTATGAAAGAAATCCTTCATAAAAATCAAGTAGAGATTCCAAGCACGGTATGGATTTATAACTTAGAATAATTTTGTATGATTTCTACATTTAATAACATCATGCATATACTGAAGTAATAATTTCTTATGTAGTACTTTGATGACCTCTATACTATGTCGTACACGAAAGTTCAAGTGGAAGAAGTCAAAGAGGAAATATGTCAATTTTATGTTGAAAACAGATTATTCTGATGGGTATGAATAAAATATTATTGTACGTGTTAGTTTGATTGTGTTGGAGCCTTTAATATTGTTTGTTTAATTGACCGTGTTGTTCATATTCATACTTTGCAGGATGACGACCGTGTCGGTGGAGCATTATTTTCGATGTAATTATATATGATTTAGTTACATATGTATATATATATGGTTACAAATTAACACGATACTTTGTATGTGATTTAGTTATGGTTACAAATGTATATATGGTTACAAATTTAGTTATATATGATTTAGTTACATATATATAGATAAGGAGTGAATATTATATGGTATACCGGTTTCTGTTAATATAATACCGGTTTCTGTGAATATTATAAGGATTGAATTACAGGTTAAATTATTGGACCAAAAAAAAATTACAGGCCGCACAGGGAACCTCAAATTATAGGTTTCACTTTAAAAAATTTGTATGAGCTACGAAAGCGCTTTTGGCTAAAAAGCGCTTTCGTAGGCAGGATAAATAAAAAAAAAATTAAATAGAAACCCCCTACCAAAGCGCTTTTTATGGAAAAAGTGCTGTGAAAGACCCCCCTATCAAAGCGCTTTTTCCATAAAGCGCTGTAAAAGCCATGATAAATAAAAAAAAAATTAAATAGAAACCCCCTATCAAAGCGCTTTTTATGGAAAAAGCGCTGTGAAAGACCCCCCCTATCAAAGCGCTTTTTCCATAAAGCGCTGTAAAAGCCATGATAAATAAAAAAAAAATTAAATAGAAACCCCCTATCAAAGCGCTTTTTATGGAAAAAGCGCTGGGAAAGACCCCCCTATCAAAGCGCTTTTTCCATAAAAGCGCTGTAAAAGGCCTGATAAATAAAAAAAAAAAATTTAAATAGCACACCTATCAAAGCGCTTTTCAAAAAGCGCTGGGAAAGACCCCCCTATCAAAGCGCTTTTTAAGGAAAAAGCGCTGGGATAGGTCCACCTACGACAGCGCTTTTGGCCAGAAAAAAGCGCTTTCGTAGCCTACGGCAGCGCTGGCTACGGCAGCGCTTTTAAGCGCTTTTAAAGGGCAAAAAAAAGCGCTGTGAAAGCCCATTTTCGTAGTAGTGTATTTGGCTTTGTCTAATGTTCACAGCGGGGCTTGTGGTGTTCATCAGGATGGACATAAGATGAAGTGGTTATTGTTTCAACGAGACATTTATTGGCCTATGATGTAAAAATATTGGGTGGAATTTGTGAAAGGGTGCCAAGAATGTCAGATACATGCATGCATTCAACATGTTCCTGCAAGTGAGTTGCATGCCATTGTGAAGCCATGGCCATTTAGGGGTTGTGGTTTAGATCTAATTGGTGAGATTCATCCAAAATCATCCAAGAATCAAAAGTACATTCTGATTGGTATTGATTATTTCACTAAGTGGAAGGAAGAAGTGCCTTTGGTTAATGTCGACCAGGAAGTGGTCATAGACTTAATCCAAAGAAATATTATCTATAAATTTTGGATTCCCAAAACTATAACAACTAACCAAGGGTCAGTATTCACCATCCGAAAGATGCAGGGGTTTGCCTTTAAAATAGGGATTAAATTACTAACATCTACGCCTTATTATTCCCAGGTAAATGGCCAGGTCTAAGAAACAAATAAGATCATTATTGGTTTGATAAAGAAACGTGTGGGAAAGAAGCCACAAAATTGGCATAGAACTTTAGACCATGTCTTGTGGGCTTGTCAAACCTCTCCTAAAGAAGCGATGAATACTGCTCCTTTTAGATTGAGTTATGGGCATGATGAAGTCCTGCCTATGGAAATAAATTTGCAATCAACAAGAATTCAGAGGCAAAGTGAAATACCAGCTGAACATTATTGGAACATGATTTTAGATGAGTTGGTCGATTTGGATGAAGAAAGGTTGTCTATTTTAGATACATTGAAAAGACAGAAAGAACATGTTGTAAAAGCATATAATAAAAAAGTTAAAGGTAAAACATGTTCGACGAGAGAATATGTATGAAGGCTATCTTACCTATGGATCGTAAGGATACGACCTTAGGAAAATGGTCCCCAAATTAGGAAAGACCATTCCAAATTACTAAGGTATTCTCAAATGATGCTTTTGAGATCGAAGAGTTGGCCGCAGATCGTCGAATATTACGGATACCAATAGGCAATATAAGTAGTGCAAGCCTCAAATTCATTATCGTCTTTTTGAAAGGATTTTTCTTGTAGTTTGATTTGAGTCATGGACTCAGCAGCCAAATCCCATTATACATCTCGAGTTTGTTATTTGTTTGATAATTTGCTTGTAGCATCCCGTTTGTGAATGAAATCAGCCGAAATATGGTCAAGAAGGAGCCCAAAGTATACAAGAAAATCAGAAATGGCTAGAGAAACATTGAGATTGTTGATTTGTTTGAGCAAGTCTTTTATCTTGTGCAAAGCCATGTCGTCAATCAAAACCTGAAATACATCCACATCGAAGATTTGTGCTTTGAGTAGGATAAGAAGTTTGTCAACTGGTTCTATTGTGAAGTTTCCACTAGATGTTGTCGAGGAACTTGAACACTTGTCAGATGAATTGATCCTGGTGTTCATCATCCTCCTTAGATACTTAGAAGGTTTATTCTTTTTGTGGTTATTCTATTCTTCTTGTGATAGAGAAGTAGTAGCTGTTGTAGAAGCAGGTTTGGCATTAGATATGGTGCCGAAAGTCTTCTGAGCATTTGTGGCAGTCTCTTGATGAAATTCACCATTAGTGTGTTCATTATTGTCTTTCTCCTCTTCATAAGAATTAGATAGGCCCACAACATCTTAAGCACCGTCGACATGATCATCATTGTCATCACAGTTCTCTAAAAGAGGATCTTTAGAGTTTTTCTCTTAATCAGGTATCTCTTCATCTGGGCTATCTGTTTTTTCATGATCAGATTCTTTATCATCGCTTCCAGAAAAAAGATTGTTGAGAGTATTGAAACTCGATAGCCGATTGAGGGAGTTCTTGAACAGGATCAAGAGGCAGAACGAATTCTCCTGTAGAAATTTTGTTTGACTTGAGATGGACTGAAGTAGAGATGGTAGAGCTAGTTCTGACATACTTGATGCTAGAAGTAATAGTGCCAGTAAGTTTTCCTAAAATGGAGAATTCAGTGAGTATCAAGAGATATTTGTTTAAGAGGAAATTGAGGCGAAATACTTTACCTTAGTTGCATATCCATCCGAAATTGATTTGTTGCTCTCAGCATGATTAAAAGAGACATTATTGTCCAGATCATCTTCGACAATCTCAGGAGCAGCAGCTTGAGTTTTCTTCATTTTTGTGATTGGGGCAGTTTTCGGGGTATCTAGGTGCTTCTGAGGTCCAGTCTCTGAAGTCTTGTTCTTCTTTTTCTTCTTTAACTTGGAAGGTTCGGGAGATGAATATTTAAGGATTTCAGACTCATTTGTTTTTGTCGCAATGTCGATTTTCTTACGCTTTAAAGGGTTAGTAGGTCGATTTTTAGAGACCGGAAATAATAATGAGAATGTTAGAGCAAAAAGTATGGAGTTTGTTTGGAAAATCAAGGTATCATTTATATATTAAGGAAGGAGTTCCTTTTGATGGGATTTTCTTGAATTGCCTTTTGGCTGGCAATTGCCACTTTAGTAACTGCCTTTATGATATGCTTTTTTCTATCAATCGCTGAAAAGAAGCAATAAAATAAAAGGTTGGTTAAAATAAAAAGCATGAAGGAAGGGGTGAACTCAAGAAAAATTTAAGGAAGCCTTTACATTCCTCACCTTCATGTATGGGGATAGTATCATGACATGTTCTATGTCGACATGAAGGTGGCTTTGAAAACTATGTAAGTTATGCTTAGTCGGAACCACTCTTTGAGCTTGTTTTAAACTTTAATTTTGTAAAACTTTGAGAGATGATCCACAAATAAACCACTGTGGGAGCGGAGATAGAAATGCAAGGGCCATCATATCAGAACTTGGAAAACATGGAAATTTGGATGGACAAAGTTTGAAAGCTAATTCATACTTGTCTTTACTTTTCACCCATGCAGGAAGTTTCAAATTGAGAAGTGTTTTCATAAACTTTTCCTTCAGGGTTACAACAGCATCAAAGATGGTTCAACTAATATCATTTAGCATGTACAAAGTTTCGAAGTAACATTGGAAGGCTTCAATCTCATTTATATGTTGTGTTTGGTCTGTGATTTTAAGGTTGGCAACAATTTTGGTAAAACAAGTGGTTGGCAAAAAATTTATCGAAACATGTTTCTTTGGGAAAAATATGTAGTGCAGCCTAATGTTGAACAAGATATCATAACATCTTGACCATATGGTACAACAAAGTCTGCTGGTACTTATTTTGATAGATGTTCTATCAGATGTTGTAACATGTTGCAACAGAACATCATGACAGTACAGCTGGATTATTTTCATTGAAGATTTGATTTAAAAATATAAGATTATGGAGGTTTCTAGTACTCATAACAGGCGCAGGCAATCAAGGAATTTTAGGAACAATTGCAAATTTTATTTGTTTCATATAAAAGATCTTTAATACTTTTTAGGAAATATTTGAAAAATTTGTTATTTGTTTCTATTTCTATGGAGAAGATTCTACAGGGATTTAGAGATGAAGATTTGATTTATTTGAAGAGTCAAAGCCCAGCTGCAGAAGTATATATAAGGAGACGTCCAAGACCTAGTTTTTAAGTAGCATAGTTTTGTAAAACCTTGTGAAAAATAAGGGTTTAGGGTTTGAGAGTTCATTAGTTTCTCCATGTGTTTTTGTACGACCTCATGTGTCTTTTGATACATTTGAGTTGACTGATTGTTACTTATTTATCAAGTTATTGTTCTCCTCTAAGTGTTATACCCCAATTTCCCCCCCTAAGATCTCTCATCAATCTCATTTTTATCAATACACCAAGATCACACATTAGGGTTGGTTTTGCCTTTCTACTTCATCCTATCTTGAATTTTTCTCTTGAAGGATCACTAAGCACCTAGAATTATGTATCTTGAACATGTGTTCTTTTAACTAGCCTCAAAATATGTATATATATATATATATATATATATATATATATATATATATATATATATATATATATATATATATATATATATATATATATATATATATATATATATATATATATCTTTGAATATTCATATTGTAGGTGATGATACAATTGCATTCATCTCTCTCACCATCTAACCTAGGGTTTGAGGGGTGATTCTTAATCAAATTGTTCTCTAATGAATTTCAAGAGCTCAAGCTTCAAGGCTATTTCTATGATATCAAATATTTGTGGTTCAAAGAACTCCCTCACTTTATTTAGGTCAAATTCTCCTCAAAGTTGGTGGTGAAATTCATCAAGAAGATTCATAGGTTCATGTGTTTATTTACATGCCTTCTTCAACAAGCTTCATTGAGACTTTAGCTCCATATTTGAGTGTTCTTCAATACAATATCATTTTAAGGCCTATTATGATTCATCATGCTTTATTTTTGCAAGAAAGATCAAAATATTCATGGTTGGTTCAACAAATTTGACCTAATTGAGAAAATGCTTGATTCAGTGATCACAAGTGCATAAATCTCTCAATATTCAACATTTTTAGTTGGATATTTTTGCTATGAATTCTTATAATCATCTACAACAACCTCTCTTCACATTACAATATCCAATTGTGATAGAAAAATCATCAAAAGTTGAAAGGGGTTTCAAGTCATTTTTAACACTCTCTGAGCTAGGGTTTGTTGACTTCTAAGGACTATATCTTGCTCATTTTTTGATATTTTTGATTTAATCTAAAGAAATTATTCTCTTTAAATGGTCCTTAATAACCTCTCTTTAGGAATCTAAGGTTAATTTTGAATGGAGGATCAATAATGGTTGAGAAAGATTGCAAGTCTCTTTGAAAAGCCTTTGAATCTTAAGGTTTGAATTCAAATGATCATAACTTGGTCAATTTTTATCTCCTTGATCCCATTATCTTTCCAAAATAATATTTGGGATGTCTACTACAACTTTGTTTCTAAGTTCAATACTTAAAAATGCTTGGAAAGTTGTTTGAGAATTGAAAAGATTATAGGTCCTTTTTGAATTTTCCCAAATTCGTTCATCATCTTCCAAAGACCATAACTCTTTCAATTTTTATGATTTTTGAGTGATCTCAATTCCACAATTAAATTCAAGAGGTATACTTCATCTCATCCTCATATATCAAGACCATGTTTTAAGTGGAAGGTCATGTAATTTTAAAGAACATTATAGGTCATTTTGAAGTTCAACACTTAGAAATATTTCTAAGTACAAAAATCAGTTTGTTTTTCACAATTTCAACTGATCATAACTTTTTGCTCAAGCATCAAAATAATACCTTTCTTGGCACATTGCGAATTTTGTTGTGAGATATTTCAAATTCTTCAAGAATCATGCCATAAAGGTCCATAAGTAGTGAGTTATACATTGTTGAAGTTGGCTTCATGGAATTTATTTTTGCCTCGAGTCAGAATTTTTACCATGAGTAAACTTGGATTGCAGGTTAAATTACTCAAAGTTTAGTTGCTAAACATGTTTAACTAATTGGCCAAATGTGTTTTGATAAGAATTGCACTTGGTATGAGGTCGTTTTGATGCATTTCAAGTCACATGTTTGACATGATCACAACTGACTTGGTTTGCACGATTTTCTCACAATTACTCTCATTTCTCATCATCATTCACTTTCCTATAAATAGAGGGTGTTATCCCAATCATTTGAACAAGCTTGAATAGCCAAAATCACCCTGCCAAACTCTCTCCATATCTCATAATTCTGATATTTTGAGTTCACTCTTCCCTTGCTTTTCAATCAAATTTCTTTGTTCATTCTTGATCCTTGAACTTCACAGAAGCTAACAGAAGAAGAATCGAGTCTTGAGGTGTCCTAAATTGTGCTAGCCAAGTCAAGTTTCAGAGCTCTGAATTTGAACTTTAACAGGTAGATTCCTCCATCAATTCTCTCCAAACTTGTTGCTACAATGCAGCTATCATCACTCTGATACAGGTGGCATCATTAGTTTTTGACTGGAAATGAGTTTTGATCATGAATTTCCAAATTCCTTTCCAACTTCTTTCTTCTGGTTTTTTCCAAACCCACTAAGTTGTGGTTTAAAGAAATTTTTTGCAAGGATGAGGTTAGGATCGTCAGGAAGATGCGAATCCAATGATACCGGTTTGAGCTTCTAACGATTCCGTTTGAAGAATCTCATAAAAACCCAACGCACAAAGTCCTGGAGGTTGAAGACGACCTACTTGTCGTTCTTCAACCAATGATCACATGACAATTGTTTTAATCTCATTAGTTTGTTTACTGATTCTATGTGTTTTTTAATAAGGTCCATAACATGCACAACAAGCCAGATCCCTCAGATCTACTTACTAATGCATTTGACATTGATCATATGGTCCATATTATTTTGGTTTTATTTTTATTTTCTGATTTTATATTTTAATTATTTTAAACTTCAAAAATTTATAAAAAATTCATTTCAATTTCTAAAATTCTGAAAAAAATTATCAAAAATACTTTTGATTTTTGTCTTTCTGATTTTTATTTTTCACAATTTTATTTTGAGATTTGGTATTTTTCATTATTTCTCACTTTATTTGACTTTTTTTAATTGTTTAAAAATACTTTTTTTGATTTTTAAATTCTGAAAAAAAATATGGAAGGGTCCAATGACCTATTGACAAATATTAGTGACCTCATTTTATTTTTATTTCTGATTTTACTTTTTTTCACAAATTTTGGTTTATTTTGCTTATTTCTTTATATTTTAAAAATATTTTCTGACTTTAAAAAATTGTGAAAAATTTTGTCAACACTTATTGACTCATGTTTGACTTCTGATTTTTTTTAAGAATTTTTATTTGGAGTTTTAATACATTTTATATATTTTACCAATCATTTCCCTTTTATTAATTATTTTAAATATTATTTTATTAAATATATTTTATTATTTTTGTTTGGTTCTAATTTGAGTATTATTTTGGGGACAAGTTCCTCAACCACATTCGATCTTGGATATTGATTGGTTGAAAAACTAAATCCACTAAAATGGATGAGTGATGTTGATGATACTTGAAACTCTAATTTCATCTGATACATCCCCTCCCTCTTCATCTTATCCCTTTCTTGTTTTTACTTGTGCTACATATTTTTGGAGAATGGTTTATATATCATTTCTCTAACACGCTGGCATATAGATTGCTATTGACCGGCCTCAAAATAGGTGTGACTTTTACATAAGTCCACTTATGATTGCTTAACATAGCGCTAAATTTGTTCCGATTTGAGAAATGATCATTCATGGCCCAAACCTATGCTTGCAAGCCCAAGTAAGTTTAATTAAAAACCTTTAATCCAATAACTTTGAGGTTCATTGTTAGGAGGCTTTGATCTATTCAATCCTCTAATGAAATTCATGAACTTTGGTCTAAGTGAATCATTTTAACATCATTGATCATATGTAGTTACTTTGAGTATTAGAAATGAATGATATACTTGACAAAAAAGAAAATGAGACTTGTTGTTGAAAATATTTGATTTTATTAATCTTCTAATGATTCTTCAAATGCAAGATTCAAGATGGTCATTCAACTAACCTCTAACTTCTAATTCACTAATATTTGACTTTACTTTATTCCTTTATCTTATGCCTTTACTTTCATGCACCATTTATTTTAGCTTTTACATTCCATACCATTTTTTCTTTTGGCTCACTTGAGAATTTATTTTTATGCCATTTTTCTTTTGCTCACTTGAGCATTTATCTTTATGTCATATTATCTTTACTCACTTGAGCATTTATCTTTATGCCTTTTTATCTTTGCTCATTTGAGCTTTTCTTTTCTCTTAAAGACACTTAATAATCAACTTGAACATTAAAAAACTTAAGGTTTACTTAGACTACTTGGTTACTATCATTGGCACTATGGAGTTGTGGATCTCTCGGACTTATGATTAGAAGCTTTGATACTTGGGACCTTGTGGCTTTGTTGTTACTTTGTTTTAAGTTCTTGGGGTTTACTCCAAGATATTGGGTTATTTTTCTTTGTGTGCAGGTTATTCTGATTATATGCTTTGTCTGTGATTGAGAATTCCTCTGTATATAACCGTTACTCTACACAACTTTTATGAAGACTTAATTCATTTGAAGCTTGGTATTTCTCAGAGGTTTAGTATTTTTTTTCTTGCTTGGTTTCAGTCCAAAGGATGTGAATTCCACATTGACTTCTTATGTCAAGTGCTAGCTTCTTGTTGGTTAGATCTTTCTTTTCCTTAACTTCTACCTTATTCTTTAGGATAGTCCCTTCATCTCCTCCTATCTTCTTTAATTTCAAAAATATTCTTTCTCTTTTTCAAAACTCTTATTGTTTTCTAACTTGATACGCTTTCTTAATAAACTTCGACTTAGCTCCATGCATTTTTAAAAATATTTTCTTAAATAAAACATTAATAAATTTAACCATACTTGGACATCTTTCTAAAGACTTAAAAGTCAATTAACCTCATTCAAACCATTTTTCCACTTTGGGTTTTTTACTTTAAAACTTTTCTCAAAAGACTAGACTCTAGTTGATCTTTTTAGTGATGCAAGCTACTATACTTCTACGATATGTAGTGAAGTGAGATATTTTCCACTTGGATGTTGAGTGAGGCTTTGCTGATTTTAAAATTCAAGCTATATCCTTCACTTTGAGATGATGCAAATTCTCCTTTCTCATAATTGTGGGAAGTAAGTATGTTTTCCACTCGGATATGACGATGATGTCTCTTATATTAAAATTAACAAAAACACATGTGTTTTAAAAATTTTAGAGGTGAACTATGAGTACCCTGATCCCCTATTGCACGGAAGGTGGTACATAGGCATTAAAGGTTCACAACCGCGGCAGGTGCAAAAATTGTAAAAAATACTTCTTTTCTCATCTCCACCATCTATTTTTGTATACACCTTTTATAGCCAAAATACACAGATTTTAAAAGAGGTTCTTGCGGAGTACCGTAGATGTTTAGGGTGTTAATACCTTCCTGTTATACCCCAGTTTTCCCCCCTAATATTCCTCTATCATATCATACCATCACAACGCAATAAAATTACACATTAGGGTTTTGGGTACTTCTCCTGCTTCATCCTATCTTTAGGTTTATCCATGAGGGATCATTAAGAACCTTGAATTATGTATCTTGTACATATATCCTTTTGAATAACATCAAAATATCTGTATATGTCTTTTTGAATTCCATCTTATAGGTAATGGCACAATTGCATGTATCTTACCATCTCCTAGCATAGAGGATCAAAACTAGGGTTTGGAATTCAATCAAGAAATCTCTGACTTTTTGGGCAATACTTGATTCCATGTTTCTCTACATGTTCATTAGCATATATGATTGGAAATTTGATCATCAATTTGGGTTTGAAATGGCTCAATTGACAAAAGGGGGTAAATTGGTCATTTTATCAGAAATCAACAAAAGTCAACAGTTGACCAAGGGGACTTTTGGTCAACTATCAGTTCAATGTCCTATTTTTATATTTCATGGTCAATGGTGGCATAAAGTCAAGTTTGAAGTGTGAATTGGAGATAACTTCTCAATTAAGTTATTTGAAATTTTAAATTTTTCCAAGTGTTCATAATACTGAATTTTGATTGGTCACAACTTTCTCAATTTTTATTGAAAATGTACAAACTATACATGCCTGGAAAGAGGATACAAAATTCTTCAACTTTGTATTAGATGCCTCACGTCCAAAAAGTGAAAGGAAAAACATTTATGGAACTTGGAAAATTTTGGACACTTAGTGAAAATTCCAAATATGCACAAAAATCTGACTTCTTCATGGTTAATTTTGAATGTCCATTCAAGCTCAAATCAAAAAGTTGGAAACATCAAAGTTGAAGTTTGAAGTGTTGTCTTCATTTTTGGTTCAAGAATCATCTCAAATGATCAAGTGTAGAAAGAGATATGATGATTAGGATTTGGAGCTTCAAGTTGTCATCTTGCCCAGCACAAGGCATGTCACGCGCGTGCCAGGCCATATATTTTGTCAAACAGATCATGGGCACGCATTCATCATCACTTTTCTATTTGATATTTTCATTATTTGGAAAATGTTCAACATCAAAGATCAAGCCCTAAATGTGACGAACAACTTTGCTTCAGGAAGTTTCTCAAAACAACTCCTACATTTTGGGATATAATCATGCGAAGAAGGTACCATGCAAGTTGAATTTTTGCCCAACACAAGGCATGTCGCGCGCGTGGAATGCTTATTCAGGCTTGAAATTTCATCAAACGGTTCACAAGCATGCATTCATATCCAATTATCTCATTGATTCAAGCTTCGTTTTAAAAAATTTTGAACATGAAAGTTGGAGTATGTAATTCCCTATCCATTTTTTATTTAAACTTTGTCATGTTTCATGCACTACAGAGAGAAATATAAGGAGGTGAAGAAATGATCATGATTTTTCTAAACCTGCATGAAAATGCATGTGATTTGTCACGACCAAAACACCAACTTTCCATCTCACATGCACATGTATTCCTCACATACTCAAAACGCGCACCTTGCGCCATCAATTCAACACAAAACACAAAACCACTTACCACCTAATTTCCTTACCTCTGTTGCCTTCACTCTCTTTTCCTTACTCTACAAAAAGCAGTCACTACACCTCACTCAAGACAAGGAATTGATACGCAGAAATCATAATTGAAGAGAGAGAATAGATATAAGAATTCTTCTTCTTTCTTAGTGTTCGAGCAAGCTTCCTCTTCCTTTTTCCAAAGCTTCCTTCCTACTTCCTACCATTGAACTGCTTCTAAATTTTCAAATCAAGCTTATATGGATTTCTAGTTCTTTATTTGAGCTCAAGCATCTGAAATCTGACTTATAAGTTAAGAATTCCATAACCTTTATCTCATAACTGCATCTCTGATTTCAAGAACTTTTACATGTAAATTTTTTGTTCATGATCATGCAATTGGCTGAATATTGTGTCTAAGTTGATTTAACTCTGCAATTTTGAATTAAATTGCGACTGTGAACTTTTTTTTATTCAACTTGAAATTCTTTTGTGCATAAGCTTGCAGTTTGGATTTTGTTTTGATCCATAGATCTTTGAAAAAATATAAGAATTTTATGTTAATCTTTGTTATCTTGTGAGTAGTTTGGCTTTTGAATAGTGTGATTTAAGTTTGAATTCAGGAAGAAATCCAGATTGGAAGTTTGTGTGGGTAATCTGGTTTTTTGAGCATGTGTGAATAAGTGATTTTCAAGCTTCAATTTCTCTATGATCTATGCATCATTTTAAGAAAATTTTGAATCTATGTTGTTTTATGCCACGAGATCTCCATTTCTTATTTTGATTCCACTCGATTTCATAGAGTGTACAGAGAAATATGAAGCTCTGAAGGTCATGTTTTGGAACTTATTTTTATCATGGAAGGCTGGTTCATGTGGTAGGGATGACTACGTGTGTTTTTATATTGAACATGTGCTAAAACCTACCACATATGTTTTTGTTAATAACAGGTGTTAAACACCTTAATTTTATTTTAATTTTATTTATTTCCCTAATTTTGTTTAATTACTTTTCTTAATTAAAAAATTATGAAAAAAAATATTTTTAAATCCTTTTTCAATATATTTCCATATTTTTATTTTTATTTCATTTTTTTAATCATTTTTCTTGATTAAATAAATTCATGTAGTTAATTAGGGTTTTAATATTCTTTTAAGTTTTGAATTTTTTTTCCTATTTCTACTAAATCAAAAAATTATAAAAAAATATTTTCTAACATCTCTCTAAGTCTAATTCTTAAAAATATTTTTTTTACAATTTTATAAATTCTTGGGTTACAAATTAAATCATTTGTTGGACATATCATCTTTTCTCTGTCTTCTTTGTTGGTTTGTGTAAATAATTTTCATTTAATTCTTTATTTTGGGATAAAATTCAAAAAAAATATACTTACTGATCCTTATAATTTTCTTGACATTTAGTTTATCTTACATCAAATTTATTTGAACTTTAGATCAGATTGATTAATTTTGAACTTAATTCCCTTTTTTAGAGTTTTGTTTGATCATTCACACTAATTGATTAAAATTTCTAACTTCACATGCCCATAAAATCAGATATGAATTTGTTTAGAGTGCTTGAGCAAGACGAGGTCATAAAGATAATTTTTATGGAATTTTAAAATGTGATTTCATATTTTTTTAAAATTGTTTTCCAAAACATTTCTAGTTTAAGCCTTTTGTTAGCTAGTTTCAAACTTTATATTTTTAAATCAAATTTCCACCTCAATCCTAGAACTATAAATTCTATTTCTGACTTTTATATGACTTTAGGAAGTTAGGGTATTAATTTAATCATTTTACAAGTTATTTTCTTATTTTAAATCTAATTTAGAGTTAGGAATGTATTTAGGGTTTTGCTTTTGATTAAAGCTTGTAATTGAGAACTTTTGTACATAATTCTTGTTTGACTTTTTATTTTGTATTTGGTACTGACTTGGAAGTGATTTTGGGACAAACTCTTCAACATCATTGGATCTTGGGTGTTGATAGGTTGAAAAACCAAATCCATCAAGATGGATGAATGATGTTGATGATATTTGAAACCATTTTCATCTAATACATCCCCTCCTTCTTCATATTATCCCATTTTTACTTGCACTAAATGTTATTGGAGAATAATTTACATATCATTTCTCAAAACATATGGTACATAGATTACTATTGACCGGCCTCAAAATATGTGCAACTTTTATATAAGTCAACTTACGATTGCTTAACATAGCGCTAAATTTTATCCCGATTCAGGAAATGATCATTTGTGGCCCAAACCCATGTTTGTAAGCCTAAGTATGTTAATTTGAATCCTTTGATCCAATAACCTTGAGATTCATTGTTAGGAGGCTTTGGTATTATCAATCCTCTAATGAATCTCCATAAGCTTTGGTTAAAGTGAATCGCTTAAGCATCATTGATCATTTATTGTTGCCTTGAGAATTTTTAATGAATGATATAATTGACAAAAAGCAAATGAAACTTGTTGTTGAGAGGCTTTGATTTTATCAATCTTCTAATGAGTTTTCAAATTCAAGTATCAAGATGGTCATTCAACTAACCTCTAATTTCTAATAATTGACTTTATTTTATGCCTTTACTTTATGCTCTTTACTTTAAGCATATTTACTTTTAGCATTTTCATTTCATGCTATTTTGATCTTTGCTCATCTGAGCACTTATCTTTATGTCATTTTTATTTTTCTCACTTGAGCTTTTCATTTCTTTTTGAAGATACCTAATAATCAACTTGAACCATAAAAACCTTTAATGTTACTTGGACTACTTTGTTATTATCCTTGGCATTATGGAGTGATGGACTTCTTGGACTTAGTATTAGAGACCTTGACCTACCTTGAGACCTTGTGACATCAACTGTTATTTTGTCTGGAGTTCTTCAGGTTTACCCCAAGATATTGGATTGTTTGCTTGCTTTGTGTGTAGGTTATTGTTATTACATGCTTTATCTGTGATTGGGAATTCATTTGTATACAACCTTTACTCTGCCTAATTTTTGTGAAGACTTAATGAAATTAAAGCTTGGTTTTCTTAAGATGTTTATTATCTTTGCTTGTTTGGTTTCAAATCCAAAGGATGGGAATTCTACATTGACTCATTATGTCAAGTGTTAGCTTCTTATTGGTTAGACTGTTCTTTTCCCCAGCTTTTACCTTATGCTTTAGTATAGTCCCTCCATCTCCTCCCATCTTTTTTAATTTCAAAAATATTCTCCCTCCTTTTGAAAATTCTTCTTGTTTTTAAACTTGAACCACTTTCACAATAAACTTGGACTTAGGTCCATGCATTTTCAAAATATTTTCTTAATCAAACTTTAATCAACTTAATAATACTTTGACATTTTTGTGAGAAGACTAAAAGTCAATCAATCTCATTTAGACTATCTTTTCCACTTTGGCTCTTTATTTTAAAATTTTCTCAAAAGATCAGACTCTTGTCAATCCTTGTAGTGATGCGAACTACTATACTTCTATGATATGTAGTGAAATGAGATATTTTCCACTTGGGTGTTGAGCGAGGCTTTAATGATTTTAAAATCCAAGCCATATACTCCACTTTGAGATGACACAAATTCTCCTTTCTCATAATCTTGGGTAGTAAGTATGTTCTTCCACTCGGATAAGACGATGATATCTCGTCTCTTAAAAGTAACCAACACACTTATGTTTTAAATTTTTAAAGGTGAACTACAAGTACCCTGATCCCCTAATGAACTAAAGGGGGTACGTAGGCACTAAAGGTTCACAACCGCGACAGGTGAAAAAATCATAAAAAAATACTTCTTTTCTCATCTCTACAATCTATTTGTATACAACACCTATAGCCAAAATACACAGATTTTCAAAGAGGTTCCTACGGAGTACCATAGATGTTTAGGGTGCTAATACATTCCCTTTGCATAAGCAACCCACGAACTTAGATTATCCCCCCTATTTTTGGGTTATTCGCTCTTTTCCCATTCCTATGAAAACAATAAAGCCCGGTGGCGATTTTTATTTGATTTGTGCGAGTTAAGTCAATCCAATGGCTTAGTCTCAACATTTCTACCGCTACACTTCCCTTTACATAACTAACCCCCATACCTAGATTCTCTTCCCCTCTTTTTTGGGTTTATATGCTCTTTTCCCATTTCCTTTGTAAACAATAAAGTACGATGGCGACTTTTATTTGATGTGTACGAGTTAAGTCAATCCAATGGCTTAGTCTCAACATTTCTACCACTACAGAAAACTGGCGACTTCATGGGGAAGAAATAATTTATCTAAGTGGGTTGATCCTATCTTTATTTATTTGTGTATGTGTTATTATTTGTTGTATATTATTTGTTGTATATATGTCTGGATTTTTTAGGTTTTCAGGGTGCTTAGGGATCTCTTATAAGTCCTCTACTCGGACTTGGGAAAACTTAAGATAGGACGGGCGGTATAGTCATGTTGACTTTGAGGGAGGAATCCAAAAAAAGGAGACATGAGATCCCCTACTTAGTGGAGGCCCCTTTGACTGTAATATTCGTTTACTGAGAAATTGGAAAGACGTGCTGCTTTCGACCTGGGAGTCTGAGAAGCTGAGGACCATAGAACTCTTAACCTATATTGGCCTTTTAGGTGTAGTGCGAAAACTATGACGGAGGAATCCGGAAGTGGTTGTCACGCGATGCTACACTCAGACGAGTTTTTCCTGAGAACATTACTAATTACCAAGCTAATCGGGATATTGTTAATATCCTAAGGAAGGATGTAGACTCTGGGAACTTTTTAGAACCTTGTTCGGCAGGTGATAAACAATTAGTCCTTACCTAATGGGTAGTAACTTTGACCTCATGCTCGTGACGTTGAACCTATGAACTCCCATGTTTGTGATATTGTGTGTGATTGTTTCATCATCATGCATTCATACACCCATGAGCATTCTTTAAACAGTTGATTCAAGGAACTTAAGGTTGACTTTTACAAATATCTCATGTACTTTTTTGACCATGGATTTTGGAAAGAGAAAAACTCAGAAGTACAGTTTCAAGGATCCTAATATAGAGGAACTGATGAGTTTGATTCCTGAGATTGAAAGTTCTACATATTTCCAGAAGAAGTATCGAGCCATTGTGCCTCTTATGAAGCTCAAGATGAAGGAGGGTATTCTTTCTATGTTGGTAAATTTCTATAATCCATTGTGCCAATGTTTTACTTTTCCTAATTATCAACTGATGCCCACATTGGAGGAGTATTCTTATTTACTAGGTTTACCTATTACTGATTGTGTACCTTTCACCAGCCTAGAAGAAGAGCCTAAGTCTCATGAGATTTCCATCATAACTCACTCAAGGAAGTTTGATATTGAGGCTAACATGACTACCAAAGGAGGAATCAGGGGTTTACCTGCTCAATTTCTATTGGAGAAAGTTCGTTACTTCGTCAAGATGAAGAGTACAACTGCTTTTGAGGCTATCTTTGCTTTTCTTGCTTATGGGTCGTTCTTGTTTCCTAACTTCGACAAATTTTTAGATGTAAATGCCATTAGGATCTTTCTGATTTGGATTCCAGTCCCTACGCTTCTAGGAGATACTTATTTTGTTTTGTTTCTCGGTGAGTTTAGTCGAAAGTTGTGGATCTATGTGATCAAACGAAAGGATGGAGTATTCGAAATCTTTAAGGGATTCAAGATACTTGTTGAAAACCAGAGTGAGAAGAAGCTCAAAGTTCTATGAACAGATGGAGGTGGCGAATACACATCCAAGATATTTCAAGATTTATATGCAGAACATGGTGTTTATCATGAGTTAACTGCTCCTTATACACCTCAACATAATGGAATTGCTAAAAGAAGAAATAGAACCATATTAGATATGGAGAGATGCATGCTGAAGCAAAAGAATTTTCCAAAGTCGTTATGGGGAGAATATGTTTTAACTGCAGTTTATATTTTGAATAGGTGTCCTACCAAGATATTGAAGAAAAAAAAGTTCCTGAAGAAGTATGGAGTAGCAAACGACCACCAGTGAGTCATTTGAAGGTGTTTGGCTCTATGTGTTACAAGCATGTTCCTGATTCAAGAAGAAGGAAGCTTGATGACAAAAGTGAACCTATGGTTCTGGTAGGATATCATAAAACTGGTGCATACGGGCTATTCAATCCAATTAATGGGAAGACTGTGTTGAGTTTAGATATTGTGATTAATGAAAATTCAGCCTGGGATTGGAATTATAGTAATTCAGTTAACAAGCCATTGATGAGTTCAACTGTCACTGAAGAAAGTGATGAAGTAGAAGTCGAAGGAATGGTTAAGAATCCAGTCGAAGTCAAAGAAGAAGCAGTTGCTGACATTCCCGATACAATCGAAGTCGAAGAGGATATGGCTGAAACAAGCCAAAGACCTCAAAGAAATAGAGTTCTTCCAACAAGACTTCATGATTATGAAGTGGTGGGTGATGATGAAGTCATACCAGATGGAGAATTAGTTCATTTTGCTTTACTTACGGGTGCTGAACCAATTAACTATAGAAAAGCTTGGAAGACTAAACAGTGAAAGTTAGCTATGGTCGAATAGTTATAGGCAATCGAAAGAAACAACACATGGGAGTTAGTCAAATTTCCAACACATATAAAATCTATCAAAGTAAAGTGGGTGTTCAAGTTGAAACACAATACATATGGGTCGATAGAAATACATAAAGCAATATTAGTTGCTCGAGGGTTTCTTCAAAGAGAAGGACTCGACTACTCTGAAGTATTTTCTCCAGTAGCAAGATTGGAGACTGTTCGACTAGTGGTAGCATTGACATGTGTTGTACCCCAAAATTTTCCCTCTCATTTCTCAAGAAATCTCTCATAAGATTTCCATTGATTCAAGGCTACACAAGGTTTGATCATCTTAAGACACCTCCTTAAACACTAACAACTCAAAATTAGGGTTTGAGTTTGTACAAAGATAATTGAACTTATAATTCCTTATATGACTTTCATGGATCATTTTGGATCCCCAAGGTTGATCATGTCAAGTTTCAAGCTTTGGATCACATTTTTGCTCAGTCAGTTGATCAGTTGACCTAAAATCAACTTTATTAGGGAAAAGTCAATTATGGTCAATTTGCAGTCAAACTTCATAATTTTGGATCCATATCAACATTATGAACTCATATATGTTAATTGATCAAGTTTGGATCACAATTCCTCAAAGAAATTTGATCAAAATACCAAAAGGGAAAAATGGTCAAAATTAGGGTTTTGATTGAGAAGGCTCAGTTCTTGACTTTTGACCAAGAAAATGACTTATTGGTTTAAGACATGATCTCAAGGATTCAAATGCACCATCTTGACCTAATTTCATAGTTCAAATCACCTCTCAAGATCATTGGGTTGACACATGAATTTCAATCAACTATACACTGAAAAGTCAAACTTTGACTTTTTGATCAAAATCAAGTTTCAAAAATCATATTTCATCAAGACATGTTAAAATATGAAATTTGTTCATCAAGAAATTAAAAAGTCAAAATTATCTTTGAAAAGTCAAAATTCTAGGATTTAGAAATTTTTCTAAGTGCTAGAAAGTTAACATTTTTTCATAACTTTGTGCCAAATTTCCACCATGATGCAAGATGATTTAAGGAAAACTTCCAACATGAAAGTTGTAGATGTCAATGAGATCTAAAACATGGTAGGGCAGAAATTTTTCTATAAATTCTTGGATTTCAAGTTATGAATTTATGAAGACATGTCCATGAAACTAAAAGAATTAGTGAAATTTTTCCCTAGTTAGGCAGATTTTTTGTACTAACTTCATAGTAACTTTTCACATGGTTCCAAGTTATTATTCAAAAATGTACAACATAAATGTTGTAGAGGATGTTACAAGATTTCCAAAATTTCAAAGAACTCATTGAGATCATTCTTGAGCAAGGAGAATCGAAGAGATGAAGTTATGGTTTCATTCTTGAATTATAGGTCATTTTGTGATATGCAAGAATTCAAATCTCAAGCCCATGCTGCATAATCTTTGCTTTGTAGGCTTTAAACTTGTGTTTAACTCCATAATTAATGGTTTACACAACTGATTGAACCATTATCCAATTGATTCAAGAATTATCCAAATCAATTTGCCATTTTGGGGAGAAAGTAACATATCCATTCTTGTAAACGCAAGTTTATGCACAAAGTCAGCTTCTTGGCTCCTAACTTATTTTCTTTTATTACACTCCATCTACAAAGTCAGAGGTATTGTGTTTAAAGTGGTTAATAACTCTATGAACCAAGTACAAGATATGGAAACTTATTTTGTCAAGAAATCACATGTTGAGCTTAAACATGTAAATTTGAATTTTGATCAACTAGAGCACTCCAAACCTTTTGCTCATAAATAGAGGCATTATTTATGAGCTAGTACACGAATGCTAAGGCCCTGAAAATCCCTCAAACACTCACAAACCAGAAATTGCTCAAAAAAACCATTGATACACAATTCTTCCCTTGAACTTGTATCTTTCATTTCCCTCGTGCGTTTTCCCTCAAAATCATTTGCAAAGCTTCTATACCTCAAATATAGTTCATCCATGTTCTTGTTTTGGAACTGTAACATCTCCATCACCATCCTCCATAACCAAAAACAGAGGTCTACAACTTGACTTCTCCAGACCATTCCAGCCATCCATAGCTGAAGCTAAGCATTACATTAACTTCCTAGAGGTCCAAGGAAGCTAACCTGATCACCACAACTCTTTGAAAGCATCTCAAACTCATTTCATGATTTCCAGTTCTGGAGGTATTTTTCTGAACTTTCATCTCTTCATTTAGGCATTGTTAGGCTTTCATTTCAAAGACAAAATATAGATATCATTGCCCTGAAGCTGTACATATCCATAATTTTCATTTATTTTTCCTAAGCTAAGAGAATTTTAAGTTTGAATCTCTGAAAAAAGTTAGGTCAGAATTTGGTACTTTTAGAAATACATGCTCATCTTTGATTGTTAGTCCAAATTGTTTACATGTCTGAAATCCTGATAAAATTTCTAACAAGTTTGATGTTGGAAGTTTTGAGAATAGATGACAAATGAATGAGATACAGGGACCCTGGCTCGAGGTTGAAGATGGAGTTCATTTTTAGGAATGGATTTGTAATATATATATATATATATATATATATATATATATATATATATATATATATATATATATATATATATATATATATATATATATATATATATATATATATATATATATATATATATATATATATATGGTTTTATTTAAATTAACGGATTTATAGCCACCCCAGTGGTAAGGCAACACGCATTTTGGGCCAAGGGCATGGGTTCAAGCCCCAGCGCTGTCATTTTGCTCCTTTTGTCAACATTTTCTCTCTTTTTTTCTCCAAACATGCGCGTCTGGGCCTCTTCTGATGGGCTTTTTGTTCTTTTACTTATTCTGACCCCTTGTTTTCTTTTGACAACGCAACCCATTTCATTTTATTTTATTTTGTTTTTATGTTTACAAAAACACTAATGGGCCAGACAAAAAAAACATCAAATCTGTTTTACTTTAAATATTATACCCTAAACTGTTTTACACCCCTAACCTCATTTTTATATTTTTATTCTATTTTCATTTTCTTTATTTTTATTATCATTAATATTAATATTAATATTAATATTATTAATAAAAAAGGACACAAATATTTTATTTATTATACTATATACTTATTTTATTTTTCAATACAAAAGACAAAACATTTTTCTTATAAAAACTTAATTTCTTTTTCTTAATAAATTAATAATTAGATTTAGGTTTAGTTATTTTCTTTTTTACTTAAAATTAACTTAGAATTTAGGTTTTCTTTTAATTAATTAATTTCCATACTATTTTGATTAAACTTAAAACCTTTTCTAAAAAAATCTAAAAATGCTTTCTTGATTAATTTTATTTCTATTAAACTAGGGTTTAATTTTTACTTATTTTAATTAATTATTTTCTTTTAGATAATTAGGTTAAAACAAAGGATCTTTCTTAACAAAATACAAACAAAAAAATCCATCTCTTTTCCATTTACATCCTTGTATTTGTTTTGAAAGTGTTTGGTGTGTGTTTTTTTTGAAAGTGAGCAAGCAACTAAGAACGTTTCTACCTACTCAAAAGTATTTTGTTCATTTCTATCCTTTCCTTTGATATCGCTATCTTACCATTTATTGGTAAGAAGTCTTATCTTTGGATGTAAAGGACGGGTGTGAGTTATCGTATAATCATGATAGCAATGTTGTGAGATATATTAGCATTTCTCTTGACGGACTAAGATCACTTGTAAGGCAACATTTGAAGCGTCATTGAGGGACTATGATCTTGTATTTTTGATTGTTTTTGCTAAGACATCCCACATGTGTAACATAACCATTTTTTAGGCAACAAGTGGAGTTAACCTTAGGGGTGCATGTGTGAATAGTGTGTTTATTTTTTCATGCTTGGTTTATCTTGAATTAGGGTTCTCTAAGCATTGATTTTACCTTTCCATACAAACCCTAATTTACTAGCATTGATATGAAAGCGATAAATTACGGAAAGTAAATTTACTACGCTATTACATCATTTGGGGATGGGGTATACAAATTTACAAATGGGGATTGCAAGAAATTAAACCTAACTATCTATTACAACCATATTGAAACTTGAATAAAGTAAAAGAATTGAAAGGAATATAAACACATCAAACACATTCAAAACATGAAATATTTTCAAAAGTCCAACACTTTGTATACGTTCTTACAAAACGAGAGCCATTACAAAGTTTGCCTAAACGAAGGCGCCTTTTCAAAAATACTTTCAAAAACCACCACAAAGCACATTTTCAAACAAAGCAAGTGATCTAGAAAGCAACTAAGAGCCCATAGATAACTATGGATGAAAAGGGTGCTAATACCTTCCCTTTTCATAATCTACTCCCCGAACTCAAGAAATAATCTCAAAGGTCTTTCCTGTTCTTTTCACCCTTTCATTTATTGGATAAAAGAAAAGTCGGTGGCGACTCTTGCTAACCGCAACAATTGCGATCAAATGCAAAACAACCAAGTCAGTTCTCCCACCGTATCAAAGAATTTGAGACTCTGCTAGGGAAAACTTAAAAGTGGGGTTACCTTAGGGCTAGATCACTTTTATTTGCTTTCATTGTTTGACTTGCTTGCTTTACATTTTGGTTCCTTGTTTGGGCTTGTTTTGATCCTCTACCCGGATCTGGGATACCTTATAGGGTAAGTAGAAATACGTTGTGGAAACTATGCGGGGTATACCGACATGGTCTAAGAAATATCTACGTTAGTGTGACACATTTGTTGGTACGAGTAGCCCTTGAGTAGTCAAGGAGAATACGGGGCCGCTGTGTGGTGTCATGAAGCACTAACTGACTTTAGAACCTTTACTTGACCAACTTGGCCATGAGGAAGTAGTGAGATAGCCGGCTTTGGTGTAGTCTGATGTTGGTTGATACTCAATACTACGCTCATTGAGATCGAACTTCTCGGGATATTTTGGTCGCCATTAAAGAGGCTTGCGCTGAAACAATGCCCGATAAGAAAGATCAGTGATATTGAGATCCCTTAGAACCCAGTTACTATTACTAGGACAGGTTGAGCCAACTAAACTTCAAGAGGGTACTTACCTATAAGACTCCATGCAAGCCTAAACCTAAGGACTTGTTTGCCTTGTGTGTATATGCTTACTTGTACATAACATCATAAACATCATAACATCATAAACATTCTCACTAACCATTTCAAGGATTATTGGGATTTATCTTTGTTCTGTTTAGTAGGACATGGCTTCCATCCGCAGGAATACTATCCAAGTCAATCTCGTAAGAATTCCTTCTCAACTAAAAGAATTAGCATAAAAGGTCCCTGATAATTCTTCATTCACCGAAAGACATGGTCGCCTCCTAAACTTGGTTACCTCGATCACTGATGAAAATATGATGAAGGTGCTTTTCCAGTTCTTCGACCCTTTGGACCATTGCTTCACCTTTCCTGATTACCATCTTAAACCTGAATCCACCGGCAGAAAACACAGAGCCGCCACCGAACATTATTTATCCCGAAGGAAGGGGAAATATCGATAAAACCACAAGGGAATGGATAAGATGGTCTTGCGACTAAGAGAAAGGGTAAGGGAGTCGGTTATGCGAGGGGAAGGTATTAGCACCCCTCACATCTGTTATACTCAACGGGATCTATTTTCTTTGTTTGTCTTAAAGGGTGTATTTATCTACAACTATGTTTGCTTAAAGGAAAATGGATGGTTTTTGAATATTGCGTTCGTGAGGGTTTCACGACCCTTTGCCACGTATCCAATGAAGGAATCAGAACACCGTAGTTCCTCTAGGAAAAAGGTTGGTTTGTTTGGGTTTTTAGTGGGCGACGTTAACGCACACATTCTAGCAATAGGCACGGCCGGTATCGCGGTAGAACGGAGATAACATGACCTTGGGGGGAGTTTTGCTTGGTTGAGTGTTTTTTGCGAGTTTTAAACGAATTAAAGTAATGATTAAATGTTTTGAATTTTTGATTTATGAATGAGGAGTTTTAATTGCAAAATAAAAAAGGTTAAGAGGGATACTAGAAACCTAATTGTTTGTTATGTACAAATTTAGAATACCTAAAATCTAATTAATTAATTAATCGAGAGTTTAGGAATGAACATCAAAAGAAGTAACTCAAGGATGCGTATGAGGCGCACAACTAATCGATCAAAGAGACAAGAAGTAAATGTTAAATTGTTAAACTAAACAAAATGTTAAATATTTACAAAGTACTAAATTAAATAAAGAAACTAAATTAATAATTGAAGTTAACAAAAATTAGGTAAAATTACTACAAGTCTTAAAAAAGGTTTAATAAAAGAAATAATAATAAACCGCCAAGTTATTAGCTATTAATTAAAAATTATCTAAAATTTAATAACTAACTAAAATCTTATCAAAAATAAAACAAGAATGAATAATTGAAATTAATAACACAAATATAGATGTAAAACAAATAAAAATGGTGTAAGTAAAAGAACAAGGGGATACAATAGACAATTCACTGGGCTATAGGAACATTCGAATCCGGTCATAAGGGCAAGGCCCAATCTGAACAAAGAATAGTGGGAGGGACCAAGGAAAACCCTAGGAACTAGTATGAACGGCTGCAACTTCTTATTACTTGGCCAAACATTCAATTTATTTTGATTCACAATTTAAACAAAAAATAAATACAATATTAGAATAATAGAACAACAACATGATGCTTTCTCTCTCTGTTATTTTCTTCAACCCACTCGGTCTGTATACTACCCCATCACCATCATCTTTCTCAGTTTTCAATTTTTTCTCAGTCTCAAATTCTCACGGCTCTCTCAATCGATCTCACCATTCCAACCGATCTCATCTCTCAATTCCCTTTACGGAATAGAATCGCGACAAGCAGCACCTTACGATTTTCTACCTTAGTTATTTCATGGCTTCATCTTGGTTTTTCAGTTAAGTGTCAAGCGCTGCTCGTGAAACAACAACAACGCTCCATTCTCAGTTTCACTCGGTAAGAAACAACAAAATTTCACCCACCTCGGTTTCCGATTTACCAAGCATGCAAAAGATTCACAAAGTGCGATTTAAAGGAAAAAAGCATGGCAAATGATACTTATGAAAATACCGATTAAACAATAGTACCATCAAATATATGTAAAGGATCTATAATAAACTAACATATTAAAAAAAATGGAACAAAATCGATAGATTTACCATCAGAGAGGTGATTCTCTATGGGGATTGTTGAGGTATGTTATTCGGCCTTCTTCTTCACTCTGCTCGCTTTACTTTCTATTTCTATTTCCTGTTCCTCCTTCTTCTTCCTCTATTCTGTGTTTGTTCACTAGGTGGTATGAGTTTTACTGAGACTTAGATGAAATAATGAAGGTGGAATGCTCGTAGGTCGGGTGTTGGAAGAGGTGTAGTTATTGAGTCAACTTTGGTGATTTGGTTTTGTTGTCGTGATGTTAAGGGTTTACGCTGGTCTGTTTATACAGAGATTTGGGGAGGATGATTATTGTTGTTTTGTGAGAGGTATGGACAGAGTTTTTAGCAGAGGCTTTTGATAGACAGAAGTTTGGAGATGTTATGTTATGCTCGGTTATCACAAGTTTGGAGATGGTTTTTTTTCTTTTGTGTGATTTCTCTTTGTCTTTTTTCTATCAGTGAAAATTTTTTAGTATATCAGTCCCTCTACATATATTATATCAAATATCAGATTGGAATTGAGGGGGACTTCATGGACTTAAACATATGCAGTAAACTGATTTTTGCTTTTAGGGATGCAGGTTTTGACTTGCTAATTTGGTGCAATGTTGACAGATTTTTTGGAGGAGAGTGGGCAAATGAACAGGGATGATATCAGGGCTACATGGTGCAGAATTGAGGCTGGTTTGCAGCAAGCTTTTTGAACAAGTATTCAGACTGGTTTTTCTTGTGGTTTTATGCAGGGATTTAGACTATCGTAGCAGAGTGACAGGATATTTGTAGCAGCAGGTAAAAGGGCTGGACAGTTTGGACAATAATTAATGCAAAGTACTGGACTAGTTTTTTTGTGATGCAGGATAGTATTAGAGTGGGCAGCAATGTGTAAGGTTTTGGGACTGTTTTTGTTGCAGGTTTTATCTTTCCTCTTTATCTTTCAATGATGCAAACTGCTTTGGCTTTTTTCTTCTGAAAATTCTGAAGGATTTGCTTCTTTTGGAACATGATGACATAGAGGTTTTGGGCATGTGGTAGCTTGATGTTTTTGCATTGCCATTATTTTATATGTGCTGACTTGTTGTTGGGTTGAATTGCTGGCCTGTTCTATTGTTGCTTATTGGTGCTGCAGTGGATGCCATGTTACAACGTTATTGCTTGTTTTGTTATATGTCTTGGATGCTGTGTTGCTATTTAGCAGTCTTGACAGTTTATGTTGTTGCTTTTGTTACATGTTGCTTTGTGCTTATTGTTGCATTGCCTCTTGTTGTTTTGGCTTTGCTGCCTGTTAGCCGTGTGATTTTAGTTTGGGTAGCCTGGTTATTTGCTTTAGCAACAAGAAAACATTTGCAATTTTTCTTTTTCTCCTTTTTGTGAACCAAAGAGAACAACTCTTTTTTTTTGTGATTTACAATTGGGAGAAAATGGCCCATGATTAGAAATAAACCCCTTTTAGTTCTGATTCCGAATGCAAATCCTAATGATGAGCTTTCTTGTTTGGAATTTCTTTTCATATGTTTTATTTGCTAACTTTCATTCTTTTTCTTTGTCTTGATTCATGAACTCGAGAGTCGGATGGTAAGCGATGTTGAACGATAAAAATACCATGGCGAGGAGTGAGGACGAATGACTTGAAGATGAATACTTGAAGAAACACACATTATTTCTCTCTTTTTTTGTAAACAAACAAATGTAATTTGTATTTCTCACTATAACATGCCTTGTAACTTGTCTCAAAAAATTTAATGAGCACGGATTTGACCAAATTTATCAATGATGAACTTTATTGTAGAAATCAAATGACTCTTGAATCTTGTTTGAATTCTGAAATTCTCTCTTGAATAATTCGAATGCACATCTTAACTTTGTAATTTAAACCTCAAGAAATCATGAATAATGGTTGTAACTTGTTCTTCAAGCAATCAATGCGCCTTATCTTTCAAAATCCTATAAAACTCTCCAACAAAATAAATGCTTGAGAATTTAATTCCATTGGTTAATTCGAACCCAAAACACCGGTCGCTTGAACTTTGATCTTCATATCATGCCTGAACCACACTTGCACTTCTTGACCAGAACTTCAACTTTGAAATTCACATCACAAGTAACTTATAACTTAAGAAACAAAACATGTCTTGACGGTCATGAACCCCCAACCTTATTTCTTGTGCCCAAACTCCACATTTATTAATTCAAACTTCGAATTCTTGACTCAATGGCTTAGAGACTTTAAGAAGAAACTTGAAATGCGAGGAGGTGAAATTCTTGACCTAATGCCCTGAGCTTTAAGCCATCTTCGAGGCAGGCGAAAGAAACATCTTTAGAAACCAAAGACCCGGAACCCTAGCATCTTGACCAACACCCATAGGGAAATAAACCCTAAACCAGGCTCTGATAAATTTGAGCGAGAACCAACCTTGTAACATGACGACACAATTCATTCCACTATCCATTAATAGAGAACCAGAAGAATTCCCTTTCACCTGATAAGAAAACTTTAAAACAAAATTAGACATAAAGAGTGAGCAACCCTAATACTTCAAACCAAAGCACCTGATCTCATGAGATGCGGGATATGAAAATGACTGAGTAATAAAATGATGCAAATGGAATGCAAAGTCCAAATCTAGACAAAAAAATAAAGAGATAGGGAAAATTTGGGGTACGACAGCTGCCCCTATTTAATCGTCTTAAACCTGAATGTGAGATTGGCGTCGGCCTTTCGTAAGTTCAAGGTGGAAGATGATTAAATACCAGGACCCAAAATTTGCCCTGGAGAGATGGTGTGAGTATTATTCACTGGTGTGAATGTCTGCTTGGGAAAAGACAAACTGGTCTTCTGGTGGACTGGTCATGACGGATAAAACATGGTTGAAAAAGGGTAGCTTGTACTGGGGTAACTGTGTCAATACAAGGTTTTTGAGGGAGTAGGTGGTAGAATGACTGAAAGGATATGGTTGACAATGTCGCGATGACTAAAGTAGAATTACTTGACAAAATGATAACTTAAATATAATGAGTAGAACTTGATGGCGACAAAGAATCTATCAAGCGGTATTTCACGACCCCAAAAAAAGAAAAGTAAAGATAATGGGTAAAGATCGGCGTATAATCTATGACCCAAGATAAAGGTAAAGTGAGGGTAAGACCTACGGGCGACCTACGACCCTAAAAAAGATAACGTGAGGGTAAGACCTACGAGTGACCTACGACCCTATGAAAGATAACATGAGGGTAAGACCTACGAGCGACCTATATGAAAGATAACATGAGGGTAAGACCTACGAGTGACCTACGACCCTAGAAAAGATAACGTGATGGTAAGACCTACGAGTGACCTACGACCCTATGAAAGATAACGTGAGGGTAAGACCTACGAGCGACCTATGACCCTATGAAAGATAACATGAGGGTAAGACCTACGAGCGACCTACGACCCTATGAAAGATAACGTGAGGCTAAGACCTACGAGCGACCTACGACCCTATGAAAGATTACATGAGGGTAAGACCTACGAGCGACCTACGACCCTATGAAAGATAACGTGAGGCTAAGACCTATGAGGGACCTATGACCCTAGCAAAGATAACGTGAGGGTAAGACCTACGAGTGACCTACGACCCTATGAAAGAAAACGTGAGGGTAAGACCTACGAGTGACCTATGACCCTATAAAAGATAACGTGAGGGTAAGACCTATGAGCGACCTACGACCCTAGCAAAGATAATGTGAGGGTAAGACCTACGAGTGACCTACGACCCTAGCAAAGATAAAGTGAAGGTAAGATCTACGGACGATCTACGACCTTAAGAGGATGAGAGGGTAAAGTTTACGGACGACCTACGACCCTAGGAAAGATAAAGTGAAGGTAAGATCTCCGGACGATCTATGACCCTAAAAAGACACCACTATGGTAAGATCTACGAACGATCTATGACCTTAAAAGATAACACGGCGGTAAGATCTACGGATGATCTACGACCTTAAAAAAGATGATGAGAGGGTAAAGTCTACGGACGACCCGCGACCCTAAAAAGATAAAGTGAAGGTAAGATCTATGGGCGACCTACGACCTTAAGAATACGAGGAGGAGAGGGTAAAGTCTACGGACGACCTACGACCCTAAGAGAGATAAAGTGGGTAATGAGAGTTGGGGAGCATGACGTACTAACACCCTGGTTTATTTTAGTTGGTAGTGTAATAACAAATGTTAACTGGGAATTATGAGGATGAAATTTTTTTGTAAGGATGTTTTGTTGATTTGGGATTGATCTGACTCAGGCTTCATATGCATTTGAGGTGTGACATGATGATCCATGGATATGCTATGAGTTTGAGGATGCAATGCAGTATGTCGTGATGATTATTGTATGTAAAGTGCCAAAAACTCCTTGGGATCTATCGCTCGTTATCTTGAGGTACCAATATGGACTGGTGCTTGAAATTTGAGAAAAATACTTAGCCCCACCGAGTTCACTAGGGAATTAAATCTTGCTGAGGAGGAGTAGCTTGATCTGACTTTCTTCTCCTGCTGGACTACTTGTGAATGACTGAAATGAGACATGGATCTCATAAAATGCCCCAAGTTTTCTCTATTGCCAGGGAGGAAAGGGCCTCGTCTGGCTTTCCTTACTTCACGAACCACTTGGGGATTAGGAAATGGACATTAGTGTCTTCAGATGCCCCGAGTTCACTTCATTATTGGGGAGTTGCGTGTTTAAACATATGCAGGGAATGATGATGATTCCGAGGACGTTAACTGAACCAAAGTGAACGTCATGACTCTCTTAGCTTGATTGAATTTGTACGGATGATAGGAATTTGCTTGAGTAGCTCTATAAGAGGGGAGGAGGAATGCCCCTGTCTGCAAGGATCTCTTTGAGTGGAATGTTGGAAGATTCGTGTCATAATACGGTGCAAAGTGGCATGCCCCAATATCTTCCTCTGATCATGGATTCTCGTAGAGATTTGTCGAATCTCGACATAACTGCCCCAGGTTGCACAAATTTTGAATACGTTACTCAGCCTGATTCCCCCAGTTTGAAGTTTAAAGAGATGATTGCTTCTGATTGACTGGCAAAATATGGAAGAGATTTATCGATGTGATAGCCTCTGATTGACAGCTTGAGGGAATGCCCTAGAATAAGATCATTCTTTGTTTTTTGACAAGTTTCTGCAGCAATTCGTCCTTCGAGATAACCATGTTTTCAATTGATGCTCATCACGCAAGCTTACATGATGTTCAAGCACTTATTTATATGCAACGAGTGTTTGTCTAAGAATGATGATTCTAATGCAAATTGTATGCTTGTCTTGAAGTTCGAAAAACTTTCATTGAAATGATGTCGAAGCATCCGTTTTTGTTTTGTTTTTATGGATAGGTGACGTGTTACCAAATCAAATTTTAGTACATCCCCGAGGAGTCAGGTTTCCGTATTCTCGCTACAGTATTGCTTTCGAATTAACCCATGCTTTAGTTAGGACTTTTAAGGGTCGTAACGTGGCCTGGTTCACGGTTTTAGAGAAAAAAAGATTTAAGGCTCAAAATTATTTGGTGCCCACCCATTCTCCATGATGTTCTCCATTCCTATGTCCAGTTAACTCGATACGAGCACTCATCTCCTGAGAAGATAGTTTGCGATGATTGAGGAACCACAGGGGTTTCTAAGATCCGACAATCACTGGCTTCTTGGCGTCTGATCACTTGATCTTGTTCTTTGCTGAGGATTATTATTATTTTGTTTATTTCGCTTTCCCTAGTTTTTTCCTAGACAATTTCTTGATTTTGAAGTTACAGTCCAACGGGATGCCCTGACTTTTGCCTAAGTCTCCTGTTTTTTCAAGTTTTGACTTAACGGGGCTTTTTGTCTCTTTCTTTTTGCACAAGTTATTGATCTTTGGGCCATCTTCGATTGGTTGGAAATGGTTGTGGTTGTTTGAGTCTTGGATAGATGAAGAATAACTATTATGGTATCGTTATTTGTTGACCTCCTGATTGTGCAAGAGATACCCATCGGGATATCGTTCTCTTCGATGCACGCTGCTGGTAGGTAACAGTTTATCATTATGGTGTTGACTTCTCCTAGCCCTTTGATGAATAACCATTGTTGTATCCCTAGGAACTCTCTCTTGACGAGTTCTAGATACTCGATTGGATTAACTTAAATCTACCCGCCCCGGGGTTAAAATTGAGGGTTTTTCTGTGTAAAAGAAACTCCTACTTCAAAGCTCGAAAGGGTTGACGAGGGTCTATCTTCCTTATAACTCCGGTGTTTGGGGATTTAAAACAATGCATGTACATCATCCGCAAGGTTTTATTCAAAAGCATACCGTTTGAGAATCTAAGTATCAGATCTTCATCATCCTCCCTCAAGAGTTATTTTGTTCTTTAGATTAAAAAGAGTTAAGCATCAAAAGCAAGTACAATAACAAAACGTAAATGAGTGAATACAAATGGATTAGTTCAAGACAAACACAGTCAATGCATGGTGATTCAATATAAAAAGACAAACAATTTTGCATACAATGGGTACTGAACAAAACAAGAAAGGTTACAAATGATAATGCAAATGAAATTAGAAATTGCCAAGCTCAGGAGACTTCTTCAGTCCTGGCTCAAATGAGGAGACGCTCTTGCAGCCTTGACAACTATCTCAGCAAGGGGTTCAATCCATTATCAGACCCTCTGGAGTGAACGTGATAACTTTGGCACCAAGGAGGTTTTGAACGTTGTTTTTTAATGCCATACAATTCTCAATTGTGTGGCCTGGAACCCCTGAATGGAATTTGTAACGAGCACTGACATCATACCCTCGTGGGAGAGGATTTGGTGTTGGACCCAATTCACGCAGTTGAACCAACTGATTGGAAAACAATTGAGGGAGAAGTTGAGCATAAGACATGGGAATGGGATCCACCCTCATTTCAATAACTTTCTTCCTCTTTCGTCCTTGTTTCCCCTGGGGTTGATGACTCGGTTGAAAAGACCCAGACCGTGCTCGTTGAACATACAGTTGTCTCTGTGTGTACTGATGTTGATGATGGATTGACTGATGCTGAGTCACCCGCGGATGTTGAGCTGAGATTGTAGCACATGCTCGAGGAACATTAGGATGAACAAACAACGTTTGACGGTGCAGAGCTTGATCTTGATGATGGACCGGGGCCTTTCCTTTATTGATAGTAGCACTAGTCTCTCCTTATTTCTTCTTGAGGAGGCCAAAGCAAGGTTTCTTGTTACTTCCATTGATAACGCTAGATGTACCTTGAATTTTTCCTTACTTGAGGCCATCTTCAATACATTCCCCAATGGTAATCAAGTTCGAAAAGGAGGTCGAAATACTACCAAGTATTTGTTGGAGATATGGGTCTTGCAGGGTGCCCATGAACAAATAAGTCAATTCACGATCCAACAGAGGAGGCTGGACCCTTGCAACCAGTTCACGCCACCTCTGAGCATATTCTTTGAAAGACTCTTCAGAATTTTGTTCCATCCCTTCGAGCTGAGTACGGCTAGGAGCCAGGGAAGTATTGTAATGGTAATGTTTCAAAAAAGCATCAGCAAGCTCCCCCCAAGTACTGATATGAGATCTTTCCAATTGCATATACCAATTCAACGATGCCCCAGTCAAACTGTCTTGAAAGAAATGCATGAGTAAAGGTTCATTTTCAGCATAGGATTCCATTTTGCGACAATAGGAACGAAGATGAGTCTCTGGGCAAGAAGTGCCTTTGTATTTGTCAAACTCTGGGACTTTGAACTTGGGAGGAATAACTACCCCAGGCACGAGGCACATTGTAGCAGTATTGAATCCGGAAGCCTTGATACCCTCCATGGCTCTAAGTCGCTCTTCGAGAGCATGATACATTTTTGCAGTTTTGGAAACCCCAGTAGTAAGGTTCACTTGAGGTTCATCAAGATCAATAACATCATGATGATCGTCGACATCATTCTTAGGAGCACCGGTAGGAGTATCAACATTTGCATTATCATTTCTCCCATTAGCAGAAGTGGAAGGAGCAGCAGTAGTAAGCTTGGAAACCCTTTGGTGTAGTTCTTCTTGACCCTTGATCACGGCATGAAGGGTTTCCATAAGTTGATCCATGTGAGTACCCATGGTGTCCATATCCCGATGGAGTGCATTCTGATTCTCTTTAAAAAGATCCATTAGCCTTTGCCGGTTGCCTCTGGTACGGTAAGGATGTGGATGAGTCATCTTTGTTGTTTACTTGATTTTGAGAAAGGGGACCCCAATGAGTTTTTGTTGTGAAAAATGAATGCATGGTAGTATGAATGCTTTATCTTCATTTCTGAGGAGACCCAAAGACTCGTATATCTTTTTTAAAATTTCCTTTTTTGAAAAGTTATATCAACGAGACTTGTCTTTGGATTTCCCTAGATATGAGATATATATACATGATGATATGATGTCATGGTATGCTATGGCATGAAGTCTCAGCTCTACATATTCTGGATAACCATTGCATAGTCCGTTGCACAGGCTGAAAATAATAGGATCAAAAGTTCGACGTCACAGGCATGGAGTCAAAGTAACCACCCATGAGGTATGTACTAGGAGTTTATCACCTTCCGAACATGGTTCTAAAGAGTTCTCGAAGTCTACTCTCTTCCTTTGGATATTACCGACGTCCCAATTACTTGGTAATTAGTAATATTCGCAGGAAAAACTCGTCCGAGTGCAATATCGCGTGACAACTACTTCTGGATTACCCCGTTACAATCTCCGCACTGCACCTAAAAGGCCAGGATGGGTTAATGGTTCTACGGACCTCAGCTTCTCAAGCTCCCAGGTCGAAAGCAATGACGTCTTCCCGATTACTCGGTAAACATCACTACTTTCAAGGGGACCTCCACTGAGTGAGGGATTTTCATGCCTCCTTCTTCGGGATTACTCCCTCAAAGTTAACATGACTATACCGCCCTTCCTAATCCTATGTGTAACCCAAGTCCGGGTATAGGACTTATCAAAAGTAATCACAAAACCCAACATCACAATGTATCCAGAATATGTGAGTAACAACAATATATGCAATATATACAAAAGAATAAAATAAATAAAGAAATAAAACAGTAAAGCAAGATAAAGCAAATAAATAAACACCCAAAAAGACAAATAAACAAAACTAGGAGAGACTTGCTAAAAAAAAACTCCCCAGCAGAGTCGCCAGCTGAAGCCACCAGCGGAAAACACAGAGCCGCCACCGAACTTTATTTATCCCGAAGGAAGGGGAAATATCGATAAAACCACAAGGGAATGGATAAGATGGTCTTGCGACCAAGAGAAAGGGTAAGGGAGTCGGTTATGCGAGGGGAAAGTATTAGCACCCCTCACATCCATTTTACTCAACGGGATCCATTTTGTTTGTTTGTCTTAAAGGGTGTATTAATCTACAACTATGCTTGCTTAAAGGGAAATGGATGGTTTTTGAATATTGCGTTCGTGAGGGTTTCGCGACCCTTTGTCTATGTATCCAATGAAGGAATCAGAACATCGTAGTACCTCTAGGAAAAAGGTTGGTTTGTTTGGATTTTTTAGTGGGCGACGTTAACGCACACATTCTAGCAATAGGCACGACCGATATCGCGGTAGAACGAAGATAACATGCCCTTGGAGGGAGTTTTGCTTGGTTGAGTGTTTTTTGCGAGTTTTAAACGAATTCAAGTAATGATTAAATGTTTTGAATTTTTGATTTGTGAATGAGGAGTTTTAATTGCAAAAGAAAAAAGGTTAAGAGGGAGACTAGAAACCTAATTGTTTGTTATGTACAAGTTTCGAATACCTAAAATCTAATTAATTAATTAATCGGGAGTTTAGGAATGAACATCAAAAGAAGTAACCCAAGGATGCGTATGAGGCGCACAAGTAATTGATCAAAGAGACAAAAAGTAAATGTTAAATTGTTAAACTAAACAAATGTTAAATATTTACAAAGTACTAAATTAACTTAAGAAACTAAATTAATAATTGAAGTTAACAAAAATTAGGTAAAATTACTACAAGTCTTAAAAAAGGTTTAATAAAAGAAATAGTAATAAACCGCCACGTTATTAGTTATTAATTAAAAATTATCTAAAATTTAATAACTAACTAAAATCTTATCAAAAATAAAACAAGAATGAATAATTGAAATTAATAACACAAATATAGATGTAAAACAAATGAAAATGGTGTAAGTAAAAGAAAAAGTGGATACAATAGACAATTCACTGGGCTATAGGAACATTCGAATCCGGTCATAAGGGAAAGGCCCAATCTGAACAAAGCATAGTGGGAGGGACCAAGGAAAACCCTAGGAACTAGTATGAACGGCTGCAGCTTCTTATTTCTTGGCCAAACATTCAATTTATTTTGATTCACAATTTAAACAAAAAATAAATACAATATTAGAATAATAGAACAACAATACGATGCTTTCTCTCTCTGTTATTTTCTTCAACCCACTCGGTCTGTATACTACCCCATCACCATCATCTTTCTCAGTTTTCAATTTTTTCTGTCTCAAATTCTCACGGTTCTCTTAATCGATCTCACCATTCCAACCGATCTCATCTCTCAATTCCCTTTACGGAATAGAATCGCAACAAATAGCTCTCACGATTTTCTCCCTTAGTTATTTCATGGAGTCATCTTGGTTTTTCAGTTAAGTGTCAAGCGCTGCTCGTGAAACAACAACAACGCTCCATTCCTCAGTTTCACACGGTAAGCAACAACAAAATTTCACCCACCTCGGTTTCCGATTTACCAAGCATGCAATAGAGTCACAAAATGCGATTTAAAGAAAAAAAAGCATGGTAAATGATACTTATGAAAATACCGATTAAACAATAGTACCATCAAATATATGGAAAGGATCTATAATAAACTAACATATTAAAAAAAAGAGGAGCATAATCGATAGATTTACCTTCAGAGAGGTGATTCTCTACGGAGATTGTTGAGGTATGTTATTCGGCCTTCTTCTTCACTCTACTCGCTTCACTTTCTATTTCTATTTCCTTTTCCTCCTCCTTCTTCCTCTATTCTGTGTTTGTTCACTAGGTGGTATGAGTTCTATTGAGACTTAGATGAAATAATGAAGGTGGAATGGTCGTAGGTCGGGTGTTGGAAGAGGTGTAGTTATTGAGTCAACTTTGGTGATTTGGTTTTGTTGTCGTGAGGTTAAGGGTTTACGTCGGTCTGTTTATACAGAGATTTGGGGAGGATGATTATTGGTGTTTTGTGAGAGGTATGGACAGAGTTTTTAGCAGAGGTTTTTGATAGACAGAAATTTGGAGATGTTATGTTATGCTCGGTTATCACAGAAGTTTGGAGATGGTTTTTTTTCTTTTGTGTGATTTGTTTTTGTCTTTTTTCTATGAGTGAAATTTTTTTAGTATATCCGTCCCTCTACATATATTATATAAAATATCAGATTGGAATTGAGGGGGACTTCATGGAATTAAACATATGCAGTAAACTGATTATTGCTTTTCGGGATGTAGGTTTTGACTTGCTAATTTGGTGCAATGTTGACAGATTTTTTGGAGGAGAGTGGACAGATGAACAGGGATGATATCAGGGCTACATGGTGCAGAATTGAGGCTGGTTTGTAGAAAGCTTTTTGAACAAGTATTCAGACTGGTTTTTCTTGTGGTTTTATGCAGGGCTTTAGGCTGTGGTAGCGGAGTGACAGGCTATTTGTAGCAGCAGGTAAAAGGGCTGGACAATTTGGACAACAACTAATACAAAGTACTGGACTAGTTTTTTTTGTGATGCAGGATAGTAGTAGAGTGGGCAGCAATGTGTAAGGTTTTGGGACTGTTTTGGTTGCAGGTTTTATCTTTCCTCTTTATCTTTCAATGATGCAAACTGCTTTGGCTTTTTTTTCTGAAAATTCTGAAGGATTTGCTTCTTTTGGAACATGATGACATAGAGGTTTTGGGCATGTGGTAGCTTGCTGTTTTTGAATTTCCGTTATTTTATATGTGCTGACTTGTTGTTGAGTTGAATTGATGGCCTGTTCTATTGTTGCTTATTGGTGCTGCAGTGGCTGCCATGTTACAACTCTATTTCTTATTTTGTTGTATGTCTTGGATGTTGTGTTGCTATTTAGCAGTCTTGACAGTTTGTGCTATTTCTTTTTGTTACATGTTGCTTTGTGCTTATTGTTGCATTACCTCTTGTTGTTTTGGCTTTGCTTCCTGTTAGCCGTGTGATTTTAGTTTGGGCAGCCTGATTATTTTCTTTAGCAACAAGAAAACATTTTCAATTTTTCTTTTTCTCCTTTTTGTGAACCAAAGAGAACAACTCTTTTTTTTGTGATTTGCAATTAGGAGAAAATGGCCCATGATTAGAAATAAACCCCTTTTAGTTCTGATTCCGAATGAAAATCCTAATGATGAGCTTTCTTGTTTGGAATTTCTTTTCATATGTTTGATTTTCTAACTTTCATTCTTTTTCTTTGTCTTGTTTCATGAACTCGAGAGTCGGATGACAAGCGATGTTGAACGATAAAAATACCATAGCGAGGAGTGAGGACGAATAACTTTAAGATGAAGACTTGAAGAAACACACATGATTTCTCTCTTTTTTTTGTAAACAAACAAATGTAATTTGTATTTCTCACTGTAACATGCCTTGTAACTTGTCTAAAAAAATGTAATGAGCACGAATTTGACCGAACTTATGTATGATGAACTTTATTGTAGAAATCAAATGACTCTTGAATCTTGTTTGAATTCTGAAATTCTCTCTTGAATAATTCGAATGCACATCTTAACTTTGTAATTTAAACCTCAAGAAATCATGAATACTGGTTGTAACTTGTTCTTCAAGCAATCAATGCGCCTTATCTTTCAAAATCTAATCAAACTCTCCAACAAAAAAATGCTTGAGAATTTAATTCCATTGGTTAATTCGAACCCAAAACACCGGTCGCTTAAACCTTGATATTTATATCATGCCTGAACCACACTTGCACTTCTTGACCAGAACTTCAACTTTGACATTCACATCGCAAGTAACTTGTAACTTAAGAAACAAAACATGTCTTGATGGTCATGAACCCCCAGCCTTATTTCTTGTGCCCAAACTCCACATTTATCAATTCAAACTTCAAATTCTCGACTCAATGGCTTAGAGACTTTAAGAAGAAATTTGAAATGCGAGGAGGTGAAATTCTTGACCTAATGCCCTGAGCTTTAAGCCATCTTCGAGGCAGGAGAAAGAAACATCTTCAGAAACCAAAGACCCGGAACCCTAGCATCTTGAACAACACCCATAGGGAAATAAACCCTAAACCAGGCTCTGATAAATTTGAGCGAGAACCAACCTTGTAACATGACGACATAATTCATTCCACTATTCATTAATCGATAACCAGAAGAATTCCCTTTCACCTGCCAAGAAAACTTTAAAACAAAATTAGACATAAAGAGGGCGCAACCCTAATACTTCAAACCAAAGCGCCAGATCCCATGAGATATGGGATATGCAAATGACTGAGAAATAAAATGATGCAAATGGAATGCAAAGTCCAAATCCAGACAAAAAAATAAAGAGATTGGACAAATTTTGGGTACGACAAAACCTACTATGGAAGAATTCGCTCAACTCTTGAGGATTCCCATTCTCAATCAACTACCTTTCAACGGTACGGAAAGAGATCCAAGCCCTGAAGATATTTCCCGAGCGCTACACTTGCAACAATCTAATGTCACGACTAATTGGGAAACAAGGAGTGGTGTCAGAGGGTTCTTAGCCAAGTTCTTGTTGGAGAAGGCTCAAGATTGTTGGAACACTCTGTATTTACAAGATTTTAAAGAAATCTTGGCCCTTCTCATCTATGGGATGGTTTTATTTCCAAACCCTGACCAACTTATAGATGTAAATGCTGTCAAAATCTTCATGTCTCGCAATCCAGTGCCTACTTTGTTGGGAGATATCCTACATTCTCTCCACTCTCGCACTATGAGGAAGAGAGGGACCCTCATGTGTTGCACTCCTCTTTTGGATAGATGGTTTGTCTCGCATCTCCCCCGGTCTGTGTTAAAGAACGAGCAAGGTTTGAGATGGTCCTATAGGCTGATGTCGCTCAGACATTCGGATATTCACTGGTGTTCTCGATCCTTAGAGAACATTACTATCATCGACCATTTTGGGGAATTCCCTAATGTCCCTTTTCTTTGAATTAGGGGAGGTATCACTTACAACCCTTGCTTGGCTTTGCGATAGTTTGGGTATGCCGAAAGAGATGGTCCGCATGATATGCTCATCCAAGGAGTGGTATTCGACTACGAGAGCGACTGTCAAGGCTATCGTCAGAGGTTTGTACGAGCTTGGAGGATGGTAAACAAAGTGGATAGTAGGACGCTAGGACGCAAGAATTATATTCCCCTTGAGCCTTATCTTAGGTCGGTACGAGCTCGGGCTCAGAAGCTCGTGATGCCTCACCCCTCCATCCTACCAGTTATCTTAGAGCCTGTGGCTGAAGAAGATGTCCCGTACACTATCCTCCATCCCAACATGCCTACTTCTCTTGAAGACTTGCAAAAAGGTTAGATTCAGCTAAAGGAAGAACGAGATACCTACGAAGCTCGATTATACGCTAGCGAGAAAAGGGTTCTGGAACTTACAAAGCAACTCCATGAAGAACAAAGCTTGAACGCCTACCTTGCGCCGAAGAGGATGTGTTCGACCTTTTTATCTTAGAGATTTATTTTGTAAGCCCAAGAGGCACGATGTAGTCATTTTGAACTAATTAATGAAAATTGACGTCTGTTCATTCTTTGTCCATACAAATTTAAATTTCATAAATCCTTGAAATCATTTGCATACACATCTTCCATGCATCATAACATAATAGGTTTTCCACGACAAGTTTCCTTATCTTTCTACTGTTTATTTCAGAAAGATGGATATCGAGAAAATAGTGAAAGACCTACAAGCACAAAACTCCCAGTTTCAAGAGACTCTGCTGACCCTGGCCAAGGGGCAACAAGAGTTGATGGCATTTCTAGCAGCCAAAAAGAAACTAAAGAGGAAATCCCTAGTCAATATGGGTAAGAGATTCAGAGAGTCGATCCGTCAGATATCGATAGTGGAAGACTCGTCTGAGGAAGACGAAAATCAAATTGGAGAAGCAAGGAGTACCCAGGCTGGGTGTATCAATGATAAAGCGTCTGATGATGAGGATTATTTTGACGAGAAGTATCCTCCTGTCGATGTTAAGTACAAGCAGCTAGAGGACAGATTGAAGGCCGTTGAGATTCAAGCCATCCCCTGTTTGGATTTTGATGTTTTGGGTTTAATATCTGGGGTTGTCATTCCCCACAAATTCAAGATACCAATTGTTGCACCCAAAAGTTTTCCCTATCATTTTATCAAGATTATCCTCACAAAGACTTCTTGGACTCAAGACTAGATTAGGGTTTGCTCAGCTTAAGACCTCTCCTTGCACTGTTGACCTGAAATTAGGGTTTGAGTTTGCACAAGGATTTTTGGACTTCCAATTCCTCATGTGACTTTCATACTTCATGTTGGACCTATAAGATTGTGCATACCAAGTTTCAAGCCTTGAATCAAATTTTTGCCCAGTTAATTGGACAGTTGACCTAAAAATCAACTGTATTGGGGAAAAAGTCAACCATGGCCAATTTAAAGTCAAACCTCATAATGTTTTATCCACATCAACATTATGGACTCATATGAACCATTTGATCAAGTTTGGACCACAACTCCTCAAGAAATTTGATCAGATCATCAAAAGGGCAAAATGGTCAAAATTAGGGTTTTGACTGAGAAAGGGTAATTTCTGATTTTTCACCTAACCAATGGCAAATTGGTTTCAAGCATGGTTTCAAGAAATCAATGGCACCATATTGACCTAATCACAAGGTTCAAAAGATCTCAAATGCATTGGATTGACAAATGAATTTTCCAGTCAACTGATTAAAAATCAACTATACACTGAAAAGTCAAACTTTGACTTTTTGCTCAAAATCAAGTACCAAGGGTCATTTTTCATCAAGATGTGTCAAAACATGAAACTTGATAACCAAGAAACCTAATTTTGAAAATTAGGGTTTAAGTTTGAAATATTTCATAACTTAGAATTTTTCTAAGTTATGAAAATTTCTTATTTTTCCCCAACTTTTCCCAACTTTTTCACCATGATGCAATTGGATTCAAAGAAAAATTCCAACATGAAAGTTTTATTCCTCCACAAAATCTATAACTTTGATTCATAAAGTTTTCCCAAAAGATGCTTGGATCTCAAGTTATGATTTTGTGAATAAGGGTCCATAAACTTTTTAACTTAGTGAAATTTTGCCCTAGTTTAGGCAGATTTTTGACCTAACTTCATGGCAACTTCTCACATAGTTAAAAGTGGAATATCAAAATGCATTTCAAATATGGATTTTAGATCATTTTACAAGATTTCCAAAATGTCCAATAACTCTCCAAGTACTAAGAATGCTTGTACTTGTTTTACAAGTCTTAAACATTTCCACAATCCTTAATTTAATGCAAATACATTGGACAATGGCTTTGTTCTGAGCTTTGGAGCATTGTACATTGATTTATTCCAAAAATAGCATAAAGGTTACAATTCTACTTTGATAAAGCATACTTTTAGAAATTTTGTTTATCTTGAGCATTGAACCTGATCTTTGGTTGTAAACAAGATCCATGAACATCAGGAAAAGTGTACCAACCCTCTACATCCCATGAGCTAGCAAGTACAGCCTTTGCCTTTGTCACTTCAACTTTTACTTCAAAAGCAAGTAAGCTTGCAAAAGTCCACACCACTTGTATATCTGATAAAACCAAGCCTTGGCATTATTCTATACAGGTTCAGTATATTGTAACAAGCAAGAAACACGATTTGCTAAACTCTCAAACACCCCAAAGCACAGAAATCACCATTTCTGCCCAAAACAGGGCAACTTCTGCAAACACCAAGCCATTTCCATTTTGCCTCGTGAATTTTGCTTGGAACCACTTCAAACACATTCCCTACATCACACATGAACTATCCAAGCCCCTGTCCAGCAACTGTAACTTCTGTTTTGACGATCACCATTTTCATTTTGAAGCTTTGCAGGTTGACTTCTAGAGGGACATTCAGGCAAGTCCAAGGCAAGCTGAGCATTGGGATAGGTTGAGGGAACTTCAAGCAAGCTCACACGACATTCAGGCCTCACTCAAACCTCCTACATTGCCATATCCAAACTCAACTGAACAAGGTAATTTTCAAAGTTCTATCTCCTTATTTAGGCATCATTAGGATTATGTTTGTGAAGCAAAAATATAGTCTTTAATGTGTGCTTGAGCTGCGCATATGCTTAGATTCCATTTATGTTGACTGAGCTAGGAGTATTTGATAGTTGAAGTTGCTGAAAATTTTAGGTCAAAATTAGGGGTGACAAAATTCTCTTTGGTCTTCTAGAGTTAGGACATGTTTTTTATATCATTAGAATCGTGAGTTAACAAGCTACAAGTTTCATGTTGCAAGATTTTGTTTTCATGCATGTATGCAAGAGATACAGGTTGAAGAAGAAACGCGTGTAGATTCTCTGTCTGGAGGTCAGGGACGAAGAAACGCGCGTACTTTCTGCACCCCCTTTTGCATTTTCTTATATTTTTTTTTATATTTTCTTGCATATTTTATAATTTCCGACTTTATTTATTTTTTCTAAACATTTAAAATCACAAAAAATATTTTCTCTATTTTTTGCATTTTATCATATTTTTTTATTTTATTTTTTGCATAATAAATAAATTATTAGGTTAATATACTTTTATTTTCTTAAATAAACTTGTAATTAATATAAAAATATTATATATTTTTATTTTTATTATTTATACACTTAAAATTTTTTTTCATACAATATTCAATTTTTTTTAACATTTTGTATATATTGTTATTATTTTTCTCAAACAAAAATGAACAAATAAATAATAATAGAATATAAATTTTCTTTTAAACCAAAATTAGGGTTTTCACCCTTTCAAAAATAATCATTTTTATTTTCTTATTTTTAGGACATAAATAAACTTATTTTTTACATACATAAATTAATACAAAAAAAACATTTTTTGCATATTTATATTTTTTTGCATATTTAAATACTTGTTTATTTATTTATTTGTACAATAAATTCAATTTGGTTGTAATAGTGAATTAGGGTTTTATTTTTGTGCAAATATCCCCCATTCAAAACTTGTACCCCCCCCCCCCCCCCCATAATATTGTTGTAATAGCTTAGATTTACATTACGCGATATATCGTATTATATGCATGATAGTAAACTAGGGTTTTGTATGCAAAGACAAAAAAAATCAAAACAAATAGCATGACTTAATACAAGACAAAAATGCATGAAAAATGACAACACCTTGCACACAAGCACCCCTAGGGTTTCATCCACTTTGTTGCCTTAAAATGCCCATGGTATGCATGCTAGGTATCTTGGAAAAACAAAACAAAACAAAATCAATCAAAAAGATCATAGTCCCTCGATGACGCTATCAAAATGTTGCCTAAAAAAACAAATGATCTTAGTCCCTAAAACTTGCTAAGATACTTGGCATTATTGCTATCATGGTCATACGATGACCCACGCCTGTCCCGTTTAACATCCAAAGATAGGGTTGTTTACCAAATACAATGGTAAAACAACAATGTCAAAGGGTTAAAAATGTGTAGGAAAGACTTTTGAGTAGGTAGATAAGCTTCTAGTTACTTGGTCAAATTTGAAAACCATCCTTGCTATTTTCAAACAAACACACACACTTTCAAATCAATTTCCAAACAACTTTCAAACATTGAAACATTTTTCAAAAGACAAATATCTTTGTATACATTCTTCAAACAAGAATCATTATAAAGATTGCCAAAACGATGGCCTCTTTTCAAAATACTTTCAAAACCACACAAAGCACCATTTCAAACAATTGGAAAAGCAAATAAAGTGATCTAAACAGGTAACTAAGAGCCCATGGAAAACCATGAATGAAAAGGGTGCTAGCACCTTCCCTTTTTATAATCTACCCCCCGAACTCAAGAAAACATATCAAAGGTATTTCCTGTGCTTTTTGCCCTTTCATTTGGATAAAATAAAAAGTCGGTGGCGAATCTTGCTAAACCGAAACATTTGCGAACACAAACGCAAAACCTCAAGTAAATTCTCCCACCGTATCACAGAACTGTCGACTCTGCTGGGGAGTAATCTTAAAAGTGGGGTTACCTTAGGGTTTAGATCATCTTTACATGCTTATCTTGCTTTACTTGTATGCTTTACACTTTGGTTCTATTGTTTGGGTTTGAATCCTCTACCCGGATTTGGAAAACATTCATAGGTAAATAGCAATACGTTGTGGAAACCGTGCGGGGTATATCGACACAGTCTAAGCAATAGCTATGTTAGTGCGACATATTTGTGGGTACCGGTAGCCTTTAAGTCAATCAAAGAGAATACGGGGTCGCTGAGTGATGTCATGAAGCACTAACGAACTTTTAGAACCTTTACTTGACCATCTTGGCCTTTTAGGATGTAGTGAGATGACCGGCTTTGGTGCAGTCCGAAGTTGGTAGATACTCGATACTACACTCATTGAGGGTTGTTTTCTTGGAATATTTCGGTCGCCAGTAAAGTGGCTAAACTGAAACAATGAACACAAAAAACAATCTTGTGATATTGAGCTCCTTAGAACCCGGTTACTATTTCTAGGACAGGTTAAGCCAACTAAACTTCAAGAGGGTACTTACCTATGAAACCCCATGCAAGCCTAAACTAGGAACTTGTGTGATTTGTTTGTACATATATACTTGTGCATAACATCATGGACATCATGAAGCATCTACTAACCAATTCAAGGATTTTGGATCTTCATCTTTGTTCCTGTTTTGTAGGTTATGGATTCACTTCGCAGGAAAACTATTCAGGTCAATCTTGTAAGAATTCCTCCACAATTCAAGGAGCTTGCTTCCAAGATTCCAGAGTATTCTCCATTCACTGAGAGACATGGTCAACTCCTCAACTTGGTCAACTCCAACACAGAGGAAGACATGGTGAAAGTTCTCTTCCAGTTCTTTGACCCCCTACACCACTGCTTCACATTTCCTAATTACCAGCTCGTGCCCACTTTGGAGGAATTTTCTCAACTCTTGAGGATTCCTATTCTCCATCAACTACCTTTCAACGGTACCGAAAGAGATCCAAAGCCTGAAGATGTTGCTCAAGCCCCACACTTGCAACCATCTGATGCCATAGGCCATTGGGAAACTAGAAGTGGTGTCAAGGGTTTCTTGGCAAAGTTCCTATTTGAGAAAGCTCAAGAATGCTGGAATTCTCTAGACCTGCAAGATTTTGAGGAGATTGTAGCTCTTCTCATCTATGGGTTGGTCTTGTTCCCAAACCTTGACTAGCTTATAGATGTCAATGCTATCAAAAGCTTTATGGCTCGCAACCCGGTGCCTACATTTCTTGGGGATATCTTGCACTCTTTTCACACTCGAACAATGAGGAAAAGAGGTGTTCTCATGTGTTGCACTCCTCTACTCGCAAGATGGTTTATTTATCATCTTCCCCAATCAGTTTTGAAGAATGAGCAAGGTTTGAGGTGGTCACAACGGTTGATGACTCTTACACATTCAGATGTTCATTGCTGTTCTCGATCCCGAGAAAATGTTATCATCAATGACCATTGTGGAGAATTCCCTAATGTCCCTCTACTTGGCATTAGGGGAGGCATCACCTACAACCCCTGCTTGGCTCTGAGACAGTTTGGATATGCCCGAAGGGATGGCCCACATGACATGCTAATTCTAGACTTGGTTTTTGACTTCAACAACGACGATCAAGGACTTCGACAAAGGTTCATCCGAGCTTGGAGGATTCCCAACAAGGTAGACAGTAAGACCTTGGGACACAAGAATTCCATCCCCCTTGAGCCTTACCTCAAGTGGGTACGAAACTGCGCCTAAAGTCTTATGATTCCTTACCCCTCTATTCTCCCTGTGATTATAGAGCCTGTTATGGAAGGAGAGGTTCCATACACCATCCTACATCCTGACATGCCAACATCATTCGAAGATATGCAAAGGAGTTGGATACAGCTCAAGGGAGAACGCGATACTTTTGAAGCCCAATTCTACGCCAGCGAGAAGAAGGTTTTAGAACTCACTCGTCAACTTCACGAAGAGCAGACTCTCAACACCTACATTGCACCAAAGAGGATGCGCAACGTCTTTTTACCTTAGAATTTTGTGTTATTTTTTCCATGGGGCATTAATGTACTAACAAATTCCATCTTATTAATATGACGTGTGTTCCTTTTTTGTTTAAAACAAATTTGAATTTCTGAATCCTTGAATGCATTACATGAATACGTATCATTCATCATATGCATAAACAGGTCTTCACACCAAGTTTCCTCATCTCTCTGCTGTTTATTTTAGCAAGATGGATATTGAACAAACGGTCAAAGACTTGCAAGCCCAGAATTCACAATTTCAACAGTTGCTCATGACCCTAGCCAACGGGCAAGAGGAGCTCAAGACTCTGTTAGAGAAGGAAAAGGAGAAAAAGAAGAAGAAGAGAGTTGGTGTGGCTACCTTGGGAAGAAGATTTGAAGGTCAAGCCAGAAGGGTCCTAGATTTTCCATCAACCTCTGAGGAAGGAGAAGGAAAGGGTAAAGGAGTTGATGTGCCCTCAGATTCTGAAGCTGAAGAAGAGGAAGATGAGGATTACTCTGAACAACAGTATCCTCCTGCAGATGAAAAATACAAGAACTTGGAAGAGCGTCTAGCTGCCATGGAGATACAGAGAGTTCCTGGGCTGGATTTTGAGGAGTTAGGGTTGGTTTCTGGAATTGTAATTCCTCCTAAATTCAAAGTGCCAATGTTTGCTAAGTACGATGGGGTGTCTTACCCAAAGATGTACCTACGATCTTATGTCAGAAAAATTCAACCACATTCTTCTAACAAGGACCCGTGGGTCCATTTTTTCCAGGACAGTTTGTCGGGGACGCAGCTTGATTGGTTCTACCAGTTGGAGAGGTATGATGTGTATAATTGGGAGGATTTGGAAGCTACATTCTATAAGTAGTATCAATACAATACGGACTTAGCACCAACCCGTACTCAGTTACAGAGTATGGGCATGGTCTCAAATGAAGGTTTTAAAGAGTATGCCCAGAAATGGAGAGACTTGGCAAGAAGGGTGCAACCACCTTTATCTGAAAGAGAGCTAGTTGATATGTTCTTAGGGACGCTGTCAGGTCCTTTCTTTAATCACCTGATAGGAAGCTCCTCTGCGGGGTTCACTGAGTTGATTCTAACTGGTGAGAGAGTTGAAGCCGGCATAAAAAGCGGCAAAATTCAGAAAGATGCATCTACTTCCGCTACCATCAAAAAGACTTTTCCAGCAAAGAAGGAAGTATTAGCTGTCTACTCCCAAAGAGGTCAAGGAAGAGTTGAGCGCCAGCCAGCGGTGGAGGGCGTAATGATTCAGAAGTCTGCAGCTGATCAACCCAGAACCAACCAAACAAGGGTGGAAAAGCCTGTATGGCAATTCACCCAGATAAACATGACTCCTGCTCAGGTTCTACCCCATCTCTTGAAGTTAAACCTTGCCAGTTTGAAAGAGGCCCCGAAGAATCCGAATACAACTTCTCCTTACTACCATTCAAACGCCAAGTGTGCTTATCATTCAGGGAGTATAGGGCATGACACCAACAATTGTTGGGCCTTGAAGAATAAGATTCAAGATTTGATAGACGCTAAAGAAGTTGAATTCGACGCCCCTGAAAAGCCAAATGTAATCTCTGCTCCAATGCCAAGGCATGGCCATAATACCCATGTTGTTGAAGAAGATCTTTTTGTTGCTACTATTGATGATTTGATAACTCCTCTATCGATAATCAAGTTGAATTTGCTGAAGGCTGGGATTTTCCCAGGTTGTGAAGAAGATTTCTGCCTTTGTTCATCCTTACCAACCGACTGTCCATTGTTGAAGTTAGGCGTCCAACGCCTAATGGATAAGCAACAAATCCTTTTTGAAAAGACTCATGTTACACCGACTCCTGTCAATGATGTTTCAATAATAACCATATCCGTCAATCTTTCCAAGGTCTCCAAAAGACCTGTTAAGATTACATCCGCTCCGAAGACTACACCTTTGAAGATAACCATGCCCGGGCCCGTCCCATACAAGTCCGACAGATCAGTACCGTGGAACTATTATGGAGAAATCTACTACCACGGTATTAAACAAATTGAATCAACTGAAGAGAGTTCTGATGAAGAGACTTCCGACATTGGAAACATTGCTGGAAAGAGCAAAATCACCCGCAGTGGAAGAATTTTCTCTCCAGAGATTGCCCATCCAAAGGCAATCTTTGGACCCTCAGCTGCTCCTAAGATTACCCCTGTACCGGTAAACATATCTGCGAGAACTTCAATTATTGAAGAAGTTGTAACTCTTGTAGTTGTACCCTCTGCTGCTGCTGATGATAGAGGGAAAGGGATCCAAGAAGAGCCTGTCAGGATGAAGGCTCAGCCATTGTTCATCCCTGAGACCTCTCAAAAATAAATGGAAGAGATTTTGAAAATAATCAAGAAAAGCGATTATAATGTTGTGGAATAACTGGGGCAAACCCCCTCAAATATCTCTATGTTGGCCCTGCTGCTTTGTTCAGAGGCTCATGCTAAAGCTTTGATAAGATTCTTGAAGACGACCCACGTGCCACAGGAAACCTCCGCGGATCAGTTTTAGGAATGTGTAGCTAGCTTAACAGCTGACAATGGTCTAGGATTTTCTGATGCTGATTTAACCTCAAAAGGGAGAAAACATAATGATGCTTTGCATGTCTCGGTGGAATGCAGAGGGACAACCCCGACACAAGTTCTGGTAGACACTGGTTCGTCTTTAAATGTCTTGCCGAAGAAAGCCTCGGATAGACTGGACTGTGAAGGTTTAACCCTGAAACCCAGCAATATCATTGTCAGAGCCTTTGATGGTTCTAAAAGGATGGTCCACGAGGAAGTGGACATCCCGATCAAAGTGGGAACTGAAACCTTCAACTCCACATTCTATGTGATGGACATCCATCCTTCCTATTCTTGCTTGTTAGTAAGACCCTGGATTCACAATGCTGGAGCCGTTAATTCTACTCTGCATCAAATGCTCAAGTACCCTGTCCAGGGGAAAATCATAATTGTTCATGGCGAAGAGGAATACATGATAAGCCATCTAAATTCTTTCCGCTATGTAGAATTGTATGGCGAATTCATAGAGACCCCTTTCCAACACTTTGAAGAGGTAACTCAGGAAATTGCAGCAACCAAGACAGTGTCTTCTGTACCCATGATTACCAAACCTGTGCCTCGGATGTCGTCTCTCAAAGATGCAAAGGCTGTGATTGAAGAAGGAGGATGCACAATCTGGGGGCAGCTTCCCGACTTTCCTTTCAAATCAGATAAGTTAGGCCTAGGGTTTACTTCGGCTAGTCAGAAGGTTGTACACCGCTCCCATGCCGGAGGGCCACCATTAAAGATCACCAATCATGGAGTCAATGCTTTGGAGGATAGTGAAGAGGAGAGCAGCTTGGAAGACTGGATTTTCCCTACTGTGGACGGAGGACTATGCAACTGGGAGGAAAAATACTTTGTTCCGATTACTTTCATAAATCAGCAATTTATCTTTCAAACATTTATGTTGGTTTGTAATAATTCTCAAACAATTCGTACACTTTTAGCCTTGTGCCTTACCCGAGGCACATAGGTCCATTTGTAAGGGTTTGATTTTTCATCTTCATATGCCATTTTAATGAATCATGGACATTTTCACATATAAAATTTTGTGTTCATTGTCTTTCCTTTTACATTTTATTTGTTTAAAGGTGGATATCCCTTACACACACCCACACTCACAAATGCAGGTACCCTTCCATTCCGGATTCCATGGGTAACAATTCTACTATGGCCTTCAGTGACTCTGAATATCTGGTCTGCCATGCCGAATACGAAGGTGAGGAAGACTGTGAGGTACTGGGAGAATTGGATAGGCTGCTACAACAAGAAGAAAGGGTAATTCTGCCTCATGAGGAGCTGTTAGAGACAATCAACTTGGGTACCGAGGAAGACAGAAAAGAAATCAGAGTGGGTGCCAACCTAGAGCCAAGTGTCAAGGAGCGCTTCAGCTGTTGAATGAATATGTTGAGATCTTCGCCTGGTCTTACGAAGACATGCCGAGACTCGATACAGATATTGTGGTTCACCGTCTACCCACAAAAGAAGACTGTCCACCAGTTAAGCAAAAGGTTCGCCGCATGAGGCCCGACATGTCTGAAAATATCAAAGCAGAAGTTATGAAACAGTTCAATGCTAGATTTCTTGCTGTTACTTCCTATCCACAATGGGTTGCTAACATTTTTCCTGTGCCTAAGAAGGACGACAAAGTGAGAATGTGCATGGATTATAGGGACTTAAACAGGGCCAGCCCTAAAGATGACTTTCCACTTCCGCACATTGATGTCTTGGTTGACAACACAACTCAGCACAAGGTATTTTCTTTCATGGACGGATTTTCAGGTTACAACCAGATCAAAATGGCACCTGAAGACATGGAGAGAACTACTTTTGTTACAAAGTGGGGTACGTTCAGCTACAAAGTGATGCCATTCAGACTGAAGAATGTCGGGGCAACCTATCAAAGCGCCATGGTGGCTTTGTTTCATGATATGATACATCATGAGATAGAGGTCTACGTAGACGACATGATAGCCCGATCACATACAAAAGAAGAACACCTCGACCATTTGTAAAAGTTGTTTGTCAGGTTGAAGGAGTATAAGCTCAGACTGAATCCAAACAAGTGTACATTCGGAGTCAGGTCCGGTAAACTCTTGGGTTTCATTGTCAGCAACAAAGGCATCGAGGTTGATCCTGCCAAAGTCAAAGCTATACAAGAAATGCCTGCTCCTCGCACTAAGAAGGAGGTCAGAGGTTTCTTGGGACGCCTAAACTACATTGCAAGGTTCATTTCTCACCTAACGTCTACCTGTGAGCCAATCTTTAAGCTGTTGAAGAAAGATCAGGTGGTTAAATGAATGATGACTGTCAAATTTCTTTCGATAAAATCAAGGAGTATTTGCTAGAACCTCCCATCTTGATGCCTCCCGTCGAAGGAAGACCGCTAATCATGTATCTGACCGTCCTAGAAAATTCAATGGGGTGCGTACTGGGCTAACATGATGAGTCTGGCCGAAAAGAGCATGCCATTTATTACCTTAGCAAAAAGTTTACCGACTGTGAGACCCGATACTCAGTGCTCGAGAAAACTTTCTGCGCTTTGGTATGGGTTGCTCGCCAGCTAAGGCAGTATATGTTGACTCATACCACTTTGCTGATATCTAAGATGGATCCGATCAAGTACATCTTTGAAAAGCCTGCTTTGTCCAGAAGAATAGCTAGATAGCAGATGATCCTGACAGAATACAATATACAGTACACGACCCAAAAAGCTATAAAGGGGAGTGTACTAGCTGACCATCTAGCTCATCAAGCTGTCGAAGATTACCAATCCATGAAGTTTGACTTCCCTGACAAAGACATTATGACATTGGACAACATTGAAGAGAACAGACTATATGACGGACCTGAACAAGGATCTCGATGGACCCTGTACTTTGATGGTGCCTCCAATGCACTTGCAAACGATATCGGCGCGGTACTCATCTCTCCAGAAGGTTGCCGTACTCCTTTCACCGCCAGACTTTGCTTTAACTGCACCAACAACATGGCCGAGTATGAAGCTTGTATCTTTGGTCTCAAGGCTGCCATAGACTTGGTAATCAAATCTTTGATTGTGTTTGGGGACTCAGCTTTGGTCATCAGTCAGATCAAAGGAGAGTGGGATACTAAGCATCCAAACCTCATCCCTTACAAAGAACATGTCTTGACATTGTTACCACATTTCGAGCAGATTACCTTCGAGCACTTCCCGCGAGAAGAAAATCAGCTAGCAGATGCTCTAGCTACAATGTCATCCATGTTTAAACATAACTAGGATAATGAGTCTCCCCAAATCACCATTGAACGGATGGACGGACCTGCACATTGTCACAAGATTAATACCGAAGAAGTAGTGGACCGACCTTGGTTTCATGAAGTCAAAAGGTATCTCGAGGCTCAAGAGTACCCTGAAGGAGCTTCAGTCAACGACAAAAAGTTCTTAAGGAGATTATCTGCCAAGTTCTTCCTGAGCAATGGTATCCTGTACAAGCGCAATCATGATTGCATTCTGCTCCGTTGTGTGGACAAGATTGAAGCTGAACAGATCATGGCTGAACTACACAATGGTACCTTTGGCACTCACTCTAGCGGGAATACGATGGCTAAGAAGATCCTACGGGCAGGCTATTACTGGTCTACCATGGAAGCTGACTGCCATCAACATGCCAGGACTTGTCACAAATGTCAAATCTATGCGGACAAGGTACATATACCTCCAGTTCCTCTCAACGTCTTAACAGCTCCTTGGCCATTCTCTATGTGGGGAATCAACATGATTGGGGAGATCAAGCCTACGGCCTCCAATGGACACCGCTTCATTCTGGTGGCCATTGATTACTTTACCAAGTGGGTCAAAGCAACTTTCTTCGCATCCATAACAAAGAATGTTGTTGCCCGCTTCATCAAACAGAACCTCATTTGCTGGTACGACATCCCTGAAAGGATCATCACTAACAACGGTACAAACCTTAACAACACTATGATCACCGCCTTGTGCGAACAGTTCCAGTTTCAACATCACAATTCATCTCCCTATCGGCCAAAGATGAATGGTGTTGTCGAAGCTGCGAACAAAAATATCAAGAAGATCATACAAAAGATGACAGTCACCTACAAGGACTGGCATGAGATGTTACCATTTTCTCTTCACGGGTACTGTACCATGGCACGCACATCGACTGGGGAAACTCCCTATTCTTTGGTATACCACATGGAAGCTGTTTTACCTATCGAGGTTCAGATTCCCTCCTTGAGAATCATGAAGGATGCTGGTTTGAGTGAAGATGATTGGATTCAGACCCGACTTGATCAACTTAACTTGATTGACGAAAAGCGACTTACTGTTGTTTTCCACGGTCAGACGTATCAAAAACGGATGATCAAGGCTTTCAATAAGAAAGTCAGACGCCAGGTATATCAAGTCGGAGATCTTGTAATCAAGCGGATCATCTTGCCATAAAGCGATCCCAGGGGAAAATGGACTCCTACTTATAAAGGACCATTTGTAATCAAGAATATCTTTTCTGATGGGGCAATGATCTTAACCACCATGGACGATGATGACCTGCCGCACCCTGCGAACACAGACATAGTCAAAAGATACTACGCATAAATGACCCGCTAGGTTGACACACCTAGGGAAAAAAAGGGCATCCCGGTGAATCAAAAACCCGAAAGGGAGGTTCAGGCAAAAATTAGTGATAAATAAAAAAATCTGTACACCCGGTAAGTTGAAAACTCGAAAGGGCGACTTGGGCAAAAAAGGGTTTCCCGATGGATCGAAAACCCGAAAGGGCGGTCCAGGCAAAAGTTAGGGAACTAACGCGTATGACTATGTCTCGTCGGATCACTTTAAGGACAATCTCTTCACAGACAAGCTCCGGACTTCTGATCAACCCAATCAACTTCGGACAAAGCAACAAATGGACAAGATATTCAGAGTTACGAAGGCTATAGCAGAATGGGAACCCCATAGAATTTTTACACATAGCCATCTTTATTTGTATAAATTTTTCTCATTTTTATGACAACGTTCTCTTACTAGGATGTCTGTCTCCTCTGTACAAAATACTTACACAAAGTTAATACAAAGATACTTCAAAGTGCAGAAAACTATTTGCCTTTTCTTCTTTTCACACTTGTGTTTTTATTTGAAAACGTCCAATGATTTATTAATGAGCATATGCATTTGAATATAATCACTGCTTACAAATAAACAAAATGAGAAAGAATAATTACTGACAGGTTGAAAGTATAGGAAAACGTCTTTGGACTATTCCAAGAGAAATCCCCTGCAATACATCATTTAGATCCCCAGCGGAGCTAAAACCTTGAAATACATATCCCCAGCAGGGCTAAATTTCAAATCCTTAATTCCCATCAGAGTTAAAACTTCAAACTCCCAATCCTCAGCGGAGCCAAAAAACTTTGGGTCATAGATCCCCAACAAAGATGAAACCTTCTTCCCCAGTCGAATCAAGTTTCCAACTATCAATACCCAGCGGGAACCATCTAGTTTCCCCCAAATTCCCCAGCAAGTTGTCTTGAAGCCTGGAAGTCAACCAAATAACAATTAACTTTTGTCTCTCCCCAACTTCAGATAATTCACCAGTAGATTGACATACAACCCAAACTCCTGATCTCCCCAATAGTATAGTTTTTTCCCTAGAATCCTGAACTTACTCTCCAGCAGGAAGCCTTCTTCCCCACAGAGTTTTTATTCCCCAACAGAATGAAGATTCTCATTCTTGATTCCCCATTAAAGTTTCCAGGGTCTTCATTACTACCCAGCATGATGTCACCAACGTTTTCATTACTCCTCAACAGAATGAAGATTCTCATTCTTGGTTCCCCGCAGAAATCATCAGAATTTTCCCTATTCCCCAGCCGAGAAAGGATTCCCATTATTTAACCCCAACAGAAGTCTTCAAAATTCTCTGGATTTCCCAAGCAGATTTCTCAGGCAGTTTGACATTTCTCTCACAACAGATTTTTTCAAACATTCCAACTTCAAGACATGAAGGATACTCACATCCCCACGGAAGTTGCCAAAGATTTTGAATCTCCAGCAGTGGTCAAGGATTTATTTTCCCCGACAGCACTCAAGGATTTCATTATCCCTAGCTATCAAGGATTTATTTTCCTCAGCAATACAGCAAATTAACTTACATGCGCATACATTACACTCATATATCATAAATATTGATACAACACATTTTATTGCATCATACATTACATGCAACATAACTCTGTGTTTCAGCTAACATTTTACCCTTTTCTGGATAAGATTAACAGCTATCTTTAACAAATGTTCAAAGATTTCAGATACAGTACGGATACACTCCAGACACGGAAGTCATTCTGCTACTCATTCAAAATTCAAAGTCAAGATACAGTACGGATACGCTCCATACACGGATGCCATTCTGTCACTCATTCAGACTTCAACAATTAGATACAAATTAGATACGCTCCAGACACGGAAGCCATTATATTTCTCATTCAAATTCAACTATCAATTTCAAGTTCAGATACACTCCAGACACGGAAGTTATTCTGTCACTTATTCAGATCCCAGTTACAGTTCAGACATACTCCAGACACGGAAGTCATTCTGCTACTCATACAGATCTCAACTTCAGATTTAGTCCAGATACGCTCCATACACGGTTGCCATTATGTCACTTACTCTGATTTCCCCAACTCAGAGATGCTCCAGACACGGACGTTGTTCTGTCGCTTATTCAGATTTCAGATTCAGATACAATACAGATACACTTCAGACACGGAAGTCATTCTGCTATTCATCCAGGATCAAGTACGGTTACAATAAGGATACGCTCCAGACACGGATGCCATTCTGTCACTCATTCAGACTCCAACAATCATGATACAGATTAGATATGCTCCAGATACGGAAGCCATTCTATTTCTCATTCAGATTCAGCTATCAATTTCAAGTTCAGATACACTTCATACACATAAGTCATTCTGTCACTTATTCAGAACCCAGTTACAGTTCAGATACACTCTAGACACGGAAGTCATTCTCCTACTCATACAGATCTCAACTTCAGATACAGTCCAGATACGCTCCAGACACGGTTGCCATTCTGTCACTCATTCAAAAAAAAAAATTTCCCCAACCCAGAGACGCTCCAGACACGGATGCCATTCTGTCGCTTATTCAAATTTCAGATTCAGATACAATACAGATACACTCCAGACACGGAAGTCATTCTGTTATTCATTCAAGAATCAAATACAGTTACAACTCGGATACGCTCTAGACATGGACGCCATTCCATTGATCATACAAACTCAGTCTCCAGATACAGTTCAGATACGTTCCAGACGTGGATACCATTCTGATACTCATTCTTTTGACTTACAATATACAATTCAACAAACATTCTTGGATGGCATCTTTAAGCCCATCTGCAACAAGATTCTCTCACATCTCCAAATGGCATCTTTAAGCCCATTCCTTCAACTACACTTTGACGAGTGCAAATTTACGGGCACTCTAGTGTCCAATCATCTTTTACCATCGAGTCACGAACGACAAGACTCGCCAATCTAACTCTTCAAGTTCAAGAAGATTGAACAGGGGAAGCTGTTATACCCCAAAATTTTCCCTCTCATTTTATCAAGATTCTCCTCACAAAGACTTCTTGGACTCAAGACCAGATTAGGGTTTGCTCAGCTAAAGACCTCTCCTTGCACTGTTGACCTGAAATTAGGGTTTGAGTTTGCACAAGGACTTTTGGACTTCCAATGCCTCATGTGACTTTCATACTTCATGTTGGACCTATAAGATTGTTCATACCAAGTTTCAAGCCTTGAATCAAATTTTTGCCCAGTCAATTGGACAGTTGACCTAAAAATCAGCTGTATTGGGGAAAACGTCAACCATGGCCAATTTACAGTCAAACCTCATAATTTTTTATCCACATTAACATTATGGACTCATATGAACCATTTGATCAAGTTTGGACCATAACTCCTCAAGAAATTTGATCAGATCATCAAAAGGGCAAATGGTCAAAATTAGGGTTTTGATTGAGAAAGGGCAATTTCTGATTTTTCACCTAGACAATGGAAAATTGGGTTCAAGCATGCTTTCAAGAACTCAATGGCACCATATTGACCTAATCACAAGGTTCAAAAGATCTCAAATGCATTGGATTGACAAATGAATTTTCCAGTCAACTGATTAAAAATCAATTATACATTGAAAAGTCAAACTTTAACTTTTTGGTCAAAATCAAGTACCAAGGGTCATTTTTCATCAAGATGTGTCAAAACATGAAACTTGATAACCAAGAAACTTAATTTTGAAAATTAGGGTTTAAGTTTGAAATATTTCATAACTTAGAATTTTTCTAAGTTATGAAAATTTCTTATTTTTTCCCAACTTTTCCCAACTTTTTCACCATGATGCAATTGGATTCAAAGAAAACTTCCAACATGAAAGTTTTAGTCCTCCACAAAATATACAACTTTGATTCATAAAGTTTTCCCAAAAGATGCTTGGATCTCAAGTTATGATTTTGTGAATAAGGGTCCATAAACTTTTTAACTTAGTGAAATTTTGCCCTAGTTTAGGCAGATTTTTGACCTAACTTCATGGCAACTTCTCACATAGTTAAAAGTGGAATATAAAAATGCATTTCAAATATGGATTGTAGAGAATTTTACAATCTTTCCAAAATGTCCAATAACTCTCCAAGATCATTTATGGTTATGGAGAATCGAAGAAAAGAAAATGGCCATTTGTCACTTTTGTCCATGGCATTTTTCACATTGTTACAAGTTGCAAATCTGTCCTAAGCATGCTTGTACTTGTTTTACAGGTCTTAAACCTTTCCACACTCCTTAATTTAATGCAAATACATTGTACAATGGCTTTGTTCTGAGCTTTGGAGCATTGTACATTGATTTAGTCCAAAAATGGCATAAAGGTTACAATGCTACTTTGATAAAGCATACTTTTAGCAATTTTGTTTATCTTGAGCATTGAACCTGATCTTTGGTTGTAAACAAGATCCATGAACATCAGGAAAAGTGTACCAACCCTCTACATCCCATTAGCTAGCAAGTACAACCTTTTCCTTTGTCACTTCAACTTTTGCTTCAAAAGCAAGTAAGCTTGCAAAAGTCCACACCACTTGTGTATCTGATAAATCCAAGCCTTGACATTATTCTAGACAGGTTCAGCATATTGTAACAAGCAAGAAACACAATTTGCTAAACTCTCAAACACCCAAAAACCCAGAAATCACCATTTCTGCCCAAAACAGGGCAACTTCTACAAACACCAAGCCATTTCCATTTTGCCTCGTGCATTTTATTTGGAACCACTTCAAACACATTCCCTACATCACACCTGAACTATCCAAGCCCCTGTCCAGCAATTGTAACCTCTGTTTCGAGGATCACCATTTTCATTTTGAAGCTTTGCAGGTTGACTTCTACAGGGACATTCAGGCAAGTTCAAGGCAAGCTGAGCATTGGGATAGCTTGAGGGAACTTCAAGCAAGCTCACACGACCTTCAGGCCTCACTCAAAACTCCTACATTGCCATATCCAAACTCAACTGAACAAGGTAATTTTCAAAGTTCTATCTCCTTATTTAGGCATCATTAGGCTTAGGTTTGTGAAGCAAAAATGTAGTCTTTAATGTGCTTGAGTTGTGCATATGCTTAGATTCCATTTATATTGACTGAGCTAGGAGTATTTGATAGTTGAAGTTGCTGAAAATTTTAGGTCAGAAATTGGGGGTGACAAAATTCTCTTTGGTCTTTTAGAGTTAGGACATGTTTTTTATATCATTAGAATCGTGGGTTAACAGGCTACAAGTTTCATGTTGCAAGATTTTGTTTTCATGCACGTATGCAAGAGATACAGGTTGAAGAAGAAACGCTCGTGGATTCTCTGTCTGGAGGTCAGGGACGAAGTGTCCTGGGCCAGGGCCTTGGGCTTGCTTTTATTTGCACCACCCTTTTACTTTCTGCACCCCCCTTTTCATTTTCTTATATTTTTTTAGATTTTCTTGCATATTTTATAATTTCTGACTTTATTTATTTTTTCTAAACATTTAAAATCACAAAAAATATTTTCTTTATTTTTTTTCGTTTTATCATATTTTTATTTTTTATTTTTTGCATAATAAATAAATTATTAGGTTAATATACTTTTATTTTCTTAAATAAACTTGTAATTAATATAAAAATATTATATATTTTTATTTTTATTATTTATACACTTAAAATAATATTTTCATATAATATTCAATTTTTTTTAACATTTTGTATATATTGTTATTATTTTTCTCAAACAAAAATGAACAAATAAATAATAATAGAATATAAATTTTCTTTTAAACCAAAATTAGGGTTTTCACCCTTTCAAAAATAATCATTTTTATTTTCTTATTTTTAGGACATAAATAAATTTATTGTTACATACATAAATTAATACAAAAAAAACATTTTTTGCATATTTATATTTTATTGCATATTTTAATACTTGTTTATTTATTTATTTGTACAATAAATTCAATTTGGTTGTAATAGTGAATTAGGGTTTTATTTTTGTGCAAATATCCCCCATTCAAAACTTGTACCCCCTCCCCATAATATTGTTGTAATAGCTTAGATTTACATTACGCGATTTATCGTATTATATGCATGATAGTAAACTAGGGTTTTGTATGCAAAGACCAAAAAAATCAAAACAAATAGCATGACTTAATACAAGACAAAAATGCATGAAAAATGACAACACCTTGCACAGAAGCACCCATAGGGTTTCATCCACTTTGTTGCCTTAAAATGGCCATGGTATGCATGCTAGGTATCTTGGCAAAACAAAACAAAACAAAATCAATCAAAAAGATCATAGTCCCTCGATGACGCTATCAAAATGTTGCCTAAAAAAACAAATGATCTTAGTCCCTAAAACTTGCTAAGATACTTGGCATTATTATTATCATGGTCATACGATGACCCACGCCTGTCCCGTTTAACATCCAAAGATAGGGTTGTTTACCAAATACAATGGTAAAACAACAATGTCAAAGGGTTAAAAATATGTAGGAAATACTTTTGAGTAGGTAGATAAGCTTCTAGTTACTTGGTCAAATTTGCAAACCATCCTTGCTATTTTCAAACAAACACACACACTTTCAAAACAATTTCCAAACAACTTTCAAACATTGAAACATTTTTCAAAAGACAAATATCTTTGTATACATTCTTCAAACAAGAATCATTACAAAGATTTCCATAACGATGGCCTCTTTTCAAAATACTTTCAAAACCACACAAAGCACCATTTCAAACAATTGGAAAAGCAAAGCAAGTGATCTAAACAAGTAACTAAGAGCCCATGGAAAACCATGGATGAAAAGGGTGCTAGCACCTTCCCTTTTCATAATCTACCCCCCGAACTCAAAAAAACATCTCAAAGGTCTTTCCTGTGCTTTTTGACCTTTCCTTTGGATAAAATAAAAAGTCGGTGGCGACTCTTGCTAAACCGAAACATTTGCGAACACAAACGCAAAAACTAAAGTCAGTTCTCCCGCCGTATCACACCTATCTTTGTTAAATACGCTGAGGTTTCCTGCCCAAAACTTCACTCGAAGTATTATGTGCACAAATTCAACCGCACACCACCGACAAGAAACTCTGGGTTCACTTCTTTCAAGAAAGCTTGGCTGGGACGCAACTAGAATGGTTTACCAATTGGAGGGTTCCTGTATCCACACATGGGAAGACTTAGCCACCGCTTTATACCACCAATACCAGTACAATGCCAACCTGGCGCCGACAAGAGTTCAACTGCAAGACATGACAATGGGTAAGAGTAAAGGGTTCAAAGAGTATGGCCAAAAGTGAAGGGACCTTGCCAGTAGGGTCCAATCGCCGTTAACCAATAGGGAGCACATTAATATGTTTATGGACACTTTATCTGGTCAATATTTCAACTTTTTGGTTGGTTGTTCTTCTTCCGGTTTCACCGAGCTGGTCTTAACCGGTGAAAGAGTTGAAAACAGTATCAAAAGTGGGAAGATTCCCATAACATTTGCTTCCACCTCCAATCCCGTAAAGAAAACTTTTACCGAGAAGAAATAAACGAATGTTGTGTATGGGGCAAGGGCCCATACCAGAAGGATGACCGTCTGTCCGTTAATGTTGTTCGGATTTCCAACCCACCACTTGTTCAAAGACAATCTTCCAATCATCAACGATTTGAGGCTTCGCGAAGACAATTCACAAGGATAGGCATGTCGCTATCCCAAGCCTTAAAACACTTGTTAAATGCTAATTTTGTGACACCGCGTGATCCTCCAACCAATCCAGATACCTCTTCACCTAAATACAATCCGAATACCAAGTGTGCATATCACTCGAATAGTCTCGGGCATGAGACTGACCAATGCTGGGCGCTGAAGAATAAAATTCAAGACTTAATAGACAACAAAACCATCGAATTTGATCTGCCTCCAATTCCTAATATGATAATGGCACCAATGCTAAACCATGGCAAGTGTGTCAATGTTGTTGAAGACACTATTTTTGTTTCCTCCGTCGAAGACTTGACTACTTCGTTAAACATTATAAAAAAGAATCTGCTGAAAGCCGGGATTTTCCCTGGATGTTTGAAGGATTGTGATTTCTGCGCCACACAACTCAATGGATGCAAAGGGCTGAAGGAAGGCATTCAACTCCTGATGAATAGCCATGAGATCCTATTTGAGAAGACTCCGTCCGCCAAAATTTTGACCAATAAGTTTGAAGACCTCTCCATCATAACGATCTCAAACAAGCCTCTTAGGATCTCCCCCAAGGGTCCTATCAGGATTTCAAATGAACTGACTGTTGCTCCTCTGATAATTACCGCCCTCGGGCCAATTCCGTACTCTTCCAACAAAGTAGTGCCATGGAACTATGGTGCTGGGGTGTTTTACCATGGAATAAAGCAAGACGCTTGGATTGAAGAAAGAAAAGATGATGACATTGGTAACATTACTTGCTCTAGTAAGGTGACCAGAACTTGGAGAATCTTTTCACCTAACATCTCACCACCAACTACTACAAAGGCACCTGTCTGCATCACCACTACTAAGCCTAGTGCTGACACAAGGGGAAAGGAGAAAGTAGTTGAACCTGCTGATACAGAAATACCCGTAAAAGGCATTGCTGCTGAGGAATCTTCCACTCGAGAAATGGACGATATCTTGAAAATTATAAAAGGAGTGATTTCAAGATAGTGGAGCAATTGGGGAAAACCCCTTCCAAGATTTCTATGTTATCTTTGCTACTCTGTTCCGATGCTCATGCTCGGGCGTTAATGAAATTCTTGAAGAAGGATCATGTCCCTCATGAGACCACGATAGACCAGTTTTAAAATTGTGTGACAAGCTTGATGGCCGACAATGGTTTGGGGTTCTCAGATGCTGATCTGACACCACTGGAAAGAACCATAACAAAGCTCTGCATGTTTCTGTTGAATGTAAGGGGACTACCCTAGCACATGCTCTGGTTGACACTGGATCTTCTTTAGACATGCTACCCAAGGGGGCTTTGGACCATTTAGACTGTGAAGGACTAGTTTTGAAACCAAGTGATATTATTGTGAGGGCTTTCGATGGGTCCAAAAGGACAGTTCATGGAAAGGTGGATCTCCCGATCAAGGTGGGCTCATAAATTTTCAACTCTACTTTATACATCATGGATATCTGTCCTGCTTACTCCTATTTTCTGGGTCTCCCTTGGATCCACGGAGCAGGGGTAGTAACATCAATCCTTCATCAAAAGCTCAAGTATCCGGTCAAAGGAAGGATTGTCACTGTCTGTGGTGAGGAGGAGTTAATGGTAATCCACCTCAACTCTTTCAAATATGTAGAGATAGATGTCGAATTTATAGAAATCCATGTCAGGCTTTTGAAGTTGTGCCACCAATGGTTGCTACTGCCAAATTTTCCTTTAATGTGTCAAAAGCTGGTAAGGTCGTGCAAAAGATGGTTTCGTTTAGAGATGCTCGTGCCGTAGTCGAAGAAGGAAGCTGTGATACTTGGGGGAAACTCCCCGAGATCCCATTCAAAACAGACAAATGTGTTTTGGGTTTCACTATCAAGGCTCAGAAAGAAGTGAGGCGCACTCGTGCAGGGAAGCCCCCTCTCTGTATTGGAAGTCATGAAGCTAACGCTGTGGGTGATTCTGATGATGAATGTGCATTTAAAGATAGGTATACCCTACTACAACAGAGCTCAACAATTGGCACACAAAGGATTTCATTCCCTTCTCCATCATTGAAGAGTAATTATTTGTTTATTGCTTTCTATTAATTCAAGAACATTTTGTCTGTAATATTAAACAATGACTTTTAAGCCATGTGCCTGGCCCGGGGCACTATGGTCCATTTGTCAAGGGCTTTTTTTATGTTAATTTTATCATATGATCATTCAATACAAACCATTGGACTTTTTTGCATTCAAACTTTTGTGCTTATTGTCTTCCTTTTTCTTTAATGCATTTTTCAAAATAGCCATGTGTCTTACATGCAGACACACACACACTCTTGCAGGTCCTCGCCCACTCCAGATCTCATTGCCAATGACTCTACTATTACCAACTATGATCTCAAATATCCAACTAAACAATCCAGAGACAATGGAGAGGAAGATTGTGACATACCAGGAGAACTAGCCAGACTTCTATTACAAGAGGAAAAAGCTATTCAGCCACACGAAGAGTCAGTTGAAGTCATCAATCTAGGTACCGAGACAGACAAGAAAGAGGTCAAGATCGGCGTTAACCTGGAAAGCAGTGTCAAAAGCATATTGGTTCAGATGTTGCATGACTATGTGGAAGTGTTTTCTTGGTCGTATGAAGATATTCCAGGGTTAGATACCGACATTGTAGTTCATCGTCTGCCGACAAAGAAAGATTATCCTCCTGTCAAACAAAAAGTTCGTCGCATGAGGCCTGACATGTCTGAAAAGATAAATTTTGAGGTGATAAAACAATTTGACGCAAAATTCCTAGCTGTGACATCTTATCCCCAATGGGTTGCAAATGTGGTGCCAGTGCCGAAGAAAGATGGAAAAGTTCATATGTGCGTAGATTATAGGGATCTGAATAGGGAAAGTCCCAAGGATGATTTCCCTCTACCTCATATTGATGTCTTAGTCGATAACACTGCTCAACATGAAGTCTTCTCTTTCATGGATGGTTTCTCTGACTATAATCAAATTAGGATGGCTCCCGAAGACATGGAGAAGACGACTTTCGTTATGCAATGGGGCACCTTTTGCTACAAGATCATGTCGTTCAGATTAAAGAATGCAAGGGCAACATATCAAAGGGCTATGGTAGCTTTGTTTCATGATATGATCCATCATGAAATAGAGGTCTATGTGGATGATATGATTGCAAGGTCACAAACTAAGGAAGAACATCTCAATCACCTATACAAGCTATTCGAGAGGTTGAAAAAGTACAAGTTGAGGTTGAACCCTAATAATTGCACATTCGGAGTACGATCTGGAAAGCTTATAGGTTTTGTTGTCAGTGGTAAAGGCATCGAGGTCGATCCTGCCAAGGTAAAGGCCATCCAAGAAATGCCAGTCCCCCACTCTGAAAAGGAGGTTAGAGGATTCTTGGGTTGTCTTAACTACATCGCCCGCTTTATATCTCACTTAACTGCTACTTGTAAGCCAATCTTCAAACTCTTGAAGAAAGATCAAGTAGTCAGATGGAATGATGAATGCCAGGCTGCCTTCGACAAAATCAAAGAATATCTGCAAGAACCTCCTATTCTCATGCCTCCAGTTGACGGAAGACCCTTGATCATGTATTTGACGCTGCTAGAGAATTCTATGGGGTGTGTGTTGGGCCAACATGACGAGTCTGGCCGAAAAGAGAATGCTATTTACTACCTGAGCAAAAATTTTACCGACTGTGAAACCAGATATTCACTGCTCGAGAAAACTTGCTGCGCTCTGGCATTGGCTGCTCGCTGGCTAAGATAGTATATGTTGACTCATACCACTCTACTGATTTCTAAGATGAACCCTATCAAGTACATCTTCGAGAAACCCGCTCTTACCGGACGGATAGCTAGATGGCAAATGATCTTGACTGAGTATGATATTCAATACACAATGCAAAAGGCCATCAAAGGAAGTGTATTAGCAGATCATTTGGCCCATCATGCTGTTGATGATTATCAGCCTATGAACTTTGACTTCCCGGATGAGAATATCATGCTAGTGACCGACTGCGCAAAACCTCGATCGTATGACGGACCTGAACAAGGATCCCGATGGACTATGGTCTTCGATGGGGCTTCCAACGCTTTGGGTAACAGAATTGGTGTTGTGATAATCTCCCATGAAGTTTGCCACACTCCTTTCACTTCCAGGCTATGCTTCGACTGTACAAACAACATGGCTGAGTACAAAGCATGCATTTTGGGTCTGAAGGATGCTATTGATTTGAGGATCAAGCATTTGAATGTGTTTGGGGATTCCGCTCTAGTGATTAGCCAAGTAAAAGGAGATTGGGACACTAAGCAACCTAATCTCATCCCTTACAAGGAGCTTGTACTATCTCTGATTCCTTACTTTGAAGAGGTCACATTTGAACACATCCCTAGGGAAGAAAATCAGCTGGGTGACGCCTTGGCCACAATGTCTTCTATGTTCAAAGTCAAATAGGACAAGGAAGCTCCTATGATTACAATCGAAAGATTTGACGAACCTGCGCACTGCTATGAGCTCGACACTGACACAGAAATTCCATGGTACCATGAGGTGAAAAGATACCTTGAAGCACAAGAGTACCCTGAAGAAGCATCCATCAATAATAGAAAGTTCTTACAAAGATTCTCAGCCAAATTCTTCCTAAGTAATGGAATCTTGTACAAACGCAACCATGGTTCTACTCTACTCTGACGTGTGGACAAGAAGGAGGCAGAGGAAATTATGGAAGACATACATGATGGTCTCTTTGGGACACACTCTAGTGGACATACTATGGCCAAGAAAATCCTGAGAGCTGGGTACTATTGGTCAACGATGGAGGTTGATTTCCATCACCACTCAAGGACTTGCCACAAGTGCTAAATCTATGCTGACAAGGTCCATGTACTGCATCCAATGGACATTGCTTCATTCTGGTCGCTATCGATTATTTCACCAAATGGGTCGAAGCCGCCTCATGTGCCTCAGTCACAAAGAGCGTGGTAGCCAGGTTCATCAAACACAACCTCATCTGCCGCTATGGTATCCCCAAAAGGATCATCAGCGACAATGGGACTAACCTCAACAATGCTATGATTACATAATTTGCACTCAGTTTAAAATCAAGCATCGCAATTCTTCTCCTTATAGACCTAAAATGAATGGCGCAGTGGAAGCGGCCAACAAAACATTAAGAAGATTATGCAGAAGATGGTAGTAACCTACAAAGACTGGAATGAGATGTTACCGTTTTCTCTTCATGGCTACCGTACTTCAGCTCAAACATCAATTGGGGAAACTCCCTTTTCTTTGGTCTATGGCATGGAATTTGTTCTGCCAGTGGAAGTTCAGATTCCCTCATTAAGGATTATGAATGAGTCAGGCCTAGGCGAAGACGAATGGCTTCATACAAGATTGGATTCGTTGAACTTGATCGATGAAAAGCGACTGGGTGCCATTTGTCATGGTCAGATGTACCAAAAACGTATGGTCAAGGCTTTCAACAAAAATATCAGGCCTTGAATATATCAAGTTGGTGACTTGGTAATAAAGCGCATCATTCTTCCACAAGGTGACCCCATGGGCAAATGGACTCCCACCTACGAAGGGCCATTTGTTATCAAGAGAGTGTTCTCTGGTGGTGCCATGATGCTGACTACCATGGAAGGTGAAGACTTTCCACATCCTGTAAACGTGGACATAGTTAAAAAATACTACGCATAAGAGACCTACTAGGTTGACACACCTAGGCAAGATAAGGGCATCCCGGCAAACCAAAAGGTTAGGGCTAAAATTAGGGATATATGCAAAAGATTATACACCCGGCAAGTTGAAAACCCGAAAGGGAGACTTGGGCAAAAAAGGGTATCCTGGTGGGATAAAAACCCGAAAGCGCAGTCAAGGAAAATGTTAAGGATTGAAAGCGTATGACTATGTCACGTGGAATCACCACAATCAACTTTATTACCAAGGTTCGAGTTCAAATGGTCCAAGATCAATCCAATCAACTTTTGTCAACGGCAAGGGAATTCGAAGACATTGGGGAAATAATAGAGTCGGAATGCGATAAGATCACTTCCACATGGCTATTATCTTTGTTTTAAATTTTGTTTTCCTTTCGACGATTTCCTCTTACTAGGATCTCCGTCTGTTTGTACAAAAACGCCTATTCATGGGCAAAATATTAATACAAATATACTTTAAAGTGTAAACTTTCTATTTTTATTTTGAATGCAAAGATGTCCAATGACTAAAATTGAACGAACATATGCATGTGAAAATGATTAAAACTATTTGGCACATGTGTCCTGCTAAGCAGCAGCAAGCATCTCTTTAATGTATATGGAATATCCGCACAGAGTTATTTCATTAGCATTATCCCCACAAGGACGGCTATAATAAACCAATCCCCAACAGAGTTGCCCATAAAGTCTCTTTGCATAGGTTGATCCCCAGTCAGAGTCTCAATCTCTTGACAACTCTCTCCCCAGTTAAGTTGATCCTAAAAGAAGAAGCCTTGTGGATCTCTTCCTAAAAGAACTCATCTCGTCAACAGTTCGTCAAGTATTCCTCAACAGGGTTTATTTCTTCAATAGGGTTTATTTCCCCTACATGGTTTATTTCCCCAGCTAAATCTGTCTACCCCGGCTGAGTCTATCCTCTCCAGCTTGAGTTTTCCTCTCAGAGTATTACAAATCAGAGGGCCACAACCCCTAATCCCCAGTGAAGTCACCAACAAAGTCATTGTTATCTCCCAAAGTTGTTGTAGAGCCTGGAATCTGACCAGATAACAGTCACCTTCATTCATTCAAAATACTATAAAGCCTGGCCCCGACCAGATAATAGTGAAGCTTTTCAAATACTATGAAGCCTGGACCCGACCAGATAATAGTGAAACTTTTCAAATACTATGAAGCCTGGACCCGACCAGATAATAGTGTAACTTTTCAAATACTATGAAGCCTGGCCCCGACCAATACTAGTATAATTTTCAGTTACTATGAATCTTGGACCCGACCAGATAATAGTACAACTTTCAGTCACTATGAAGCCTGAACTCGACTAGATAATAGTGTAACTTTTCAAATACTATGAAGCCTAGCCCCGACCAGATAATAGTACAATTTTAAGTTACTATGAAGCCTAGACTCGACTAGATAATAGTTAACTTCTCAAGACACTATGAAGCCTGGATCCGACCAGATAAAAGTTTAACTCTTCGAGATATTGAAGAACCTGGACTCAACTAGACAAGGGTTTAACTTATTTTCCCCAGTAGAGTTTGCCTCTACCCCAACAAGTTATTGTGAAGCCTGGACTCGACCAGATATCAGTTCAACTTTATATTTCCAAGCGAGTTATTATGAAGCCTGGATACAACCAGATAGTAATTAACTTTATTCCCTCAAAAATTCATTGTGAAGCCTGGAATCCGACCAGATAACAACTAGTTTCAAGCAAGTTACTGTGAAGCCTGGATCCGACCAGATATCAGTTCAACTTCATCTTTTCAAGTAAGTTATTGTGAATCTTGGATCCGACCAGATAGCAATTAAATTTATTCCCCCAGAAATTCATTGTGAAGCCTGGAATCTGATCAGATAATAACTAGTTTCAAGCAAGTTACTGTGAAGCCTGGATCCGACCAGATATCAATTCAACTTCAAGAAATTTTCTACGAAGCCTGGAATCCGACCAGATAATAGTTAATTTATTCTTCCCCAGTAAGTCACTGAAGCTTGGACTCGACCAGATACTAGTTAACCTCAAGTCCAAAACTACTGAAGCCTGGACCCAACCAGATAACAGTTAATTCCTACATGAACATTAACAAAACTTCTCCTTCCCAATAGAATTTTCCTAATCCTCAACAAGTTACTATAAAACCTGGAATCCGACTAGATAGCAGTTGACTTCCTCATCCTCAGCAAGTTGGTGTGAAACTTGGAGTCCGACCAGATAGCAACTAACATTCAAGAGATAATCCCCGACGGAAGCATTCTTTTAACAAAATTTAAAGATATGCATATTCTTCATCCCCAATAGAAATTCGGGATTCAGCTTCCCAAAACTCCTCAGCAGTAGTCAGGGATTTATTTTCCCAGACAAATATGCATCTAAATAAAATCCCACATTCATACATCATAGTATATGCATACGAAACACATTTAGCATAATCTCATTCATCTTGAGAACGTCATGCATACATATGCATTTAACTAAACCTTTTTCCCACAGGTAAAACATCAAGTTTTAGTATAAACCGACCAAATATTTGTGATGATACTTCTTACAGTATTTATCATCATTCCTCCAAATGGCATCTATAAGCCCATTCCTAATACATCTTCGAGTACAAATTTCTGGGCACTTTAGTGTTCAATCATCTTTCACCTTCAAGTCACTAATGGCAGATCCACCAATCTAACTCTTCAAGTTTAAGAAGATTGAACAGGGGAAGTTGTTGTACCCCAAAGTTTTCCCTCTCATTTCTCAAGAAATCTCTCATAAGATCTCCATTGATTCAAGATTACACAAGGTTTGATCAGCTCAAGACACCTCCTTAAACACTGACTATTCAAAATTAGGGTTTGAGTTTGTATAAAGATAATTGAACTTCTAATGCCTTATATGTCTTTCCTGGATCATTTTGGATCCCCAAGGTTGCTCATGTCAAGTTTCAAGCTTTGAATCACATTTTTGCTCAGTTAGTTGATCAGTTGACCTAAAATCAACTGTATTAGGGAAAAGTCAACTGTGGTTAATTTGCAGTCAAACTTCATAATTTTTTATCCATATCAACATTATGAACTCATATATTTCAATTGATCAAGTTTGGATCACAATTCCTCAAAGAAATTTGATCAGAACACCAAAAGGGCAAAATGGTCAAAATTAGAGTTTTGATTGAGAAGGCTCAGTTCTTGACTTTTGACCAAGAAAATGACTTATTGGTTTAAGACATGATATCAAGGATTCAAACTCACCATCTTGACCTAGTTTCATAGTTCAAATCACCTCTCAAGATCATTGGATTGACAGATGAATTTCAGTCAACTGATGAAAAGTCAATTGTACACTTAAAAGTCAAACTTTGACTTTTTTATCAAAATCAAGTTTCAAAAATCATATTTCATCAAGACATGTAAAAATATGAAATTTTTTCATCAAGAAATTAAAAAGTCAAAATTATCATTGAAAAGTCAAAATTCTAGGACTTAGAAATTTTTCTAAGTGTTAGAAAGTTAACATTTTTTCATAACTTTGTGCCAAATTTCCACCATGATGCAAGATGATTCAAGGAAAATCTCCAACAGGAAAGTTATAGATCTCAATGAGATCTAAAACATTGTAGGGAGAACTTTTTCTAGAAATTCTTGGATTTCAATTTATGAATTTATGAAGACATGTCCATGAAACTAAAAGACTTAGTTAAATTTTGCGCTACTTAGGCAGATTTTTGGTACTAACTTCATAGTAACTTTTCACATGGTTCCAAGTTGATTCTTCAAAAATGTCAAACATAAAGGATGTATAGGATGTTACAAGCTTTCCAAAATGTCCAAGAACTCATTGAGATCATTCTTGAGCAGGGAGAATCGAAGAGATGAAGTTAGGGTTTCATTCTTGAATTATAGGTCATTTTGTGATATGCAAGAATTCAAATCACAAGCCCATGCTTCATAATCTTTTCTTTGTAGGCTTTAAACTTGTGTTTCACTCCATAATTAATGGTTTACATAATTGATTGAACCATTATCCAATTTCTTCAAGCATTATCCAAATCAATTTGCCATTTTGGGGAGAAAGTAACATATCCATTCTTGTAAAGAAAGCTTTATGCACAAAGTCAGCTTCTTGAGCTCCTAACTTATTTTCTTTGATTACGCTCCATCCACAGTGTCAAGGGTATTGTGTTTAAAGTGGTTAACAACTCTATGAACCAAGTACAAGGCATGAAAACTTATTTTGTCAAGATATCACATGTTGAGCTTAAACATGTAAATTTGAATTCTGATCAACTAGAGCACTCCAAACCTTTTACTTATAAAAGAGGCACTATTTATGAGCTAGTACATGAATTCTAAGGCCCTGAAACTCCACCAAACACTCACAAACCAGAAATTGCTCAAAAAACACCATTGATACACAATCCTGCCCTTGAACTTGTATCTTTCATTTCCCTCGTGCGTTTTCCCTCAAAATCATTTGAAAAGCTTCTATACCTCAAATATAGTCCATCCCTGTCCTTGTTTTGGAACTGTAACATCTCCATCACCATCCTCTATAACCCAAAATAGAGTTATGTAACTTGACTTCTCCAGACCATTCCAGCCATCCATAGCTCAAGCTAAGCATTGCATTAGCTTCCTAGAGGTCCAAGAAAGCTACCTGATCATCATAACTCTTTGAAAGCATCTCAAACTCATTTCACGATTTCCAGTTCTTGAGGTATATTTCTGAACTTTCATCTCTTCATTCAGGAATTGCTAGCCTTTCATTTTCAAAGACAAAATATAGATATCATTGCCCTGAAGTTGTACATATCCATAGTTTTCATTTATTTTTCCTAAGCTTAGAGAATTTTAAGTTTGAATCTCAGAAAAAAGTTAGGTTAGAATTTGGTACTTTTAGAAATACATGCTCATCTTTGATTGTTAGTCCAAATTGTTTACATGTCTGAAATCCTGGTAAAATTTCTGACAAGTTTAATGTTGAAAGTTTTGAGAATGGATGAGAAATGAATGAGATACAGGGACCCTGGCTCGAAGTTGAAGATGAAGTTCATTTTTAGGAATGGATTTGTAATATATATTTATGGTTTTGTTTACATTAATGGATTTATAGCCACCCCAATGGTAAGGCAACACACGGTTTTGGTCAAGGGCATGGGTTCAAGCCCCAGCGCTGTCATTTTGCTCCTTTTCTCAACATTTTCTCTCTTTTTTACTCCTAAGATGCGCGCCTGGGCCTCTTTTGATGGGCTTTTTGTTCTTTTACTTATTCTGACCCCCTGTTTCCTTTTGACAACGCAACCCATTTCATTTTATTTTGTTTTGTTTTTATGTTTACAAAAACACTAATGGGCCAGACAAAAAAAACGTCAAATCTGTTTTACTTTAAATATTATACCCTAAACTGTTTTACACCCCCTAACCTCATTTTTATATTTTTATTTTATTTTAATTTTATTTATTTTTACTATCATTAATATTAATATTAATATTACTATTATTAATAAAAAAGGACAAAAATATTTTATTTATTATACTATATACTTATTTTATGTTTGAATACAAAAAGACAAAACATTTTTCTTATAAAAACTTAATTTCTTTTTCTTAATAAATTACTAATTAGATTTAGGTTTAATTATTTTCTTTTTTAATTAAAATTAACTTAGAATTTATGTTTTCTTTTAATTAATTAATTTCCATACTATTTTGATTAAACTTAAAACCTTTTCTAAAAAAACCTAAAAATGCTTTCTTGATTAATTTTATTTCTTTTAAACTAGGGTTTAATTTTTACTTATTTTAATTAATTATTTTCTTTTAGATAATTAAGTTAAAACCAAGGATCCTTCTTAACAAAATCCAAACAAAAAAATCCATCTCTTTTCCATTTACATCCTTGTACATTATATTTCTTTCAATTCTTGTACTTTATTCAACTTTCAATATGGTTGTAATAGATAATTAGGTTTAATTTCTTGCAATCTCCATTTATAAATTTGTATACCCCATCCCCAAATGATGTAATAGCATAGTAAATTTACTTTCCGTAATTTATCACTTTCATATCAATGCTAGTAAATTAGGGTTTGTATGGAAAGATAAAATCAATGCTTAGAGAACCCTAATTCAAGATAAACCAAGCATGAAAAAATAAACACACTATTCACACATGCACCCCTAAGGTTAACTCCATTTGTTGCCTAAAAAATGGTCATGTTACGCATGTGGGATGTCTTAGCAAAAACAATCAAAAATACAAGATCATAGTCCCTCGATGACGCTTCAAATGTTTCCTTACAAGTGATCTTAGTCCCTCAAGAGAAATGCTAAGATATCTCACAACATTGCTATCATGATTATACGATGACCCACACCCGTCCCTTATATCCAAAGATAAGGCTTCTTACCAATCAATGGTAAGATAACAATATCAAAGGAAAGGATACAAATGAATAAAAGACTTTTGAGTAGGTAGAAACATTCTTAGTTGCTTGCTCACTTTCAAAACAAACACACACCAAACACTTTCAAAACACATTTTCAAACAAAGCAAGTGATTTAGAAAGCAACTAAGAGCCCATAGATAGCTATGGATGAAAAGGGTGCTAATACCTTCCCTTTTCATAATCTACCCCTCGAACTCAAGAAATAATCTCAAAAGTCTTTCCTGTTCTTTTCACCCTTTCCTTCATTGGATAAAAGAAAAGTCGGTGGCGACTCTTGCTAACCGCAACAATTGCGATCAAACGCAAAACAACCAAGTCAGTTCTTCCACCGTATCACAACATGCAACCAAGGTTGGTCAAAATTTCGTTTAGATGTGAAATCAACATTTCTGAATGGTCCTTTAGACGAAGAGGTCTATTCACATAACCTCCAGAGTTTGTGATTCAGAAGGAAGTGACTAAAGTGTATAAGTTGCACAAAGCGCTCTATATCCTCAAGCAGGCACCTATGGAATGGAACAAGAAGACCGACTCATACTTAGTCGAATTGGTATTTGTCAAATGAAAATCTGAGCATGGTGTCTATGTTCAGGTTGTAGCATAAGATCTAACAATTATCTGCTTATATGTCGATGACTTGCTAGTGACTGGAAATATCTTGGAGAACATATTGAAGTTCAAAGAGCTGATGATGATGGAATTTGAAATGTCTGATATGGGAAAATTGTCGAAGCAAGGCATGATGCTACATCAAAGGAAGTATATCAAATAAATACTCGAGAGATTCAATATGGATGATTTGAATCTTGCATCCTCACCTGTCGAACCAAATGTAAAATTGGAAAAGAATGGAGAGGAAGACAAAGTCGATGTAACTTTGTTTAAACAAATTGTGGGATCTCTGAGGTATATGTGCAACAGTAGACCTGATATAGGTTTCGTTGTAGGGTTAGTAAGAATATATATGAGTGAACCAAGAGTTTCACATATGAAGGATGCAAGAAGAATCTTGAGATATTGGAAGGGTTCGATAAACTGTGGAATACTATTTCGACGAGATTCTAAAGACAAATAAGCAATAGTTAATTATTTGTTAGATGTTGATTGGTGTGGAGATAAGGAAGATTCAAGAAGCACAACTGGATATTTCTTTCAAGTATTTGGTGCCCCAATCTCATGGTGTTCGAAGAAGCAACCTGTGGTGTCATTATCATCTTGTGAAGATGAATATATAGCAGGATCATATGCTGCATGTCAAGCAATTTGGATCAGATCTGTACTTGAAGAAATGAAGGTCGAAGTGAAGGAACCTCTTGTATTGCAAATTGACAATAAGTTAGCCATAAATCTGGCGAAGAATCCAGTTCTGTATGGAAGAAGTAAATATATTGAAGCAAGGTTTCACTTCTTAAGGGAAAAGGTAAATCGAGATGAACTTGAAGAAAGACATTGCTCGAGTGAAACACATTTGGCCGACATTTTCACCAAAGGATTGAATATCGACAGATTCTTGAATTTGAGAAAGAAATTAGGAATAGTTCAGATCGACTATGACTAACATATGTTCGACAACTTGGATTATGAGGGTGTGTTGAAATATTAAATTAGATTTGTTGAAATATAAGATTAAGATTTAATATTTAAATATAATCCAAGTTGTGTAGATCCAAGTCCAATTAGGGTTGTATATAATTAGTCCTAGTCTGTTTCATTATTTGTACAATTTAATAATACAAATCCTTATTTCCTTGTTATTCCCTCTTTCTCTCCTCAACAAAAGTGTCTCACGCACTAAAAAAATGTATTTTTTTAAAATTATTTATGAATCTAACATTTTTATTTTGAAATTACTTTTTAATTTAAAATACTATAATTTTAAGATAATATATAAATACTTAAAATATATATTATTGATGTCTTTCTTTTTAAAAAATGGAAAATTGATACAATTTATTATCTTCTAATCCATTTTATATTTTATGTTTTTTCTATAATATTTTGATTTTTTTCTAAGTTATTTGAATTTCTATGACAAAATTAGTATAACTGGTTTATTCATTCTTTAAAACCAATTTATTATATTTTTTTAGTTTAAGATACAATATTTTTAAATATAATACAAAGAAAGTTGATATATTCATATATTATTGGTGTAAAATATTTTTGGTTAAACAATTGTGTTTTTATTTTCAAAATATCTTTGAGGAATGAAAATAATAGCCTATTTTGATAAATTATTTTTATTTTTTGTATTAACATTTTTATTATATTTTAAAAATAAAATCGCGTGTATCACATTAGTACTTGTCGGATACTACCCGTGCGGATGCACGGGTTTCCAACTAGTGAAGATCGAAGAATAAGAAAAGAATAAAATGAAGGATAAAGAATTATTTATAGTGTAGTTAAAAAAACACTTCAATTTCTAAGAGTGGCATGTGCTTGGAGATTGGGACATATGTTGATCATCTGAGGTCCAATTTGACGGTTGGTTTTATGAGGTCCCACATTTATCCTAGGGAGTAAGAGTTATCATTGTTGTTCAAAACTGTTGCATGTCTTCAGAAGACGCTTGGGTAAAGTGGATATGATGTCCATGACGTCAGAATAGTGATCATTATGAGATGTCTAAATGTACAAAAAATGTCTCTTTTTCCTTTAGTCAAAAAGGACATTTTAGGGGGCAATTTATTAGCTGGATTTTTCGACGTATTGTTTTTTTGAAGGTGATCAAGAAAGAGTGGAGATAAGTTTGGACATATTAGTTGTTTTTTCGACAAGTTTATTAAAGGTGTTTTCGACAAACAAGTTTTGGAGAAATATATTGAGGTTCCTGCATGTGCATTGGTGTTTCAGACTTAGTGAATTTGAGATTTAGTTTGAATGTTATTTTGATCACGAAAGTTTGAAATTCAAAAATAGGCTGAAGTAAATGTTTTTCAGCCTTATCTACTTCCAAGGACGCGTGGAAGTGAATCGAAGACGAGATACATGCAAGTGACCACGTGTCAGATTCGGAAGAAAAGGTCGTCCGAGATAATTATTTCAATTTTAGTATAAATAGGGGTTCTAGTATTAGATTTATATGTGTTAAATTTTATACAAAACTCATACTACTCAAAGTATCTAGCAAATTGAGAAAAGATTCAAAACTGATTGAAATGTAAGTATAAAACACCATTTTCATTTAATGCAAAGTTATGTTCTTTAAGTTATTTTCCTACATTTTTATCATTGTGTCGAAGTCTTTTACGTTCATGTTCTCCTTATAAATTATTTTCATATTCTATTGAAGATTCGATGCACATCAAAATCTTCATTACACAAGTCACAATAACTTAAGAAAATTTTATACACATATGTCCTAGGATCAATCTAGATAATCATGCAAGTAACTAAATTATCATTTGGAAGACTAGCAGTTGTTTAAGAAATTTCACAGTAACCAAATTTATCCATGGCGAAACGCATCTTCGCTAGGGCGTAAAAATCACCGCTACCAATGGTAGCTTCTGTCGTAGGGGATGGCACTCTCCTATTAACCATAATTAAAAGTGGCTACATGTAGGAGTGAAGCATAAAATCAGTGAGGGTGATGTTGATTAAAGAAGGTGTGTCCCAAGTTAGTTTTATCGGGGCTCCATGATAGAAGGCACTGTATTGGTAAAAACAATATTGGTGTGCATGTTCCCCTTTCAAGACCATGAAGACTTAAAGGCCTTTGTAGGTTTATAACACGTTTTGGTGATGAAGGCTTTCTCATGATGGTAAGAAGCTTTGTACAATGGTGTTTTTAGGTGATTTAGGAGACTTGTTCACGTGATGTGAGAAGTTCTGCTGATGACCTATGATGCTTGGTAGAAAGCGTGTAATCATCGGTGGTCATGTGTTAAGATGGTGGTGAGCTTTGCAATCTTTAGGGTGTTAAGAATGTGTATTACTTAGAACTTTTCTTTCCCCCCTTTAGGGTAGATGTATTTATAAATGTATCTAGAACCTAGGGTTTGAATCACCCTTAGTGGTGTCAACCTCTTCCCTCTTCTTTGGAGAAGTTATTGATCACCTATATTTTAGGAGCTAATGGGAACTCCTTGTTACTTGACACACACGTAAGAGCTTCCTCTAGACGAGTCTCTAGATCATCGTCTAGGAGACGCGCCTCTTGGCAGAGGGCACCCTAGTTTAGGTATTCCATAAATAAATCAATAAATATCTCTTTGATTGGCAACCCTAAGGCATTCATAAAAAGATATTATGTCCACCAACATTGTCTAATAATTTGGATGAAGAGCACTCTTTTTCACCTTTGACTTGTAGAAGGATTTTGGACTTGGGCTTTGTAACGCACGTAATTTAATTAATTAATTATTTATTTAATTAAATTATTTTTAGATTATTTGTGAAGTTGCATGATGTTAAGAATTATCGATGTGAGTTGTTGGATTATTATTAATTGATTAATTAGTTGATTAATAATAATTATAATGTGGAATTAAAGGGAATATATCAAATAATGTTGGACTTATACTATTGATTAGAAGTAGTAAAGTGGGGGGTGTAGGTTAGCCCAATAGGATTGATATAAGGAGAAGATAACATAAGGAGTTGTTTTAGTTGAAGAATAAGGATTTCTGTATGTTGACCGGTAGAGCTGCGCAGACGAGGAGCAAGCTGCCAGGTGTCGAGCAGAGCGAATCAAGGATTACGGCCGAAGCTTTGGTTGAGCGAAATTCAATCCAGGTAAGGGTGGGGTTCTGACCTTATAATGGGATTTATGATGTTTATTATGGAGAATTGGTCGTAATTATGATTATTGCCCGTGATGTTGTTGAACCTGTTAAGAGAAGATGCCCGTTTTGTCATGTTGTGGATGTTTTGTGTTGTCTGCATGACTGCCCGATAGAGTCGATGAGTAGGTTAGTGTATATCATTGCCTGTTGTTATGGTCGTTAGGTTGTTATGGTCGTTAAGATGGTGTGGTCGTTACAATGTTATAGTGGTTTGAGCAGTTGGCAGGAAGTTAAGAATTATTGTTGTAGTCGGTCTTGTATAACGAACGAATCTGTCGATATGAATATAGTTTCCCGTTGTTGTGTTATTCTGAGAGGTTGGCCGGAAATTATGAATTATAGTGGTGTGGTCGTAAATATGTTGTATCGTGCCTGTGTTGTTGTCCGAATCAGTGGTCTGGGAGGATACTGAAGAAGTAGGTATCGAGCGGCATTTTAGGATGCGAGGAGTGTCAGGAATTATGTGTTAGATTCCGAGCAGAATTAGATTGCAGGATATGTCGAGGAGCATAGGTTGGTCGTTACCTTGTTTTCCCCTGTGTGTGTCGAGGAGTATGGATTATTCGTTAGGCTGTCCTAGTTGTTATGCATGTCGAGGGGCACATAGTCCCCTATCCCTTCTGCCCGTACATGTTGTGATTTGGTCCTTACCAGTGCTTTGTGAAATTATCGTTAAGTTGTTGTTTGATTATGTTAATGATTGAATCGTTGATTGATGTGATAGGCTTATGGCCAATGTTGATTTATGTTGGGTTGTTGTGAATTATTGTTGATAATGTGAAGTTGCAGGGAATTTACATGATGATGAATTACCTCTACTTACTAGTAAAAATGGTGATGTGGGCTTATGCCTTGCGATGATGATTATTATTGTGAGTATGTGATAGTGTATTCATATACATTTTCATACTCCGTGATGGCCTAGATTGGCAAACTGCGAAAAAGGCTTATGCCTTGTTGATGCTTCTATTTATTGGCAGATTTTAAGATAGGAGTTCTGCTCCAATGGTACCACATGTATTCTCATAGTATCGAGTCACATTCCAAGTAGTATGATTAAGCTGTTGTGTTGATGAATTAATTGTTGTGTTTTGTTGATAGCCTGTTGTGATTGTTGTTGTTTATAAGTTGTGAAGTGGTGATTTTTGCATGAACTGATTCCAATATAATATTTATCATACATTCTATTATAGTGTTCAGTATCTCACCCTTCTATTTGAATGTTACCCTTATGATGGTAACGTGCAGGTAATCCAGAGTGAAGGCGGTTGACCTTCAGTAGTTCAAGTCGGTGTCATTGCTCTGATACGTAACACTCGGGGGAATGAACGCTTGTTGCTTTAGTATTTGTTATTTCAGTTGGTTGAACTTTAAGTTAATTGTTGTTAAGTACTTGTTATTCAGAAGTTGTTTTCATGTTGAATAAAGATGTTATTATGATTTTGCTGTGTAGTTGTTCAAGTTGTTGATTTAAAAGATTAATTTATTTTGCTGTTGGTTCATTCAAAGTTTTAAAGTGTTACGTATCCATGTTAATGCAATGGTTTTTAAGTTGAATTTGTGGCATCCTGATTCAGTTGTATAATTTTTATAACTCTGATTTACATTTATATTATCGGGTAGAATTGGGGTGTTAAAAATTTGGTATCATAGCAAAGTCGATATGTCCGACTAAGTTGTCGAGTCGTAGGTTATTTAACAATCGAGTATTGTTAATTTGAGTTTTAACCATTGTTTATGTTGTAGTGATTAGTTGAGATGGCTGGAAGAAATGATGTTGCACTTGTTCCTGCTTTAAAAGAAATGGCGCATGCTATGGAGAATCAGCCGAACACTAACGGGAATGCTGGATCTCGTAGTTTGGTGACTTTCCAAAGGGAGAACCACCTATGTTCAAGGGAAAGTATGATCCTGACGAAGCGTTGGATTGATTGAAAGAGATTGAGAGAATCTTCCGTGTGATAGACTGCACTCCAGCATAGAAGATTCGATATGGTACGCATATGCTATTAGTCAAGGCTGATGACTGGTGGCTAGAGACGTGTCAGAGGTTGAAAGCTCCAGGTGAAAATGTCACTTGGGTTGTGTTCCGTAGGGAATTTATGAGGAAGTATTTTCATGAAGACGTTCGTGGTAAGAAAGAAATTGAGTTTCTTGAGCTGAATCAAGGGAGGATGTAGGTTGTAGAGTATGCTGAAAAGTTTGCTGAGTTGGCTAAGTTTTATCCGCACTATAGTGAGGATAATGCTGAGTTTTATAAGTGCATCAAGTTTGAGAACGGATTATGCCCAGAGATCAAGAAGGCAGTTGGATACCAGAAGATCTGTGTCTTTGCTGATTTGATTGATAGTTACAAGATTTATGAAGAGGATAATAATGCTCACTACAAGATTATCAGTGAGAGGGGGGTAAGCACAGACAAAATCGTGGTAAGCCTTATGATGCCACAGCCGATAAAGGTAAACAGAAAGATGCTCAGCGTCAGAGTCCTAGTGGGGGAGATGCTCCTACTGGTGTGGTTTGTTTCAAATATGGAAAACTTGGGCATAAGAGTAATGTGTGTGCTGCTGAGGTGAAGAGGTGTTTCTGTTGTGGTAAGACTGGACATGTTGTGTCTGAGTGCAAGCATAAAGAGGTGAGTTTTTTCAATTATGGTGAAGAAGGACACAGGTAGCCAGTGTCAGAAACCAAAGAAGGCGCAACCCAGTGGTAAAGTGTTCTCTTTGGTTGAGGATCAGGAAGCTAGTGAGGACATACTTATCAGAGGTACATGTTTCATTAACATTACTCCTTTAATTACTATTATTGATGCCATTGCTACTCATTGCTTTATTGCTGTTGATTATGTTGAAATATTGGGTCTTATGTTATCTTCTATGAATGGAAAGATGGCCGTCGACACTCCAACCAAGGGGTCGGTGACTACTTCTTTTGTGTGTTTAAAGTGTCCCTTGTCGATCTTTGATAGAGACTTTGATGTTGATTTGGTTTGTTTGCCTTTAAGAGGCTTGGATGTGATTCTGGGTATGAACTGGTTAGAGCATAACTATGTTCATATTAACTGTTATAACAAGTCTGAGGTTTTCTACTCCCGAGGAAGAGGAAGTTGGTTTATTGTCTGCTAGGCAGTTGAGGAAGTTGATGCAAGAAGAGGATTAGATGTTCTCGTTGATGGTGTCGCTATCTATCGAGAATCAAGTTATAATTGAGGAATTGCAGGTGGTGCGTGAATTTCCTGAAGTTTTCCCTGATGAAATTCCTGATATACCGCTAGAGAGAGAAGTTGAATTTTCTATTGATCTTGTACCTGGTACCAGACCTGTGTCTATAGCACCATACAGGATGCATGCATCTGAATTGTCAGAATTAAAGAAGAAATTGGAAGAGTTACTTGAGAATAAGTTTATAATACCAAGTGTATCACCGTGGGGAGCTCCAGTGTTGGTAGTAAAGAAGAAAGATGGAAGTGTGAGGCTTTGTGTTGATTATAGGTAGTTGAATAAAGTGACAATTAAGAACAAGTATCCGCTTCCAAGAATAGATGATTTGATGGATCAATTGGTGGATGCTCGTGTGTTTAGTAAGATTGATTTGAGGTTGGGATATCATCAGATTAAAGTGAAGGATGAAGATATCCAGAAGACAAGTTTCAGAACGCGTTATGGACACTATGAGTATTCGGTGATGCCTTTCGGTGTTACCAACACGCTGGGGGTATTCATGGAATACACGAATCGCATCTTTCATACTTATTTGGAACGATTTGTGGTGGTGTTCATTGATGACATTTTGATTTTATCTAAGTCAGAAGAAAAGCATGCAGAACACTTAAGAATAGTATTGCAAGTCTTGAAAGAGAAGAAGTTGTAATCAAAGCTGTCTAAGTGTGAATTTTGGTTAAGGGAGGTTAGTTTTCTTGGTCATGTGATCTCAAGTAGTGGCATTATTGTAGACCCATCAAAAGTAGAGGCTGCGTTGCAATGGGAAACTCCGAAGTCGGCTACCAAGATTAGAAGCTTTTTGGGATTAGCTGGTTATTATAGGAGGTTTATCGAAGGTTTCTCTAAGTTGGCACTTCCGTTGACTAAGGTGACTTGTAAAGGTAGAGCTTTTGTGTGGGATGTCCATTATGAAGAAAGTTTTATGGAATTGAAGAAAAGATTGACGTCCGCTCCGATTTTGAGGTTACCTAATCCAGGAGAACCTTTTATGGTATGTTGTGATGCTTTTAAGATGTGTTTAGGAGGTGTTCTAATGTAGAATGATAAGGTGATTTCTTATGCATCAAGGCAGTTGAGGACTCATGAGAAGAACTATCCTATGCATGATTTAGAGATTGCTGCAGTTGTTTTTGTGCTGAAGATTTGGAAGCATTATCTTTATGGTTCTAGATTTGAAGTCTTTAGTGACCATAAGAGCTTAAAGTATCTATTTGATTAGAAGGAACTGAATATGAGACAACAAAGATGGTTTGAGTTGTTAAAGGATTATAATTTCAGTTTGAATTATCATCCAAGAAAAGTGAATGTGGTAGTTGATACGTTGAGTCAAGAGAATTTACATATGTCAGCAATGATGGTTAAAGAGTTAGAATTAATTGAACAATTCAGAGATATAAGCTTAGTTTGCAAAGTGACACCGCGGAGTGTTATGTTTGGAATGTTGAAGATTAATAATAATTTTCTGGATAGTATCAGAGAAGCTCAGAAGTTAGATGTGAAACTGGTAGATTCGATGGTGGGGATCGATCAGTCTGGGAATAGTGATTTTAAGTTAGATGCGCAAGGTGTGTTGAGATTTCGTAATTGGATTTGTATTCCTGATGATGCGGAGATGAAGAAAGTGGTCCTTGAAGAGAGTCATAGAAGTAAGTTGAGTATTCATCCAGGAGCTACAAAGATGTATCAGGATTTGAAGAATTTGTTTTAGTGGCCTGGGATGAAGAATGATGTGGCTCGATTTGTGTATGCATGTTTGATTTTTCAGAAGTTGAAAGTTGAACATCAGAAGCCTACAGGGTTAATGCAGCCGTTAGAAGTTCTAGAATGGAAATAGGATATCATTTCGATGGACTTTGTGACAGGGTTACCTAATACTTTAAGAGGACATGATTCGATTTGGGTGATTGTTTATAGGCTTACAAAGTCGGCTCATTTTATTCCTATTAACATCATTTTTCCAGTGTCGAAGTTGGATGATATTTACACTAGTGTAATTGTGAAGCTGCATGGTGTTCCTTTGTGTATTGTGAAGCTGCATTGGTCCATATCAGATTTCGGAAATAGTTGGGAGTGTTGCTTATAGAGTGGATTTACGGTCTAATCTTTCGAATTTGTATGATATGTTTCATGTGTCACAACTCCGGAAGTATATTTCAGATCCATCTCATGTGATTCATGTGGATGATGTACAAGTGCATGATAATCTTACTGTTGAGACGATGCATGTACGAATCACGAATCATGAAATGAAGACTCTGAGAGGCAAGGAGATTGCTTTGGTGAAAGTAGTCTGGTTAGGAGCTGCTGGAGAAAGCATGACTTGGGAGTTGGAAAGCAAGATGCGGGACTCCTATCATGAGTTGTTAGAATGAAGTAGATTTTTGAGGACAAAAATATTCTAAGTGGGGGAGAGTTGTAACTCCTGTAATTTAATTAATTATTTATTTAACTAAATTATTTTTGGATTATTTGTGAAGTTGCATGATATTAAGAATTATCGGTGTGAGTTGTTGGATTATTATTAATTAATTAATTAGTTGATTAATAATAATTATAATATGGAATTAAAAGGAATATATGAAATAATGTTGGACTTATGATATTAGTTAGAAGTAGTAAAGTGGGGGTGTAGGTTAGGCCCAATAGGATTGATATATAAGGAGAAGCTAACATAAGGATTTGTTTTAGTTGGAGAATAAGGATTTCTGTACGCTGATCTGTAGAGCTGTGCAGACGAGGAGCAAGCTGCCCGATATCGAGCAGAGCGAATTAAGAATTACGGTCGAAGCTTTGGTTGAGCGATCTTCAATCCAGGTAAGGGTGGGGTTCTGACCTTATAATGAGATTTGTGATGTTTGTTATGGAGAATTGGTCGTAATTATGATTATTTCCCGTGATGTTACTAAACCTGTTAAGGGAAGATGCAGGTTCTGTTATGCTGTGGACATTTTATGTTGTCTGCATGACTGCCCGATAGAGTCGATGAGTAGGTTAGTGTAGATTGTTGCCTGTTGTTGTGGTCATTAAGTTGTTGTGTTTGTTATGATGGTATGGTCGTTTCGATGTTGTAGTGGTTCGAGCAGTTGGCAGGAAGTTAGGAATTATTGTTGTAGTCAGTCTTGTATAATGAACGAATCTGTCGATAGGAATATAGTTTCCTGTTGTTGTATTTATCCGAGCAGTTGGCCGAAAGTTATGAATTATAGTGGTGTGGTCATTAAGACGTTGTATCGTGCATGTGTTGTTGGCCGAATCAGTGGCCGGGGAGGATATTGGAGAAGTAGGTATCGAGCGGCATTTTAGGTTGCGAGGCGTGTCAGGAATTATGTGTTAGATTCCGAGTAGAATTAGATTGCAGGACATGTCGAGGAGCATAGGTTGGTCGTTACCATGTTTTCCCCTATGCGTGTCGAGGAGTATGAATTATTCGTTAGGCTGTCCTAGTTGTTATGCATGTCGAGGGGCACATAGTCCCCTATCCCTTTTACCCGTACATGTTGTGTTTTGGCCGTTACCAGTGCTGTGTGAAATTATTGTTAAGTTGTTGTTTGATTATGTTAATGATTGGATCATCGATTGATGTGATAGGCTTATGGCCAATGTTGATTTATGTTGGGTTGTTGTGATGTTGTAAATTGTTGTTGATAATGCGAAGTTACAGGGAATTTACATGATGATGAATTACCTCTATTTACTTGTAACAATGATGATGTGGGATTATGCCTTGCGATGATGATGATTATTGTGAGTATGTGATAGTGCATTCATATACATTTTCATACTCTGTGATGGCCTGGGTTGGAAAATTGCAAAGAAGGCTTATGCCTTGTTGATGCCTCTATTTATTGGCAGATTTTAAGATTGGAGTTCTGCTCCAATGGTACCACATGCATTCGCATAGTATTGAGTCGCATTCCAAGTAGTATGATTGAGTTGTTGTGTTGATGAATTAATTGTTGTATTTTGTTGATAGCCTGTTGTGATTGTTGTTGTTTATAAGTTGTGAAGTGGTGCTTTTTACATGAAATGATTCCAATATAATATTTATCATACAATCTATTATAGTGTTCGATATTTCACCCCTTCTGTTTGAATGTTACCCTTATGTTGGTAACGTGCAGGTAATCCATAGTGAAGGCGGTTGACCTTCAGTAGTTCGAGTCAGTGTCATTGCTCTGATATGTAACACTCATGGGGATGAACGCTTGTTGCTTTAGTATTTTTTATTTCAGTTGGTTGAACTTTAAGTTGATTGTTGTTAAGTACATGTTATTCAGAAGTTGATTTCATGTTAGATAAAGATGTTATTATGATTCCAATGCGTAGTTGATCAAGTTATTGACTTAAAAGATTAATTTATATTGTTGTTGGTTCATCCGAAGTTTTAAATTGTTATGTATCCATGTTGAATGCAATGGTTTTTAAGTTGAATTTGTGGCATCCTGATTCAGTTGTATAATTTTTATAACTCTGATTTACATTTATATTACCGGGTAGAATTGGGGTGTTACAGGCTTTGCTCCAAGTACTCTTGAGATTATATCCACAAGAGTTGATTCTCCTTTTTCCACTTCCTTAAACTATAGAGACATGATTTTAACTAGGATTGGATTGACTTCTTACCTAATTCCCTTCTTGTGGTGACTCATGCGCCATACTTTCTCTCTACCTTTAATTTGTCAATCTTCCTTTTTTGAACCGGTGGTAATATATTCTTCCATATGCTTACGAATCTTTATGAAATGTCATCCTCCTCATCAAGTAACATCCCAACTCTTATGTTATTGTCAAAATAAGTTTTTCCCTAGATTTCACAATCTTTTTATTCTAAACTTAACACATTTTGTTTGTGACGGTATCCTACTTAAGCCAATGACTGAAATATGCCTTCACCCATGTTTTATCAATGTTGTTGAGATAACTCGATGCTTTTTCATTGCGTGTCTTCAATTTGTCAATATGAGCTTTGAATTTTGCTTCAGTTGTGCTTTTTTCACATTGCCACACAATACTTTGTAATTTCCACTACTTGATGAAGTTCTTTCATATATGAAGTGCATAATTTCGGTGATAGGTACATGACATTAATTCCTTTAGTGCAGAAAATAATCCCTATAAAAACAAAACAAAACAACCATAAAAACAAAACAAAACCAAAAAATGAAGTCTCTGAGAGTTATTAATATGGACCACATAAGTCCTTGACATTTATGGTGAGTCAAATAAATCCTTATGGCGTGATAACTATTAGAGGGTAATTTAGTATTTTTCATTTGTAGGATATTATCATTGGGCCCTATGTGGCATTCTTATCTTTACTATTTTTGTGTATAAATAGGTGTACTAGGTTTACATTTAATACAATCATTATTGGCAGCTTCTAGCATTTATTCCTTTTCTCTCTTCTTCCTCAATTTCATCACCTTGCACTAACAAATTGGTATCTAGAGCTCTTGGTTTGTTCTGAAATTCTGGGAAACACGAGTGATAGTGAGTTGTGTGTTTGATTTTTGAATCTTGAACAAAAATCTGAAACAGAATCACACTGATTCTGTGGGTTTGGGAAACCCTGAGTGAGAAATCTGAGATCTGAGTTTTTGTGCAAGGTTTAAGATGAATGGAGGCAGTAGTTTGAACACTAAACTTCCAGTTTTTTATGGCAAAAATTGGAACAGATGGAAGATACAAATGCGTGTGCTGTTTGGTGCTCAGGATGTTCTGGACCTTGTTTCTGAAGGTTATGTTCCAGTTGCAGCAGATGCTACTGAAGAACAAAAATCAGAAGAAAGAGCTATGAGGAAGAGGGATCAGAAAGCTCTGTTCTTTATCCATCAGTGTGTGGATGAAAATGTGTTTGAGAAGATTGTTGATTCGACGACATCAAAAGGGGCATGGGATATACTGACCAGATGTTATGGTGGTGACGTGTCAGTAAAGAAGGTAAAGCTTCAGTCCCTGCGAAGACAATATGAAAATCTCAGCATGAAGAACAGTGAGAAAGTTTCTGAGTACATCTCCAGAATGATTCTGATTACTAATGAGATGAAGGCTTATGGAGAAACACTTTCTGAACAGGTAATCATAGAAAAGATTTTGAGGTCACTCACTCCTCAGTTTGATTACATTGTTGTTTCAATTGAACATTCTAAAAATCTGGAAACCATGAGAATAGAAGAGTTGCAAAGCAGTCTAGAAGCGCAAGAGTTGCGTCTGACTGAAAGAACTTCTGAGAGGGAAGTGGAGCAAGCTCTGAAAGCTTCTTTTGTCAAGAATGACGAGAAGAAGAATAGACATGGTGATAAATTCCAGAAGTCAGAAACCTCAACTTCAGATGAAAGGAAATATCATAAGGGAAAGGAAAGTTATGACATGAAGAAGGTTCAATGTTACTGCTGTAAACAGTTTGGCCATTTTGCCAGAGACTATAAAAACAGAGAAAAGGAATAAATGCTAGAAGCTACCAATAATGATTGTATTAAATGTAAACCTAGTACACCTATTTATACATAAAAATAGTAAAGATAAGAATGCCACATAGGGCCCAATGAGAATATCCTACAAATGACAAATACTAAATACCCCCTAATACCATCCCATAATTTAGTAACTTATCAGAAGTTAACAACACCAATTTCATCTTTCAAGTGAAGAAATAGGTTTGTTTTTATTGCCTTTGTCAGAACACTGCCAGCTGCTTCTGAGTGCTACAGTGCAGAACTTCTAACACTCCTTTCTGCACTTGACTTCTGAGAAGGCGCTGAAGTAGGGAAGCAACAGAACATTCAAGGTGAATGTAGATACTTCTGAAGCAGAGTGTCTTAGTGCAGAAGGCGCTGAAGCTGACAGTAAGCTGTGGCACAAGAGGTTGGGGCACTTGAACTATAGAAGCTTAGGGCATCTAAATTCTAAGAAGCTCGTACATGGCATTTCGAAGATTATGAAGCCTCAGAAGTCATGTGAAATATGCATGAAAGGCAAGCAACCCAGATTTCCATTTGCATCAGAAGTAGCCCCCAGAGCAAAGCATGCTCTGGGAGTAGTACATTCTGATGTGTGTGGACCATTTCCAGTACCTTCACTTGGAGGAAACAAATATTTTGTGTCTTTTATGGATGAGTTCACAAGAATGACATGGGTAACACTCATCAAGTTCAAGCATGAAGTGTTTACTGAGTTCCAGAAGTTCAAGGTGAAGGCTGAGAAGCAGAGTGGTCAGAAGCTGAAGATTTTGAGAACAGATGGTGGAGGTGAGTATAACTCTACAGAGTTCCAGAAGTTCTGTGAGGAGAATGGAATAGAACATGAGGTTACTGCTCCATATACTCCTCATCACAACGGTCTTGCTGAAAGAAGAGACAGAACTTTGCTTGATATGACCAGAAGTATGCTGAAAGAGAAGAAGTTACCTCACATGTTATGGGGAGAAGTTGTTGCCACATCAGCATATGTTCTGAATAGGTGTCCAACAAAGAAGCTGAAGGAAATTGTTCCTTTAGAAAAATGGACTGGAGACAAGCAAAGTGTTAGTCATCTGAAGGTGTTTGGTTTTGTATGCTACAAACACGTTTTAGAGGCTAGAAGACGAAAACTGGATGACAGAAGCAAAACAATGTTATTGGTGGGGTACCAAAGTACAGGTGCCTATAAGCTTTATTGTCCAGAAACCAACAAAGTTGAAATCAGCAGAGACGTCATTGTGAAAGAGTCAGAAACATGGGATTGGAACAAGCTTCAATCAGATTCTGGTGTAGCGCCAACACCAGGGTTAGTTTCCGAAGATCCTTCAGAAACTTCTAAAGACGAGTCAGAGTCAGAAGATGAAGACTCTGAAGATGAGTCAGAATCTCAAGGAGATTCTGATAATGGATCTGATTCTGATCCAGATTCTGATGATGATCCAAAATCTGGTGGTGATTATACTTCTGTAAGGGAAAACTCTGAAGACATGGGGTCTGGAGAACAAGTTTCCAGAAGTAACTCTGAAGGTGGTAATTCTGAAGGAAATAATTCTGGACAAAGTACAGAAACTAGCATTGTTCCGAGTTCTGGAGAAGCTTCAGAACAAGATCAGAGGCCACAGAGAATCAGACGAATACCAAGTAGGTTTGCAGATTTTAGCATGTTGCATGATACTGAAGTAGATTCTGAAGGAGAAATCGTTCAGTGTGCCATTCTAGTAGATTATGAACCAGTGGGTATTGAAGAAGCTCTCAAGAAGAAAGTATGGTTGAATTCCATGAAAGAAGAACTTGAGGCTATTGAAAGAAACAAGAATTGGAAGCTGACAGAACTTCCAAAAGGCAAGAAAGCCATCAGCGTCATATGGGTTTTCAAGCAGAAGCTAAAGCCAGATGGATCAATTGGCAAACACAAAGCGAGACTAGTGGCCAGAGGTTTTCTTCAGAAACCTGGACTAGATTACTTTGAGGTGTTTGCGCCTGTAGCTAGACACGAAATAATCAGACCGGTGATTGCCTTAACTGCAAATATAAATTGGCCTTTGATACATTTGGATGTGAAGTCTGCATTTCTGAACGGTCCATTACAGGAAGAAGTTTATGTGTCACAACCTCATGGATTTGTGAAAAAGAATCAGGAAGGGATGGTATACATGTTAAATAAAGCTCTGTATGGACTGAAGCAAGCACCCAGAGCTTGGAATTTGAAGATTGATTCGTTTTTCAAAGAACAAGGGTTTCAGAAGTGTGAGATGGAGTATGGTGTTTATGTTCAGCACACTTCAGAAGGTAATATGATTCTGGTCTGTTTGTATGTTGATGACATATTACTCACAGGAACTTCTGAACAAGAAACAACTGAGTTCAAGAAAGTTTTGATGAATGAGTTTGAGATGACAAATCTTGGAAAAATGAGTTTCTTTTTAGGGATGAAATTTATATACTCTGATAAAGGAATCATTTTACATCAGAAGAAGTATGAACTAGAGATTCTGAAGAGATTTGAGCTAGCAAATTGCAAGGTTTCTATCACACCTGCTGATACGAATCAAAAGTTTGACTCTGATTCTGATGGAGAGGATGTGGATGCTACAACCTTCAAACATATAGTTGGTTCTCTGAGGTATTTGTGTAATACCAGACCTGATATTTTCTATGCAGTTGGAATGGTCAGTAGATACATGAGCAAACCAAAGTAGTCTCATTACCAATGCTGTCAGGATTCTGAGGTATGTAAAAGGAACTCTGAAATATGGAGTGTTATTTCCTTCTGGAGGAAAAATCAAATCATAACTTCTGAGTTATTTTGATTCTGTTGGTGTGGAGATAGAGTTGACAGAAGAAGTACTTCTGGGTACTTTTTCAAGTTTCTGGGAGGTCCAATTTCTTGGAGTTCCAAGAAACAGCCTGTTTTGGCTTTGTCAACATGTGAAGCTGAATACATTGCAGGTGTTGTAGCTGCTTGTCAAGCAGTTTGGCTTCTGAATCTGCTGCATGATCTGAAGGTTGAAGTTGAAGAACCTCTGAAGCTGATGATTGATAATAAGTCTGCAAGTAATCTTGCAAAGAATCCAGTGCTACATGGAAGAAGCAATCACATTGAGACGAAGTATCACTTTCTCAGAAGTTAAGTGCAGAAAGGAGTGTTAGAAGTTCTGCACTGTAGCACTCAGAAGCAGCTGGCAGATGTTCTGACAAAGGCAATAAAAACAGACCAATTTCTTCACTTGAGAGATGAAATTGGCTGCCTATGCTGAAAATGAACCTCTGCTCATACACTATTTTCATGATAGTCTTATAGAGGCACCATTAGAATAGTACATGCAACTGGAACCAACTCATGTTAGTACTTGGGGAGAGCTTGTTGACGCTTTCTTGAAACATTATCACTACGATACTACCATGGCTCCCAGCCGTGCCCACTTGCAAAGTATGTCACAGAAAATTGATGAATCCTTTAAAGAGTACGCCCAAAGGTGGTGTAGCCTAGCTGCAAGGGTTTAACCTCCACTCTGTGACCGCGGGTTAGTTGATTTGTTCATGGGTACTCTGAAGGGGTCGTATCTTCAACATGTAATGAGTAGTACTTCTTCGTCGTTTTTTGACATATTGATTATTGAGGAAAGGGTCAAAATGTGTATAAAAGCTGGTTTAACTCAGAATATAACTAGTTCTAGTGGTAACAACAATAATTTTGGAAATGGAAAGAAACCATACTTTGGAGGGGCTAAGAAAAAGGAGGGTGAGATAAGCCATGTTTCCGCTGATAAAGGGAAAGCTCCGGCCATCCATTTTCTGTATTATTCATGTCCTACTACCGTTCCACATCCAATATATGTTGCAAGTGCTTTTCAACCATGGGTGGCTCCACAACAGCCTTTCACTCCGCAAAAACAACAACCAGTTCAACAACAACCACCATAATAATAACACCAACAACAACAATGTTATCAGCAAAATCAAAGGCCTCAAATCCAACAGAGGAAAAGGGCATACCCTCCGAGGAGAGTTGATCATATCCATATGCCATATGCACAACTCTTGCCACAATTGCTTGCCGATAATTTGGTCCAGTTGAGAGAACTTGGGCCACCTCCCGAGGTTCTTCCTAGAGGATATGATGCCAACGCATGTTGCGAATTTCACGGTGCTCCCGGTCATTCTACAAAAAATTGCAGAGCATTAAAATGCAAAGTTCAAGATCTTATTGATGCCAAATAAATTTCCTTCACTCGAGTAGGGCCGAATGTTCAAAATAATCATATTCCGCCACATGGTAGGGCAACTGCTAATTCCATTTTTGTTGAAGAAGAACCAGTTTTGATGAGTAAGGTTGATGAAATCAAAATAACATTTGCCAACGTTAGAGGATTTCTGCTACAACAAGGGGTTTTGCAAGACCTTCATGATTTTTTCCTTTATTGTTCTTATAATCCAGAAGAATGTAAAGATCTTAAAAAAGTTATTCAACAGTTAATGGATGAAGGTATACTCCAGGTTGAGAAAGTGCCCTCCAAAGGTGATGTTTCCGTATTGGATATACTATACTACCCAATGCCAAGAGTTCAGAATGCTTCATTGATAATCCAAGTCCCTGCTACTACTACTGCGACTCCACTAGTGTAGACCCAATCTACTCCTCTATTAATTCAGGATCCTACCACTCCTGCTCCTACTCAAGTATTAGCTTCTGCCGCTCAAGTTTCAATTGTCCCTCTAACAATCTAGGCTCCATCTTCTTCAGCTCCTGTTGTTACGCCCCCTATTGACTCAAAAGTTGTTCCTTGGGATTATAAGGCTTTATACATCCAAGGGAAGAAGGTAGACTATCCTCCAATAAGTGATAAGAACATTACCAACATTAGGGGAACCAGTGGTGTTACCCGTAGTGGCAAAGTTTTTGCTCCTACTCCTGCATGCCTTCTAAAAGAAACTAGTAATGATGCCTTGGTGCAAGATAAGGGAAAGCAAGTGATGAGTACCCTTGATGTAACCTTTGATAAAGAAACAGACCAGCTGTTGAGATTGATAAAGAAAAGTGACTTCAAAATAGTGGAGCGGCTTAATCAAACCCCTTCTAAGATCTCTATCTTGACCCTCATGTTATATTCTGAAGCACAATACAACACTCTTTTGAAATTCTACACAAAGCTCATGTAATTCCTCACATTATTGTCGCTCAATTTGAAGGGATCGTGATCAATATCTCTACATGCAATTGTTTGGGTTTTTGTGATAATGAACTTCCCCCCGAAGGAAGAGCCCACAATAAAGCTTTGCACATCTCCATTAGATGTCTGAATACTGTTGTCACGAGTTTTGGTGGGTATAGGGTCGTCTCTCAATGTGATGCCTAAGAATATGTTGTTCAAACTGAATATGAATGGGGTGATGATGAGACCCAGTACTTTGTCTGTATGAGCATTTGATGGCTTCCGACGATCTATAGAAAGGGAAGTAGACTTACCTATCAAGATTATTCCCCACGTTTTTTATCTATCTTTTTATGTCATGGACATTCTTCTTTCTTACACTTGCTTATTGGGGATACCTTGGATTCACGTAGCAGGAGCTGTTGTTATAATCGGTTTTAAAATGAGAGTCCCCACCCTTAATTTTTATCTTTAGGAAAGGAATATAAAAGATAACCCTAATTTGGTCAGAGATTCTAAGTTGTTTAACTCGCTTCTAGACGAAGGGAAGGTGTTAGGCACCCCTCCTCTACCTTGTTCTCAAGGATACTAGAGTTTAGAATTGAAATTTTTAGGAAATAGGGTTTTAATTTTTATTAGGGGAACTCATCATGATTTTATTTGTATGCCTACGTATCCTCTTATGAGGAATCAGAGTCTTAATTTGTAGTTCATAGTTTGTTGGTGTTTTTTATGGATTACGAAGATATTTCGAATTCTCCTTGAACCAAGTCTGAGTGTGTGAATAGTAGAGTTGTTAGACTAAGTTTGCAGTTAACGAGAAATGTCTCCATATTCCTTTTCGAAAATAATGTCTTGAGTTTATTAAGTTAGTAAAAGAGTGGTTAGTATTTGATCGCTTAAATATTTTCAAATATATCATATAATATAAAAAAAATATTTTTAATGCAATATAAAATTAATTAATAATGAGTTAGTGAGAAAATTTTTTTTGAATTTCATAATAAAAATATATTAAATAGTTAAAATATTAATAGTAATAAATAAAATAAATAAAGGAAAATATAAAATATAAAAAAAATAATAAAATTAATTAAAAATGCAGCGGGTGTATTTTATATGGGCTAAGTAATTCAAGGGTGTAGAAAGTAGGGCTTTGAATCCAGATATTGGATTCAGGCCCAAATCACAAGGGGGTGCAGATTTGCACTGCATAGCAAAATTTGGGGGGGGGGGTTGGTTTAGCAAGGGCCGAAGTTCAAATATTGAGCAGGGCCCGGTAGTGCAGGAAGGTGCAACCTACAGCTTAAAAGAGTAAACAAAAAATGGGGGAGGTGTTGATAACAGTGGGCCTGGCCCAAAGTTAATGCTAGTAATCTGTTTGGCCAGTGTGCGGGCGAGTGTATGGAGTTATGATGGGGATGCATTTGAGATACGTTTGATTAAGGTCAGACGATTTTGATTGAAGGTGTATAGCATGTGAGACGCATGGGATTACAGATGAGATTATATTATTGTTTGTCTTCATTTTTCATTTCATTTTCAAAACCCCTCTCTCTCTACTCTCGTTTCTCTCTGTTCTTTTTCAACCAACAAAATAGCGTCGCCGCTCTAAGCCCTAAAAGTCGAACTTTAGAGGCGGCGGTGTCGACCCCTTCAACCCCGAATCAACCGCCAAAACCCCAACGACAATCACGATGTCAAATAAAAAAAGAACACTAAGCTACGTGTTTCAGTGAATTAGCTCTTTTATAGTTAATCCTTTGTCTTCGATATGATTTTCTTGACCTCGTCTCTGATTTCCTCCCTCTTGGTTTTGCAGGTACAAAGAATGGCGGCTGTGATGGCTACGGCGACGATTGAAGGGTTTTGAAGGTGACAGATTCGACAAAGATCTAGGGTTTCAGACTTTGAAACCCAGATCTCAGCTCCTCCTTCTGTTTCTCATTTTGTCTTCGTCCAAAATTTTCTCCTTTTCAATTCTTAGCTTTAGGGTTTTATAGTTTTTTAGGCTTATATAAATTAGGAAAACATTGTATGATTTCCGTTAGAAATTTGTTGATTAGGGGTGATTGATTAGAAATTAAAAGATTTGATTTTGTTGTAATTGATTTGGATTTGATATTAGGGATTTGATTTGCTTAATGGACGATTCTGTATGAAATTTGAACGATTTGTTTACCATTAAAAGATTTGATTCATTTTTACTTTCATTTGCACAGTAGTTGTTTTGGGCTTGTGGGTTGCTTAGCGAAGTGTAATTGATGAAGAACAACAGCGCTGCTGACTGAGGGGATTAGGGTTTCAAAAATCCCTAATTGGATTTGGTTAACTTGGTCAACAATTAAAACAATCATAAAAATAACAAAAATAACAAAAATATGTTTTTCTTAATAAATAAATAATAATAGTATTGATAATGTTAATAATAATAATAATAATACTTTTTATAAATTCAAAATAAATTAATCTTAATGTTGACTTCAGTCAACAATCTTCCCAAAACCTATCATAAATGGGCTCGGAAAAAAAATAGAGCAATAAGCCATTTAGCAATACACCCCTCTATTATTTAAGATGTGCTAACTTTCTTCAATTAGGGCTTTAGCTTCAAAATGTCGATACATAGCCCCTCTTCCTGTTAAAACGCATGAGCCCCTTTCTGGGCCATCAGATTTTGATGGCCCAAAACACCACCCCTTTAGTTTATACCATGCACCTCCCTTCATTATTTTGAACTGGGCTAACACACAATAGTCTTAATGGGGCATCAGATTTTTATGGTTCATTTAAGACAATACACCCCCTTTCTATTAATTCACTTAATTCTAAATGGGCTGAAATGTAAACGACACGTGCACCCCTTTTCCTAATTATAGGAATTAATATACCCCCTCTCTTAAATTTATACCCTCTAACACATATGAACTTGACAACAATAGTCTAAACTTTATAAAGAAAACAATAATATTTAATAACAATAAGGAATAAATTATTCAGAAGTCAATAGGGCAAATTTGGGGTATGATAGTTTCCCCTACTAAATTACTCTTTGATTGAATAATGCGAGAATACGTAGGTATCTCATGTTCGAATCAGAGGTTTATTAAATAATGGAAGACCCCAAAATTTGTCCGACAGAATGTAAGGATACATTGTACAATGTTCCCATGAGGATGAAAAATAGGCATAAATGATGATGTATCATCTTACCAGAGTTTAAACCAAAGTTTTGATCTGACTTAGATGCGATGATGTAGATAACTCGTCGATATAAAAAGTGAACGTATATTTTTCGCGTATTTAACATAACCTAGGAGGTAAATAACACCAGTTTGAAAATTGACTTACTAATGCTTCGAGACTAACTGTGATACGGTGGGAGAACTGACTTGAGGTTTTGTGTTTGTATTCGCATTTGTTCAGTTTAGCAAGAGTCGCCACCGACTTTTTTTTATCCTAAGGAAAGGTCAAAAAGCACAGGAAAGACCTTTGAGATGTTTTCGTGGGTTCGGGGGGTAGATTATGAAAAGGGAAGGTGCTAGCACACTTTTCATCCATGGTTATCCATGGGCTCTTAGTTACTTGTTTTAGATCACTTGCCTTTGCTTTTCAATTGTGTGAAATGGTGCTTTGTGTGTGTGGTTTTGAAAATGTTTTGAAAAAGATGCCTTGTCTAGGCAACCATTGTAACAATTCTTTACTCGAATGTTTTACAAAGGTGTTTGTCTTTTTGAAAAGATATTTCAATGTTTTAAAAGTTGTTTTGGAAATTGTGTTTGTGAAGTGTGTTTGAAAATGGCAAGTGTGTTTTGCAAGTTTGATCAAGTAACTAAGAGCTATCTACTCTAAATTTCTCAAAGATCTTTCTCATGTTTTAACCCTTTTAACAATGTTGTTTCACCATTGTATTTGGTGAACAACCTTGTGTTAGGATGTTAACGGGACGAGCGCGGGTCATCGTATATACCATGAATACAATAGTGTCAAGTATTTTGGCAATTTTCTTGAGGGACTATGATCATTTGCTTAGGCAACAAGATAGCGTCATCGAGGGACTATGATCATTTTGTTTGTTTTTTGTTTTGCTTTTGTTTTGCCAAAGTGCTTGACATGAAAACATGGCCCATTTTTGAAGGCAACAAGTGGAGTAACCCTAAGGGTGCAAGTGTGCATTATGTTTGTTTTTCATGCATGTTTTTCTTGAATTAGGTCAAGCTATTTGTTGATTGATTTTGCATACAAGCCCTAGGTCTATCATGGCATAATTTGGAAATTTTTAAATGTGCGAGAATTTAAAGTCCTAAATTATTACAACATGATTATGGGGATGGGGATACAAGTTTGGATTTGGGGATATTTGACAAAGAAATAAAATCTAAATTATTACAACCATATCGAATATACAAGATAAATATCTAATATTTAAATAAGTACAAATAAATAAATATCAAATAAAAATGCATTATGCTAAAAAAGGGATTTTTCATGTATGTAAAAGTATTTTTCAATGTGAAATATAAACAAAAATAAAAAAAGGTCAAATTTGAATATTTTTGTCATTTAGGGCAAAACCCTAGTTTTTAAATAAATAGTAATATTTATTAATTATGTACAATATATATTAAAAATAAAAAGTATATTGTAAAAAAGTATTTTTAGTGTTATATATTAATAAAAATAAAAATGTATTATTTCTATATTTTTATCCTAAGTATTCTAATAAATATAATATACAAGTATTTATATATATATTTACTAAACCTATTAAATATAAAAGATAAAATTAATTATTTATGTATATATAAAAATGTATATTTAAGAAAATATTTTCAAGATATAAATAAAAATAACAACTAAAAAAAATAAACATATTTTTTATACTATTTTTTAGGGTTTTAGTAAAAAAGTATTTATATTATTTACATACATAAGCTATTAAAATGGAACAAATATCAAATAAATATGAAAAAAATGTGGAAAAATATTTTTGGTGTTTTTTATGTTTAAGCAAAAAATATGAAATCAGAATAAAAAATAAAAAGTCAAAAATGACAAATATTTAATCAAATAGGCCAGGGGGTGCAAATGGAAAAGGGGGGGGGGGGGGGGGCAAAAAGTAAGGATAGCTCAGGCCCAGCCCAAGCCATCATCTTCAACCTCCAGCTCCTTGTTCAAACAGAAAACGCACGCCTCTCCTTGTCCAACACAAACTCCTGATTCTTTGATTATTTTGCAAAACTCATAACATAAACATTGTAGAGCATCAAATCACGAGTTCAAACATGTAAAAAACTTGGATTAACACTCAAAGGCCAGAGAGAATTTCTCTGGCCCTAAATTTTAACCTAATTTTTTCATCATGTTCATGGCTAAAATTCTCACAACATGCTTAACATAAAAGAAAAGTGATCACATGTATGGCTTCATGGCTATGAGTAGGACATGTTTCATTCACAAACCTAAGCCTAACTCTTCCTAGATTGAGAGATATAAGTCCATGGATTACCTGTCTCAGCTTGAATCGTGCAGAGCAATGTGGCCAACTTCAATGGAGTTTGAGCTTCTGTATAGCTTGCCTGAGGTCTAAGGAAGTTTTTCCAACACCTAGCTTACTTTGAATCACTCTGTATTGTGCTATAGAAGTCCACCTGCAAAACTGAAAACTGAAAATGGCAAGTGAGATTAGGGGTGTTACAGCTTATGTTTAGGGCTTGGAATAGAGTAGGTGGATGGAAAGGAATGTGTTGGAACTTGTTTGGGCAAAAACGCACGAGTGGATAATGCTAGGCAAGTCAAACTGCAGGGATGCCCTGTTTTTGCAGCAAAATAGTGTTTTTGTGTTTTGGGAGGTATGAGGAATGGTTGAATCGCGTTTTAGGCTTGGCTTGATGTACGGAAAATGTTCACAAGGTTTGTGTTTGGCTGTGTTGACAGGAAATGTAAGTTTGAGTGTTTTTTGCAAAGTTGCTTCAAGTGTAAGTAAGAAAGTGTGTAATGTGTCAAAGGCCTGTACAGGCCATCTTGTATGCTGTAAACAAACCTCTAGGCCCCCTCTAATCCCTGGATTTTATTTGCAATCTCATATCTTTGTCCAAGGCTCAATGCATAGTGGTTTGACATAAAGTTATTTTTGCAAAAATGGCAAAATCACTTTTACCAATTAAGGGTTAGTTTGATGTGTAATGTCCAAATGGGTGAAATAATGACTTAACACAATGGTTAGGCATTAAATTATTGAGTGTAAAGAGGTTTAGAGGCCTGCAAGATAGCATAAACCATGCTGATTTGAAAAATGCAATTGTTATGAACATGCTTTGGCCATGAACAAAAGTGAGTTTTGGCCAACTTTGCAAATTCGATTCTCTCTAACCACAAGGGTGTTTGAGAAGTTCTTGGACAATTTGGAAAGCTTGGAATGTGTAATATAATCCATATTTGTAATGAAAATTGAAAATCCAAGTGGAACCATGTGAAAAATGGCCAAGAATTTGGACAAAAATCCTGCCTAGAATAGGGCAAAATTTCTCTAAGTTAAAAATGTTTTGTACCCTTGTTCCAAAAATCATAACTTTAGATACAAGCTTCCTTTGAGAAAACTTTGTGAATCAAAGTTGTATATTTTGCAATGGACTACAACTTTCATGTTTCAAGTTTTGTTTGAATCCAATTTCATCTTGGTCAAAAAATGGCACAAAGTTAGAAAAAAATAAGGAAATTTCATAACTTAGAAAAATTCTAAGTTATGAAATTTTCTCATTTTAAACCCTAATTTGCAATTTTGGATTTCTTGATGAACAAGTTTCATAATTTGACATGTCTTGATGAAAAATGAATCTTGGCACTTGATTTTGACCAAAAAGTCAAAGTTTGACTTTTCAGTGTACAGTCAAATTTTGATCAGTTGACTGAAAAATTCATCTGTCAATCCTATGCATTTGAGATCTTTTGAACTTGTTGAATGGGTCAAGACAATTCCATTGAGTCCTTGAGTCCATATGTGAGCTTGGTTTGCCATTGGTTAGGTCAAACAGTCAAAAATTGCCTTTGTGCAGTCAAAACCCTAAAAATGACCATTTTGCCCTTTTGGTGATCTGATCAAATTTCTTATGGAATTGTGATCCAAACTTGACCAAATGGTTCATGTGAGTTCATTATGTTGATGTGGGTCAAATTTCATGAAGTTTGACTGTCAATTGGCCACAGTTGACTTTTTCCCCAATACAGCTAATTTCTAGGTCAATTGTCCAATTGACTGGGCAAAGATTGGAATCAAGGCTTGAAACTTGGTATGGATAAACTTGTAAGTCCAACATGAAGCATGAAAGTCATTTTGGGCCTTTTAGGTCAAAACATCCCTGTGCAAACTCAAACCCTAATTTGGGTCAACAGTGCAAGGAGGGGTCTTGAGCAGAGCAAACCCTAACTTGATCTTGAGTTCCAAGAGTCTTGTGGTGAGAAAGTGTTGATGAAATGAGAGGGAAAATTTTGGGGTACAACAGTTGCCCCTGTTCAATCTTCTTGAACCTGAAGAGTTAGATTGGCAAGTTTGCCTTTCGCGTCTCGAAGGTAAAAGGAGATTGGACACTAGAGTGTCCGTAAATTTGCACTCGTCAAAACATAGGTGCGGGAATGGGCTTAAAGATGCCATTTGGAGAAGGGCTTAAAGATGCCATCTGGAGATGTGAAAAAATCTTGTCGGGGGATGGGCTTAAAGATTCCATCTGGAATGTTTGTTGAATTGTATGTCGTTGGTGAGTGGGTGAGTATCAGAAAGGTATCCATGTTTTGGAACATCTCTGAACTGGGGGTCTGAATAAGCAATAGATTGACATCCATGTTGGGAAGCATCCGTGAACTGTTTTCAGAAGTTGAGTCTGAACAAGCTATAGATTAACATCCGTATTTGGATAATCCGTAAACTGTTTTCAAAAGTCTTGGAGTTGAATAAGCATGAGTTGGTCGAGTAGATATTTGTCCTGTCTGGTTTCAAGTATTAATCTCTGACCTGAGAAAGAAAGATAGTTTTCCTGGCTTGTTACAGGTATTGATCTTCAATCTCTACAGGTATTGTAATGTCGGGAATGGGCTTACAGATGCCATTTGGAGATATGATGGATAGTTGATGGAGATGGGCTTAAAGATGCCATCCAAGAATGATTGTTGAATTTTAATTTGGTAAGTTGAAAGAAGGAACCTGTGTAGGGTTTCCTGATGATGAGTCTGTGTAAAACTGCATCTGAATTGAGAAGGAACCGGTGTAGGGTTGCCTGATGATGAGTCCGTGTAACACTGCATCTGGATTTGAGAAGGACCGGTGTAGGGTTGCCTGATGATGAGTCTGTGTAAAACTGCATCTGAATTTGAGAAGGAACCGGTGTAGGGTTGCTTCATGATGAGTCAGTGTAAAACTGCATCTTGGATTTTGAGAAGGAACCAGTGTAAGGTTGCTTCATGATGAGTCCGTGTAAAACTACATCTTAGATTTGAGAAGGAACCGGTGTATGGTTGCTTCATGATGAGTCCGTGTAAAACTGCATCTTGGATTTGAGAAGGAACCGGTGTAGGGTTGCTTCATGATGAGTCCGTGTAAAACTACATCTTGGATTTGAGAAGGAACCGGTGTAGGGTTTCTTCATGATGAGTCCGTGTAAAACTGCATCTTGAATTTTGAGAAGGAACCGGTGTAGGGTTACTTCATGATGAGTCTGTGTAAAACTACATCTTGGATTTGAGAAGGAACCGGTGTAGGGTTGTTTCATGATGAGTCCGTGTAAAACTACATCTGAATTTGAGAAGGAACCGATGTAGGGTTGCTTCATGATGAGTTCGTGTAAAACTACATCTGAATTTGAGAAGGAACCGGTGTAGGGTTGCTTCATGATGAGTCCGTGTAAAACTACATCTTGGATTTGAGAAGGAACCGGTGTAGGGTTGCTTCATGATGAGTCCGTGTAAAACTACATCTTGGATTTGAGAAGGAACCGGTGTAGGGTTTCCTGATGATGAGTCAGTGTAAAACTGCATCTGAATTTGAGGAGGAACCAGTGTAGGGTTGCCTGATGATGAGTCAGTGTAAAACTGCATCTTAATTTGAGAAGGAACCGGTGTAGGGTTGCTTCCTGATGAGTCAGTGTAAAACTGCATCTGAATTTGAGAAGGAACCGGTGTAGGGTTGCCTGATGATGAGTCCGTGTAAAACTGCATCTGAATTTGAGAAGGAACCGATGTAGGGTTGCTTCCTGATGAGTCCGTGTAAAACTGCATCTTGGAAAGAGAAGGAACCGGTGTAGGGTTGCTTCATGATGAGTCCGTGTAAAACTGCATCTTGGAAAGAGAAGGAACCGATGTAGGGTTGCTTCATGATGAGTCCGTGTAAAACTGCATCTTAGTAATTGTTAATGATAGCCTTTTATTCTTATCCTGAAAAGGGTAAAACATTAGCTGAAACACAAAGTTATGTTGCATGAGATGTATGATGCAATATGTATGTTATATCAAAGTTTATGATAGGAATGTAATGAATGCGCATGTAAGTCGATGAGCTGTCTTGCTGAGGAAGATAAATCCTGGATAGCGGGAGATAATAAAATCTTTGACCGCTGTCGGGGAAAATAAATCCTTGACTTCCGCTGGGGATTGAAAATCCTGGACTGCTGTTTAAGAGTATGTGTGTCTTCAAACTTTGCTTAAAACATTTCCAATGGGTTCCTGTTTTGTTGTTTGAGGAGAACTCCGCTGGGGGATATTGAAAACTTTGTGGAGAGTATGTTTATTTCTGCTTGGAAAAAGAGTTCAGGAGTCTTAGTCGTCCGTTTCTCTACTGGGGAGTCGAAGTTGAACTGATATCTGGTCGGGTTCAGGTTTCGCAGTAACTTGATGGGGATTGTAGAGTAGTCTACTGGAGAAGATGAGTTATGGTCTTTTGATTTGTAATAGTCGGAGAGGCAAACTCAAGCTGGGGAATCATCCTATGAGAAGGGTTTTGGGGAGATTTGTTACTGCCCCTAGTAGCAAGTGCTTGTGGCACGGCCTGGAAATGTTTGACTGTATGTAACCCTTTGTCGGGATTGACGTTCAATGCCCCAAGTGTCGGAGATGGAGATTTGCCCCTTGTTATCCTGTAATTGAGTGATTTCTTGAAATCTTGACTGGACTGCCCCAGGTTAATTGAACTTTAAAAGATCTGTTGAAATCTTGACTGGACTGCCCCAGGTGTGCTGGATAGAGACATGTCAAGTCCCCTTGTTGATAGGAGATTTATCAATGGAAGTGTCATCCTTTTTGAAGTGATTTTATTCACTGAGAAAGCTTTCGTTCATCGGATATTCATTGTGTGAATTTCTCCGCTGTCAAACAAATAGCCAAATGCAAACATTGATATTCAAGTAATGCAAAGTTTCTGTTTGTCTCAAAGTTTTGAAAAAATGTGTTTTTTAGCAGAAAACTTTTTATAAGACAAATTCAACACAAGATTTAGAGCAAAGCCTTACAGGAGTCAGGATACCTTTTGTAACAGTATGCTTTCGAACTAACCCATGCTTCAATTAGGACTTTTGAAGGGTTGTAACGTGGCTTGGTTCACGGTTTAAGAAACAAAGGATAAAGGCTCAAAGTATATTTGTACCCACCCGCTCTTCGTGATGTTCTTCAGTCCTAAACTCAGTTAATTGTGCGTCAAACTCTATTCGAGTTTGGAACGACGTTTTTTGGTGATGGTTCACATTAGTTAAGTTTTGGAAGGCAGTCATCATCTCTCTTATTTATTTTTTGCAACATTTTTCATGTTGTTGAGGATTTGTAATGACTTCGTTCTTTTGATTTGTTATCCCTAACTTTTGCCTGACTGTTCCGGTTTTTCGAGATTACAGTCAGCGGGATGCCCCAGCTTTCTTAAGCCTCCTTTGTAGGTTTTGGCTTAGTGGGATTTTATTTTTTGAGAGGTAATGACTGCCTATGAGATAAGGAACCATCACTGTCTTTTGATTCCAAAGGAATGTTTTTTGATGTTGTTCGTTGTATTACGAACTGAGAGTTTGTGACTTCAATGCGCATCTTTTGAATTAACTGAGAGACTACCCTGCCCCAGGTTTGATTAAAGGTTTCAATTTGTTTAAAACAGAAAACTCCTACTTCTTTGGCTCGAAGGGGTTGACTAGGGATTATCTTCCTTATAACTCCAGTGTTTAGGATTTGAAAGAATGCTTGTACATCGTCAGCAAGGTCTGTTCAACAGCATACTGTATAAGATTACGATATTGTTTCGTCATCCTCCATCTAAAGGCTTGTAGCTTTATATCAAGAGTTAAATGTCATAAAGAAAGCATAAGAATAGTGAAAACAAATGGATGAATTCAAAACAAACATATGCAATGCATTATTGAAACAAAGTTTGACATTAATAGATAATTGTTTGAATAACAAAAGAGATTACAACTTGAAAATTCAAATGGAACAAAGACGCTCTCAATGATTTGCCAAAGGAGCATTGATTATGCTGGAGTCTCCGGAGGACCAAACTCAATCTCCTTGTCATCAATCAACTTCTGAATCTTGTACTTCAATGCCCAACAATCGTTAGTATCATGCCCGAGACTGTCAGAATGATAAGCACATGTGGCCTTAGGATTGTAGTTAGGAGAGGAAGTCTTGGGGTTTGGATGAGGTCCTATCAATGTAATCAGATTCATCCTCAACAAGTGTTACAGCGCTTGAGACAACGACATGTTGATGTTGGTGAACTGTCTTTTAGGCTCGTCTGGCCTTCGCTGATTTCCCTTTTCTTGTTGTCGATGTGACGTAGAACCAGAGACCAGGACTGCCCCTACGTGTCGGTGACTTTTTTGACTGTTCACAGCATTGGACTCTTTCCTCCCATTGTGGGGGATTTTCTGTGCATCAGAGGGTGTAGCTCCTTGGATCTTTCCACTTTTGATGCCAGCTTCGACCCTTTCGCCGGTCAGTATTAGATCGGTGAACCCGGATGAGGAGCTTCCAATTAAGTGATTGAAGAGAGGCCCTATCAAAGTTCCCATGAAGATGTCAATCAGCTCTCTGTCAGTTAAAGGGGTTTGCACCCTACCAGCCAGATCTCTCCACTTTTGAGCGTATCCTTTGAAGTTCTCGTCAGAACCCATGGTCATGTTCTACAATTGCACACGAGTTGGTGCAAGATCAGCATTGTACTGATACTGTTTGTAAAAAGCAGCAGCCAAGTCCTCCCAGGTGTGGATGTGAGAACTCTCCAATTGATAGAACCACTCGAGTTGAGCCCCTACCAGGCTTTCTTGGAAGAAATGGATCCAAAGCTTTGGATCAGTTGTGTATGGTTGAATCTTGCGGGCATAAGATTTTAAGTGCATCTTAGGGCAAGAGACTCCATCGTACATGACAAAGGTAGGGACCTTGAACTTTGGCGGGATGACCAATCCAGAAACTAAACCCATGCCTCCTAAATCCAAGCCAGGTATTTGTTGAATCTCCATAGCATTGAGGCGATCCTCCAACTGTTTGTACTTGTCATCAGCGGGAGGATATTATTCTTCGGAGTAGTCAGCTTCATCATCATTGATCTCCAAATTGTGGTCTTCTTCAAGACTATCCTCTATGTTGGGTGGAGTTGAAAGGTCTAGGGTTTTAGGTCTTCTCTTCAGGATGCCCGTTGCCTTCTTGGACTTCTTCTTCTTGTCTTTGAGAAGGAGAGCTTTCAGATCCTCTTGCCCTTTACCCATAACCAGAAGCATTTGTTGGAATTGAGCGGTTTGAGCTTGGAGATCTTTCACCGTTTGTTCCATATCCATCTTACTGAAATAAACAGTAAGAAGATAAGGAGACCTGTAGGAGAAACCTGTTATGCAATGATATGTATGATATATGTATGCAATATTTTCAAGGATCTCTTGGGGTAAACACAAGAAAAATGTTAGAGGTTGAACTTCGATCAACATCTTTGATTGGAGAACCTTGTATCGGTGGATGTCTTTCCACGAGAATCAAGCTCACCATGTCAAGTGGGTCATAGCCCCTGATTCAAGTTGTTGCACTCGATCTTTGATGGCATTTGTTTAGAGGAGAAAACCTCTTGCCCTTTGGTAGACGTCTGGTTCAACGTGACCCTGCATAAACAGACCCTCGAGATCCTTGAAATGGTTATTGAAAATGCTATGGTATGATGTCATGATGTTATGTACATGCATGCGAAAGTAGGCAATTATATATATATACAGGCAATCATATTCACACAGAGCAAACAAGTCCTTAGGTTTAGGCTTGCATGGGGTTTGTAGGTAAGTACCCTCTTGAAGTTAGTTGGATCATCCTGTCCTAAAATAGAAACCGGGTTCTAAGGAGCTCAATATCATTGGATTATTTTCTGTGTTCATTGTTTTGGTTTAGCCACTTAACTGGCGACCAAAATATTCCAAGAAAACAACCGTCAATGAGTGTAGTATCGAGTATCTACCAACTTCGTACTGCACCAAAGTCGGTCATCTCACTACCCCTAAAAAGGCCAAGATGGTCAAGTAATGGTTCTAAGAGTTCGTTAGTGCTTCATGACATCACTCAGCGGCCCCGTATTCTCCTTGACTACTCAAGGGCTACCGGTACTCACAAATATGTCACACTAACATAGCTACTGCTTCAACCATGTCGGTATACCCCGCACAGTTCCCTCACAGTTTATTGTTATTTACCTAAAAAGGTGCCCCCAAATCCGGGTGTAGGATTTAAACAAAACCAAACAAGGAACCCAAAAAAGTAAAGCAATCAAAGAAATCAAAGCAAGCAATATATATGTGATCTAAAACCCTAAGGTAACCCCACTTTTAGAAATATCCCCAGCAGAGTCGCCAGTTCTGTGATATGGTGGGAGAACTGACTTGAGGTTTTGCGTTTGTATTCGCATTTGTTCGGTTTAGCAAGGGTCGCCACCGACTTTTTTTTATCCTAAGGAAAGGTCAAAAAGCACAGGAAAGACCTTTGAGATGTTTTCGTGGGTTCGGGGGGTAGATTATGAAAAGGGAAGGTGCTAGCACCCTTTTCATCCATGGTTATCCATGGGCTCTTAGTTACTTGTTTTAGATCACTTGCCTTTGCTTTTCAATTGTGTGAAATGCTGCTTTGTGTGTGTGGTTTTGAAAATGTTTTGAAAAAGATGCCTTGTCTAGGCAACCATTGTAACAATTCTTTACTCGAATATTTTACAAAGGTGTTTGTCTTTTTGATAAGATGTTTCAATGTTTTGAAAGTTGTTTTGGAAATTGTGTTTGTGAAGTGTGTTTAAAAATGGCAAGTGTGTTTTGCAAGTTTGATCAAGTAACTAAGAGCTATCTACTCTAAATTTCTCAAAGATCTTTCTCATGTTTTAACCCTTTTAACAGTGTTGTTTCACCATTGTATTTGGTGAACAACCTTGTGTTAGGATGTTAACGGGACGGGCGCGGGTCATCGTATAGACCATGAATGCAATAGTGTCAAGTATTTTGGCAATTTTCTTGAGGGACTATGATCATTTTGCTTAGGCAACAAGATAGCGTCATCGAGGGACTATGATCATTTTGTTTGTTTTTTGTTTTGCTTTTGTTTTGCCAAAGTGCTTGACATGAAAACATGGCCCATTTTTGAAGGCAACAAGTAGAGTAACCCTAAGGGTGCAAGTGTGCATTGTGTTTGTTTTTCATGCATGTTTATCTTGAATTAGGTCAAGCTATTTGTTGATTGATTTTGCATACAAGCCCTAGGTCTATCATGGCATAATTTGGAAATTTTTAAATGTGCGAGAATTTAAAGTCCTAAATTATTACAACATGATTATGGGGATGGGGATCAAGTTTGGATTTGGGGATATTTGACAAAGAAATAAAATCTAAATTATTACAACCATATCAAATATACAAGACAAATATCTAATATTTAAATAAGTACAAATAAATAAATATCAAATAAAAATGCATTATGCTAAAAAAGGGATTTTTCATGTATGTAAAAGTATTTTTCAATGTGAAATATAAACAAAAATAAAAAAGGTCAAATTTGAATATTTTTGTCATTTAGGGCAAAACCCTTGTTTTTAAATAAATAGTAATATTTATTAATTATGTACAATATATATTAAAAAATAAAAAGTATATTGTAAAAAAGTATTTTTAGTGTCATATATTAATAAAAATAAAAATGTATTAGTTCTATATTTTTATCCTAAGTATTCTAATAAATATAATATACAAGTATTTATATATATATTTACTAAACCTATTAAATATAAAAGATAAAATTAATTATTTATGTATATATAAAAATGTATATTTAAGAAAATATTTTCAAGATATAAATAAAAATAACAACTAAAAAAAATAAACATATTTTTTATACTATTTTTTAGGGTTTTAGTAAAAAAGTATTTATATTATTTACATACATAAGCTATTAAAATGGAACAAATATCAAATAAATATGAAAAAAATGTGGAAAAATATTTTTGGTGTTTTTTATGTTTAAGCAAAAAATATGAAATCAGAATAAAAAATAAAAAGTCAAAAATGACAAATATTTAATCAAATGGGCCAGGGGGTGCAAATGGAAAAGGGGGTGCAAAAAGTAAGGATGGCTCAGGCCCAGCCCAAGCCATCATCTTCAACCTCCAGCTCCTTGTTCAAACAGAAAACGTGCGCCTCTCCTTGTCCAACACAAACTCCTGATTCTTTGATTATTTTGCAAAACTCATAACATAAACATTGCAGAGCATCAAATCACGAGTTCAAACACGTAAAAAACTTGGATTAACACTCAAAGGCCAGAGAGAATTTCTCTGGCCCTAAATTTTAACCTAATTTTTTCATCATGTTCATGGCTAAAATTCTCACAACATGCTTAACATAAATGAAAAGTGATCACATGTATGTCTTCAGGGCTATGAGTAGGACATGTTTCATTCACAAACCTAAGCCTAACTCTTCCTAGATTGAGAGATAGAAGTCCATGGATTACCTGTCTCAGCTTGAATCGTGCAGAGCAATGTGGCCAACTTCAATGGAGTTTGAGCTTCTGTATAGCTTGCCTGAGGTCCAAGGAAGTTTTTCCAACAGCTAGCTTGCTTTGAATCACTCTGTATTGTGCTATAGAAGTCCACCTGCAAAACTGAAAACTGAAAATGGAAAGTGAGATTAGGGGTGTTACAGCTTATGTTTAGGGCTTGGAATAGAGTAGGTGGATGGAAAGGAATGTGTTGGAACTTGTTTGGGCAAAAACGCACGAGTGGATAATGCTAGGCAAGTCAAACTGCAGGGATGCCCTGTTTTTGCAGCAAAATAGTGTTTTTGTGTTTTGGGAGGTATGAGGAATGGTTGAGTCGTGTTTTAGGCTTGGCTTGATGTATGGAAAATGTTCACAAGGTTTGTGTTTGACTGTGTTGAGAAGAAATGGAAGTTTGAGTGTTTTTTGCAAAGTTGCTTCAAGTGTAAGTAAGAAAGTGTGTAATGTGTCAAAGGCCTGTACATGCCATCTTGTATGCTGTAAACAAACCTCTAGGACCCCTCTAATCCCTGGATTTTATTTGCAATCTCATATCTTTGTCCAAGGCTCAATGCATAGTGGTTTGACATAAAGTTATTTTTGCAAAAATGGCAAAATCACTTTTACCAATTAAGGGTTAGTTTGATGTGTAATGTCCAAATGGGTGAAATAATGCCTTAACAAAATGGTTAGGAATTAAATTATTGAGTGTAAAGAGGTTTAGAGGCCTGAAAGATAGCATAAACCATGCTGATTTGAAAAATGCAATTGTTATGAACATGCTTTGGCCATGAACAAAAGTGAGTTTTTGCCAACTTTGCAAATTCGATTCTCTCTAACCACAAGGGTGTTTGAGAAGTTCTTGGACAATTTGGAAAGCTTGGAATGTGTAATATAATCCATCTTTATAATGCAAATTGAAACTCCAAGTGGAACCATGTGAAAAATGGCCAAGAAGTTGGACAAAAATCCTGCCTAGAATAGGGCAAAATTTCTCTAAGTTAAAAATGTTTTGTACCCTTGTTCCAAAAATCATAACTTGAGATACAAGCTTCCTTTGAGAAAACTTTGTGAATCAAAGTTGTAGAATTTGCAATGGAATACAACTTTCATGTTTCAAGTTTTGTTTGAATCCAATTGCATCTTGGTGAAAAAATGGGACAAAGTTAGAAAAAAAATAAGGAAATTTCATAACTTAGAAAAATTCTAAGTTATGAAATTTTCTCATTTTAAACCCTAATTTGCAATTTTGGATTTCTTGATGAACAAGTTTCATAATTTGACATGTCTTGATGAAAAATGAATCGTGGCACTTGATTTTGACCAAAAAGTCAAAGTTTGACTTTTCAGTGTACAGTCAAATTTTGATCAGTTGACTGAAAAATTCATCTGTCAATCCTATACATTTGAGATCTTTTGAACTTGTTGAATGGGTCAAGAAAATGCCATTGAGTCCTTGAGTCCATATATGATCTTGGTTTGCCATTGGTTAGGTCAAACAGTCAAAAATTGCCTTTGTGCAGTCAAAACCCTAACAATGACCATTTTGCCCTTTTGGTGATCTGATCAAATTTCTTGTGGAATTGTGATCCAAACATGACCAAATGGTTCATGTGAGTTCATTATGTTGATGTGGGTCAAATTTCATGAAGTTTGACTGTCAATTTGCCACAGTTGACTTTTTCCCCAATACAGCTAATTTCTAGGTCAACTGTCCAATTGAATGGGCAAAGATTGGAATCAAGGCTTGAAACTTGGTATGGATAAACTTGTAAGTCCAACATGAAGCATGAAAGTCATTTTGGGCCTTTTAGGTCAAAACATCCCTGTGCAAACTCAAGCCCTAATTTGGGTCAACAGTGCAAGGATGGGTCTTGAGCAGAGCAAACCCTAACTTGATCTTGAGTTCCAAGAGTCTTGTGGTGAGAAAGTGTTGATGAAATGAGAGGGCAAATTTTGGGGTACAACACTAACATAGTAAGTTTTTGAAACATAGATTTTTGTCTATTCATCGCAGCCTAAGGGACGAATAAAATAGAGCTTGATAATACATTGCTGCATGGAGACTAACATAATGAATTATATCGCAGATTTCATATGTTTACTACAACCTAGAGAATAAACAAAACAAATATTATCATGTGCATTTATCACGACCTAGAGGATAAATGATGCAGGGACAGGCTTATGTATTCATCACGACCTAGAGGATGAATAGTATAATCCTTAAAATCTGCATACCTACCACAACCTAGAGGATAGATAATTGAAAAGTTTGTGTGTTTATCACGAACTAAAGGATAGAAAACACGAGAATAGATTTATGTATTCATTACGACCTAAAGAATGAATAACATAAAATCGATAATTCACACATGTTATACGGTGGGAGAACTGACTTTTGGTTTTGTGTTTTATCATAAATGTTGCGGATAGCAAGAGTCGTCACCGACTTTTCTTTTATCTGATAAAAGGAAAGGGTTAAAAGAACAGGAAAGACCTTTGAGATTTATCTGAGTTTGGGGGGTAGATTATGAAAAGGGAAGGTGTTAGCACCCTTTTAATCCATATTTATCTACGGGCTCTTAATCGCTAGCTCACTTTTTAAAAATGCTTTGTGAATATGTGTTTGAAAATATTTTGAAAATGCCTTAGTTCGACAAAGTTTGTAATGATTCTCCTAACGTTGAGAACGCATACAAAGTTTTTGTTTTGAAAATATTTTAGAAAAGGGTTTGTGTTAAAAAGATGTTTTGTTTTTGTGTGAGCAAGCAATTACGAGCTATCTACCTACTCAAAAGTCTTTTTTATTTTCTTCCTCCTTTAGATAGTTATATCCTACCATTAGTTAGTGGGAAGCCCTATCATAGGAGGTGAGGTACAGGCACGGGTCATCGTACAATCATAAAGATAACTCGTAGGGAGCTTTAGCAATTTGTCATAAGGGACTAAGATCTTTTACCGAAGGCAACATCGAAGGGTCATCGAGGGACTACGATCTTTTAACTGAGGGTCTTTGCTAAAGCGTTCCACGTTCGAGGGACATGAATATTTTATCCGAAGGCAAGAAGTGAGGTTACCCTAGAGATGCACATGTGCAAAGTGTTTTGATTTCGGTTAATTTATCTTGGATTTATGGTTATCTAGCGGTCGGTTTTATGTCTTACCATACACACCTAATTACTATACAATTATATATACGTACAGACATAGTTATAGGTGCGGAAGTTAAAGTGTGGGAAATAAAATTTACGCTATTACAATACTTTGGGAATGAGGGTACAAATTAATGAATGGGGATGACGAAGTAAAAAACCTAGTTAAACTATTAGAAACCATAAATATTTACAATAATCAGAAAAATGCAAAAATAGTAAATTATACAAAAATAGAAAGAAAAGGGAAATTGTTTAACAATTTCATTAAGTAAGGAAATTAAATCAAATAAAAGCTATGAACGGAGATTCAAGAATTCTAAATAATATTTTTGATATTTTTGTTTCGTTAGTGACATAATAAATTATGTACAATGTATTGTGAATTATTTACGAGATAACGAGATTGCATCGGAGATAATTAGAGTATGAATAAAGTTAGTGATTAGTGATTACCCTAACTAACTTAATTATATTACTAAATGAATTATTTACTAAAGCTAATAAAATTAAGTACCCTTATAAAATTTGGTTATTTTAATAAAAATAATGAAATAATTTTTTTGTATTTTTATATTTTTATTGTTTTTTTTACGAAAAGAAATTAAAAGTTAAAAGGAAATGAAATCCTAATTCGAATCTACTCTAATGTTTTGTAATTTGTTTATGTAAAGAAGTAATAAATATTAAAAGAAAATTAAATAAAAATTCTAAAATTATTATTTTATCATGCTATGGAATATTAAAACAAAATAAATAAAAAATAGAAATCAAAATAAATAAAAAATTTAAATGAAGAACCCAAGGAGTGTCGATCTAGAAGATGGTGTGGGTTTTGAAATAATGGGGCGCCGAGGCACATTTATTTGTCCAAAAGAATACAAAAATAAATGTGGGGGGGGGGGGGGGGGGGGGGGGGGGTTAATGAGAAAACATAAAAAATGAAAGAAAAAAAGTCCCAGGGGGTCTCAAACCAAGGACGTCACGCACATCACACACACGCTCTAACCGCTACGCCATCTATCCATTCGTGTATCATGGCTCTTCCATTAATACAAAAACTGAAGTTTAAAAATTGGATTGGACTAAACAAAACAGACCCAATCCGGATCCAACTAGAGGGAATAGAGAGGGTTTGTTATGAAACCCTAATTGTAAGGAATGAGGCGCCGTTGGGTGTTTATTGGGAAGAAGGAAATAATTTGTCTTTAATTTTCAATTAATTTTGTTTTAATTCTCCCAGAAAAATACTCAATTAAAACAAAAGAAATTAAAACAAAAACTCTCTCTCTCTCTCTCTCTCTCTCTCTCTCTCAAAAGAGAACGATCATTCTCTTCTTCTCTCCGTGTAATAAAAAAAATTCCTCTATCCTTTTTTTTCTTAATCGATCTCTCTTTCCATCTATTCCCTCACTCTCTCAATCATTTTATCTCTTTCTCTTTCGGTTCTGAACCGTTTCAATCTCTCAAAAATAATCTAGCAATTAAAAAAAAAAACCTTGCTTGCTCTATATTCTCGGTTTCAAGCTCATGTTCATAGGTAAAAAATCAACAACAATCTCAGCATTACGATATAAACAACAACAAGAAGTCTCATGTGACAATTAACTCAGAACAAGCAATCATAGAGATGCGAAAATGGAGGAGAAGAGATACTAGTCGGAATCTACAAATTGATGTCGAACGTATTATGTTGAATTACTGTTTGAATCGGTTTTGCAAGTGTTGAATGGAACTGATGCATTTTTGTAGGTTTGGTGAATAAAGAGGCTGAAGGAGGTCGAGTGTGGCGGTGATGAACAAATTTGACGATGAAGAACATATGTGTTTTTTTTCAATTTTGTTATTTTTTTCGGGTGCCTCTACTGTGTTTTTTTCAATTTGAAGTTGTTATATTGATATTCTTGTGGTTTTTGAAATAGGTAGATGAAGATATTATGGAAGAAGATTGAAGCAGTTTTTTTAGAGAGAGAGAATGCTGAGTTTTGGTGAGTTTTTCGTGTATTCTTCTTTACAGAATTTGTCCTCCCCATCGTGTAATCTCTCTCTCTTTTTTATAGACCAAATTTCCTAAAAATTTAGGAGGGAACATTGATAAGTTTGAACACTTTGTTGTTCTGTTTTTTGTAACTTTAAGGATGCATGAATTGCCTTGCCATCTTGGTGCAATCCTTGGCATTTTGAAGCAGGTTGTTTTGAAAGTTTTGTGCAGGTTAGACAGAAGGTGCAGGTTTTAAAGCAGTTTATAGCAGAGCAGAATTTTAGAATGATGCGGCAGGTTTGTGGGCTAGTATGTAGTGGTGCAGAGTATGTTTGGAAAAGTCTAGGAATGGTGGATGAAAGCTTAAGACTCATGAAGGAACATAAGTTTAGGATAAGAAAAAGTTTGTGTAATTTTCTTTGTGACTTGTAATTTTACAAGAGGAACATGAATGGAATTTTTTTGAATTATGAATGATGTTGAGTTAATTGTTTCCCACAAAGTGATGGATAGCCGAGAATGAGTAGAATCATACTGCTATTGAATAGCAGTTATGTGGTTCAAAAGTCCATTTTGAAATGTACCGTCAATTTTCTCAAACATAGCTTTGCAAGACTTTTCAAAAGCAGGAACTAATGTAGCTTCAACACTAGTCCTAAGTGCTTCCTGAAGAGCCTGCTTGCCAGTAGTTTGAAATTGTACTTGTATCTTCCTAGCCACTGTAGCTTCAAGTTTTGAACTAACTGACTTTTCTAGTTGATTCATTGCTTTGTCTATATTTTGACTAAGTGAACGAGTAATGGTTTTTTCAATTGAAAATATTTCCTTCTTGATAATTGTCTCCAATAGAGATGACATATCTTTTTTTATGTAATTGGAGATCATATTAGTTATTTGCTTCACATGGTCACGCTCTAGTTTCTCTTGCTTTGCATTTCCTTCTTGTATGCGTGCCCATAAAGCATCGGCGTTAGCCTTGACTACCTTTTCCATGCTAGTACCCAACGAACCTTCCAATCTTAAATCAAATTCTTGAACAAATTAAATTCCTTAAGAACTTTAAAAAAATCCAATCCAATAATTATTAACGCTCAAACACAAGTGACTTGAATTTTGAGCAACAAATGATCAATGAATCTTCAAGCTTAAGTTGTTTCCTCATGAATTATCAAGTGTCTTAGGAAAATGCTTATGACATAAATTGAAATTAGAAGTTAAGAACATTCTAATTCAAGCAAATGACCTATGACGATTAGATAACTTTCAAGGTCTTCTAAACACAATTTTCCATCGATCCTTGAAGAGAACTTGTAGATTACATTACTTATGACAACATGAAAAATGAATCGTCCCAAAATGCTGAATATTATAGAATTTAAGTTCCTTAGAAATCAGGTAACAAAAAAAAACTTGAAATTAGGTCAAAGCCCAAAAAGTGACCTCTAAAGTATTCGAATTTTTGATGATCTTTCGCACATAATTAGCTCTTAACTTGTAAAAAGAAGTTAGAGATGACGTAAAGGAGATTCATACAAAAACAAAACCACTCATAAATATTGAATAATGAATAAGTTATGATCGTTTGAACTTGATCTTGAAAATGTTGACTTTTACCCAATACATTTGATTTTTGGTCGTCCGAGCAATTGACTGAGCGAACTAGTGATGCAAGACATGAAATTTGATATGAGAATTCTTGAATACATATGAAGCACCATGAAATCCACTTGAGACCTTGGAAACTCAATATTGTTTGAGAAATACAAAACCCTAGTTGTGGACCCAATGCTTAGGAGGAGAATTTGTCTGATCAATCCTTGAGCCACCTTAAGCATTTGAGAAATCCTAGGAGAATATCTTGAATGAAAAATGGGAGGACAAATTTTGGGGTACAACAGATGCCCCTGTTCAATCTTATGAAACTTGAAGATTTAGATTGGCATGTCCGCCATTCGTGACTTGAAGGTAGAAGATGATTGAACACTTAAGTGCCCAGAAATTTGCACTCGCCTGTGCATGAAGTAACATTGTTGGTTGATTATACCGAGAACCGTTGATAGAAGTCGTCGGAGATGGGATTATAGATGCCATCCAAAGGTAACCGTTGATAGAAGTATCAGAATGAGTATACGCTCGACTGTATCTGAAGAATGTTTTCCAGAATGAACCTCTGGGAAAGGTGTTTGCGTAGCTGTTTGTCATGTAGATAATCACCCCGTCCTGTTTCAAGAATTTATCTACAATCTTCTTTGTTGGTAAACCCATCCTGTTTTGAGATTTCATACCTTTGGTGATAAAGATAGTCGCCCTGTCCTGTTTCGAGAATTGATATGTATCTGACCATAAAGAGAAAGATAATTTCCCCATATTATTTCGGGAGTTAATCTTTACCATGTGTAATATGGTGGGAGAACTGACATGGGTGTTTTGCGTTTTATCATAATTGTTATGGATAACAAGAGTCGCCACCGGCTTTTCTTTTATCCACTAAAGGAAAGGGTGAAAAGAACAGGAAAAACCTTTTGAGATATTTTTCTTGAGTTCAGGGGGTATGTTATGAAAAGGGAAGGTGTTAACACCCTTTTCATCCGTAGTTATCTACGGGATCTTAGTTGCTTGATCACTTTGAAAATGCTTTATTTGAAATATGTTTGTGATTGGTGTAAGTTGGAAAAAAATTTGAAAACGCCTTTTTATCGGCAAAGTTTGTAATGTTTCTCGTCTCTATAAGAATGTATACAAAGTGTTGGTTTTGAAAATAGTTCAAAGAGATGTTTGTTTTTGAAGATGTTTTGAAAGTGTGAGTGTGGAGATGGTTTTAGTTTGTGAGTAAGCAACTACGAGCATTCTACCTACTCAAAAGGTCTTTGTTCTTTTCCTCATCCTTTAGATATTGCTACCTTACCATTGATTGATAAGAAGCCTATCTTTGGATGTGAAGGGAAGGGTGTGGGTCGTCGTATAGTCATAGAAAGGAACTTATGAGACGCTTTAGCAATTTTCGTAAGGGACTAAGATCATTTTACCGAAGGCAACATCGAAGGGTCATCAAGGGACTACAATCTCTTTATCGAGGGCCTTTCCTAAAATGTCCCATATTCGAGGGACATGACTATTTTTCCAAGGTAACAAGCGAGATTAACTTAAAGGTGCGCGTGTGTGAAGTGCGTTTGATTGCATGCATTTTTGTCTTTGAGATTATGGTTTTCTAGCGGTTGATTTTATCTTGCCATACACAACCGAATTACTAACAATTTATATTAAAGCGGTAAATTGTGGAAATTAAAATCCTAAGCTATTACATAACTTGGGGGATGGGGGTACAATGTACAAATGGGGATGAAGTATAAGCCTAAATATTACAACCATATTGAATAGCAATGAAGAAAATATAAAAACAATGTAAAAGAAAGGAAAAAATATTTTTTAACCATTATGTGTCGACACATGCATCTATGCATCGACACATAAATTTTATTGTCCCTGTAAAACCAAATCAACTCAGTATGAGTTGATGCATAATGGTATGTGTCGACTCATTTCTTGTATGTGTCGACACATTCGTGTTTTGTGTCGACTCATGCACCTTTTTTCTTTCTATTTTTGGGTATGGATAATAGTATATATCGACTCATAAGGCCATTTGTCGACTCATATCCTATTTTGTCACTAAAATGAGTCGACTCATGTGAGTATGTGTCGACTTATACTGCAGTATTTTTTGCCTTAAACATTGTTCTATTGTCGGTACAAGTCAATTCTCAACATATACTTGATAAAAATGAACAATAAGCATGTGATTAGCTTCAAGGACAAAGATTACTATATTTTATCTTCAAAAATGAATCATTAGTGATGTATGAAAAATACAAAGTCAAGAAGACTTACCTTGAGACTGCACTTTTTGTTTTGAGTCTGATTACTTTTCAATATGTTTTGAGGGCCTCAGTGAATCTCCAGGAAGTTGTTCGAAGCTATTGAATCACACCAACCCAATCAAGTTATACAATACTATTTTTTTTTTGTGTTTGGAAGGTGAAGATAATGGCACTACAGAAACTGTTCTTGTGTTTGAACAATCTCTATGTGATGTGAAGTGTTTACTGGTTGGTTTAGGGGAAGGCTTGCAAAGGTTGGACAATAGGTTAGGGTTATTTCTGTTTTGTGAATGAAAATAGAGTTGAGGGTAAGCAGAGGTTTTTTGTGAATGAAGATAGAGCTGGAGATGAGAAGAAGTTACAAGAAAAGTTCTGTTAGGTTTTTCAAAACTTTCTATTCTCTCTCTAAAAGCCAACACTTTGTGTGTTATGAAATCAGTTTATTTGTAGATGAAACTGGATGAGATTTAGGAGGGAAACAAATAAGTTTTTTAACTGTTTGGGTATATTATTCCACTGCCTTTTAGATGCATCTCTTATGTGCTAATTTTGTGCAAATATGGGACTGATATAGTACAGGTTTGGGCAGGGTTGGAGTCAACATATCAGGACCGTTTTGTAGCAGTTTTGGAGTGGAGTGGCAGCTTAGTGCAGGGATGTTTTATAGAAGGACAACAAACTATTTTATAACATAGTTTTGGGCCTGTAGAAACAAGTTTGGACTTGGAAGCATATCACATTTTGGGGCTTTTCTTGATAGCATTATTTGTAGCATGATACAAGTCTAGTTTTGTGGACAACATTATGGCAAGGTTTTGGAGATTGAGTCATAGGAAAAATTCAAACAAGACAAAGAGCTTTAGGATTTGTAATTTGAAAAAAAATGCAACCTTGTACTAATTTGAATTATTTGTAACATCTTGAATTATTCTGAATTGTAATAAAAAGATGTCATGAAGCAATGAGATTAACAAGTATACAAATACTTAGTAAATTTTCTAAGTCTTACAAAGCTTGACTTTCCAAAATGACTCTTAACTTTCTTGATTTTTGATGACCAAATTCCACATTTTGAATGCCTTGATGAAATGTGATCTTTGAAACCCAAATTTGGTCAAAAAGTCAAAGTTTGACTTTTTAGTTTACAGTTGACTTTTCCCATTAGCCGACCGAATTTCGTCTATCAATCTACTGATCTCGGGAGATGAATTGAAATATGAAATTAGGTTAAAATGATGTATTTGGATCCTTGAAATCCATGTTTCAAACCAATAAGCCATGTACTAGGTCAAAAATAAAAGATTGGTCATTCTCAATCAAAAACCCTAATTTGACCATTTTGCCCCTTTGATGATTTGAACAACTTTCTTGGAAAATTGTGATCCCATCTTGATCTAATGATACATATGACTTAAAAATGTTGATATTGGTCCAAAATCTTGAAGTTTGACTGTAGGTTGGTCACAATTGACTTTTTTCCAATACAGCTGATTTTAGGTCATTTAATCAATTGACTGGACAATTTTGTGATCCAGGACTTGAAACTTGATAGGAACAATTTTGAGAGTCAATAATGATCCATGAAAGTAATTTGAGACATTATAAGTCCAACTGTCCTTATACAAACTCAAACCCTAATTTGAGGCATCAGTGTTGAGGAGACGACTTAACCTAGTCAATACTTGTGCAAACTTGAATCATTGAAGATCTTTGTGAGAAGTAACTTGAGAAAAGAGGGGGGAAATTTTGGGGTACAACACTCTTCCTTTCTTTTTTGTTGGTAAACTTATCTTGTTTCGGGAGTTCATACCATTTAGTGATAAAGATAGTCGCCCCGTCCAGTTTCAGGAATTGATCTTTATCTGACCATAAAAAGGAAGATAGTTTCCCCATCCTGTTTCGGGAGTTAAGCTTCGCTCGGTTCATATAGATGGTCGCCCCTTCCTGTATCTGGAATTGATCTACAATAAGTTTCCATAGATAGTTTCCCTGTCTTGTTTTAGAAATTAATTTGTGTCTGGTCATACAGATAGTTGCCCTGTCTCGTTTTAGGAATTAATCTGCGACCCGTTTGAAAATTGTTGATGATATTCGCCTGTTTGTAGACTTTAACTGAAGAGATAAAGAGTTAGTTGTATGCAATGTCATGATGTATGAAATGCATTGCGTAATTTTATTCTCAAAATAAATGAGAGTGTGTTATATGCATTTCATATGCATATGTCGTGATGTTTGTAAATGGTGTATGAATGTGAAATGTCGTTGAAGCATATTGGTAGCTTCGTATAACATATTACTAGGGAAAATAAATCCCTGATTGTCGCTAGGGATGTAGAAAATGTGTAATCTTCAATCTTGTCTAGAATGTTTCTGCTAGGGACGCTTGTTTCTTGTTTGAGGAAACTCCACTGGGAAATGTTAACTTCTGTTTGGGGAGAAGAGTTCAGGAACAATGGTCATTCATCACTCTACTAGCGAATTTAATTCTTATATACCCTGACTGGGGACAAATGAGATGGATAACCATTCAAGGTGTTGTTTGATCGAGTTTCTGATATGGATGGTGACTCTTCTGGGGAGGATAAGGTTAAGAGATATTTGGTCTAGTTCTAGATTCAGTAGCAACTCTCTTAGGATAATGGTTCAGACTGCTCTTTGCTAGAGATGGGAATTTTGTCAGTATTTAGAGAAATAGACTGAGACTGGGGAGACTGAACTTTGCTAGGGAAATAAACCCTGTTAGGGAAATAAACCCTAAATTGGACGGAGAAATTTTTTACCGAGGAAGTACTCTTGTTGAGGAAATGAGATCTGCTGGAGAAAAGAAATCTGCAGGGGTTTTTACAGTCTTGAAGGAATAAACTCAGTTGGGGAAGAGAATTTCCATAAACTGTACCAATGGCATAATCTCCGATGGAGACTGAAATTCCGTTAGGTATGCGACATTGTCGAGAAAAAGATCATATTCCTTTATCCACTAGGGTGACTTGTTGGTGAGTATGATTAGGTTAACTCGGCCTCGCCAGGAATGTATCTTTGTTGAAAATGAGTTTATGAAGATGACTATATGGGGATAATCTTGTGAGGATCTTTCTGTGAGGATACGTGGACGACTTGGACATTATCCCGACTCCTAGATTCTTGAGCAAATGCTTATTCCTATTTTTATGCACATATTTGTTAACAATTATTCATATTCATATGCATATGTTCATTCAATTTTATCCATTGGACGTTTTTGCAAACAAAACAGAAAAAGTAAAATAGAATTTGAATTTTAGGGCGTATTTGTATTGATAATTTGCCCATAAACAGGCGATTGTTGTACAAAGAGACAGAAATCCCAATAAGAGGAAATAATCATGAAATGAAAAGAGTACAACATGGAAAAAAGATTTAAAAAATAGCCATGTGGAAACAATCCCGTTGGTTGCAATTCTGCTATTTCCCCAATGTCTTCAAGCATCTCGTCCCTTGTTATCAAAAGAGGTTGAATGGATTGATCTGTACCGTTCGAACTTGACGTTAGTCATAAAGCTTGTTGTATGTAGGTGATCCAATGGGACATAGTCGTACGCTTTCAATCCCTAATTTTTTCCTGGACCGCTCTTTCGGGTTTTCAGTCCACCGAGATATCCTTTTTTGCCTAAGCCGCCTTTTCAGGTTTTCGACTTGTCGGGTGTATAGTCTTTATATATATCCCTAATTTTTGCCTGAACCATTTTGGTTCACTGTGATGCCCTTATTTTTTCCCAGGCCAGTCAACCTAGCGGGTCGTTTCATACGTAGTATCTTTTAAGTATGTCAGTGTTCACAAGATGCAAAAAATCTTCACCGTCCATGGTGGTAAGTATCATAGAGCCGCCCAAAAATATCTTCTTAATTACAAATGGCCCTTCATAGGTGGGAGTCCATTTTCCCCTGGGATCACCTTGTGCTAGAATAATGCACTTTATTACCAAGTCACCAGTCTGATATACTCAATGTTTGATCGTCTTATTAAAGGCTTTGATCATACGCTTCTGATACATCTGACCATGTCAAACAGCCGTAAGCCTTTTCTCATCAATCAAATTCAACTGATCCAGCCTAGTTTTAATCCACTCGTCTTCGTCCAAATCTGAATCCTTCATGATTCTCAAAGAAGGAATATGAACTTCGACAGGTAGAACAACTTCCATACCATAGACCAGAGAGAACGGGGTTGTCCTAGTTGAAGTTTGTGCTGAAGTGAGATATCCATGAAGAGCAAACGCTAAAATCTCGTGCCAGTCTTTGTAGGTCACAACCATCTTCTGTATAATCTTCTTAATATTCTTGTTTGCGGCTTCCACTGTGCCATTCATCTTTGGTCGATACGGAGAAGAGTTGTGGTGCTTGATCTTGAAATGTATGTAAAGTTCAATGATCATAGTGTTATTGAGATTAGTACCATTGCCTGTAATGTTTCGCTCAGGGATTCCATATTGACATATAAGGTTATGCTTGATGAATTGGACCACAACATTCTTGGTAACAGAGGCGAACGAGGCTTCTTCAACCCACTTTGTAAAGTAATCGATGGCGACAAGGATAGAGCGATATCCGTTAGAGGCAGTGGGTTTGATCTCTCCAATCATGTCAATTCCCCATATTGCGAATGGACAAGGAGAAGTCAAAACCTTTAGAGGTACTAGAGGCACATGTACTTTATCAGCGTAGATTTGGCATTTGTGACACGTTCTGGAGTGATGATGGAAATTAGTTTCCAAGTTCGACCAATAGTAACCCGCTCTCTAGATTTTCTTATCCATAGTATGTCCACTGGAATGATTACCGAAGATACCTACGTGCATATCTTCCATAATCTTTTCTGCTTCTTTCTTGTCCACACAACGAAGCAGAGTCGAATCATGGTTGCACTTGTATAAAACTTTGTTGCTCAGGAAGAACTTAGCTGAGAACCTTCCTAGGAATTTATTATCATTGATAGGTGCCCCTTCAGGATATTCTTGATCCTTAAGGTATCTTTTCACTTCATGAAACAAAGGCTTTATTTCTACTCCATCAGTGTCAATTTCATAGCAGTGTGTCGGTTCGTCTAATCTTTCAATGGTAATTCTAGGAGCCTCATTGTCCCATATTACCTTGAACATGGATGACATGGTAGCCAATGCATCCGTCAACTGATTCTCTTCTCTTAGGATATGCTTAAAAGTAATCTCTTTGAAATATGGAATCAAGGTTAGCACATATTCTCGGTAAGGGATGAGGTTTAGATGCTTCGTATCCCATTATCCCTTAACCTAACTGATTACCAGGGATGAGTCCCCATATACTCTCAAGAACTTGATTCTCAGGTCAATAACATCTTTAATACCCATGATGCACGCTTTGTATTCAGCCATATTGTTGGTGCAGTCAAAGCAAAGTATGGCAGTGAAGGGCATATGACAACCTTAAGGAGAGATAATTAGAACACTGATCCCATTTTCAAGTGTGTTAGAAGCTCTATCGTAAACCATAGTCCATCAGGATCCTGGCTCAGGTCCTTCATACGGTCCAGGTTCTTCACAATACGTAACTAGCATAATGTTCTCGTCTGGGAATTTGAAGTTTATAGACTAGTAGTCGTCTACAGCTTGATGAGCCAAATGATCTGCCAATGCACTTCCTTTGATCACCTTTTGAGTGGTGTACTGAATATTGTATTCTGTCAAGACCATTTGCCATCAGGTTATTCTTCCGAAGAGAGCTGGCTCCTCAAATATATATTTGATGGGATCTAGTTTAGAGATCAATAGAGTAGTATGAGTCAACATATACTGTCTTAGTCGGCGAGCATCCCATGCCAAAGCGCAACAAGTTTTTTTGAGCAGTGAATATCTTATTTCACAGTCGGTAAACTTTTTGCTAAGGTAGTATATTGCATGCTCTTTTCGACCAGATTCATCATGTTTCCCCAATACACACCCCATTGAGTTCTCTAGCGCTGTTAGGTACATGATCAGAGGTCTTCCTTCAACTGGTAGTATCAGAATCAGAGGTTCTTGTAGGTACTCCTTGATTTTATCAAAGGCTATTTGATAGTCATCTTTCCATTTTACTACTTGATCTTTCTTCAGTGGTTTGAAGATTGGCTCATAGGTAGCAATCAAATGAGAAATGAATCGGGCAATGTAATTCAGTCGTCCTAAGAAATCTCTGACTTCCTTCTCAGTATAGGGAGCCGAGATTTCTTGAATATCTTTAACTTTTGCAGGATCAACTTCAATACCTTTACCACTGACGATGAAACCTATGAGTTTTCCAGACCTCACCCAAAAGGTGCATTTGTTTGGATTCAACCTCAGCTTGTACTTCTTCAGTCTTTCAAACAATTTATGCAGATGACCGAGATGATCTTCTTTAGTTTGTGACCTTGCTATCATGTCATCGACATAGACCTCTATCTCGCGATAAATCATGTCATGAAATAAAGCTACCATGGCACGCTGATAAGTTACCTCGACGTTCTTCAACCCAAAAGGAATAACCTTGTAACAAAAAGTGCCCCACTATGTGACAAAATTTGTTTTCTCCATGTCTTTGGGTGCCATCTTGATCTGATTATACCCTGAGAAACCATACATGAAAGAGAATACCTTGTGCTGAGCAGTGTTGTCGACCAAAACATCAATATATGGAAGTGGGAAGTCATCTTTGGGGCTTGCCCTGTTTAGATCCCTATAATCTACACACATATGTACTTCGCCGTCTTTCTTTGGTACCAGAACAACATTTGTAACCCATTAAGGATATGACATCACTGCTAAGAAACATGCGTCAAATTGCTTCGTAACCTCGACCTTGATCTTTTCTGACATCTCAGGATGCATGCGACAGACTTTCTGTTTAATCGGAGAACAACCCTCTTTCATCGGCAGACAGTGAACCCCAATATCAATATCGAGTCCTGGCATGTCTTTGTATGACCAAGCAAATATCTCAACATAGTTGTGCAACATCTGAATCAATCTGTTCCTGACACTATCCTCTAAACCGGCACCTATGTTGACCTCTTTTATGTCTGTCTTAGAACCCAAGTTTACCACTTCGATCGACTCTTCATGCGGTTGGATATTATTTTCTTCTTGTATTAAGAGTCTGGCAAGTTCTCTAGGTATTTCACAATCTTCTTCACTTTCATCCTCAGCTTGGTAGATCGGATTTTCAAAGTCATAAGCGGCAATAGCAGAATCGTTATCAACGAGATCCAGAGTGGATGTGTATCTGCAATGTAGTGTGTGGGTATGTGTAAGAACACATAGCTTATTCAAAAGTGCAATAAAGTAAAATAAAAATAGAGAGCACAAAATTTGAATGTAAAACGTCCAATGTTTTCATTAAATGAAAATATAACACATGAAATGACAACCCTTAACAAATGAAACGTTGTGCCTCGGGCAAGACCCAAGGTTTAAAGTCATTGTTTTAAAAGAAATTACATAACCAAACTTCTTAAAGAAATAAAACAAAAATAACTATTACTCCTAACTAAAGGAGATAGAGATAATGTCTTCCGCCTTCTAGTTGCTGAGCCCATTGCCAATGGTAGGGAATATCGAGTTGTCGAAGTCATAATCATTGTCAGCATCCTCTATAGCATTGACTCAGTTGTGGATGATACGGAACAAAGGTCTTTCAGCCCGAGCGTGGCGAACAACCCTTTAACCTTCTTCAGTAAAGCCCATACCAAACCTGTCAAATTTATAAGGGATATCAGGGAACTGACCCCAAATAGTACAACCACCTTCTTCTACAGTATCCTTGGCATCTTTCAAGGAAGCCATCTTGTGCGGAACTCTGGTAGTCTTTGGAATGGCATAAACATCTTTAATAGCAGTAGGGGAAATCACTTCAAAAGTTTGTCAAGGATTCTCGATGAATTCCCCGTCCATCTTCATGTACCAGAATGAATTCAGATGGCTGACTATGTACTCCTCTACTTCGTAGACAGTAACAACCTTTTATTTTATAGGATACTTTAATTTCTGGTGCAAAGTGAAGGTAACAACACTTGCCCCATGGATCCAGGGGTATCCTAATAGACAAAAATAAGATAGCCGTATATCCATTACATAGAAGGTGGATTCAAAGATTTGTGAACCCACCTAGATAGGAAGATCCACTTCTCCATGTGCCATTTTTTTGGACCCGTCAAAGGCTCGATCTATAATGTCACTGGGTTTCAGCATAATCCCTTCATAATCTAGTCTGTCGAGAGCGCCCTTTGGCAGAACATTAAGAGAAGAGCCAGCATCAACTAACACATGAGCCAACGTAGTGCCCCTACATTCAATGGAGACATACAGGGCCCTATTATGATTTCTCCCCTCCAGAGTCAGGTCAGCATCAGAGAAGCCTTATCCATTATCAATTGTTAAGCTAGCCATATAACTTCCAAATTGATAAGCCAAAATATCTTGCGGTACTTGAGCAGCCTTCAAGAATTTTACTAAAACTCGCGCATGGGCTTCAGATCACAACAATAAAGATAACATGGAGATTTTGGATAGGGTCCGCCGCAGCTGTTCAATAATTTTATAATCACTTTCGCGAATGATTTTCAAAACCTCTTCGAACTATTTTCTAGGGGTGTATTTGATCGAGGTTTCTTTAGGTGCCTCCGTCTAGGAAGGCTCTATCATCGGCTCTTTACCCTGAGCCTCAGTAGTTGACTTGGTAACGACAGCTCAAACAGGTGTAGCAACATTTTTTGGAGATATTTCCGAGGAGAAAATTCTTCCTCTTATAGTAACTTTGATGGTCCCCGCAATATTGTCAATATTGGGGTCAACATCTTTAGTATCTTCATCAGACAATTCTTGTTTGATGCCATGGTAGTAGACGTTGGATCCATAATTCCATGGAATAACCTTTTCTGAGGAATATGGGATGGGTCCATGTGTTGTAATGATCAAGGGAGCAACTTTCAGATTGGCGGTAATCCTTACAGGATCTTTGGAAGTGATCCTGACGGGGGTACTGGATACCACAGACAAATCTTGACATAAATTCTCAGCATGCAGAACTTTATCGATCAAGATTATATGTTCATCCATCAGGAGTTGAACACCTTCCTTCAGTAATGTGCAACCATTGGGTTGGACTGTGGAACAATAAGATTATTTAACACAACACGTAAATGAACCAGCCTGTAACAGATTCTTTTTGATTGTTGAGTGGGGAGTAACCACATCACCTACAGTGGTAACATACAAAACATCTTCAATAGCACTTATGCCTTTGTCATGCTTCGGCATAGGTGCAGTAATCACGTTTGACATCTCCGTAGGATCGAACTCAATTTCCTTGTTAACAATCATGTCCTGAATTTTGTTTTTCAGGGCCCAACAGTTGTTGGTGTCGTACCCAAGACTATTAGAATGATAGGAACACTTCGCGTTCAGATTTTACTTAGGAGAGGATGTGTTGGGATTAGGAGGAGGATCTCGCAGTGTTATTAATTCTGCTTTCAACAGATGTTGTAACTCCTGAGATAATGGCATATTAATCCTGGTGAACTTCCTTCTCGGGGCGTCTGACCTACGCTTGTTTCGCTGTTGTTGCTATTGTTGAATAGGCGTTGGATTAGAGATCAACACCACTCCCACAGACTGATGGAGGTCATTTTTACTACGACTCTTCTGGCCATAGACAACATTGGTTTCTTTTTTACCACCGAACGACTTCTTCACAACATTATAAGTCGCAGCCATTGGAATCTTCCCACTCTTAATACAACTTTCAATTCTTTCTCTTGTCAGAATTAGCTCAGTAAAGCCAGGTGAAGAACACCCGATCAGATGATTAAAGAATGGGCCTGTCAGAGTACCCATGAACATACCAACCAATTCCCGGTCAGACAAGGGAGGTTGCACCCTTCTAGCTAAATCCCTCCATTTTTATGCATACTCATTGAACCCTTCATTCAAGCCCATGGACATGTTTTGCAATTGCACACGAGTCGGCACAAGGTCGGCATTATATTGATATTGCTTGTAAAACTAAGCAACCAAGTCTTCCCATGTATGGATGTTAGTTACCTCCAGCTGATAGAACCATTCAAGTTGAGTGCCGGACAAGATTTCTTGAAAGAAATGGACCCATAATTTCCTGTCAACAATACGAGGTTGGATTTTTTGAACATACGACCTCAGATGAAGTTTGGGACAAGAGACCCCATCATTATTAGCAAAGATAGGGACCTTGAATTTGTGAGGGATGACCACCCCTGGGATCAGACATAGTTCTCCAAAATCTAACCCAGGCACTTTCTAGGTTTCATAGCTTTGAGACGATCTACCAACTGCTTATACTTGTTATCTGCAGGAGGGTACTGTTCGTCGAAGTAGTCTTCATCTTCAAGAATATTCTCAGAACCCTGGTTATTTCTTCCTTCACTCCTGACACTTCTACCATCCCCCTCTTGGTTGTCGTCTTCCTTAGAGGCAACATCATCCACTTGAACCGGTTGAGCAGGACCTTTAAATCTTCTTCCCATGTCGAGGATGACAACCGGCTTTCTAGTCTACTTATTCTTTGAGAGAAGCGCCATTATATCTTGTTGCCCCTTAGCTAGGTTCAGGAGAGTCGCTTAAAACTGTGCATGCTGAGCTTGATGTTCCTTAATGGTCTATTCTAGGGACATCTTTTACTGAAATAAACAGTAAGTAGATGAGAAAACATGTATGGAAAATTTGTTATGTAATGATGCATGATATGTAAATGCAATGTTTTCAAGGACCTTAGGAGATTTAACTTTGCTATCCAAGAGGAAACAGAAACAAAGATTTCATTAATATGTTCAAAATTACAATTGCGTCTCACGCTTACAATGTAAAAAAAGGGTCTCCAAGAGAAAACAATATGAAATTCTAAAACCTAAGACTCAAGTCTCCCACGGACGCTTCCTCTTCGCGTTGATGTATGCATTAAGACTTTGCTCCTTCTGAAGTTCCTTTGTGAGCTCCAACACTTTATTTTCACTTGCATAAAATTGAGTTTCAAAGCTGTCTCATTCTTCCTTGAGTTGAATATAGGACTTCTGCAATTCTTCGAGGTCAGTGGGCATGTCAGGATGGAGAATGGTGCGAGAAACGTCTCCTTCGCAAACAGGCTCTATGATCACCGGTAGAACAGTTGGATATGGCATCATGAGGTTTTGAGAGCGAGCTTGTACCCATTTGAGGTAGGGATCCATAGGGATAGAGTTCTTATGTCCTAAAGCTTACTATCAATTTTTCTCACCATTCCCCAAGCATGTATAAATCTATGACGATAACCTTAAGGATTATGCTCGTAATCAAACACAATACCTTGGATAAGTGTGTCATGAGGACCATATCTTAGAGCATAACCAAATTAACATAGAGCCATAGAAGGGTTGTAAGTAATACCTCCCCTAATTCTAAAGAGTGGAACATTAGGGAATTCTCCACAACATTCAATGATAGTGATATCCTCATGAGATCGGGAATACTAGTAGATGTATGTATGAGAAAGTGACATTATTCTTTGCAACCACCTCAAACCTTGTTCATTATTCATTACTGATCAGGGAAGGTGAGAAATAAACCACATGGATAGCAGAGGTATGCAATACATAAGGGTCCCTCGTTTCCTCATAGTAAGAGTGTGAAGAGAATGCAAAATATCTCCAAGTAATGTAGGCACAGGGTTACGAGTGAGAAATTTTTTGATGGCATTCACATCTATGAGTTCGTATGGATTAGGGAATAACACCAACCCATAGATTAGCAAATCCAATATTTCTTCAAAATCTCGGTGTTGTACCCCAAAATTTTCCCTCCCATTTTCTTCAAGACTTTCTTCTAAGGTTCTTAAATGCTCAAGGATTCTCAAGAGTTGATCAGACAAACTCACCTCCTAAGCAAAGATCCTCAACTAGGGTTTTGTACTTCACAAGGAATATTGGTTTTAAAAGGTATAAAATTACATTCATGGTTAATAATAGGTCCTCAATAATTCTTATGTCAAATTTCAAGTCTTGTATCACAAGTTTGCTCACTCAATGGCTCAGATGATTGAAAATCAACTATATTGAGAAAAAAGTAAACTATCATCAATATACAGTCAAACTTCAATATTTTTTGTAAACATCAATATTTTGAGGTGATATTCATCATTTGATCAAGGGTTTATCATGATTCCTCAAGAAAAATCCTCAAATCATCAAAGGTCAAAATTTGCCAAAATTAAGGTTTTGACTGAGGATGACTGATCATTGACTGTTGACCTAATGGCTTGAAACATGATCTTAGGGACTAAAATACAACATCTTGACCTAATTACATGGCTCAAAACATTTCCAAATATGCAAGTGATTGATAGTTGAAGAAATGAATCAACTGATGAAAAGTCAACAGTCACTCAAAAGTCAAACTTTGACTTTTTGGTCAACATTGGAATTCAAAAGTCAAGAATCATCAAGATATTCAAAACTATCAAACTTGATCATCAAGAAATCAAAATGTCAACAAAAGTCAAATTTGGAAAATTTTCTAGCACTTGGAAAAATTCTAAGTGTTTTTGTTCTTAACAAAAGTCCTAACTTCATAGCCATTTTTCACTAAGATCCAAGTTGATTCAAAGAAATTTTTTAACCTGAAAGTTGTATGGATTGATGAATTCTACAACTTTTTGAATGTGGGATGAACCTCAAAAAGTGCTTGGATTAAGAGATATAAGCCCATGAAGTTCTGATTATTTTTATCCAACACTTAGAAAAAATTTCAACAAGTTTTGGTTAGTTTTTCATCCCAACTTCTTGACCAATTTCCACCAAGTTCCCATTTGATTTAGTCAAAACACACAAAATGAAAGTTGTAGACAACGTTTCAATCTTTCCAAAATGTCCATGAACACAAATTTATCATGCTTGGGCTAGGAGATTTGAAGACATGAAGTTGGGTATTCATTCTTGAAATTTGAAGTCATTTTGTGAAGAACTCAAGACTAAATCTCATAACTATGCGGAATAATCTCACTTTTTAGGTCCATTAGCTTGCAAACCTATCCATAATTAAATGTTTACACAATTTATTGAACCATTATCCAAGTGTTTGAGCCATTGTTCAAATGATTTTTCCATTTATGGCACAAAGGCACCATTGCCATTTACATAAAGCATTCTTTATGCAATTGTCAACTCTCCTTGAGCCTCTCACTTATTTCATCTCCATACACTCAACCTAAAAACTCATAGGAACGTGTTTAAAGTATCTAACAACTCTAGAAGGCATGGTATTATGCATTGAAACTTGGATTTACAAGAAATCACAAGTTGCATCTCAACCAAGCCAAAACTTGATCACTTGCAAACCTGACCATCTCATTATCTATAACCTTTGCCCTATAATTATAGATCTCATTTTCAAGCCATAGCATGAATTAACAGCTCCATAACACCTTTCAAACTCTCCCAAATCCGAATTGGCCTCAAAACTCCATTTTGAGCTTTGAAATCCAAATCTTTGAATCTCTCAAACCTTGTAACTTTTGTCCAAACAAATCATCCAAACACTTCATATACATCATGTATAAATGATCTAAACACTTGTTTTGCCACTGTAACTCCATTATCAACATCCACCATTTTCAAAATCCAATTTTGCAACTTGACTTGAGTAGACTGATCCAGACCCTCTCAAGGAAAAGTGAGAGTTACAACATACTCACCAAGGTCCAAGGAAGCTAAAATAAGCATCACATTACTTCTGGAAGTCGTGTAGAGGACATTAAATTTTTGCATCAAGAGGTAAGTTTTTCAAACTTTGAAATCTCTGTACAAGCATCATTCACATTTATTTCCTAAAGGAAAAATGTAGATATCATGTCTATGAAGCTAACCATATCTTTAGTTTTCATTTTAATTGATTATGGGATGAGAGTTTTGAAATTGAATTTTCTGAACACTTGGGTTTTCATTTGGTACCAATAGAAAATTCGTGAAAATCTTTAAGTTATAGCTTCATAAAATAATAGCATTAGAATCCTTGCAAAATTCTAAGAAAGTTTGGTTTTTATATTTTTAAAAATGGTTGAGAAATGAGGAAGTTAGAATTTTTTGAAAAAATGGAAATTATATGTTATTACTATTACTACTAGCGCTCGAAGGAGGAAGAAGAAGGAAATGACATTTTAAAAATTTCAAAATTGAGTTCATATTATATTTAATGATTGTTGTTTTATCATCGGATGTAACAACCGCCCCAGTGGTAAGCGTGTGTGTGTTAAGGTGTTAGTGTGCTAGGGCATGGGTTTGATCCCTGCCGCTGACATGTTATTTTTTCATATTTTCTCTACATATCCAGTATAAGAAAGGCAAGTGCGCGTATGGTACATCCTCACACCTCAACCATTAGATCACCATCAGATCATGTTGATCATCATCCAACGGCCAAAATTGCATCCCTACAATGGACCCCCTGGGTTGCTCATACAAGATCCACGAATTCCTTTTCTTGGGCCTTTCATTTTTGCTTTCTAACACCCCCATTTTACTTGTTCAAACACATGCCCATTATATTTCCTTTTTTATTTTAATTAACTTTTTCTTTTTCTAAATCATTTTAATTTAATCAGAAAAAAATCATAAAAAATGATAAAAAATTAGATTTAGGTTTTTAATTAATTATTTTAATTTTTGACAAATAAAAATGAACTTATTTAATCACTTTGACTTTATTTAATTAAAATTAGGTTTTATATTTCATATATCTTTTCTAAATAAAACACCAAAAATTATTTTCTAAATACTTAGAATTCTTTAATTAGTTAATTTAATTTTTGATAATAAAGATTAACCAATTTAATCACACCTTATTTTATTTTAAAATAATTAAATTTTAAATTAAATCAGAATCAGGTCTAACTTTTTATTTCAAATTTCAAATTTTTTCTAAACAAAGAAAAAACAAAATATTTTCTTAAAATACTTAGAATTTTTAGGGTTTTTGTATCTTTCCCCTTTCTATCTCCGCACGTTTGTTTATTTTTCGCATTAATACAAATATGTAACTATCAAAAGATTGTAATATATAATTAGGATTTATTGTTTTCCTCCCTCATTCATAAACTTGTACCCCCACTCCTGAAGCATTGTAATAGCGTAAGACATTTAATTTCTGCAATTTACCGCTTTCCTTATTACTGTTAGTAATTAGAGTTTGTATGGTAAGATTAAAAGCAATGATTAGAAAACTTAATCACAAGACAAATACTTGAAATCAAAACACTTCGCACCCATGCACCTCTAGGGTAACCTCACTTGTTGCCTCAGATATAAACAGTCATGTCCCTCGAATGTGAGATGCTTTAGCAAAAACCCTCGGTTAAAAGATCGTAGTCCCTCGATGACCCTTCGATGTTGCCTTCGGTAAATGATCTTAGTCCCTTACGACAATTTCTAAAACGTCTTACAAGTTGCCTTCTATGACTATACGATGATCCACACCTGTCCCTCACATCCAATGATAGGGCTTCCTACTAACCAATGGTAGGATAGCACTGTCTAAAGGAGGAGGAAAAGAACAAATACTTTTTGAGTAGGTAGGTCGCTCATAATCTCTTGCTCAACAACTAATACAATTTCCACACCTCACACTTTCAAGACAATAACTTTCCAAACGCTTTATAAACACTCTTGAGGAATGATACAAGGGTTATTTAAAGCAAATTTCCTTTGGCATTTTCAAAACATCTTTCACAAAACAACACTTCCTTTCAAAATATTTTCAAAATAAACATTTTGTATACATTCTCAACGATACGAGAATCATTACAAAATTTCCACGCTTAGGCATTTTCAAAATATTTTCAAACATATACAAACATAAAGCATTTATAAAAAGTAAGCTAGCGATTAAGAGCCCGTAGATAACTACGGATGAAAAGGGTGATAACACCTTCCCTTTTCATAACCTGCCCCCCTTACTCAGAAAATTCTCAAAAGGTCTTTTCTATTCTTTTCAGCCTTTCCTTTATTGGTTAAAAGAAAAGTTGGTGGTGACTCTTGCTATCCGCAACATTTGCGATAAAATGCAAAACCCTAAAGTCAGTTCTCCCACCGTATTACAGAACTAGCGACTCTGCTGGGGACCTAACCAAAATTGGGGTTACCTTAAGAGTTAGATCACTTTATTGTTTTACTTGCTTTCTTTGTATGCTTTATATTTTGGGATATGTTTGGGTTTATCTCTTGTATAGATCATATACCTGGATCTGGGGTAATTTTAGGTAAGTAGCATTAGATCGTGGAAACTGTACGGTGTAGACCGATATGGTTGAAATGATGGCTATGTTAGTACAATACATTGGTTGGTACTGGTGTCCCTTGAGTAAGTCAAGGAGAATGCTGGGCTGTCGTGTGGTGTCATAAGCACTAACTGACCGTAGAACCTTAGTTGACACAACTTAGCCATTAGAAAGTAGTGAGATAGCTCACTTTGGTGCAGACTAAAGTTGGTTTATACTCGATGCTACACTCATTGAGATTGGACTTTCGAGATATTTCAGTCATAATTTAGATGCTTATGCAGAAATAATGCCTGAGAGAAAGATTAGTGATATTGAGGCTCCTATAACCCGGTTACTTCTTTTAGGACAGGTTGAGCCAAGTAAACTTCAAGAGGGTACTTACCAGTAAGCTCCATGCAAGCTTAAACCTAAGGCCCTGTGTGTTTTGTTTGTGTTTGATTAAATTGTTCGAACATGACATCATAACATCATGACATCATGCCATATCCTTTTCCCTAACCATTTCAAGGACCTAAGGATTTATCTTTGTTCTGTTTTGTAGGTTATGGCTTCCGCTTGCAGAAACACTATCTGAATCAGTTTTGTGAGGATACCTTCTCAACTTAAGGAGTTAGTCTCAAGGGTTCCCGAAAGATCTCCATTCATCAAAAGGCATGGTCGACTACTCAGTTTGATTACCTCGGGTTTTCAAGAAGATATGATGAGTGTTCTATTCCAGTTCTTCGACCCTATACATCACTGCTTCACTTTTCCTGATTATCAGTTGGTACCCACAATGGAGGAGTTTTCTCAATTACTGGGAGTGCCTATTCTTAATGAGACACCTTTCACTGTTTTAGAGAAAGACCCGTAACTTGAAGAAATTGCAGCAGCCTTACATCTGAAGAGGTTCGACATTGTATCAAATTGGGGAACAAGGAGTTGAGTCAAGGGTTTTCTAGATAAATTTTTGTTAGAGAAGGCTCGAATGTTTTTGGATGCTATGAGTTTTGAAGCTTTCGAAGAAATTTTGGCTTTGCTAATCTATGGGTTGGTGCTATTCCCTAATCCAGACCAACTCATAGATGTGAACACCATCAAAATATTTCTTTCTCGTAACCCTATGCCTACCTTGCTCGGAGAAATTTTGCATTCTCTTCACACCCGTACTATAAGGAAGCGAGGTAGTCTTATGTGTTGCATATCTCTGCCATCAAGGTGGTTTACTTCGCACCTTCCTTGACCAGTATTGAAGAATGAACAAGTTTTGAGGCGGTCTCAAAGGATCATGTCGCTTTATCATTCAAATATATATTGGTTTTCCCGATCTCTAGAAGATGTTACTATCATTAACCATTATGGGGAATTCCCTAATGTTCCACTCCTTTGCATTAGGGGAGGTATTACTTATATCCCTTTTATAGATCTGCATCAATTTGGTTATGCTCGAAGAGATTGTCCTCATGATGCACTTATCCAGGTATTGTGTTTGATTATGAGAACAATTTTCAAGGTTATCGTCAAAGGTTCATACGTGCTTGCGGCATGGTAAACAAGGTTGATAGAAAAACTTTAGGACAAAACAATTCTATCCCCTTGGAACCATATCTCAAATGGGTATGAGTTCGCACTCGAAACCTTATGATGCCATATCCAGTTTTTCTATTGGTGACCTTAAAGCCTGTTGTTCAAGGAGACGTTTCTCGCATCATCCTCCATCCGGATATGCCCGCTGACCTCAAAGAATTGCAGAAATCCTAGATTTAACTCAAGGAAGAACGGGGCACCTTTGAAGCTCAATTCTATGCAAGTGAAAAGAAAGTGTTGGAGCTCACAAATCTACTTCAGAAGGAGCAAAGCCTTAATGTATACATCGACACAAAGAGGAAGCGTCTGTGGGAGACTTGAGTCTTAGGGTTTAGAAGTTCATATTATTGTCTCCTTGAAACCCTTTTGCTTTTCATTGTAAGCCTAAAAGGCAGTTGTAATTTTGAATTTATTAATGCAATATTTGTTTCTGTTTCCTTTTTGGCTAGAAAATTTAAATCTCCTAAGGTCCTTGAAAACATTATATCCACATATCATGCATCATTTCATAAGCAGGTTTTCCAATACAGACTTCCTCATCTATTTTTTGTTTATTTCAGTATAAGATGGCTCTCGAACAAACTGTCAAGGATCTCCAAACTCAGCATGCTCAATTTCAAGAGACTCTTCTGAATCTGGCCAAAGAGCAACAAGAGATGATGGCACTCCTTACCATAAAAAAAGAAGACTAAAAAGTGAGTTGTTATTCTCAACATGGGGAGAAGATTCAAAGGTCCTGCTCAACCAAAAAGAGTGAATTATGTTTCGTCTGAGGAAGATGACAACCAAGAGGAGGATGGCAGAAGTGTCATGGGTGAAGATAGAAATTATCAGGTTTCTGAGGATGAAGACTACTCCGACGAATAGTATCCTCCTGCAGATGACAAGTACAAGCAGTTGGAAGACCGACTCAAAGTTGTGGAAATCCAGAAAGTGCCTGGATTGGATTTTGGAGAGCTAGGTCTGATCCCGGGGGTGGTCATCCATCACAAATTCAAGGTCCTTATATTTTCTAAATATGATGGGGTCTCTTGTTCCAAACTCTATCTGAGGTCATATGTTCGAAAAATCCAACCTCATACTGCTGACCGGAAATTATGGGTCCATTTCTTCCAAGAAAGTTTGGTTGGAACTCAATTGGAATGGTTCTATCAGTTGGAGGGAACCAACATCCACACATGGGAAGACTTGGCTGCCGTTTTCTACAATAAGTATCAATATAATTCTGACTTGGCACTGACTCGTGTGCATTTGCAAAACATGTCCATGGGCTCGAATGAAGTGTTCAAGGAGTATGCACAAAAATGGAGGGACCTAGCTGGAAGGGTGCAACCTCCTTTGACTGACTGGGAATTGGTTGATATGTTCATGGGCACTCTGACGGGTCCATTCTTTAATTTGTTTATTGGGAGTTCTTCATCAGGGTTTACGGAACTGATTCTGATGGCGAACGAGTTGAAAGTGGTATTAAGAGCGGGAATATTCTGGCTACATCTTCTAATGTTGTGAAGAAGCCGTTCATTGGTAAGAAAGAAACCAATGTTGCCTATGGCCTAAAAAGCCGTAGTAAAAATGATCTCCATCAGTCTTTAGGAGCAGTATTGATCTCTAATCCGGAGCCTGTTCAACAACAACAACAAGGCAACAAACGTAGGTCAGACACTCTAAGGAGGTAGTTTACCAGGATTAATATGCCATTGGCTCAAGCATTGCAGCATTTGTTAAAGGATGACCTTATAACACTCTGGGATCCTCCTCCTAATCCCAACACATCCTCTCTGAAGTACAACCCAAATGTAGGATGTGCCTATCATTCGAATAGTCCTGGGCATGACACCAACACCTGTTGGGCCTGAAAAACAAAATCCAAGACATGATTGACAATAAGGAAATTGAATTCGACCCTCCTGAGACTCTGAACGTGATTACTGCTCCATGCCGAAGCATGACAAAGGCATAAGTGCTATTGAAGATGTTTTGTATGTTACCTCTGTAAATGACGTGGTTACTCTTCTCTCAACAGCCAAGAAGAATTTTCTACAAGCCGGTTTATTTACGGGTTGCATTAAAGAATGTTATTGCTTCAGAGTTCAACCCAATTGTTGCGCGTTACTGAAGGAAGGCATTCAACGCCTGATGGATGAACATGTAATTTTGATTGAAAAGGTTCCATATGCTGAAAATTTGTGCCTAGATTTGTCTGTCATATCTGGTACTCCTTTCAAGATCACTTCCAAGGGTCATGTAAGGATTATTGCCAATCCAAAACTTGCTCCTTTATTTATTACAAAACCTGGGCCTATCCCATATTCCTCGGAGAAGGCTATTCAATGTAATTATGGGTCTAACGTCTATTACCATGGTGTTAAACAAGAGTTGACTGACAAAGATGATGAAGAGGTTGATCCCAACATTGACAATATTGTGGGGACTAGAAAAAGTACTAGAAGTGGAAGGATTTTCTCTCGCGAAATCTCTCCACATGTTCAAGTTATAGTTACTAAGATAACTGCTGAAGCTTGAGGTAAAGAGCCAATGATAGAGCCTGCCAGGACGGAGGCACCAAAAGAAACTACAGTCAAGGATACCTCTGGACAAGAAATGGAAGAGGTTTTGAAGATTATTCATAGAAGCGGTTACAAAATTATTGAACAGCTGGGGAAGACCCCGTCCAAAATATCCATTCTATCTTTACTACTATGTTCTGAAGCCCATGCGTAAGCTTTAATGAAATTTTTAAAGACTGCTCATGTACCACAAGAAATTTCTACCGATCAATTTGGAAGTTATATTGCTAGCTTAACGACTGATAATGGATTAGGTTTCTCTGATGCTGACCTGACTCTGGAGGGGAGAAATCATAATAGGGCCCTGTATGTCTCCATTGAATGCATGGGCACTACTTTGGCCCATGTGTTAGTTGATACTGACTCTTCTCTGAATGTTCTGCCAAAGGGCACTCTAGACAAAATGCACTGTGAAAGGGTTGTGCTAAAACCTAGTGACATCATAGTTCGATCCTTTGAAAGATAAAAAGGATGGTACATGGAGAAGTGGACCTCCTGATCAAAGTGGGTTCATAGATCTTTGAATCCACCTTCTATGTAATGGACATCCGGCCAGCTTATTCTTGTCTATTAGGACACCCCTAGATCCATGGGACAGACGTTGTTACCTCCACTTTACACCAGAAATTAAAGTATCCTGTGAAAGGGAAGATTGTTACTGTCTGCGGAGAGGAGGAGTACATGGTCAACCTCCTGAATTCATTCTGCTACATAAAAATGGATGGGGATTTCATTGATACTCCCTACCAAGCATTTGAAGTAATTTCCCCTGCTGCTATTGAAGATGTTTCTTCCATTCCGTAGACTACTAGGGCTCCGCACAAGATGGCTTCCTTGAAAAATGCCAAAGCAACTATAGAAGAAGGTGGTTGTACTGTTTACGGTTAGCTTCCCGACATCCCCTACAAATATGATAAGTTTAGTTTAGGCTTTACTGCAGAGGGTCAGAGGGTTGTTCGTCGCGCTCGTGTGGAAGACCTCCATTCCGTGTCAGCCACAATGGAGTCAATACTTTAGAAGATGCTGACAATGATGGTGATTACAGCTAGATATTCCCTGCCATTGGCGATGGACCCGACAATTGGAAAGCAGAAGACATTTTCCCTATCTCTTTCATCTAGGATTAATAGCTTTTTTTGTTTTTATTTATCTTTAAGAAGTTTGATTATGTAATTTCTTTTAAAATAATGACTTTAAACCTTGTGTCTTGCCCGGGGCACAACGGTTCATTTATTAAGGGTTATCATTTCATATGTCATACTTTCATTTAATGAAAACATTGGACATTTTGCATTCAAATTTTGCGCTCTCTGTCTTTCTTTCATTTTATTTGCACTTTCAAATAGCTATGTGTTCTTACACACATCCACACACTACATTGCAGATTCCCATCCACTCTGGATCTCGTTGATAACGATTATGCTATTGTCGCTTATGACTTTGAAAATCCGATCTACCAAGCCGAGGACGAAGGTGAGGAAGATTGTGAAATACCTAGAGAACTTGCCAGACTCTTAATACAAGAAGAAAAGGCTATCCAACCATATGAAGATCCGGTAGGAGTGGTAAACTTGGGTTTTGAGACAGACATAAAAGAGGTCAAGATAGGCGCCAACTTAGAGGGCAGTGTCAAAGACAAATTGATTCAGATGTTGCACGACTATGTTGAGGTATTTTCTTAGTCATACGAGGATATGCCAGGGCTCAATACTGATATTGTGGTCCATCTCCTGCCAATGAAAGAGGGTTGTTCTTCGATTTAGAAGAAGGTTCGTCATATGCGTCCCGAGATGTCAGAGAAAATCAAGGCTGGGGTTATGAAACAATTGAATGCAGGGTTCTTAGAAGTGGCATCATATCCTCAATGGGTTGCTAATTAGGTTCCGGTACCAAAGAAAGATGGAAAGGTACGTATGTTTGTAGATTATAGGGATCTGAATAGGGCAAGCCCTAAAGATGACTTCCCACTTCCACATATTGATGTTCTAGTCGACAACACTGCTCAGCATAAGGTATTCTCCTTCATGGGTGGTTTCTCGGGTTATAATCAGATCAAGATGGTTCCTGGAGAAATGGAGAAAACTACCTTTGTCACACAATGAGGGCACTTTCTGTTATAAGATTATGCCTTTTGGGTTGAAGAATGTTGGGGCAACTTATCAACGGGCAATGATAGCTTTATTTCACGACATGATTCATCACAAGATAGAAGTTTATATCCACAACATGATATCCATATCACAAAATGAAGAAGAACATGATCATCTGCATAAGTTATTTGAAAGGCTGAAGAAATACAAGCTGAGGCTGAATCCAAACAAATGCATCTTTGGGGTGAGATCTGGAAAAATCATAGGTTTCGTCGTTAGTGGTAAAGGTATTAAAGTCGATCCCTCAAAAGTTAAAGCTATTCAAGAAATGTCTGCTCCCCGTACTGAGAAGGAGGTCAAAGGTTTCTTAGGAAAACTGAATTACATTGCCCGATTCATTTCTCATTTAACTGCTACCTGTGAGCCAATCATTAAGTTGCTGAAGAAAGATCAAGTAGTAAAGTGGAATGACGACTGTCAAATAGCCTTTGATAAAATCAAGGAGTACTTACAAGAACCTCCAGTTCCGATGCCACCAGTTGAAGGAATACCTCTAATCATGTACCAAATAGTGCTAGAGAACTCAATGGGGTGTGTACGGGGGCAACATGACGAGTCTAGTCGAAAAGAGAATGCAATATACTACCATAGAAAAAAATTTACCGATTGTGAAACAAGATATTCACTGCTCGAGAAAACTTGTTATGCTTTGTCATGGGTTTCTCGCCGACTAAGACAGTATATGTTTACTCATACTACTCTATTAATCTCTAAAATGGATCTCATCAAGTATATATTCGAGAAGCCAGCTCTCTCCGGAAGAATAGCTCGATGTCAAATGATCTAAACAAAATCTAACATTCAGTACACCACTCAAAAAGAAATCAAAGGAAGTGTACTGGTAGATCATTTGGCACATCAAGATATAGACGACAATCAATCTATGACCTTCTAATTCCCGGACGAGAACATCATTTTAATTACTGATTATGAAGAACCTGGATTGTATGAAGGACCTGAGCTAGGATCCCGATGGACTATGGTTTTTGATGGAGCTTCTAATGCACTTGGCAACAGAATTGGTGATGTGATCATCTGCCCCACAGGTTGTCATACACCTTTCACCGCCAGACTTTACTTTGACTGCACCAATAATATGGCTGAATATGAAGCGTGCATCATGGGTATTAAAGCTGCTATTGACCTAAGAATCAAATTCCTGAGCGTATATGGGGATTCTGCCTTGGTAATCAGTTAGGTCAAGGGAGAATGGGATATGAAGCATCTGAATCTTATCCCTTAACGAGAACATGTGCTAACCTTGATTTCATACATCGAAGAGATTACTCTCGAGCATATCCCAAGAGAAGAGAATGTCATCCATGTTCAAGATCAGATGGGACAATGAGGCTCCCAGAATTACCATTGAAATATTCGATGAACCGACACATTGCTACGAAATTGATACTGATGGAGTAGAAGAAAAACCTTGGTTCCATGAAGTAAAAAGGTACCTTGAAGCTCAAGAATACCCTGAAGGGTCATCGATCAATGACAAGAAATTCCTACGGAGGTTCTCAAATAAGTTTTTCTTGAGCAATGGAATTTTGAACAAGTGCAATCATGATTCGACTCTACTTCGTTGTATGGACAAGAAGGAAGCAGAGAAAATTATAGAGGATATGCACTAAGGCATATTTGGTACTCACTCCAGTGGGCATACTATGGCTAAAAAGATTCTGAGAGCGGGTTACTATTGGTTGACTATGGAAACCGACTATCAGCACCACTCGAGAACTTGTCATAAGATCCAGATCTATGTTTATATGTGCCTCTGGTGCCTTTGATTGTCATGACTGCTCCTTGGCCATTTGCAATGTGGGGCATTGATATGATCAGAGAAATCAAGCCTACTGCTTATAATGGACATCGTTTCATTCTCGTTGCCATTGACTATTTCACAAAATGGGTTAAAGCATCCTCGTTCGCCTTTGTTACTAATAATGTTGTAGCTTGATTCATTAAGCATAACCTCATTTGTCGGTATGGAATTCTCGAGAAAATCATCACGGACAATCGTACCAACCTCAACAACACTATAATCACTGAACTCTGCATGTAGTTCAAGATCAAAAACCACAACTCTTCTCTGTATCGACCAATGATGAATGGCGCCGTGGAAGCCGCTAATAAGAATATTAATAAGATCATACAAAAGATGGTTGTGACTTACAAAGACTGGCACGAGATGTTACCATTTTCTCTTCATGGCTATCACACTTCAGCGTGAACATCAACTGGGGCAACCCCATTCTCTCTAGTCTGTAGCATGGAAGTTATCCTACCCGTCGAAGTTCAGATTCATTCTATGGGGATTATGAAAGATACTTAGACGAAGACGAGTGGATTCAGACCAAGCTAGACCAGTTGAATCTGATTGACGAAAAGAGGCTTGCGTCTGTCTGTGACAGTCAGATGTATCAAAAACGTATGATCAAGGCATTCAACAAGAAAATCAAGCATCGAGTATATCAGGATGGTGAGTTGGTAATAAATCGCATCATTCTACTGCAAGGTGATCCCAGGGGAAAATGGATTCCCACCTACGAAGGGCCATTCATTGTCAAGAAAGTTTTTTTAGGTGGTGCTATGATACTAGCCACCATAGGCCGTGAAGATTTCCCGCACCCTGTGAATGTGGACATAGTTAAAAGATACCATGCATGAAAACTACCCGCTAGGTTGACTGGCCTAAGAAAAAATAAGGGCATTCTGATGAGCCAAAAGGGTTCAGGAAAAAGTTAGGGATATATATAAATGATTGTACACCCGGTAAGTTGAAAACCTCAAAAGGCGGCTTGGGCAAAAAAGGGTATCCTGGTGGACTGAAAACCTAAAAGGGCGGTCCAGGAAAAATTTAGGGATAAAAGCGTACAACTATGTCTTGTTGGATCACTTAATGTAAGCTTTATTACCAAAGTAAAAAGTTAAAACGGCACAGATCAGTTCAGTCAACTTCTTCTGACAACAAGGGATGAGATGTTCGTAGACATGGGGGCAATAGCAGAGTTGGAACCCAACAAGATCATTTCCACATAGCTATATGTTTTATTTTCACTTTGTACTCTTTTTATTTCACGACAATTTCCTCTTACTAGGATTTATGTCTCTATTGTACAAAATCGCCTGTTTATAGGCAAACAATCAATACAAATACACCTTAAGTTCAAACTTTTTATTTTTCTATTTTGTTTGCAAAAACGTCAAATGACTAAAATTGAATGAACATATGCATATGAGCATGATAAAAATATTAACAAAACTATGCATAAAAATAAGAATAACCATTTACTCAAGACTCTAGGAGTTGGGATGACGTTCAAGCTGTCCACAAATCCCCACAGAGCCACTTCCATGGGATTATTCCCACAGAGTAATATTCACAAATTCACCTTCAATGAAGATACATCCCTCGCAATTTTCCCGGAAGATCTTTTTCCCAGCAATATCACCAACCTATGGAGTGTCAATCAGTACAGTTCATGGAAATTTTCTTCCCCAACTGAGTTTATTCCTCCAAAAAAATTGATTTTTTTCCTCTCCAGCAGAGCATTTCCCTGTCAACGGAGTTTATTTCCCCCAACATGTTTTATTTCCTCAATAAATTACAAGCTCCCTAGCTCGAGTATATTCCTCATATGGCTACGAATCACCGGAAAATTCCTCTCCCCAGTGAAATCACCACTACCCCAGAGAGTTGCTACGAAACCTAGAACTGGACTAGATACCAATCAACTTCATCCTCCCTAGACGAGTCAAATGGTTATCCATCTCTTTTATCCCTATTCAAGGTATATAAGAATTATCCTCCCTAGAAGATTCGGAAGGTTATCCATCTCTTTTATCCCCAGTCAGGGTATATAAGAATTATCCTCCCCAGACGAGTCAGAAGGTTATCCATCTCTTTTATCCCCAGTCAGGGTATGTAAGAATTAAACTCCCCAGTAGAGCGATGAACGACTAATGTTTCTGAATCCTTCTCCCCAAATATAAGTAACATTCCTCAACAGAGTTTCCTCAAACAACAAGCAAGAACCCCTAGTGGAAACACTCTAGACAAGGTTAAATATTACACATGTTCTTCATCCCCAACATCAGTCAGAGATTCATTTTCCTCAGCAAGATGTCATACAAAACTTTTGATACACTTCCAACAACATTTCACATTCACACATCATTCATCAATATCATAGCATATGCATACGAAATGCATATAACACAATCTCATTTATTTTGAGAACATCATTACGCAATGCATTTCATACATCATGACATTGCATACAACTAACTCTTTATCTTTTCATGTAAAGTTCACAAAAAGACGAATATCATCAACAAATGGGTCCAAGATTAATTCCCGAAACAAGACGGGGAAACTATCTATGTGACCAGGTCAGAGATTAATTCATGAAACAAGATGGGGAAACTATCTCTACGACCAACAAAAAGCAGGTTCCAAATTAATTCCCGAAACAAGACGGGGCGACTATCTACATGAAAAACACTTCTTTCAAACATCTTCTGGTTCAGATTAAATCGACCAAAGATTTATCCTGATACTTCTTCCAGTAGACTTTTCTGGCTCAGATTAAATCGACCGTAGATTTATTCTGATACTTCTTCCAGTTAAAGACAAAAAGACCATTTTTCTTTTGCAGCACCCATGCCCATTTTATTTTCTTTATTTTGTTTTAATTAATTATTTTTTTAATTTATTTTTTTATTTAATAAAAAAATCATAAAAAGAATAAAAAATAATATTTAGGTTTTTAATCAATTAATTTAATTTTTTGAGAAATAAAAATTAATTTATTTTAATCACCTTGATTTTATTTTATTAAGACTAGGTTTTTATACTTCAATTATTTTTTCTAAAATACCAAAAATATTTTCTAAATACTTAGAATTCTTTAGGTTTTAATTAAATTTATTCAATTTTCATAAATAAAAATTCATTAATTACACTTTGTTTTATTTTAAATAAATTGTAAATTAATGAGAATTAGGTCTTATTTTTATTTCAAATATTCTTCTAAACAAAAATAATAAATTATTTTCTTAACACTTAGAAATATTTTTAGGGTTTCTTAAAACATCTTTCCCTTGTTCACCACCTTCACGCACTTTATTTTCGCATTAGTATTTGCCATTGTTGTAATTCCTCAAAGAATGTAATAGATAAATTGGGATTTTTTCTTTACCTTTTCATCCCCATTCATAAATTTGTACCCCCGTCTCCAAAGCCTTGTAATAGCGTAGGACACTTAATTTCCATAATTTACTGCTTTCCTTATTACTGTTAGTAATTAGGGTTTGTATGGAAAGACTAAAATCAATCGTTAGAAAACATAATCTCAAGACGAATACTTGAAATCAAAACACTTCGCACACACACACACACACCTCTATGGTTACCCTCGCTTGTTGCGTCGGATTTAAACAGTCATGTCCCTCGAACGTGGGACGCTTTAGCAAAGACCCTCAGTTAAAAGATCATAGTCCCTCGATGACCCTTCGATGCTGCCTTCGGTAAACGATCTTATCCCCTTCCCACAATTTCTAAAACATACTACAAGTTGCCTTCTATAATTGTACGATGACCCACACCTATCCCTCACATCCAATGATAGAGCTCTCTACTAACTAATGGTAGGTTAGCACTATCTAAAGGAGGAGGAAAAGAAAAAAGACTTTTTGAGTAGGTAGATCTCTCGTAATCGCTTGCTCACAAACTAAAGCAATCTTTACACTTCACACTTTTAAAACAACTTCTTTCAAAACACTTTATAAACACTCTTGAGGACTGATACAAGGGTTATTATAAAGCAGACTCCCTTACGTTTGCATTTTCAAAATATCTTTCCAAAATAAACACTTTAATCCAATAAATATTTTTTCAAAACAAATATTTTGTATACATTCTAATATCATTACAAAATTTCTGTACTTAGGCATTTTCCAAAATATCTTCAAACATACACAAACACAAAGCATTTTTCAAAGTGAACTAGCGATTAAGAGCCTGTAGATAACTATCGATGAAAAGGGTGCTAACACATTCCCTTCTCATAACCTACCCCCCTTACTCATAAAATTCTCAAAAGGTCTTTCATATTCTTTTCACCCTTTCCTTTATTGGATAAAATAAAAGTCGGTGGCGACTCTTGCTATCCGCAACATTTGCGATAAAATGCAAAACCCAAAAGTCAGTTCTCCCACCGTATTACACCCATAAGCTCATAGCATCCATAAATAGTTGAGCTTTCTCCATCAGAAATTTAGCCGGAAAACCTTTGACTCCACTTCTCGTTTCCCAATTAGATAAAATGTCGGGCCGTTTCAGATGTAAGGCTGTTGCAATATCTTCTGGTTTTAGAGCTTCCTCTAAATCGGTGAATGGTGTCTGATCAAGAATGGGTACCCCTAGTAATTGAGAGAAATTCTCCATTGTGGGTGCCAACTAATAATCTGGAAATGTGAAGCAGTGATGTAAAGGGTCAAAGAACTGGAATAGAACACTCATCATGTCTTTGTCAAAACCTGGGGTAACCAGACCGAGTAGTCGACCATGTCTTTTGATGAATGGATAACTTTCAGGAACAATTGAGACTAACTATTGTACCCAAAAATTTTCCCTCCCATTTTCTCCAAGACATTCTTCTAAAGATTCTCAAAACACTCAAGGGATCTCAAGAGTTGATTAAACAAGCTCACCTCCTAAGCATTGGCCTATAACTAGGGTTTTGGTTTTCTCAAGGGAAATTGGACTTCTAATTCCTCAATTGACTTTTATGGCTCATCATAGGTCCCCAACAATGCTCATGTAAAGTTTCAAGCCTTGCATCACAAACTTGCCCCGTCAATTGCTCAGATGACTGAAAATCAACTTTATTGGGTAAAAAGTCAACTGTGGTTAAACATGCAGTCAAACTTCAAGATTTTTGGTCAACATCAATATTTTAAGGTGATATTCATCATTTTATCAAGGGTTGGCCATGATTCCTCAAAGAAAGCCCTCAAATCATCAATGATAAAAAATTGCCAAAAATTAGGGTTTTGACTGAAGATGGCTGATCATTGACTTTTGGCCTAGTGCATCACCTAATGGCTTGAAGCATGGTCTCAAGGATTCAAAAACAACATATTGACCTAATTACATGGCTCAAGACATTTCCAAAGATGTAAGTGATTGATAGTTGAAAATTTGAATTAACTGATGAAAAGTCAATTGTCACTCAAAAGTCAAACTTTGACTTTTTGGTCAATATTGGAATTCAAAGCCAAGAATCATCAAGATATTCAAAACTATCAAACTTGATCATCAATAAATCAAAAAAGTCAACAAAAGTCAAATTTGGAAAAATTTCTAACATTAGAAAAATTCTATGTGTTTTTGTTTTTAACAAAAGTCCTAACTTCATAGCCATTTTTCACTAAGATCCAAGTTGATTCAAAGAAAACTTTCAACATGAAAGTTGTAGATATTGATGAGTTCTACAACTTTGGCAATTTTGGATAAACCTCAAAAAGTGCTTGGATTAAGAGATATAGGCCCATGAAGTTCTAATTATTTTTATCCAACACTTAGAAAAAACTTTCAACAAGTTTTGGTCAGTTTTTCATCCCAACTTCTTGACCAACTTCCACCAATTTCTCATTTGATTTAGCCAAAACTCACAACATGAAATTTGTATACAATTTATCAATCTTTCCAAAATGTCCAAGAACAAAATTTTATTATGCTTGAGCTAAAATTTTCAAAGACATGAAGTTGGGCATCAATTCTTGAAATATAAGTCATCCTTGTGAAAACCTAATGATCAAATCTCATAGCCATGCTGCATAATCTTACTTTACAGGAGTTAAACCTCCATATTTATCCATAATCATAAGATTACACAATCTTTTGAGCTATGATCCAAGTTATTAAAGCTTTGTCCAATCCATTTTGCCATTAAGGGAAGAAAGTTCACACTTCCATTCTTGTAAAGTCACTTTATACGCAGTCAACTTCTTGAGCCGCAAACTGTTTTCTTATGATCACACTCAACCTACAAAGTCAGAAGCAACATGTTTATAGTGTTCAACCACTCTAGAAGGCATGGTACAAGACATTAGAACCATGTTATTCAAAGTTGCTTCCTAACTAAGTAACCTAGCCAAAACATGTGATCTTGTAAACCAAGCCCTCTCATACTCTAAAACCTTTTATCTATAAATAGAATGTCATTTACAAGAAAACACACAAATTCATAGCCATCAAAACACCCTCATACTCTCTCAAACTAGAATTGGCATCAAAACTCCATTTTTTGCAATTTCTGACCTCAAAACACCAAACACTCAATCCACTCGTGCATTTTCATTCTAAATCATTCACAAAGCTTTTATAACTCATATAGAACTCATCAAAAGACATGTTTCATCACTGTAACACCATCTCCATCATCCACCATTTTCACTTGACACCTATGTAACTTGACTTGTCCAGAAGAATTGAGGCACTCTCAATCCAAGGTAAGCATTGCAAAAGCTTCCTTGGAGTTCAGTGAAGCTACCCAGATCATCTCAACACCTCCAGGAGTACTCTAACTCCAAACTCGATTCTCACTTCTGAGGTAAGTTTCTCTAACTTTGAAATCCTTATTCAAGCATCATTTTCACTTGCTTTCTAAAAAAATGTAGATATCATGCCCCTAAAACTAACCATGTCCTTAGTTTTCATTTATGTTGACTGTGTGATGTGAATTTTGGATTTGAAGTTTCTGAGAAATTATGGTTCAGTTTGGTACTAAGCAAAATTAGTCCTAACCATTGATCTATATCTTTTCAAAGTTATATGGTTGAATTCGTGAGGAAATTCTGAGCAAGTTTCACGTTTATACTTTCGTGTTTGGTTGAGAAATAAAGCTTTTACAATGTTCAAAAATGTTGTTGTTGTTGATGGCACGAGGAAGAAGAAGAAGTGGGAATTCAAAATTTGAAAATGAGTTTATAATATATTTAGTGCAAGTGGTATTATGACCGGATGAAACAACCACCCCAGTCGCAAGCGTGTGTGAGTAGAGCGTTAGTGTGCCAGGGAAGGGGTTCGATCCCTGCCTCGTGCATTTTATTTTTCAATGTTTTCTTTGTTAATCAGGTACATGCAAGTCACAAGCACACATGATACACTCCCTCATCATCACCATTAGATCTCATCAAGCCTGACCTGGATATTTCAAATGTGCCTTTCCACCATGAACCATCAAGGATTGGCCACACCAGATCCAAAAAGCGCCCGGGCTCTCTATCTTAGGCCTGGAATTTTTTTGCTACTTCTCACCCCACATTTGCTTTTACAGTTCAGGCCCATTAAATTCTTTTTTAATTTTTTTTAATTAACTATTCTTCTTTTCTTTAAATAATTCTATTTAAAATGAGATAAAACCATAAAAAATGATTAAGAAAACTTAGATTTAGGTTTTTAATTAGTTAATTTAATTTTTGATGAATAAAAATTAATTTCATTTAATCACTTTACTTTATTTTATTAATTAATTTGTAAAAACAAATAGAATTAGGTTTTGTTATTTTATACTATAAAATGTTTTTCTAAATAAAAACACCAAAAATATTTTCTAATACTTAGAATTCTTTAGATTTTAATTAATTAATTTTTGATAATAAAGATTATTTAATCTAATCACACTTTACTTTATCTTAAACAATTAACTTGTAAATTAATTAGTATTAGGTCTAACTTTTTATTTTACATTGCAAATATTTTCTAAAAAAAACAAAAAAAACAATAGATTATTTTCTTAACACTTAGAAATATTTTTAGGGTTTCTTAAAACATCTTTCCTCTTTTCACCATATTCGCGCACTTTATTTTTGCATTAGTATTTGCCAATCTTGTAATTGTTCAAGGTTTGTAATAGATAATTAGGGTTTATCGCTTTCCTCACATATTCATAAACTTGTACCCCCATCCCCGAAGCATTGTAATAGCGTAGAACATTTAATTTATGCAATTTACCGCTTTCCTTATTACTATTAGTAATTAAGGTTTGTATGACAAGATTAAAAACAAACATTAGAAAACATAATCTCAAGAAATATACTTGAAATCAAAGCACTTCACACACACGCACCTCTAGGGTAATTTGACTTGTTGCCTCGGATTTAAACAGTCATGTCCCTCGAAAGTGAGATGCTTTAGAAAAGACCTTCGATTAAAAGATCGTAATCCCTCGATGACCCTTAGATGCTGCCTTCGGTAAACAATCTTAGTCCCTTATAAGAATTGCTAAAGTATCTTACAAGTTGCCTTCTATGACTGTACAATGACCCATGCCTGTCCCTCACATCTAATGATATGGCTTCCTAATAACTAATAGAAGGATATCACTATCTAAAGGAGGAGGAAAATAACAAATACTTTTTGAGTAGGTAGATCGCTCGTAATTGCTTGCTTACAAACTCAAACAAATTCCACATTTCACACTTTCAAAAGTACTACTTTCAAAATGCTTTATAAACACTCTTGAGGACTAATACAAGGGTTATTATAAACAAACGTTTTATATACATTCTCAACGATACGAGAATAATTACAAAATGTCTGCACTTAGGCGTTTTCAAACATACACAAACACGAAGCATTATTTTCAAAGTGAGCTAGAAATTAAGAGCCCTTAGATAGTTACATATGAAAAGGGTGCTAACACCTTCCCTTTTCATAACCTGCCCCCCGAACTCAAGAAAATTCTCAAAGGGTTTTCCTATTCTTTTCAACCTTTCCTTTATTGGATAAAAGAAAATTCGGTGGCGACTCTTGCTATCTGCAACATTTGCGATAAAATGCAAAACCGGAGTCAGTTCTCCCACCATATTACAGAACTGGCGACTCTGCTGGGGAATTTAAACTAAAAGTGGGGTTACCTTAAGAGCTAGATCACCTTTATTTCTTTACTTGCTTGATTTGTATGATTTATGCTTGGGTTTATTTCTTGTATAGATCCTATACCCAGATCTGTGGGCATTTTAGGTAAGTAGCAATAGATTGTGGAAACTATACGGCGTAGACCGATATGGTTGAAACGATGGCTATGTTAGTGCGACACATTGGTTGGTGCTGGTGTTCCTTGAGTAAGTCAAGGATAATGCTAGGCTGTCGTGTGGTGTCATAAGCACTAACTAACTTTAGAACCTTATTTTACACAACTTATCCATTAAAAAGTAGTGAGATGGCTGGATTTGGTGCAGACTAAAGTTGGTTGATACTTGATTCTACACTCATTGAGGTTGGAATCTTGGGATACTTCAGTCACAATTTTGATACTTATGCTGAAACAATGCCTGAGAGAAAAATTAGTGATATTGAGGCTCATAGAACTCGATTACTTCTTTAGGACAGGTTGAGCCATCTAAAAATTCAAGAGGCTACTTACCTACAAACTCCATGCAAGCTTAAACCTAAGGCCTTGTGTGTTTTTTTGTGTATGATTAATTGTTAGAACATGACATCATAACATCATGACATCATGCCATATCATTTTCACTAACCATTTCAAGGACATATGGATTTATCTTTGTTCTATTTTGTAGGTTATGGCTTCCGCTCGCAGAAACACTATCCAAATCAGTTTTGTGAGGATATCTTTTCAAATTAAAGAGTTAGTCTCAAGGGTTCCCTAAAGATATACATTCATAAAAAGGCATGGTTGACTACTCAGTTTGGTTACCTCGGGTTTTGAAGAAGGCATGATGAGTGTTCTATTCCTGTTCTTTGACCCTGTGCATCACTGCTTCACTTTTCCTCACTACCAATTGGTACCCATAATGGAGGAGTTTTCTTAATTGTTGGGAGTGTCTATTATCAATCAAATACCTTTAAGCGGTTTAGAGAAAGAACCACAACCTGAAGAAATTGCTGCAACCTTACATCTAAACCGGTCCGACATTGTATCAAATTGGGAAACAAGGAGTGGAGTCTAGGGTTTCCTGGCTAAATTTCTGTTAGAGAAGGCTTGACTGTTTTTGGATGCTATGAGTTTTCAAGCTCTCTAGGAAATCTTGGCTTTGCTAATCTATGGTTTGGTACTATTCCCTAATCCAGACCAACTCACAGATGTGAACTCCATCAAGATATTTCTTTCTCGTAACCCTGTGCCTACCTTGCTTGGAGACATTCTGCATTCTCCTTATACTCGTACTATGAGGAAGCGAGGAACTCTTATGTGTTGCATACCTTTATTATCTAGGTGGTTTGTTTCGCACCTTCCCCTATCAGTATTTAAGAATGAATGGGGTCTGAGGTGGTCTCAAAGGATGATGTCGCTTTCTCATTCAGATATCTATTGGTGTTCCCGGTCTTTGGAAGATGTTACTATTATTGACCGCTGTGGGGAATTCCCTAATGTTCCACTCCTTGTCATTAGGGGAGGTATTACTTACAACCCTTCTCTAGCTCTACGAAAATTTGGTTATGCTCGAAGAGATGGTCCTTATGACGCATTTATCCAGGGTATTGTGTTCGACTACAGGAATGATCCTCAAGGTTATCGTCAAAGGTTTATATGTGCTTGGGGCATGGTAAACAAAGTGGATAGCAAGACTTTAGGAGAAAATAATTATATTTATTTGGAGCCTTACCTCAAATGGGTACTGGCTCACGCTCAAAACCTCATGATGACATTTCCCGCTATCTTACTAGTAATTGTGGAGTCTGTTACTAAGGGGGATATTCCTTATAACATCCTCCATCCAGACATGCCCACTGACCTCGAAGAATTGCATAAGTCCTGGATTCAACTCATGGAAGAACGAGACACTTTTGAAGCTCAATGCTATGCAAGTTAAAAGAAGGTGTTGGAGCTCACAAAGAAACTTCACGAGGAGCAAAGCCCTAATGCATAAATCGAAACGAAGAGGAAGCGTCCGTGGGAGACTTGATTCTTAGGGTTTAGAAGTTTATATTGTTCTATCCTTGAGACTCTTTTTCTTTTCATTGTAAGCCTAAGAGGCAATTGTAGTTTTGAACTTATTAAATGAAATCTTTGTTTCTATTTGGCTAGAAAATTTAAAATCTCCTAAGGTCCTTGAAAACATTGCATCCACATATCATGCATCATTTCATAAGCAGGTTTTCCGATACAGGTTTCCTCATCTATTTACTGTTTATTTCATTATAAGATGGCTCTCGACAAACCGTCAAGGATCTCCAAACTCAAAAGATGCACAATTTCAAGAGACTCTCCTGTATCTGGCCAAAGGGCAACAAGAGATGATGGCGCTCCTCACTGTGAAAAAGAAGACTAAGAAGCGGGTTGTTATCCTCAACATGGGAAGAAGATTCAAAGGTCATGCTCAACTAGTTCAAGATGTTTCCTCTAAGGAAGACGATAACCAAGAGGAGGATGATAGAAGTGTCAGGGGTGAAGGTAAAAACAATCAAGGTTCCGAAGATGAAGACTAATTAGACGAACAATATCCTCCTGCAGATGAAAAATATAAGCAGTTAAAAGACTGACTCAAAGTTGTGGAAATCTAGAAAGTTCCTGGATTAGATTTTGGAGAGCTAGGTCTGATCCCGGGGGTGGCCATCCCTCACAAATAAAGTTCCCTATCTTTGATAAATATGATAGGGTCTCTTATCCCAAACTTTATCTGAGTTCGTATGTTCGAAAAATCCAACCCCATACCGATGACCGGAAATTATGGGTCCATTTATTCCAAGAAAGTTTGATTGGAACTCAACTGGAATGGTTCTATCATCTAGAGGGAACCAATATTCACACATGGCAAGCCTTGGTTGTTGAGTTTTACCAGCAGTATCAATATAATGTTGACCTTGCATCGACTCGTGTACAGTTCAAAACATGTCCATGGGCTCGAATGAAGGGTTCAAGGAGTATGCCCAAAAATGGAGGGACTAGGCTGGAAGGGTGCAACATCCTTTGACTGACCAGGAATTGGTGGATATGTTCATGGGAACTCTGACGGGTCCATTCTTTAATCTGCTGATTGGAAGTTCTTCATTAGGGTTTACTGAGCTAATTTTGACTGGCAAAATAGTTAAAAGTGGTATCAAGAGCGGGAAGATTCCAATGGCTACATCTTCTAATGCTGTGAAGAAGCCATTCATTAGTAAGAAAGAAACCAATGATGTCTATGACCAGAAAAGCCGTGGTAAAAATGACGGCCATCAGTCTGTGGGAACGATGTTGATCTCTAATTTGGCGCATGTTCAACAACAACAACAACAAGGCAACCAACGTAGGTCAGACGCTCCGAGAAGGAAGTTTACCAGGATTAATATGCCTATGGCTCAAGCATTACAACATTTGATAAAGTCTGACCTCATAACACTTTGAGATCTTTCTCCTAATCCCAACACATCCTCTCTGAAGTACAACCCAAATGCAAGATGTGCCTATCATTCGAACAATCTTGGGCATGACACCAACAATTGTTGGGATTTGAAAAACAAAATACAAGATATGATTGATGCAAAAGAAATTGAATTTGATCCTCTCGAGACCCCTAATGTGATTATTGCACCCATGCCCAGTCATGGTAAAGGTGTTAATGCTATTAAATATGTTTCATATGTCTCCACCATAAGTGACTTAACAACTCCCTTGATGATCGTTAAGAAAAATCTGTTGCGAGCCAGTTTATTTCCGGGTTTTCCTGAAAATTGTTACCTTTGTACGTCCCAAACTAATCGTTGTATGTGGATGAAGAAGGGTATTCAACACTTGATTGATAGCCATGAAATTTTGTTCAAGAAGACTCCGTCCATGAAGAGTTTGCATTAAAGTATGTCTCAAGAGCTGAGACTTGAAGATGTTTCTATAATCACAATTTCCAATGCTCCTGTAAGGATCACCTCTAGAGGTCCTATAAATATTCCTGCCAAGCAAAGGGTGGCTCCCCTGATCATTACCGCACCGGGGCCAGTCCCCTATTCCTCTGACAAGGCCATTCCCTATAACTATGGAGCAGAAGTGTATTACTATGGTGTTAGGCAAGAGCCATGGATTTCTGAAGATGAAGATTCTGAAGTTACCAGTCTCAATGTTGAAAATGTTGTCGGAACTAGTAAAGTTACCCGAACAAGAAGTATCTTCTCCCCGGAGATCTCTCCTCCAAAAACTATCACAACACATGTTCATATTCCTGCTGTTGGGTCAACTGCTGACGCTTGGGGCAAAGAGAAAGTGACTGAGCCTGCCCATATGGAGGCACCCTCAAAATATGTAACAATTGAAGACTCCTCTAAACAAGACATGGAAGAAATACTGAAGATCATTTGTAAAAGTGACTACAAAATAGTTGAACAACTGGGGCAGGCACATTCCAAAATATCCATGATGTCCTTGTTATTATGCTCCAAAGCCCATGCTCAGGCTTTGTTGAAATTTCTGAAGAATGTTCATGTACCACAAGAGACCTCTGCAGATCAATTTGAGAATTATGTTGCAAACGTAACAGCTAATAATGGTTTAAGCTTTTCTGATGCTGACTTAACTCCGACAGGAAATAATCATAACAAAGATCTGTACGTCTCTATTGAGTGTAGGGGCACTACTTTGGAACATGTGTTAGTAGATACAGGCTCCTCCTTGAATGTGTTACCAAAAGGTGCTCTCGATAGACTGGACACTAAGGGGTTGGTGCTGAAACCTAGCGATATTGTGGTAAGAGCCTTTGATGAGTCAAAAAGAATGGTACACAAAGAGGTTGATCTTCCAATCAAGGTGGGGTATCAGGTCTTCAACTCTACCTTATATGTAATGGATATTCGTCCAGCCTATTCCTGTTTTCTTGGATGCCCCAGGGTTCATGGTGCAGGCGCTGTTACCTTTACCTTACATCCAAAATTGAAGTATCTGGTGAAAGGGAAGATCATTATAGTTTATGGAGAAGAAGAATATATGGTCAGCCATTTGAATTCTTTTAAATATGTTGAAATGGATGGTGAATTCATTGAGACTCCCTACCAATATTTTAAAGTAATTTCCCCTATTGCTGTTGAAGATGTTTCTACCATTCCAAAGACTACTAGGGTTCCACATAAGATGGCTTCCTTGAAAGATGCCAAATCAACTATAGAAGAAGGTGGTTGTACCATTTAGGGTCAGCTTCCTGATATCCCCTACAAATCTGATAAGTTTGGTTTGGGCTTTACTGTCGAGGGTCAGAGGGTTGCTTGTTGCACTCGTGCTGGAAGACCTCGATTACGTATTTACGACAACATAATCAATGATATAGAAGATGCTAACAATGATGGTGATTTCGACAACTGGATATTCCCTACCATCAGTGATGGACTCGAGAATTGGAAAGAAGAAGACATTTTCCCTATCTCCTTCAGCCAGGAGTAATAGCTATTTCTGTTTTTATCGCTTTAAGAAATTTGGTTATGTAATTTCTTTTTTTAAGTAATGACTTTAAGCCTTGTGTCTTGCCCAAGGCACAATGGTTCATTTGTTAAGGATTATCATTTCACATGTCATATTTTCATTTAATGAAAACATTGGACGTTTTGCATTCAAAGTTTGTGTTCTCTATCTTTCTTTTACTTTAGTTGAACTTTCAAATAGCTATGTGTTCTTACACACACTCACACACTACACTGTAGATCCCTATCCACTCTAGATCTCGTTGGTAATGATTCTGCTATTGCCGCTTATGACTTTGAAAATCCAATCTACCAAGTCGAGGAAGAAGGTGAAGAAGATTGTGAAATACCTGGAGAATTTTCCAGACTCTTGATGCAAGAAGAAAAGTTTATCCAGCTATACGAAGAGCCGATCGAAGTGGTAAACTTGGGTTCTAAGACATATAAGAAAGAAGTCAAGATAGGCGCCAACTTAGAGGACAGTGTCAAGAACATATTGACTCAAATGTTGCAAGACTATGTTGAGGTATTTGCTTGGTCATATGAAGACATGTCAGGGCTCGATACCGATATTGTGGTTCATCGTCTTCCAATGAAAGAGGGTTGTTCTCTGATTAAACAGAAAGTTCGTCGCGTGCGTCCTGAGATGTCCGAAAAGATCAAGGCTGAGGTTATGAAACAATTTAATGCAGGGTTCTTAGTAGTGACGACATATCCTTAATGGGTTACTAATGTTGTTCCGATACAAAAGAAAGATGGCAAGGTACGTATGTGTGTAGATTACCGGGATCTGAATAGGGTGATCCCCAAAGATGACTTCCCACTACCATATATTGATGTTTTAGTTGACAACACTTCTCAACATAAGGTATTCACTTTCATGGATGGTTTCTCGGGTTATAATCAAATCAAGATGGCGCCTGAAGACATGGAGAATACTACCTTTATCACACAGTGGGACACTTTTTGTTACAAGGTCATGCCTTTTGGGTTGAAAAGCAGTGGGGCAACTTATCAATGTGCCATGGTAGCCTTATTCCATGACATGACTCATCATGAGATAGAATTATACATCGACGACATGATAGAAAGATCACAGACTAAAGAATAACATCTTGATCATCTACATAAGTTATTTGAAAGGCTGAAGAAGTACAAGTTGAGGTTGAATCCAAAAAAATGCATCTTTGGGGTTAGATCTGGAAAACTCCTGTGTTTCGTCGTCAGTGGTAAAGGTATTGAAGTTGAACCTGCGAAAGTCAAAGTTATTCAAGAAATATCGGCTCCCCGTAGTTAGAAGGAAGTCAGAGGTTTCTTAGGTCGACTGAATTACATTTCCCGGTTCATTTCTCATTTGACTGCAACATGTGAGCCAATCTTCAAGCTACTGAAGAAAGATCAAGTAGTAAAATGGAACGACGAATGTCAAAGAGCTTTTGATAAAATAAAGGAGTACTTACAAGAACCTCCAATCCTGATGCCACCAGTTGAAGGAAAATCTTTAATCATGTACCCAAAAGTGCTAGAGAATTCAATGGGGTGTGTGTTGGGGCAACATGATGAGTCTGGTCGAAAAGAGAATGCAATATACTATCTTAGAAAAAAGTTTACCGACTGTGAGACAAGATATTCAGTGCTCGAGAAAACTTGTTGCGCTTTGGCATGGGCTGCTCGCCGACAAAGACAATATATGTTCACTCATACTACTCTATTGATCTCTAAAAGGGATCCCATCAAGTACATATTCGAGAAGCCATCTCTCTCCAGAAGAATAGCCCGATGGAAAATGATCTTAATAGAATACGACATTCAGCACACCACTTAAAAATAAATCAAAGGAAGGGTACTGGCAGATCATTTGGCACGCCAAGCTATAGACGACTACCAATCTATGAACTTCGAATTCCCGGATGAGAACATTATGCTAGTTACAGATTATGAAGAACATGGACTGTATGAAGGACCCGAGATAGGATTCTGATGGACTATGGTTTTCGATGGAGCTTCTAATGCACTTGAGAATGGAATATGTGATGTGATCATCTCCCCCGCAGATTTCCATATGCCTTTCACTTCTGAACTTTGCTTTGACTGCACCAACAACATGGCTGAGTATGAAGCATGCATCCTGGGAATTAAAGCTACTATCGACCTGAGAATCAAATTCCTTAGCGTATATGGGGATTCAGCCTTAGTAATCATTTAGGTCAAGGGATAATGGGTTACAAAGCATCTGAATCTTATCCATTACCGAGAGCATGTGCTAACCTTGATTTCGTACTTCAAAGAGATTACTTTTGTGCATATCCCAAGAGAAGAGAATCAGTTGGCAGACACATTAGCTATCATGTCATCCATGTTCAAGCTCAGATGGGACAACAAGGCTCCCAAAATTACCATTGAAAGATTCGATGAACCGACACACTGTTATGAACTTGACATTGATGGAGTAGAAGAAAAAATCTTGGTTTCATGAGGTGAGAAGATATCTTGAAGCTCAAGAATACCCTGAAGAGGCATCAATCAATGACAAGAAATTCCTACAGAGGTTCTTGGATAAGTTCTTCCAAAGAAACGAAATTGTATACAAGCGCAATCATGATTCGACTCTGCTTTGTTGTGTGGACAAGAAGGAAGCAGAGAAAATTATGGAGGATATGCACGAAGGAATCTTTGGTACTCATTCCAGTGGACATACTATGGCTAAGAAGATTTTTAGAGTAGGTTACTATTGGTCGAATATGGAAAATTACTGTCACCACCACTCAAGAACTTATTATAAGTGCCAGATATATGCTGATAAAGTTCATGTGCCTCCAATACCATTGAACTTCGTGACTTCTCCTTGGCAATTTGTAATGTGGGGCATTGATATGATCAAAGAAATCAAGCCTACTGCTTCTAACGGCATCGCTTCATTCTCGTTGCCATTGACTACTTTACAAAATGGGTTAAAGCAGCCTCGTCCTCCTCTGTTACAAAGAATGTGGTAGCTCGATTCTTTAAGAATTACCTCATTTGTCAATATGGCATCCCCGAGAGAATCATCACAGAAAACGGTACCAATCTCAACAACACTATGATCACTGAACTCTGCATGCAGTTCAAGATGAAGCACCACAAATCTTATCTGTATCGGCCAAAGATGAATGGCACAGTGGAAGTCGCCCATAAGAATATTAAGAAGATCATACAGAAGATGGTTGTGACTTACAAATATTTGTACGAGATATTACAATTTTCTCTTCTTGGCTATCACACTTCAGCGCGAACATCAACTAGGGAAACCTCATTCTCTCTGGTCTATGGCATTAAAGTTGTCCTACTTGTCGAAGTTCAGATTATTTCTTTGAGGATTATGAAAGATGCATACTTAGACAAACACGAGGGGATTCATACCAGGTTAGACCAGTTGAATCTAATTGACGAAAAGACGCTTGAGGTTGTCTATCATGGTCAGATGTATCAGAAACGTATGATCAAGGCGTTCAACAAGAAAATCAAGCATTAGGTATATCAGGCTGGTGATTTGGTAATAAAGCGTAGCATTCTACCGCAAGGTGATCCCACGGGCAAATAGACTCCCACCTACGAAGGGCCATTTGTTGTCAAGAAAGTATTTTCGAGCGCTGTTATGATACTAATTGTTGTACCCCAAAATTTTCCCTCTCATTTTATCAACATTTCTCATCACAAGGCTTTTTTAATTCAAGATTAAGCTAGGGTTGACTCTGCTCAAGACATCTCCTTACACTGATGACCTAAATTAGGATTTGAGTTTGCACAGGGATTTTTTGACCTACAATTCCCAAAGTGACTTTCTTACTTCATGTTTGACTCATAAGTTTGTCCATACCAAGTTTCAAGCCTTGAATCAAATTTTTTCCCAGTCAATTGGACAGTTGACCTAGAAATCAACTGTGTTGGGGAAAAAGTCAATTGTGGCCAATTTACAATCAAACCTCGTGAATTTTGACCCACATCAACATTATTAACTCATATGAACCATTTCATCAAGTTTGTACCACAACTCCACAAGAAATTTAATCAGATCACCAAAAGGGCAAAATGGTCATTTTAAGGGTTTTGATTGTACAAAGGCAATTTTTGACTTTTTGACCTAGCCAATGGCAAATTAGGCTCAACCATGGAATCAAGGACTCAATGGCATCATCTTGACCTATTCAACAAGTTCAAAAGACCTAAATTGCATTGGATTGATAGATGAATTTTTCAGTCAACTGATCAAAATTTGATTGTACACTGAAAAGTCAAACTTTGACTTTTTGGTCAAAATCAAGTTCCAAGGGTCATTTTTCATCAAGATATGTCAAAATATGAAACTTGTTCATCAAGAAACCCAAAATTGCAAATTAGGGTTTAAAGTTGAAAATTTTCATAACTTAGAATTTTTCTAAGTTATGAAATTTTCTTAACTTTTCCAAACTTTGCCCCACATTTTCACCATGATGCATTTGGATTCAAACAAAACATCCAACATGAAATTTGTAGTCCTTCACAAAGTCTACAACTTTGATTCATAAAGTTTTCTCAAAAGAAGCTTGGATCTCAAGTTATGAGTTTTAGAACAAGGGTCCCTAAAACTTTTAACTTCGTGAAATTTTGCCCTAGTTTAGGCAGGATTTTGACCTATCTTCTTGGCCATTTTTCACATGGTTCCACTGGGAATCTCAAGTTGAATTTCAAAGATGTATTATAGAGCATGTTGCAAGCTTTCGAAATTGTCCAATAACTCCTCAAACACATTTGTGGTTAGGGAGAATCGAAGGCTTGAAGTTGGCAAAAACTCACTTTTCATCCATGGCATGTTCATGTTCATACAAGTTGCAATTTTAAGTCAACATGCCTTACACTAGTTTACAGGCCTATAAACCACTTCACACTCAATAACTTAATGCAAATCCATCAGTCTAAGCCATTGTTTTGTTCATTTGGACATTGTACACAAAATTAAGCCCTAAGTAGAAAAAGGCACATTTCCATTTTTGCCATAACGTGCTTTATGTCAAACCACAATCCCTTGAGCATTGGTCCATATCTCAGAGATCAAATAAAATCCACAAGTTGGAGGGGCCAAGAGAAAGGTATTCAAGCATAATGGTAGCCTGTACAGGCCTGTTTTCATCACTTCACACATTTGACTTCAAAAACAAGAAACTTGTCAAAAACCTTAGAACTTGAACACCAGCCAAGATAAACTTTTGCAAACAGTTTGAACATCTTTCTCACACCCCTTTGAGCCAGAAACACGATTGCTTGAGCCTCTAAACACCCCATAGCCAGAAATCACATTCCCTTGGCAAAATAGGGCAGAATCTGCAACTTGAGTTCCATAGCTCAATTGACTCGTGCGTTTTGCCCCAAGTTGCTTCAAACACCTTCCATTAAACTCACCCAAACTATCCCAAACCTCAAACACCAACTGTAACTCCATTTACAGAGTTTGCCATTTTTATTTTGAGCTTGTGCAGGTTGAGTTCTATAGGCTGATTCAAGGACATTCAAGGCAAGCAGGCTATTGGAGAAGGTCAAGTGAAGTCCAAGCAAGCTCTCAGTTATATCAAGCCTTGTTGTAAAGCCCTACATTTCCCTACACGAAGTCAGCTGAAACAGGTTTTTTCCCACTTCCTATCTCTCTATTTAAGAACATTTAGCCTTAGGTTTGTGAATAAAAAATGTAGTGTTTATTGCCTTGAAGTTGTACATATGCTCAGTTTTCATTTATATTAAGCATGCTAAGAGAATTTCATCCATGAACATACTGAAAAAACTAGGTTAGATTTTAGGGCCAGAGAATTCTCTCTAGTCTTTGAGAGTTAAGACAATTTTTTTTATATGGTTGGAATCGTCTTGAAATTCTCTACAAGTTTGATGTTATGTGTTTTTGCAATATAGCTCGTATACAGGATCTGGTAGTTTGTACAGGGCACGCGCGCATTTTCAAAAGCCAGAGGTTGAAGATGAAGTTTTGGGCTGGGCTTGGCCTGGCTACTTTTGACACCCCCCTTTTCCTTTTTGCAACCCCTGGCCCAATTTCTTGTTATTTTATATTTTTGAATTTTTATTTTCATTTCTGACTTTATTCATTTGTTCCCAAATATAAAAAATGCTCAAAATTTTCATAATTTTTTCACATTTTATTTTGCATTTTATTTTTATTTTTCTAACATAGAAAATAATTTAAATACTTTTATCTTATTTATTAAAACTTGAAAACAATATATAAATCATACTTTTATTTTTGTTCTTTATTTTTATTCCCACTAAAAATATTTTTCTAAATATATTTTATTTTTGTATATATTTTATTTTTATTTTATTATATTTAAAATAATTAATACATATATAAATATATACTTTTATTAAATACTTTAGAATAAAAATACACAAATATTACACTTTATTTTTATTATTAAATATACTTAATAAATACTTTTTCTAAACAAATTTTTTTTCACACATACTATTTTTATTTTTATTGTATATAAATAAAATAATTAATATACTTACTTTCTTAAAGAAATTAGGGTTTTACCCTTAACCTAATAAAAATAATCTTTTATTTATTTCTTTATTTTTTTTACATAAAATATTTTTACATACTTAGAAAATAAACATAAACTTTTGCATAATTCATATTATTTGATATATTTGTTTATTTTGTTTATTTAAATATTGACCATTTATTTATGCATTTGAATTCAATTTGGATGTAATAGTAAACTAGCGTTTATATTTCTTGTCAAATACCCCCCATTCAAAGATTGTACCCTCATCCCCATAATCATGTTGTAATAGCTTAGACTTTTAAATTCTCGCACTTTACGCTTTCAATTATGCCATGATTAGAGAATTAGGGTTTGTATGCAAAAATCTCAATCAACAAGTAGCTTGACCTAATCAAAGACAAATATGCATGAAAATCAATACACAATGCACACTTGCATCCCTAGCGTTACAATCCACTTGTTGCCTTAAAAATGGGCCATGTTATGCATGTTGGGTACTTTGGAAAAACAAAAACAAAACAAAAGATCATAGTCCCTCGATGACGCTATCTTGGTTGCCTAAACAAAATGATCAAGTCCCTCAAATGTTTTCCAAAAATACCTAACACAATTGCTATCATGATCTATACGATGACCCGCGCCTGTCCCGTTTAACATCCTAACACAAGGTTGTTCACCAAATGCTATGGTGAAACAACACTGTCAAAAGGGTTAAAAACATATAGGAAAGATCTTTGAGTAAAATAGGGTAGATAATTTTTAGTTACTTGATCAAAAGTTTGCAAAACATCCTTGCTATTTTCAAACACACTTCACAACACAATTTCAAAACATTTCCCAAATCAAACTTTCAAACATTGAAATCTTTTCAAAAGACAAAACACCTTTGTATACATTCCAACAAGAATCATTACAAAGGTTGCCACAACGATGGCCTATTTTCAAAACATATTTCAAAATCACACACAAAGCACCATTTCAAACAATTAAAAAGCAAAAGCAAGTGATCTAAACAAGTAACTAAGAGCCCATGGTTAACCATGGATGAAAAGGGTGCTTGCACCTTCCCTTTTCATAATCTACTCCCTGAACCCAAGAAAACATCTCAAAGGCCTTTCCTGTGCTTTTTGACCTTTCCTTAGGATAAAATAAAAAGTCGGTGGCAACTCTTGCTAAACCGAAACATTTGCGAACACAAACGCAAAACCTCAAGTCAGTTCTCCCACCGTATCACGGAACTGGCGACTCTGCTGGGGAAAACTGTAAAAGTGGAGTAACCTTAGGGTTTAGATCACCTTTGCATGTTTATCTTGTTTGCTTTGATTGCTTTACATTTGGTTCTCTTGTTTGGGCTTGAAAATCCTCTACCCGAATTTGGGAAAACACGTTGTGGAAACTATGCGGGGTATACCGACATGGTTGAAGCAATAGCTATATTAGTGCGACATATTTATGTGTACAGATAGCCGTTGAGTCAATCAAAGAGAATACGGGGCCACTGAATGATGTCATGAAGCACTAATTAACTCTTAGAACCTTACTTTACCATCTTGGCCTTTTTTAGGGGTAGTGAGATGATCGGCTTTGGTGCAGTCCGAAGTTGGTAGATACTCGATACTAAACTCTTTGAGGGTTGTTTTCTTGGAATATTTCGGTCGCCAGTTAAGTGGCTAAACTGAAACAATGAACACAGAAAATAATCCAGTGATATTGAGCTCCTTAGAACCTGGTTACTATTTATAGGATAGGTTGAGTCAACTAACTTCAAGAGGGTACTTATCTATGAAACCTCATGCAAGCCTGAAACTAGGACCTTGTGTGACTTGTTTGTACATGTGCTTGTGCATACATCATGAACATCATAAAGCATCATATGCATCCACTAACCATTTCAAGGGTTTGGATCTTCATCTTTGTTTTTTTTTTGTAGGTCATGGAATCTCTTCGCAAGAAAACAATTCAAGTCAACCTTGTGAGAATCCCTCCTCAACTCAAGGAGCTTACTTCCAATATTCCAGAGAATTCTCTCTTTAGTGAAAGACATGGTAGACTCCTCAACTTGGTCAACTCCAACATTGAAGAAGACATGGTGAAAGTTCTCTTCCAGTTCTTTGACCCCCTACACAATTGCTTCACGTTCCCTGATTACCAACTAGTACCTACTTTGGAGGAATTTTCTCAACTTCTGAGGATTCCTATTCTCCATCAACTAACCTACAACGGTACGGAAAGAGAGCCAAAGCCTGAAGATGTTGCTCAAGCCTTACACTTGCAACCATCTGATATCAAAGGTCATTGGGAAACCAGAAGTGGTGTCAAGGGTTTCTTGGAAAAGTTTTTGTTTGAGAAGCCACAAGACTGCTGGAATTCTCTGGATCTGCAAGCTTTTGAAGAGATTGTAGCACTTCTCATCTATGGTTTGGTCTTGTTCCCAAACCCTGATCAACTTATAGATGTGAATGCTGTCAAGATTTTCATATCTCGGAATCCTGTACCTACATTGCTTGGGGACATCCTACACTCATTTCACACACGAACAATGAGGAAAATAGGTGTTCTCATGTGTTGTACTCCTCTCTTAGAAAGGTGGTTTATTTCTCACCTTCCCCAGACAGTTTTGAAGAATGAGCAAGGTTTAAGGTGGTCACAACGGTTGATGACCCTCACACATTCTGATGTTCATTGATGTTCTCGGTCCAGAGAAAATGTCATCATCATTGATCGTTGCAGAGAATTCCCTAATGTCCCATTACTTGGCATTAGGGGAGGCATTACCTACAACCCCTGTTTAGCTCTAAGGCAGTTTGGATATGCCCGGAGAGATGACCCTCATGATATGTTGATCCCTAACTTGGTTTTTGACTTCGACAACGATGCGCAAGGACTTCGACAAAGGTTTATCCGAGCTTGGAGGATGCCCAACAAAGTGGATAGTAAGACACTGGGGCACAAGAATTCCATCCCTCTTGAGCCTTATCTCAAGTGGGTACGAATCCGTGCCCAGAATCTTATGATGCCATACCCTCACATTCTCCCTGTGATCAAAGAGCCTGTTATGGAAGGAGAGGTCCCATACACCCTCCTACATCCAGACATGCCAACATCATTGGAAGAATTGCAAAAGAGTTGGATACAACTCAAGGAAGAGCCAAATAATTTTGACGCCAACTTCTATGCTAGTGAGAAGAAGGTTTTGGAACTTACTCGCCGACTTCACGAAGAGGAAACTCTCAACACTTACATCGCACCAAAGAGGATGCGCAACGTCTTTTTACATTAAGAAGATTTGTAATATTTTTTCCATGGGGCATTTATGTACTAACAAATTTCTTCTTATTAATATGACGTGTGTTCTTTTTGTTTGCAGAAAATTTGAATTTCTGAATCCTTGAATGCATTAAATGAATAACATATCATTCATCATATGCATAAACAGGTCTTCACACCAGGTTTCCTTATCTTTCTGTTGTTTATTTCAGCAAGATGGATATAGAGCAGACGCTTAAAGATCTGCAAGCACATAATTCACAATTCAACAACTCCTCATGACCTTAGCAAAGGGTCAAGAGGATCTTAAAGCACTGTTAGAGAAAGAGAAGGAACCAAAGGAGAAAAAGAAGAAAAGGGCCGGTGTGGCCACTATGGGAAGGAGATTCGAGCATCAAGCTAGGATAGTTCTGGAATTCCCCTCGACGTCTGATGAAGGGGTTGGTAAAGGAAAAGGAGTTGAAATGCCCTCGGAATCTGAAGCTAAAGAAGAAGAAGAGGAAGAGGATGAAGATTACTCTGAACAACAATACTCTCCGGCGGATGATAAGTATAAAAATCTTGAGGATCGGTTGGCATCCATGGAGTTGCAAAGGGTACCTGGGCTAGATTTCGAAGAACTAGGGTTGGTTGCTGGAATCATCATTCCTCCTAAGTTCAAAGTACCTACATTTGCTAAATACGACGGTTTGTCTTGTCCAAAGATGCATCTGAGATCCTACGTCAGAAAGATCCAACCTCACTCTTCCGATAAGGATCTATGGGTCCACTTTTTTCAAGATAGCTTGTCGGGTACGCAATTGGACTGGTTCTATCAACTTGAGAGATCTGATGTTCATAACTGGGAAGATTTGGCTGCTGCTTTCTACCGACAGTACCAATACAATGCAGATTTAGCGCCTACTCACACTCAACTACAGAGTATGGGTATGGCTTCTAATGAGGGATTGAAGGAGTATGCCCAAAAGTGGCGGGATTTGGCTGGAAGGGTGCAACCACCATTGTCGGATAGAGAGCTGGTTGACATGCTTTTAGGGACTCTGTTAGGTCCATTCTTCAATCACTTGATAGGGAGCTCATCTGCAGGGTTCACCGAATTAATTCTGACCAGTGAAAGGGTCGAAGCTGGCATTAAGAGTGGTAAAATTCAGAAGGATGCCTCTGCTTCCACTGCTATTAAGAAGACCTTCCCAGCTAAGAAGGAAGTTTCTGCTATTCATACCCATAGAAATCAAGGGAGAATGGAGCGTCGACCAACGGTGGAGGCTGTGATCATCCAAAACTCCTCAGCCGATCAACCTCGCAGCAATCAACCAAGACCTAATCAGCAAAGGGTAGAAAGGGCACAACGGCAATTCACCCGAATCAATATGACACCGGCTCAGGTCCTCCCTCATCTGTTAAAGTTGAACCTTACCAATTTGAAAGAAGCGCTGAAAAATGCAAATACCTCTTCTCCTTATTATCATTCCAATGCAAAATGTGCATACCATTCAGACAGTGTAGGGCATGATGCCAACAACTGTTGGGCTCTTAAAAACAAGATCCAAGATTTGATAGATGCCAAGGAGGTAGAGTTTGATGCTCCCGAAAAACCTAATGTGATATCCGCTCCTATGCCAAAACATGGTCATAATGTCCATGCAATTGTGGAAGATCTTCATGTTACCGCTATTTATGAATTAATGACTCCGTTGCCGATGATTAAAATGAATCTGTTAAAAGCCGGGATATTCCTAGGTTGTGGAAAAGATTGTTACTTCTGTTCAACCTTGCAATCTGACTGCCCACTGTTGAAATCAGGCATCCAACGCCTGATGGATACTCAAGAGATCCTCTTTCAAAAGACTCATGTTGCTACTATCACTCATGTTACTCATGTTACCTTTGTTACTCCAATCAATGACATTTCTATAATCACCATTTCCGACAATCTTTCTAAGACCTGCAAAAGGCATGTTAAGATTACGCCTGATCCAAAGCTTGTATCGCTGAAGATTACCATGCAGGGGCCTATCCCATATAAGTCCAACAAGACGATACCATGGAATTACGGAGGAGAGATCTTCTACCATGGTGTCAAGCAGATCGAATCAGCCGAAGAGAATTCCGGTGAAGAAACCCCTGATATAGGGAATATTGCAGGGACAAGCAAGATAACTCGCAGCAGAAGAATCTTCTCTCCGGAGATTGCTCCTCCACGGGCAGTCTTCGGACCCTCAAGATCTTTTGTGCCTGTCAAGACATTTGTGCAAAGTCCGGTAATTGAAGAAATTGTCACTCCCGGAATTGAACCCTCTGCTGTTACCACCAATAAAGGTAAGGGGATCCAAGAAGCGCCCGTCAGGACGAGGGCTCAGACTTTGGTTATCCCCGAGACCACCCAAAAAGAGATGGAAGAAATCTTAAAGATAATTAAGAAGAGCGACTATGATGTCGTAGAGAAGCTGGGGCAAACCCCTTTCAAAATCTCTATGCTGGCTCTCTTACTCTGCTCCGAGGCTCATGCCAAAGCCTTGATCAAATTTCTAAAGACGGCACACGTACCTCAAGAAACTTCTGCAGACCAGTTTCAAGAGTGCGTGGCTAGCCTTACAGCCGATAATGGTCTTGGTTTTTCTGATGTTGATTTGACATCTAAGGATAGAAAGCATAATGATGCGCTGCATGTCTCGATAGAGTGCAGAGGGACCACACTTGCTCATGTTCTGGTTGATACTGATTCATCTTTAAATGTTCTACCAAAGAAAGCATTGGACAAATTGGACTATGAAGGTTTGACCCTAAAGCCCAGTAATATCATTGTTAGAGCTTTCGACGGTTCTAAGCGGATGGTTCACGGAGACGTGGACATTCCAATTAAAGTGGGTACATAAATTTTCAACTCTACTTTTTATGTGATAGACATCCGTCCTTCATATTCATGCTTGTTGGGAAGACCATGGATCCACAATGCTGGGGCAGTCACTTCTTCTCTACACCAAATGCTAAAATATCTGGTCCATGGTAAGATCATAACGGTTTATGGTGAGGAGGAGTATATGATAAGTCACCTTAACTCTTTCCGCTATATGGAGTTAGATGGTGAATTCATAGAAACACCTTTCCAACACTTTGAAGAGGTTTCTCCCGAGGTCGCGGTAGCAAAGACAATGACTAATGTGTCTATCATTACCAAGCATGTGTCCTAGATGTCATCCCTTAAAGATGCGGAGGTTGTAGTCAACGAAGGAGGAAGTATGGTGTGGGGTCAACTGCCAGATTTTCCTCACAAGACAGACAAGTTCGGATTGGGTTTCACTACTGCTAGACAGAAAGCTGTGCGTCGCTCCCGGGTTGGAGGACCACCCTTAAAAATTACTCACCATGGAGTTCATGCTTTAGAAGATGATGATGAAGAAGGCAACTTTGAAGATTGGATCTTTCCAACCACTGAAGGAGGACTAAACAACTGGGAGGCGAAAGACTTCATTCCCATTACTTTCATCAATCAGTAATTTATCTTTTGAACATTTCCTGTTGGTCTGTAATAACTTTTAAACAATTCGTACACTCTTTTCGGCTTATGCCTTACCCGGGGCATATAGGTCCATTTGTAAGGGTCTTGATTCTTCATTTTCATATGCCATTTTTAATGAATCATGGACGTTTTCATCTATAAACTGTTGTGTTCATTTTCTTTCCTTTTACATTTTATTTTATTTAAGGATGGCTATCCCTTACACACACCCACACTCACAAAATGCAGGTACCCATCCACTCTGGATTCCATGGGTGACTATTCTGCTTTGGCCTTCAGTAACTCTAAAGATTTGGTCAATCATGTCGAGTACGAAGGTAATGAAGACTGTGAAGTGCCTGGAGAATTAGCTATACTTTTGCAACAAGAAGAAAGGGCTATTCTGCTCCATGAAGAGTTGTTAGAGACTATCAATTTGGGAACGGAGGAAGACAAAAAAGAGGTTAAAGTGGGTGCCAACCTGGAGCCGAATGTCAAAAAGCACTTAAATCAGTTGTTGAATGAATATGTTGAGATATTTGCCTGGTCCTATGAAGACATGCCGGGATTGGATACAGATATTGTGGTTCACCGTCTCCCTATAAGAGAAGACTGTCCACCAATCAAACAGAAAGTCCACCGAATGAGGCCCGACATGTCCGAAAAGATCAAAGCTGAGGTGATGAAACAATTCAATGCTGCCTTGCTGGCTATTACTTCCTATCCATAATGGGTTGCTAACATTATGCCCGTGCCTAAGAAGGACGACAAATTCAGAATGTTTGTGGACTACAGAGACCTAAACAGGGCTAGCGCTAAAGATGATTTTCCACTACCATACATTGACATCTTGGTTGACAACACAGCTCAACACAAGGTATTTTCCTTCATGGATGGATTCTCGGGATACAACCAGATCAAAATGGCCCCCGAAGACATGGAGAAGACTACTTTTGTTACGCAGTAGGGTACCTTCTGCTATAAAGTGATGCCATTTGGACTGAAGAATGTTGGGGCAACCTATCAGCGAGCCATGGTAGCTTTGTTTCATGACATGATACATCATAAGATCTAAGTGTACGTAGACGACATGATAGCCCGTTCACAAATAGGAGAAGAACACCTCGACCATCTGCAAAAGTTGTTTGTCAGGTTAAAGAAATATAAGCTCAGACTGAACCCTAGCAAGTGCACTTTTGGAGTCAGGTCCGGTAAACTTTTGGGATTCATCGTCAGTAACAAAGGCATCGAGGTTGATCCCGCCAAAGTCAAAGCTATACAAGAAATGCCTGCCCCCCGTACTGAGAAGGAGGTTAGAGGTTTCTTGGGACGCTTAAACTATATTGCAAAGTTCATCTCTCACCTAACATCTACTTGTGAGCCAATCTTTAAGCTGTTGAAGAAAGATCAGGTAGTTGAATGGAACAATGAGTGTCAAGTTGCTTTTGATAGGATCAAGGAGTATTTGTTGGAACCTCCTATCTTGATGCCACCCGTCGAAGGAAGACCTTTAATCATGTATCTGATTGTTTTGGACAACTCAATGGGGTGTGTACTGGGCCAACATGACGAGTCTGGCCGAAAAGAGCATGCCATTTATTACCTTAGCAAAAAGTTTACCGACTGTGAGACTCGCTACTCACTGCTCGACAAAACTTGCTACGCTTTGGTATGGGCTGCTCGCCGGCTAAGGCAGTATATGTTGACACATACCACTTTGCTGATTTCTAAAATGGATCTGATTAAGTACATCTTCGAGAAGCCTGCTTTATCCGGAAGGATCGCTAGATGGCAGATGATCCTGACTGAGTATGATATCCAGTATACAACCCAAAAAGCTATGAAGGGGAGTGTACTAGCTGACCATCTAGCTCATCAAGCCGTCGAAGATTACCAATCTATGAGATTCGACTTCCCTGACGAGGATATTATGACATTGGACAACATTGAAGGTAACGGACCGTATGACGGACCTGAACAAGGATCCCGATGGACCCTGTACTTTGACGGTGCTTCAAATGCACTTGGCAACGGTATCAGAGCGGTACTTATCTCTCCAGAAGGTTACCATACACCTTTCACTGCTAGACACTGCTTCAGCTGTACCAACAACATGGCCGAGTATGAAGCTTGTATCTTTGGTCTCAAGGCTGCTATTGACTTGGGAATCAAATCTCTGATTGTATTTGGGGACTCAGCTTTGGTTATCAGTCAAATCAAAGGGGAGTGGGAGACTAAACATCCTAATCTTATCCCATACAAAGAACATGTCTTGACATTGTTGCCTCATTTCGAGCAGATTACCTTTGAGCACTTCCCGCGAGAAGAAAATCAGCTAGCAAATGCTCTGGCTACAATGTCTTCCATGTTTAAACTCAACTGGGATAATGAGGCTCCCCAAATCACCATCGAGCGAATGGATGAACCTGCACACTGTCATGAGATTAATACCGAAGAAGTAGTGGAACAAACCTGGTTTCATGAAATCAAAAGGTATCTCCAGACTCGAGAATACCCTGAAGGAGCTTCAGTCAATGACAAAAAGTTCTTAAGGAGATTTGCTGCCAAGTTCTTCCTGAGCAATGGTATCCTATATAAGCACAGTCATGATTATGTTCTACTTCGTTGTGTGGACAAAGTTGAAGCGGATTTGATCATGACTGAAATACATAGCGGCACTTTTGGCACCCATTTAAGCGGACATACGATGGCTAAGAATATTCTAAGGGCAGGCTACTACTGGTCTACCATGGAAGCTGATTATCATCAACATTCCCGTACTTGTCACAAATGCCAAGTCTATGCTGACAAGGTACATATTCCTCCAGTTCCTCTCAGTGTCTTAACAACTCCTTGGCCATTCGCGATGTGGGGAATCGACAAGATTGGAGAGATCAAGCCTACGGCATCCAATGGACATTGCTTCATCTTGGTGGCTATTGATTATTTTACCAAGTGGGTTGAAGCGGCTTCCTTCGCCTCCGTTACAAAGAATGTGGTTGCCCGCTTCATTAAGAAAAATCTCATAAGCCGGTATGGTATCCCCGACAGGATCATCACGGACAACGGCACAAATTTGAACAATACTGTGATCACCGCTCTGTGCGAACAGTTCAAAATTCAATATCACAATTCATCTCCCTATCAGCCAAAGATGAACGGTGTTGTTGAAGCTGCGAACAAAAATATCAAGAAGATCATTCAAAAGATGACAGTCACATACAAGGACTGGCATGAGATGTTACCGTTTGCTCTGCATGGATATCGTACCATGGCGCGTACTTCCACTGGGGAAACCCCATTTTCTTCGGTATATGGCATGGAAGCTGTTTTACCTATGGAAGTTCAGATCCCTTCTTTGAGGATTATGAAGGATGTTGGTTTAAGTGAAGACGATTGGATTCAGACCCGGCTTGATCAACTTAATTTGATCGACGAGAAGCGACTTACTGCTGTTTGTCATGGTCAGACGTATCAAAAACGGATGATCAAGGCTTTCAACAAGAAAGTCAGACGTCAGGTATATCAAGTCGGAGATCTTGTAATCAAGCGGATCATCTTACCGCAAAGTGATCCCAGGGGAAAGTGGACTCCTACTTATGAAGGACCATTTGTGATCAAGAACATCTTTTCTGGTGGGGCAATGATTCTGACCACCATGGACGGAGACGACCTGCCACACCCTGCGAACACAGACATAGTCAAAAAATACTATGCATAAAACGACCCGACAAGTCGAAAACCCGAAAGGGCGGCTTGGGAAAAAATGGGCATCCCGGTGAATCGAAAACCCGAAAGGGAGGTTCAAGCAAAAATTAGGGATAAATAAAAAAATCTGTACACACGGAAAGTTGAAAACCCGAAAGGGCGACTTGGGCAAAAAAAGGGTTTCCCGGTGGATCGAAAACACGAAAGGGCGGTCCAGGCAAAAGTTAGGGAATTAAAGCGTATGACTACGTCTCGTCGGATCACTTTAAGGACAATCTCTTCACAACCAAACTCCAAGATCCTGATCAATCCAATCATCTACGGACGAAGCAACGAAGGGACAAGATACTTAGAGTCGTGAAGGCTATAGCAGAATGGGAACCCCATGGAATTGTTACACATAGCCATCTTTCTTTGTATAAAAATTTTCTCAATTTTTCGACAACATTCTCTTACTAGGATGTATGTTTCCTTTGTACAAAAATACTTACAAAAGTTAATACAAAGATACTTCAAAGTGCATAAATTTGCTTGCCTTTATTTTCTTTTTACACTTATGTTTTATTTGAAAATGTCCAATGGTTTGTTAAATGAGCATATGTATTTGAATATAATCACTGTTTACAAATGAAAGAAAGTAAGAAAGGATAATTACTGATAGGTTGAAAGTATAGGAAAACGTCTTTAGGCTATTCCAGAAGAAATTCCCTACAGTAAGTCATTCAGATCCTCAACAGAGCTAAAACCTTGAAATGCATATCCCCAACGGAGTTAAGCTTCAAAATTCCCATCAGGGCTAAGTTTCTAAACTCCCGATCCCCAGCGGAGCCAGAAGACTTTGAACTACAAATCCCCAGTGAAGATAAAACTTTCTTCCCCAACGGAATCCAAAACATCGACCTTTAAACCCTGGTGGAGTACTATCCAACTTCCTCCGATTCCCCAACGGAGTTCTCCACAAAACAGGAACCCCCAGTAGATTGGCATACAACCCAAGCTCCTGATTTCCCCAGCAGGATAAACATTCTCCCCACAGAGTTATTTCCCAGCAGAACAAAGATTCTTGTTCCCATTTATCCGGTTGAAGCCTCCCAGGTTTTAATTCCCCAATAGAGATCATCCGAGTTTTCCTTGTTCCTCAGGAAAGTCATAAAGGATTCTCAATTCCCCACAAGTTACCAAGGATCTTCAATCATCAGCAGTAGTCCAAAGGATTTCTCATCTTCAGCAATCAAAGATCTTTGAAATCCCCAGCATCGGTCAAGGATTTACTTTCCCCGGCAGCAGTCAAGGATTTCATTATCTCCAGTCATCAAGTATTTATTTTCCTCGGCAAGATGGCTAATCAGCTTACATGCGCATACATTACATTCATATATCATAAACATTGATAAAGCACACTTATATTTCATCATACATATCATGCAACATAACTTTGTGTTTTAGCTAATATTTTAACCTTTTCAGGATAAGATTAAAAGCTACCTTTAAAAAATGTTCAAGGATTTCAGATAAAGTGTAGATACACCCCGGACACGGCGGTCATTCTACTACTCATTCAGACTTCAGCAATCAGATACAGACTAGATACGCTCCAGACACGGAAGCTATTCTATTTCTCATTCAGATTCAAATATCAACTACAAGCTCAGATACACTCCAAGACATGGAGGTCATTCTGTTGCCTTATCCAAATCCCAATTGCAGTACGGATACACTCCAGACACGGAAGTCATTCTTTTACTCATACAGATCTCAACTTCATATACAGTCCAGATACGCTCCAGACACGGTAGCCATTCTAACACTCATTCAAACCTATTCCCCAGCCCAGAGATACTCCAGGCACGGATATCTTTCTGTCGCTTATTCGGATTTCAGATTTCGGATACAATACAGATACACTGCAGACACGGCAGTCATTCTGATATTCATTCAAGAATCAAATACAGTTACAGCTTGGATACGCTCCAGACATGGACGCCATTCCCTTGCTCATACATATCCAATCTCCAGATACTACTCAGATACGTTCCAAATACGGATACCATTCTGACATTCACTCTCGTAATTCTCAACAAACAAGTCTTGGATGGCATCTTTAAGCCCATCTCCAGCAAGATTATACCATCTCCATATGGCATCTTTAAGCCCATTCCCTCAGCTACATTTTTGACGAGTGCAAATTTACGGGCACTCTAGTGTCCAATCCTCTTTTACCTTCGAGTCACGAAGGGAAAACTTGCCAATCTAACTCTTCAGGTTCAAGAAGATTGAATATGGGCAACTGTTGTACCCCAAAATTTGCCCTCTCATTTTATCAACATTTCTCATCACAAGGCTTTTTGAATTCTAGATCAAGCTAGGGTTGGCTCTACTCAAGACATCTCCTTGCACTGATGACCTAAATTAGGGTTTGAGTTTGCACAGGGATTTTTTTGACCTACAATGCCCAAAGTGACTTTCTTACTTCATGTTGGACTCATAAGTTTGTCCATACCAAGTTTCAAGCCTTGAATCAAATTTTTGCCCAGTCAATTGGACAGTTGACCTAGAAATCAGTTGTGTTGGGGAAAAAGTCAACTGTGGCCAATTTACAGTCAAACCTCATGCATTTTGACCCACATCAACATTATGAACCATTTGATCAAGTTTGGACCACAACTCCACAAGAAATTTGATCAGATCACCAAAAGGGCAAAATGGTCATTTTCAGGGTTTTGACTGTACAAAGGCAATTTCTGACTTTTTGACCTAGCCAATGGAAAATTAGGCTCAACCATGGACTCAAGGACTCAATGGCATCATCTTGACCTATTCAACAAGTTCAAAAGACCTCAATTGCATTGGATTGATAGATGAATTTTTCAGTCAACTGATCAAAATTTGACTGTACACTAAAAAGTCAAACTTTGACTTTTTGGTCAAAATCAAGTGCCAAGGGTCATTTTTCATCAAGATATGTCAAAATATGAAACTTGTTCATCAAGAAACCCAAAATTTCAAATTAGGGTTTAAAGTTGAAAATTTTCATAACTTAGAATTTTTCTAAGTTATGAAATTTTCTTAACTTTTCCTAACTTTGCCCCACATTTTCACCATGATGCATTTGGATTCAAAAAAAACCTCAAACATGAAAGTTGTATTCCTTCACAAAGTCTACAACTTTTATTCACAAAGTTTTCTCAAAAGAAGCTTGGATCTCAAGTTATGAGTTTTGGAACAAGGGTCCCTAAAACTTTTAACTTAGTGAAATTTTGCCCTAGTTTAGGCAGGATTTTGACCTATCTTCTTGGCCATTTTTCACATGGTTCCACTTGGAATATCAAGTTGCATTTCAAATATGGATTATATAGAATGTAGCAAGCTTTCCAAATTGTCTAAGAACTCCTCAAACACATTCGTGGTTAGGGAGAATCGAAGGCTTGAAGTTGGCAAAAACTCACTTTTCATCCATGGCATGTTCATGTTTATACAAGTTGCAATTTCAAGTCAGCATGCCTTACACTAGTTTACAGGCCTCTAAAAAACTTCACACTTAATAATTTAATGCAAATTCATCAGTCTAAGCCATTGTTTTGTTCATTTGGACATTGTACACAAAATTAAGCCCTAAGTAGAAAAAGGCATATTTCCATTTATGCCATAATGTGCTTTATGTCAAACCACAATCCCTTGAGCATTGGTCCATATCTCAGAGAGAAAATCAAATCCACAAGTTGAAGGGGCCAAGAGAAAGGTATGCAAGCATAAGGGTAGCCTGTACAGGCTTGTTTTCATCACTTCACACATTTGACTTCAAAAACAAGAAACTTGTCAAAAACCTTAGAACTTGAACACCAGCCAAGATAAACTTTTGCAAACAGTTTGAACATCTTTCTCACACCCCTTTGAGCCAGAAACACGATTGCTTGAGCCTTTAAACACCCCATAGCCAGAAATCACATTCCCTTGGTAAAACAGGGCAGAATCTGCAACTTGAGTTCCATAGCTCAATTGGCTCGTGCGTTTTGCCCCAAGTTGCTTCAAACACATTCCATTCAACTCACCCAAGCTATCCCAAACCTCAAACACCAACTGTAACTCCATTTATAGAGTTTTCCATTTTCATTTTGAGCTTGTGCAGGTTGAGTTCTATAGGCTGATTCAAGGACATTCAAGGCAAGCAGGCTATTGGAGAAGGTCAAGTGAAGTCCAAGCAAGCTCTCAGACATATCAAGCCTTGTTGAAAAGCCCTACATTTCCCTACACGAAGTCAGCTGAAACCGGTATTTGCCCACTTCCTATCTCTCTATTTAGGAACATTTAGCCTTAGGTTTGTGAATAAAAAATGTAGTGTTTATTGCCATGAAGCTTTACATATGCTCAGTTTTCATTTATATTAAGCATGCTAAGAGAATTTCATCCATGAACATACTGAAAAAAGTAGGTTAGATTTTAGGGCTAGAGAAATTCTCTCTAGTCATTGAGAGTTAAGACAAGTTGTTTATATGGTTGGAATCGTCTTGAAATTCTCTACAAGTTTGATGTTATGTGTTTTTGCAATAGAGCTCGTATATAGGATCTGGTAGTTTGTACAGGGCACGCGGGCGTTTTCAAAAGCCAGAGGTTGAAGATGAAGTTTTGGGCTGGGCTTGGCCTGGCTACTTTTGACACCCCCCTTTTCCTTTTTGCACCCCCTGGCCCAATTTCTTGTTATTTTATATTTTTGAATTTTTATTTTCATTTCTGACTTTATTTATTTGTTCCCTAATATAAAAAATGCTCAAAAATATTTTCATAATTTTTTCACATTTTATTTTGCATTTTATTTTTAATTTTCTAACATAGAAAACAATTTCAATACTTTTATCTTATTTATTAAAACTTGAAAACAATATATAAATCATACTTTTATTTTTGTTCTTTATTTTTATTCCCACTAAAAAATTTTTTCTAAAATTTTTTTATTTTTGTATATATTTTATTTTAATTTTATTATATTTAAAATAATTAATACATATATAAATATATACTTTTATTAAATACTTTAGAATAAAAATACACAAATATTACACTTTATTTTTATTATTAAATATACTTAATAAATAATTTTTCTAAACAAATTTTATTTTTTTTCACACATACTATTTTTATTTTTATTGTATATAAATAAAATAATTAATATACTTACTTTCTTAAAGAAATTAGGGTTTTACCCTTAACCTAATAAAACTAATCTTTTATTTATTTCTTTATTTTTTTTACATAAGATATTTTTACATACTTAGAAAATAAACATAAACTTTTGCATAATTCATATTATTTGATATATTTGTTTATTTTGTTTATTTAAATATTGTCCATTTATTTATGCATTTGAATTCAATTTGGATGTAATAGTAAACCAGGGTTTATATTTCTTGTCAAATACCCTCCATTCAAAGATTATACCCCCATCCCCATAATCATGTTGTAATAGCTTAGACTTTTAAATTCTCGCACTTTACGCTTTCAATTATGCCATGATTAGAGAATTAGGGTTTGTATGCAAAAATCCCAATCAACAAGTAGCTTGACCTAATCAAAGACAAATATGCATGAAAATAAATACATAATGCACACTTGCATCCCTAGGGTTACAATCCACTTGTTGCCTTAAAAATTGGCCATGTTATGCATGTTGGGTACTTTGGCAAAACAAAAACAAAACAAAAGATCATAGTCCTCGATGACGCTATCTTTGTTGCCTAAACAAAATGATCAAGTCCCTCAAAATTTTGCCAAAAATACCTAACACAATTGTTATCATGATCTATACGATGACTCATGCCTGTCCCATTAAACATCCTAACACAAGGTTGTTCACCAAATGCAATGGTGAAACAACACTGTAAAAAGGGTTAAAAACATATAGGAAAGATCTTTGAGTAAAATAGGGTAGATACCTTTTAGTTACTTGATCAAAAGCTTGCAAAACATCCTTGCTATTTTCAAACACACTTCACAACACAATTTTAAAACATTTACCAAATCAAACTTTCAAACATTGAAATCTTTTCAAAAGACAAAACACCTTTGTATACATTCCAACAAGAATCATTACAAAGGTTGCCACAACGATGGCATCTTTTCAAAACATCTTTCAAAACCACACACAAATCACCATTTCAAACAATTGAAAAGCAAAAGCAAGTGATCTAAACAATTAACTAAGAGCCCATGGATAACCATGGATGAAAAGGGTGCTTGCACCTTCCCTTTTCATAATCTACTCCTCGAACCCAAGAAAACATCTCAAAGGTCTTTCCTGTGCTTTTTGACCTTCCCTTAGGATAAAATAAAAAGTCGGTGGCGACTCTTGCTAAACCGAAACATTTGCAAACACAAACGCAAAATCTTAAGTTAGTTATGCCACCGTATCACACTAACCACCATGGACGGTGAAGATTTCCCGCACTCTATGAACGCAGACATAGTCAAAAGATACTACGCATAAAAACAACCCTCTAGGTTGACTGTCCTAGGTAAAAATAAGGGCATCCCGGCAAACCGAAAAGGTTCGGGAAAAATTCTATATATATATATATATATATATATATATATATATATATATATATATATATATATAAGATTGTACACCTGACAAGTCAAAAACCTTAAAAGGCGCTTGAGCAAGAAAGGGTATCCCGGTGGACTGAAAACCCGAAAGGGCAGTTGTTGTACCCCAAAATTTACATCTCATTTCTCAATAAATTTCTCACAAGATTCTCAATTGCTCAAAATTGCACAAGAAGTGATCAGCTCAAGATACTTCCTAAACACTGAAGACTCAAATTATGGTTTGAGTTTGCACAAGGATAAATGGAATTTTAATGCCTCGTATTACTTTCATGGATCATTTTGGACCTTTAAGAATTCTCATGTCAAATTTCAAGTCTTGCACTTCAAGTTTGCTCAATCAATTGATCAGATGACCTAAAATCAGCTGTATTGGATAAAAAGTCAATTGTGGCCAACTTACAGTCAAACTTCATGATTTTTTATCCATATCAATATCTTGAAATCATATGAACAATTTGGTCAAGTTTGGATTAAAATTCCTCAAGAAATTTGATCAGATCACCAAAGGGGCAAAATGGTTTAAATTAGGGTTTTGACTAAGAAGGCTTGATTTTTGACTTTTGACCAAATACATGACTTATTGGCTTAAGGCATGATATCAAGGATTCAAATGCATCATATTTACCTATTTGCATGGTTCAAAACATTTTTCAAGTTCAATTGATTGATAATTGAAATTTGGTCAACTGATGAAAAAGTCAACTATACATTGAAAAGTCAAACTTTGACTTTTTGATCAAAATCAAGTTTCAAAAATCATGTTTCATCAAGACATGTCAAAATATTAATATTATCCATCAAGAAATCAAAAAGTAAAAATTCACTTTGAAAAGTCAAAATTTCTAAGACTTGGAAATTTTTCTAATTGTTGGAAAAACTTACTTTTTTCATGACTTTGTGCCAAATTTTCACCATGATGCAAAATGATTCAAAGGAAACTTCCAACATGAAAGTTGTATATCTTGATGAAATACACAACTTTTATTCACAAATAAAATTCTATAAATTCTTGGATTTCAAGTTATAAATTCATGAAGACATGTACATGAAACAAAAAAATTTAGTGAAATTTTACCCTAGTTAGGCAAATTTTTGGTACTAACTTCATGGAAACGTTTCATATAGTTCCAAGTTTATTATTCAAGAATGTCCAACATGAAGGTTATAGAGGATGTTACAAGCTTTCCAAAATGTCAAAGAACTCATTGAGACCATACTTGAGCTTGGATAATTGAAGGAAAGAAGTTAGGGTTTCAAGCTTGATTTACAAGGCAGATTTTGTGATGAACATGAACCAAATCCATAGCCATGCTGCATAATCTTCACTTTGCAGGAATCTAACTTGTGTTTCACTCCATAATTAATGGTTTACATAATTGATTAAGCTCTTATCCAAGTGTTTAAAGCATTGTCCAAACCAATTTTCCATTAATGGCACAAAGTTACAATTTCCATTTTAGAAAAACAAGCTTTATGCAAAGTCAACTTGTATCGAGCCTTGCACTTGTTCTTTTTGCACACACAACACATATAAGCCAAAAGCAAGCATGTTAAAAGTTCTAACCACTATTTACAGCCCTGTACCATGTCTTGGAACAATATGTTTCAACTTTGCTTCAAAAACAAGTAAAGATGCCACAACTTGAGATTTCAAATTATGGCTTATTGTAACACACAAGAACTCTTGCCTATAAATAGAGACACTCTTTACAACTAAAAACACGGATTTTCTAGCCTGAAAACTCCCTCAAACTTCCTCAAACACAGAATCACCAAGAATACCCTTAAAACTTGTCATTTCCGAGTTTTGAATCCAATCTTCAAATCTACCCGTGCGTTTCTTGGTCTTTTGCTTTCAAAAGCTTCTAAACATCATACATAAACAATCCCAACAATTGTTATGCAACTGTAACACCATCTTCCTCAATTTCCATTTTCAAAAATAGAGCTTTGCACTTGGACTTCTCCAACACGATTTAACCATCCTCAACTCAAAGTAACTATTGCATTAGCTTCCTAGAGGTTCAAGGAAGCTAACTCAATCATCGCAACACCTTGAAAGCTACTCAAACTAAAAACACGAAGTTCAACTTTGAGGTAAAATATAGACATCATTTCCATGAAGCTTACCATGTCCATAGTTTTCATTTATTTTATCTGAGCTTAGAGAATTTTGAGTTTGAAATTTCTTTAAAAATTATGGTTCAGATTAGGGCCAGCAAAATTATCATTCATCTTTCACTTATAGTTTTAGTGAGTCACATTTCTGGAATCCTGATGAAATTTGTCATAACTTTCATGTTTATATTTTCCATTTTGGTTGAGAAATGAATGAGATATACATGGTCTGGATGCAGCAAGGTTGAAGACGAAGTACATGCCATGGACTTGTTTTATAATATATTGTGTTGGTTCTGTTTTATACACCGGATGTATAGTCACTCCAATGGTAAAGAAGCGCGCGTATATTATTGAGGGCGTGGGTTCGAGCCCCAGCGCTACCATTTTGTTTATTTTCTTAAAATTTCTTTCTTTTTTTGTTTGGACTGCAGCGCGCCTGGGCCCTGAACTTCTGGGCTTTGAAACTTTTACTCAGCCTCACCCTCATTTCACTTTTTACTATGCAGCCCATTTAATTTATTTTTATTTTCTGATTTACACAAAAAGTCCTTAATGGGTCAGGCCTAATATAAAAAAAACTATTTTTGCTACAAAATATTCCAAATTTAAGTTTCACCTGCTGACTTTATTTTTATAATTTTAATTTTATTTTCCTTTTCTCTACTTTATTATTATTAATATTATTATTTTTATTATTTTTACTAACTAAAAATACCAAAAATATTTTCATTTATTTATTTATTTAGGTATTTAGCAATTCTTATCTTATTTCTTTTAGACTAAAAAAGACCAAAATATTTTCTTAAACAAATTTAATTCTTTTCTTAAAAAAATTAGTACTAGACTTAGGTTTTATTTATTTTATTTTCTCAATTAAAATTAACTTAGAAATTTTAGGTTTCTTTTTAATTTATTAATTCTCTTTTTCACTATTTTATTAATACTAAAACCTTTTCTCAAAAAACATTAAAAAAAACTTTTCTTTTCTACTTAACTTAGTTAATTTTCGCATTTTTAATTAATTACTTTTTTTATTAATTAGGGTTTAAAACTTTTCTTTTTCTCAAAATCCAAACATAATTCATTTCTTTTCCATTTATATCTGTGTACATTATATTCATTTCATTTCTTGTACGTTATTCAAATTCAATATGGTTGTAATAAATAATTAAGGCTTTTTATCGCTTTTCCATTCCCCATTTGTAAACTTGTATACCCCATCCCCTAATGATGTAATAGCGCAGGACATTTACTTTCCTCAATTTATCGCTTTCATATAAATAATAGTAAATTAGGGTTTGAATGGAAAGCTAAAATCAATACTTAGAAAATCCTAATCCAAGATAAATCAAGCATGAAATACAAAACACTTGCGCACTTGCACCTCTAGGGTTAACTCCACTTGTTGTCTTGAGAAAATGGTCATATTACGCATGTGAGACACTTTAGAAAAAAGAGATTAAAATACAAGATCATAGTCCCTCGATGACGCTTTAAATGTTGCCTTCAAAATGATCTTAGACCCTTAATAAAAATGCTAAAGTATCTCACAATATTGCATTTTATGACTTTACGATGACCCACGTCCGTCCCTTCACATCCAATGATAGGGCTTCTCACCAATCAATGGTAAGATAGCAGTGTCAAAGGAAGAGAGAAATGAACAAAATACTTTTGAGAAGGTAGAATGTTCTTAGTTGTTTGCTCACAATCCATCTTCTAAAACAAACATCCTTTCAAATACACTAACACTTTCAAACATGAAATATTTTCAAAAAGTCAGAAACTTTGTATGCATTCTTATAGAGACGAGAGTCATTACAAAGTTTTCCTAAACGGAGGCGTTTTTCAAAAAAAGTTTCAAAACAAATCACAAACACATTTCAAACAAAGCATTTTCAAAGTGAGCTAGCAACTAAGAGCCCGTGGATAACTACGGATGAAAAGGGTGCTAACACGTTACCCTTTTCATAACCTACCCCCTGAACTCAATAAAATATCTCAAAGGTCTTTCCTGTTCTTTTCACCCTTTCCTTATTGGATAAATGAAAAGTCAGTGGTGACTCTTGCTATCCGCAACAATTGAAATCAAATGCAAAACACCCAAGTCAATTCTCCCACCGTATTACAGAACTGGCGACTCTGCTGGGGAAATACTTAAAAGTGGGGTTACCTTAGAGTTAGATCATATTTAATTTCTTTCATTGTTTTATTTGTTTGCCTTACATTTATGGGTCCTCATTTGGGTTAGTGTTGATCCTTCACCCGAATCTGGGAACATCATTAGGTAAGTAGCAATAGATTGTGGAAATTGTACGGCGTAGACCGATATGGTTGAAGCAATGGCTATGTTAGTGTGACACATTTGTTGGTACCGGTATCCCTTGTGTTGAATTGAGGAGAATACGGGGCCACTGAGTGGTCTCATGAAGAACTAACTGACCATAGAACCTTTAATTGAACAATGTTTCCATTAGGAAGTAGTGAGATAGCCGACTTTGGTGCAAAGCTGAAGATTGATTGATACTCGATACTAAGCTCATTGAGATCGTACTTTTAAGATATTTTGGCCGCGAGAAAAGATTAATTGTTCTAAAACAATGCCTAATTAAGAAAGATAAATGATATTGAGATTCCCTAGAACCCGATTACTTTGTAAGACAGGTTGAACCAACTAAGCTTCAAGAGGGTACTTACCTATGAAACCCATGCAAGCCTAAACCTAAGGTCTTTGTGTGCTTTATTTGTGATTTATTATTCATGACATCATAACATCATAAGCATTCTCACTAACCATTTCAAGGATTTAGGAATTTATCTTTGTTCTGTTTTGTAGGTCATGACTTCCACTCGTAGGAATACCATCCGAGTCAACTTGGTGAAAGTGCATCCTTAACTTCAAGAGTTAGCATCAAGAGTGCCTAGAAATTCTCCCTTCACCAAGAAATATGGTCGAATTCTCAACTTGGTTGCCTCAAAATTCCAAGAAGAAATGATGTGTGTGCTTTTCCAATTCTTTGATCCTATGCATCATTGCTTCACCTTTCTCGACTACAAATTGGTCCCTACATTAGAAGAATTCTCTCAATTGTTAGGAGTTCCTGTGCTTGATCAAATACCATTCACCAGTTTATAAGAGACTCCAAAGCCTAAAGTTATAGCCAAATACTTGCATTTGAAGAGATCCGACATTATGACAAATTGGCAAACAAGAAGTGGAGTTAAGGGTTTCTTAGCCAAATTTTTGTTGGAGAAGGCTTATTTATTCTGGGAAGATATGAATTTTTAAGCTTTTGAGAATGCCTTGGCCCTTCTAATCTATGGTTTGTTTCTATTTCCTAATCCAGACCAACTCATAGATGTGAATACCGTCAAGTTTTTTCTCTCTCGTACTCCCATACCAACCTTGCTTGGAGACATTCTACATTGTTTCGACACTCGCACCATAAAGAAAAGGGGTACTCTTTTCTGTTGCATTTTGTTACTGTCTAGATGGTTTATTTTGCACCTACCTTGATCAACGCTAAAGAATGAACAAGGCTTGACATGGTCTCAAAGGATGATGTCACTCTCGCACTCGGACATCCATTGATGTTCTCGATCTTTGGAGGATATTACCATCAATGACAGTTGTGGGGAATTCCCTAATGTCCCACTCTTAGGAATTAGGGGAGGTATCCCTTATGACCCGTCTCTTGCATTACGGAAATTTGGGTATGCACAAAGAGATGGTCTTCATGATACGCTCATCCAAGGTTTGTTATTCGATTACGAGGGCGACGACCAAGGCTATCATCAAAGGTTCATACGAGCTTGTAGAATGGTAAACAAAGTGGATAGTGAGACATTGGGGCATAAAAATTCCATTCCCCTTGAGCCTTACCTTAAGTGGGTACGAACTTGTGCTCAAAATCTCGTGATTCCTTACCCAGCCATCCTACCTATCATCATGGAGCCTATTGCTAAGGGAGATGTTCCATATACTATCCTTCATCCTGATATGCCTACTTTTGTTGAAGATTTTCAAAGAGCTTGGATTTAGCTCAAAGGGGAGCGAGACACCTTCGAAACTCAATTTTACGCAAGCGAGAAGAAGGTTTTGGAGCTTACGAGACAACTTCATGAAGAATGAAGTTTGAACACCTACATTGCACCAAAGAGGATGCGCTAATGGGAAGCCTGATTCTTGTTGTTGTTTTGGGAGTTTATTTTGTATTTTCTTCCTCAATTGTAAGCCCAAGAGGTATGTTGTAATCAATCTGAACTTATTAATGCAATTAATGTTTGTTCCTTCTTTTTCTAAACAAATTTAAATCTTCTAAAGTCCTTGAAATCATTTGCATGCGCATTCCATGCATCATAACATAAGCAAGCTTTCCACAACAGGTTTCCTCATCTTTCTACTTTTTATTTCAGTAAGATGGATATCGAGCAAACCGTGAAAGATTTGCAAGCACAGAATTCCCAGTTCCAAGAGACCTTGCTAACCCTGGCCAAAGGACAACAAGAGCTGATGACATTGTTGGAGGCAAAAATGAAAACTAAGAAGAAGGCCCTCATCAACATGGGAAAAAGGTTTAAAGGCCCAGTCCGTCAGGTGCAGATAGTTGAAGAGTCATCCAAGGAAGACGAGAACCATGTGGTAGAGGAAAGGAGCACCCGTGCTGGGGGTGAAAATGATCAAGCTTCCGAGGATGAAGACCACTTTGATAAACAGTACCCACCGGCCGAGGATAAATACAAGCAGTTAGAGGATAGACTGAAAGCTGTTGAAATTCAAGCTGTACCTGGTTTGGATTTTGGTGATTTGGGCTTAGTACCTGGGGTCGTCATTCTCCATAAGTTCAAAATACCAGTCTTTGCTAATTATGACAGAATTTCATGCCCGAAACTTCATCTGAGGTCCTAAGTCAGCAAGATACAACCACATACTATTGACAAGAAGCTCTAGGTCCATTTCTTCCAAGAGAGTCTGACTAGGACTCAGTTAGAATGGTTTTATCAATTGGAGGGTTCCCGCATTCACACATGGGAAGATCTAGCCACTAATTTTTATCATCAATGTCAATACAACGCTGATTTAGCACCAACAAGAGTTCAACTTCAAGGAATGACAATGGGCTCTAATGAAGGGTTTAAATAGTACGTGCAAAAATGGAGGGATCTTGCGGGTAGACTTCAACCACCACTGATTGATAGGGAGCTGATGGATATGTTCATGGGAACACTAACAGGACCTTATTTCAACTTTCTAATTGGTAGTTCATCTTCCGGTTTCACAGAGTTAATTCTGGCTGGTGAAAGGGTCGAGAGTGGAATCAAGAGTGGAAAAATTCCCATGGCATCTGCTTCTACATCAAGCATTATAAAGAAACCCTTTACTGGCAAGAAAGAAGCCAATGTTGTTTATGGATCAAGGGCCCATACCAAGAAGGATCATCGTCCATCTGTTAATGCTATTTTGATCTCCAACCCTCCATCTGCTCAAAGACAATCATCCAACCATCAACGATATGAAATTCCTCGAAGAAAATTCACAAGGATTAGCATGTCACTGTCCCAAGCCTTGCAAAATTTGTTGAAGGCTAACTTAGTGACATTGCGTGATCCGCCATCAAATCCAAATACTACCTCACTGAATTACAATCCAAATCCAAGTGTGTGTATCATTCCAATAGCCCTATGCATGAAACTGATCAATATTGGGCTCTAAAAAATAAGATTCAAGACCGAATAGACAATAAAACTATTGAGTTTGATCCACCTACAACTCCAAATGTGATAATTGCACCAATGTCGAACCATGTTAAAGGTGTCAATGTGATTGATGACACTGCTTTTGTTTCTTCCGTTGAGGATTTGACTACTCCTTTGACTACTATGAAGGGAAATTTGCTGAGAGCTGGGGTGTTCCCTGGCTGTTTAAAAGACTGTGATTGTTATGCTGAACAAATAAATGGGTGCAAGTGGTTGAAAGAAGGTGTTCAACGCCTGATAGATAGTCAAATCCTGTTTGAAAAAATTCCTACCATCAAGAGTTTGACCAATAAAGCTGAAGATATTGCCATAATAACAATCTCCGACAAGCCTTTTGGGATCTCCTCAAAGGGTCCTATTAGGATTTCAAATGAATCAACAGTTGCTCCTTTAATAATCACTACCCCTGGGCCGATTCCTTACTCCTCCGACAAAGAAGTTCCATGGAACTATGGTGCCGAAGTTTACTATCATGGAATAAACCAAGATTCATGCATCAAAGAAGACAAGATCAACGATGTTACAAATATTGCAGGTTCTAGTAAGGTAACAAGAATGGGGAGGATCTTCTCCCCTGATATCTCACCTTCGACTACTACAACAACTCCTGTTCACATAACCAATAACAAGCCTAATGCCAACACTAGAGGCAAAGAAAAAGTAAGTGAGCCTGTTGGGATAGAGGCACCTACCAAAGATGTTGATGCTGAAGAGCCCTCCACTCGAGAGATGGAGGAAATCCTGAAAATTATAAAGAAGAGTGATTTCAAAATAGTCGAACAATTGGGGCAAACCCCCTCCAAAATTTACATGCTGCCATTACTACTTTGTTCTGATGCTCATGCCCAAGATTTAATCATGTTTTTGAAGAAAGCTCATGTGCCCCAAGAGACTACAGCTGACCAGTTCGAGAATTATGTGGCGAGTTTAACAACTGATAATAGATTAGGTTTCTTCGACGCTGACTTGACACCAGTTGAAAGGAATCATAACAAGGCCTTGCATGTCTCTATTGAATGCAAGGGAACTACATTGGCTCATGTTCTGATTGATACCAGTTCCTCTCTAAATGTTCTACCAAAAGGTGCTTTGGACCGACTATATTGCGAATGCCTGGTGTTGAAACCAAGTGATATAGTTGTAAGGGCTTTCGATGGGTCTAAAAGGATGGTGCATGAAGAAGTGGATCTCCCTCATTAAAGTGGGATCACAAGTTTTCAACTCCACCTTTTATGTAATGGACATACATCCCGCCTACTCTTGTTTGCTTCGTCGCCCTTAAATCCATGTGGCAGGGGAAGTAACACCCACCCTTCATCCAAAATTAAACTATCCAGTCAAAGGAAAGATCATTACTGTTTGCAGAGAAGAAGAGTTTATGGTGAGCCACCTCAATTCCTTCAAGTATGTGGAAATGGATCGTGAGTTCATAGAAACGTCGTGCCAGGATTTCGAAGTTGTTCCTCCTACGGTTGCCTCCACCAAAATCTCCTCCGACATATCAAAAGCTGATAAAGTTGTACCAAGAATGGTTTCACTTAAAGATGCTCGTGTCGTGATTGAAGATGGAAGTTGTACTATCTTGGGACAACTCCCCGACATTCATTTTAAAGCAAACAAATTTGGGTTGGGTTTCACCACCAAAGCACAGAAAGAGGTCAGGTGCGCTCGCTAGGGAAACCCACCTCTTCGCATCGGAAATCATGAAGTAAACACTGTGGAAGACTCTGATGGTGAATGTTCTTTTGAAGAATGGATCTACCCTATTGTCATAGGAAAGCTCAACAACGGGTACACAAAGGATTTCACTCCCATCTCCTTCATTGAGGAGTAATTACTGTTTACAATTTTCAGTCAATTCAAGAACTTTTTTCTATAATTTTAATTCCAAACAATGACTTTTAAGACACGTGCCTTGCCCGGGGCACCATGGTCCATTTGTTAAGGGTTTTGTTCATCTTCATTTATCATATGATCATTTAATGGAAAACATTGGACCTTTGCATTCAAATTTTGTGCTCATTGTCTTTCTTTTTCTTTATTGCATATTTTAAATAGCCATGTATCTTACATGCACACACACTTTTGCAGATCCTCATCCACTTAGGATCTCGTTGCCAACGACTCTACTATTGCCAATTATGACTTTGAACATCCAATTAACCAAGCCGAAGACGAAGGAGAGGAATATTATGAAATACCGGGGGAATTAGCCAGACTTCTAATGCAAGAGGATAAAGTTATTCAAACTCACAAAGAGCTAGTTGAAGTGACCAACCTAGGTACCGAGGAAGTCTAGAAAGAGGTCAACATCGGTACTAACTTAGAAGACAGTATCAAAAGTAGATTGGTACATATGTTACATGACTATGTTGAAGTGTTTGCTTGGTCTTATGAAGATATGTCAGGATTGGATACTGACATTGTGGTTCATCGTCTACCAACAAAGGAAGATTTCCCTCCTGTCAAGCCAAAAGTTCGTCGTATGCGGCCAGTCATGTCTGAAAAGATAAAGGCTGAGGTAATGAAATAGTTTGATGTAGGTTTTCAAGTTGTAACATCATACCCTCAATGGGTGGCAATTATGGTCCGCGTACCGAAGAAAGATGGGATGGTTTATATGTGCGTAGACTATAGAGACTTTAATAGGGAGAGCCCCAAAGATGACTTCCCTTTACCATACATTGACGTTTTGGTTAACAACACGGCTCAACATAAAGTCTTCTCCTTCATGGATGGTTTCTCTGGTTATAATCAAATTAAGATGGCTCCCGAGGACATGCGGAAGACCACCTTTGTTACACAATGGGAAACTTTCTACTACAAGGTCATGCCGTTTGGTTTGAAGAATGCAGGCGAAACGTATCAACGAGCTATGGTATCTCTATTTCATGACATGATCCATCATGAGATAGAGGTTTATGTAGATGATATGATTGCAAGGTCGCAGTCTGAGGATGAGCACCTTTATCACTTACACAAGCTGTTTCAAAGTTTGAAGAAGTACAAGCTAAGGTTAAATCCTAACAAGTGCACCTTCGGGGTAAGGTCTGGAAAGCTGCTGGGTTTTGTTGTCAGTGGCAAAGGTATTGAAGTGGATCCTGCGAAGGTCAAAGCCATCCAAGAAATTCCAGTTCCCCGCTCCGAGAAGGAAGTCAGAGGCTTCTTGGGTCGACTTAACTACATTGCTCGTTTCATATCTCACCTAATAGCTACTTGTGAGCCAATATTCAAACTCTTGAAGAAAGGTCAAGTAATCAAATGGAACAACGACTACATATCTTCCTTTGACAAGATCAAAGAATATTTACAAGAACCTCATATCTTGATGCCTCCAGTTGAAGGAATACCCTTGATCGTGTACTTGACTGTATTGAGAATTCCATGGGGTGTGTGTTAGGCCAACATGACGAGTCTGGCCGAAAAGAGCACGCAATATACTACCTGAGAAAATAATTTATCGATTGTGAAACCAAATATTTACTGCTTGAGAAAACTTGTTGAGCTCTTCCATGGGCTGCTTGCCGGCTAAGACAGTATATGTTGACTCACACTACTTTATTTATTTCTAATATGGACCCTATCAAGTATATCTTCGAGAAGCCATCTCTCTCCGGGCGAATAGCTAGGTGGAAAATGATTCTTATCGAATATGATATCCAGTATACCATACAAAATACCATCAAAGGAAGTGTATTGGAAGATCATTTGGCCTATCAAGCTGTTAATGACTACCAATCCATAAAATTTGAATTCCCATATGAGAATATTATGCTAGTAACTGACTATGAAGAACCTAGACCATATGACGGACCTAAACAAGGATCCCGATGGACTATGGTTTTCGATGGAGCTTCCAACGCTTTGGGCAATGGAATTGGTGTTGTGATTATTTCTCCTAAGGGTTTCCATACTCCTTTCACGGCTAGATTGTGCTTCGACTGTACAAATAACATGGATGAATATGAGGCGTGCATTTTGGGCCTAAAGGCTGCCATTGACTTGAGGATCAAATTCTTGGATGTATACGGAGATTCCTCTCTAGTGAACAGTCAGGTTAAAGGATAATAGGATAAAAAGCACCCTAATATGATTCCTTACAAAGAGTTTGTGCTGACTTTGATCCCATACTTCGAGGAGATCACCTTTGAACATTTCCCTAGAGAAGAAAATCAATTGGGTGACGCCTTGGCAACCATGTCTTCCATGTCTAAGGTCAAATGGGACAATGAAGTTCCTGTGATTACAATCGAAAGATTTGACGAGCCTGCACACTGCTATGAGCTTGACACTGACGAAGAGAAACCACGGTACCATGAAGTAAGGAGATATCTTGAAGCACAAGAGTATCCCGAAGGAGCTTCTATCAATGATAAGAAATTCTTACGAAGATTCTCAGCCAAATTCTTCCTAAGAAATGGAATCATGTATAAGCGAAATCATGATTCTGCTCTACTCCGGTGTGTGGACAAGAAGGAGGCAGAGAAAATTATGGAAGACATGCATGATGGAATCTTTGGGACTCACTCTAGTGGGCACACTATGGCCAAGAAAATCCTGAGGGCTGGTTACTATTGCTCCACAATGGAAACTGATTGTCATCGTCACTCAAGGACTTGTCACAAGTGTCAAATCTATGCTGACAAGGTCCATATACCCTCAATTCCTTTGAATGTCATGATCGCTCTGTGGTCGTTTGCAATGTGGGGCATTGACATTATTGGAGAGATCAAACCTATTGCTTCCAATGGATAGCGTTTCATCCTTTTTTCCATTGATTACTTTACCAAGTGGGTCGAAGCTGCCTCATATGCCTCAGTCACTAAGAATGTTATAGCCAGATTTATCAAGTATAACCTCATTTGCCGTTATGGTATCCCCGAAAGGATCATCACTGACAATGGAACCAATCTCAACAATTCTATGATTACAGAACTTTGTACTCAGTTCAAAATCAAGCATCATAATTCTTATCCATACATGCCTAAGATGAATGACGCAGTAGAAGCTGCCAATAAAAATATCAAGAAGATTGTACAAAAGATGGTGGTAACATATAAAGACTGACATGATATGTTACCGTTTTCTCTCCATGGCTACTGTACTTCAGCTCGAACGTCAACTGGGGTAACTCCTTTCTCTTTGGTCTATGGCATGGAAGTTGTCTTTCCTATAGAAGTTCAAATTCCTTCCCTAAGGATTATGAAAGAGGCAGATCTAGACAAAGACGAGTGGGTCTAGACTAGGTTGGATCAGCTAAACTTGATCGATGAGAAGCGACTAGCTGCTGTTCGTCATGGTCAGATATATAAAAAGTGTATGATCAAGGTATTCAACAAAAAGATCAAGCCTCGAGTGTATAAGACATGTAACTTGGTAATAAAGTGCATCATTCTCCCACAAGGCGACCCAGGGGAAAATAGACTCCCACTTACGAAGGACCATTTATTGTAAAGAAATTTTTCTCTGGTGGAACTATGATGCTCACTACTATGGATGGCGAAGACTTCCCACATCCTGTGAACGGGGACATAGTTAATAAATACTACGCATAAAACGGCCCGATAGGTTGATATACCTAGATAAAAATAAGGGAATCCTGGAGAACCAAAGAGGTTCAGGAAAAATTAGGGATATATGCAAAAGATTATACACCCGGCAAGTCGAAAACCTGAAAGGGCAGCTTGGGCAAAAATGGGTATCCTGGTGGGATGAAAACCCGAGAGGGCGGTCCAGGAAAAAGTTAAGGATTAAAGTGTATGACTATGTCCCGTTTACTACTAAGGTCCAAGTTCAATGGTACAATATCAATCCAATCAACTTCATTCAACAGCAAGGGATGATGTCCGAAGACATAGGGTAAATAGAGGAATTGGAACCCAAAGAGATCACTTCCACATGGCTATTATTTTTGTTTTCACTTTATATTCTTTTCATTTATTTCAAAGATTTCCTCTTACTAGGATCTCTGTCTCCTTGTACCAAAACTCATATTTATGGGCAAACATCAATACAAATATACTTTGAAATGCAAACTTTTTTTCTATTTTAATTGCAAAAAAGCTTCCAATGACTAAAGTTGAATGAACATATGCACATGAACATGATTAAACTGTTAACAAATGTATACATAAAAACAATAACAAGCATTTCCTTAAAGACTTGGGATATCCCCACAAAGTCACTTCAACAAAATCATTCTCACAAATTTGGATTGATGAAATCCCCAGCCAGAGTTTCAATCTCTGGAAAATTCTCTCCCCAGCTGATTTGGTCTTATGGAGTTTCTTCCTAAAGAATACACCTCCCTTGCAAGTCATCAAATATCCTCTTCAATAGGGTTTATTTCCCCTAACAGATTGCAAATTCCATAACCCGAGTTGGCCTCTCAGACTATTACGAATCAATGGACAAAACCCCTCAATCCCCAACGGAGTCATTACTATCCCAGAAAGTTATCGTGAAGCCTGGAATTTGGCCATATAACAGTTTAACCTCACCTAAGTTATTGCGAAGCCTGGACCCGACTAGATAACATTTAACTTCAATTCTCTGCGAAACCTAGAATCCGACCAGATAACAATTAATTTCATCTTCAATCACTGCAAAGCCTGAAATCTGACCAGATAACAGTTTGAGTTGCTGAAACCTGGACCCAACCAGATAACAACAAATCTCAATTTTTAAGTTACTAAAGCCTGGACCCGACCAGATAATAGTTTAACTTCTTCAATTTCTAAAACCTGGACCCGACCAGATAATAGTTCGAGTTGCTGAAACCTGGACCCGACCAAATACCAGTTAACCTCAAGGTCAAATTGTTGAAACCTGGACCCGACCAAATAACTGTTCGAGTTACTATGAAACCTGGAATCGACCTGATATTAGTTTAACTTCTTCAAATCACTAACAAAACTCCTCTTCCCCAGTAGAGTTTGCCACTATCCCCGGTGAGTTGCTGCAAAGCCTGGAATCCGACCAGATAACAGTTAACTTCTTTATCCCCAACAAGTTGTTGTGAAGCCTGGAATCTAACCAGATAACAGCTAAACTTTCTTCCAAGAGATATCTCCCCGGTAGGGAAATGGACAACTAAAACTCCTGAACTCTATTCCCCAAGCAGAAAATCAACATTTCCCGCATAGTTTCCTTAAAGCAAAGAACCAAAATCATTATTCCCCAGCGAAGTTCTCCTCAAAATCAGAAATTCCCAACAAGAAGCCCTCCAAACAAAGTTTGAAGGTACACATACTATTCATCTCCAGTAGCAGTCCGAGATTTAACCTCCCAAAACTCCTCAACAATTTGTCGAGGTTTTATTTTCATACAAAATTGCACTTTAATGTTTCGCATTCATATATCATATCACATACATAACAAATGCATATAGCATAATCTCATTTATTTTAAGAACATCATTACACCATGCATACATCTGCATGAAAATAACCCTCTTCCTTGTAGGAAGAAATCAATCATCATTCAAGTCCTCTTTTGGGTAGATTCTCATCCTCCAGTTAATGATAGGCAATCCACATGCCTCCTTTGTTTAGAATTGTTTCCCTAGTGGAGTCACCAACCACGAGGCCTCTTCTGGATCAGAATTAATTCTCTCAGTATATCCATAGGCAAAACATCAGTATTAGCACAGACCGACCAAAGATTTATGTTGATACTTCTTCAGTTTTTACCATCATTCTTCCAAATGGCATTGTTAGGCATATTCCTGATACACTCAATCACATCAACGAGTGCAAATTTCTGGGCACTCTAGTGTTCAATCATCTTTCACCTTCAAGTCACGAATGATGAACCCGCCAATATTACTCTTCATGTTTAAGAAGATTGATTAGGGGAATCTATTGTACCCCAAAATTTTCCTCTCATTTCTCAAGAAATTTCTCACAAGTTTCTTAATTGCTCAAAATTGCACAAGAACTGAAGACTCAAATTAGGGTTTGAGTTTGCACAAGGATAAATGGACTTTAATGCCTCATATGACTTTCATGGATCATTTTGGACCTTAAAGAATGCTCATGTCAAATTTCAAGTCTTGCAGTTCAAGTTTGCTCAGTTAATTTATCAGATGACCTAAAATCAATTGTATTGGGTAAAAAGTCAACAGTGGCCAACTTACAGTCAAACTTCATGATTTTTTATCCATATCAATATCTTGAACTCATAAGAACCATTTTGTCAAGTTTGGATTACAATTCCTCAATAAATTTGATCAGATCACCAAAGGGGCAAAATGGTCAAAATTAGGGTTTTGACTGAGCAGGCTTGATTTTTGACTTTTGACCAAATATATGAACTATTGGCTTAAGAAATGATATCAAGGATTAAAATGCATCATTTTGACCTAGTTTCATGGTTCATAGCATTTTTCAAGATCAATTGATTGATAATTGAAATTTGGTCAACTGATGAAAAAGTCAATTGTACACTAAAAAGTCAAACCCTGACTTTTTGATACAAATCAAGTTTCAAAAATCATATTTCATCAAGACATGTCAAAATATGAAGATTATTCATCAAGAAATCAAAAAGTTAAAATTCACTTTGAAAAGTCAAAATTTCTAAGACTTAGAAAATTTTCTAAGTGTTGGAAAATTTACTTTTTTTCATGACTTTGTGCCAAATTTTCACCATGATGCAAAATGATTCAAAGGAAACTTCCAACATGAAAGTTGTATATATTGAGGAAATATTCATCTCTTCTTCAGAAATAAAATTCTATAAATGCTTGGATTTCAAGTTATAAATTCGTGAAGACATGTACATGAAAGAAAAAAACACTTAGTGAAATTTTACCCTAGTTAGGCGAATTTTTGGTACTAAATTCATGGAAACTTTTCATATAGTTCCAAGTTGATTCTTCAAAAATGTCCAACATGAAGGTTATAGAGGATGTTACAAGCTTTCCAAAATATCCAATTACTCATTGAGACCATACTTGAACTGAGATAATCGAAAGCCAGAAGTTAGGGTTTCAAGCTTGATTTACAAGGAAGATTTTGTGATGAACATGAACCAAATCCATAGCTATGCTGCACAATCTTCACTTTGCAGGCCTCAAACTTGTGTTTCACTCCATAATTAATGGTTTAAATAATTTATTAAGCTCTTATCCAAGTGTTTGAAGCATTGTCCAAACCCATTTTCCATTAATGGCACAAAGTTACCATTTCCATTTTAGAAAAGTAAGCTTTATGCAAAGTCAACTTGTATTGAGCCTTGCACTTGTTCTCTCTGCATACACAACACATATAAGCCCAAACAAGCATGTTTAAAGTTCTAAACACTCTATAAAGCCTTGTACCATGTCTTGGAACAAGATGTTTCAACTTTGCTTCAAAAAGAAGTAAAGATGCCACAACTTGAGATTTCAAATTCTGGCTTATTGTAACACACAAGACATCTTGCCTATAAATAGAGACACTCTTTGCAACCAAAAACACGAATCCGCTAGCCTGAAAACTCCCTCAAACTTCCTCAAACACAGAATCACCAAGAATACCTCAAAACTTGTCATTTCTGAGTTTTGAATCCAATCTTCAAATTTACTCGTGTGTTTCTTTGCCTTTTGCTTTCAAAAGCTTCTAAACATCATACATAAACAATCCTAACACCTGTTATCCAACTGTAACACCATCTTCCTCAACTTCCATTTTCAAAAATAGAGCTTTGCAATTGGACTTCTCCAGCACGATTCAATCATCCTCAACTCAAAGTAACTATTGCATTAGCTTCCTAGAGGTTCAAGGAAGCTAACTCAATCATCACAACACCTTGAAGGCTACTCAAACTCAAAACACGATGTTCAGTTTTGAGGTAAGTTTTCTGATTTTCAAACTCCTCATATAGGAATTGTTAGGGTTGCACTTTCAAATATAAAATGTAGACATCATTGCCTTGAAGCTTACCATGTCCATAGTTTTCATTTATATTGCCTGAGCTTAGAGAATTTTGAGTTTGAAATTTCTTGAAAAATTAGGGTTCAGATTAGGGCCAGCAAAATTCTCATTCATCTTTGACTTATAGTTTTAGTGAGTTACATTTCTAGAATCGTGACGAAATTTGCCATAACTTTCATGTTTACATTTTCCATTTTGGTTGAGAAATGAATGAGATACATATGGTCTGGTTGGCACAAGGTTGAAGATGAAGTACAAGCCATGGACTTGTTTTGTAATATATTGTGTTGGTTATGTTTAATACACCGAATGTATAGCCACTCCAGTGGTAAGGCAGCACGTGTATATTGTTGAGGGCGTGGGTTCGAGCCCCAGCGCTACCATTTTGTTTATTTTCTTAACATTTCTTTCTTTTTTTGTTTGGACTGCAGTGCACCTGGGCCCTAAACTTTTGGGCTTTGACACTTTTACTCAGCCTCACCCCATTTCATTTTTTTTACTACGCAGCCCATTTACTTTATTTTTATTTTTTGATTTACAAAAAAAGTCCTTAATAGGCCAGGCCTAATATAAATAAAAACTGGTTTTGCTACAAAATACTCCAAATTCAAATTTCACCCCCTCACTTTATTTTTATAATTTTAATTTTATTTTCCTTTTCTCTATTTTATTATTATTAATATTATTATTTTTATTATTTTTACTAACTAAAAATACCAAAAATATTTTCATTTATTTATTTATTTGGGTATTTAGCAATTCTTATCTTATTTCTTTTAGACCAAAAAAGACCAAAATATTTTTCTTAAACAAATTTTAATGCTTTTCTTAAATAAATTAGTAACTAGACTTAGGTTTTATTTATTTTCATTTCTCAATTAAAATTAACTTATAAATTTTAGGTTTTTTTTTAATTAATTAATTCTCTTTTTTACTATTTGATTAATACTAAAACCTTTTCTCAAAAAACCTTAAAAAAACATATCTTTTCTACTTAACTTAGTTAATTTTCTCTTTTTTAATTAATTACTTTTTTTATTAATTATGGTTCAAAACTTTTCTTTTCCTCAAAATCCAAACAAAATTCATTTCTTTTCCATTTATATCTTTGTACATTATATTCATTTCATTTCTTGTACGTTATTCAAATTCAATATGGTTGTAATAGATAATTAGGGATTTTTATCGATTTTCCATTCCCCATTTGTAAACTTGTATACCCTATCCCCTAATGATGTAATATTGTAGGATATTTACCTTTTTCAATTTATCGTTTTCATATAAATAATAGTAAATTAGGATTTGTATGGAAAGATAAAATCAATACTTAGAAAACCCTAATCCAAGATAAATCAAGCATGAAATACAAAACACTTGCACCTCTAGGGTTAACTCCACTTGGTGCCTTGAGAAAATGGTCATGTTACGCATGTGAGACACTTTAGCAAAAACAAATTAAAACACAATATCATAGTCCCTCGATGACGCTTCGAATGTTGACTTCAAAACAATCTTAGACCTTTAAGAAAAATGCTAAAGTATCTAACAACATTGCATTTTATGACTATACCATGACCCACGCCCGTCCCTTCACATCCAATGATAGGGCTTCTCACCAATCAATGGTAAGATAGTAATGTCAAAGGAATAGAGAAATGAACAAAAGACTTTTGAGTAGGTAGAACTTTCTTAGTTGCTTGCTCACAATCCATCTTCCAAAACAAACATCCTTTCAAATACACCAACACTTTCAAACATGAAACATTTTCAAAAAGTCAAACACTTTGTATGCATTCTTATAGAGACAAGAATCATTACAAAGTTTGCCTAAACGAAGACGCTTTTCAAAAATACTTTTAAAACAAATCACAAACACATTTCAAACAAAGCATTTTCAAAGTGAGCTAGCAACTAAGAGCCCGTAGATAACTACGGATGAAAAGGGTGCTAACACCTTCCCTTTTCATAACCTACCCCCCGAAATCAAGAAAATATCTCAAAGGTATTTCCTGTTCTTTTCACCCTTTCCTTATTGGATAAAAGAAAAGTCGGTGGCGACTCTTGCTATCTGTAAAAATTGAAATCAAACGCAAAACACCCAAGTCATTCCTCCCACCGTATTACAACAGTCCAGGCAAAAGTTAGAGATTAAAAGTGTATGACTATGTCCCGTTGGATGACTTACTGCAAGCTTTGTTACCAAAGTCAAAGGATTGATTCAATCAACTTATTTTGACAATAAGGGATAAGATGTTCATAGACATATAGGCAATAGCAGAGTTGGAACCCAACGAGATCATTTCCACATATCTATATATTTTGTTTTCACTTTGTACCCTTTTTATTTCACGACAATTTCCTCTTACTAGGATTTATGTCTCTTTGTACAAAATTGTCTGTTTATAGGAAAATTATCAATGCAAGTACACCTTAAAGTTCAAACTTTTTGTATTTTCTATTTTGTTTGCAAAAACGTCCAATGATTAAAATTGAATGAACATATGCATATGAACAAGATTAACTGTTAAGAAATATATGCATAAGAAAAGGAATAAGCATTTACTTAAGACTCTAGGAGTTAGGATGACATTCAAGCCTTCTTCAAATCCACGGAGTTATTTCCATGAGATTATCCCTACAGAGTAATCTTCACAAATTCATCTTCTATAAAGATACATTCCCCGCAATTTCCCCAGGAGAGTTTGTTTCATCAATAGAATATTTCTCTGTCAATAGGGTTTATTTCCCAAACAAATTACAGTCTCCCCAACTTGAATCTATTCCTCATATGGCTACAAATAACTGACAAAATTCTCCCCATTAAATTCACCAATATCCCCAGAGAGTTGCTACGAAACCTGGAACCGGACCAAATATCAGTCAACTTCATCCTCCCCAGATGAGTCGGAAGGTTATCCATCTATTTTACCCCCGGTCAGGGTATATAAGAATTATCCTCCCCAGATAAGTTGGAAGGTTACCCATCTCTTTTATCCCCAGTCAGGGTATGTAAGAATTAAACTCCCCAGTAGAACGATGAACGACTAATGTTTCTGAATCCTTCTCCCCAAATAGAAGTCAACATTCCTCAACGGGGTTTCCTCAAACTGTAAGCAGGAACCCCCAACGGAAACACTCTAAACAATATTGAAGATTACACATGTTCTTCATCCCTAACATCAGTCAGGGATTCATTTTCCCAGCAAGATGTCATGCAAAACTATTGATACACTTACTTCTAACAGCATTTCACATCATAACATATACATACGAAACACATATAACACAATCTCATTTATTTTGAGAATATCATTATGCAATGCATTTCATACATCATGACATTGCATACATCTAACTCTTTACCTTTTTAGGAAAGATCGATCAACATACGAATATCATCAACAAATCTCAAATAGGTCCAAGATTAATTCCCAAAATAAGACGGGGTAACCATCTACGTGACCAGGTCAGAGATTAATTCCAGAAACAAGACGGGGAAACTATCACTACAGCCAATGTAATACGGTGGGAGAACTGACTTTACATGTTTTGCATTTTATCGCAAATGTTGCGATTAGCAAGAGTCGCCACCGACTTTTCTTTTATCCAACAAAGGAAAGGGTGAAAAGAACAGGAAATATCTTTTTAAAGATTTTGAGTTCGGGGGGCAGTTTATGGAAAGGGAAGGTATTAGCACCCTTTCCATTCGTAGTTATCTACGGGCTCTTAGTTTCTAGCTCACTTTGAAAATTATTTTTGGTGAATTTGAAAATATTTTTGAAAAGATGCCTTAGTGAGGAGAACTTTGTAACGATTCTCATATCGTTGAGAATGCATACAAAGTATTTTTGTTTTTGAAAATATTTAGAAAAGAAAGTGTATGTGTGAGAAATTGTTTTGTTTTATGAGAAAGCAATTACGAGTTGTCTACCTACTCGAATGGTCCTTGTTATTTTCCTCTTTACCTTTAGATAGTGCTATCCCACCATTAAATTAAATAAAAATAAAAATAAAAATAAGAAATATTTATGGGCCTACTTCTAAGAAATTGGAGGGGTGTGGAAAGAAGGAAAACTAAGCCCAAAAAATGAGCCCAGGAGTTGGTGATTTTTCTGCGTGACCGGTCCCCTAGGGTTCACCATGGGGACTTCATCAGGGTGTTGGATATGAATCTTTCAAGATTTAAAGGTCAAAGCATTATGTATACCATGCTTACATGTAAAATGTTAGAAAATTGCAGAAAATGCATATGAATGAAACAAACATGTTTACAAGGATTTAAACTATGAAAATCTTGAGAACACGGAACTTACCCACTTACCAATGGGAAGTTGATATAGGGGCAGCTCCTAGGGTTTATTCATGAAGAATAATGGTTGGTTCTGAGTCCTGGAAACGTTAGGAGGATAATGGAAGGCTTGGATCAGTTTGAAAACTGCTGGAGATGTGAGATATAATTTTCACAATTTCTTGGAATTTGGAGAATTTTTTTAGAGCTTTTGTGCCAATGATTTTCATGTATTTTAAGTTGTTATGCTTTCCTTTATATAGAAGGATGAAGTGAGCTGACAAATATGGCAAGAATCAAAGTCGTGATGCCATGATAAAACAAGAATCAAACCACTTTAAAACATGCCAAACTTGAGATTTTCTTGCCATCTTGGTCTTGCACGAGTTTGGAAAGGTTGTCATGAGTTGTCTTGGGCCTTTGGATGATTGAAACAAAAAGCCCGAGCCTTTATACCATTGTTTCATATTTTATTTGATTTTATTTGCATTTATATGAATAAAAATTAAAATAAAAGAAATAAAAATCATAAAAAATATGTGAATGGATTTAGAGGTCCTATAACACATTATTAACATGTTTAAACATCAAAAGTTAGGCCCACTAGTTCAAAACTTCAAGTTTTCTCACTTTGCATTTCATGACTTTCTTTAACATTTCCTAACTTGTGCAACCCATAACTTGCTCAATTTTAATCTTTTCAAGATGATATTGGACTTTTTGGAAGATAAAGATGTCCTATACAATCTATTTGTTGATCAATTTTGCTTTTGAAGACTTTATCTTGATGTAAGTTGCCTTGACAAAAAGTCTCTTTTGTTGACTTTGAAAATGACTTATAATGTTTTAGTTCATATCTTTCAAATGAAGCATTTTTTGGACTTCAGCAAAAAAACAAATTTGTATGGAATTGAATTTTCTTTAAAATGGGCTTTGATTGGAGAAAAGTTGATAAAGCATGTGAAAGTTATGCCTGGTCAAAGTTCAATTGACTTCTCCTAAGGAAACCCTAATTTGACAAATCTTAACTTTTGATGATTTGAGAGCTTTCCTTGGGTAATCATGATCAACCCTTGATCAAATGATGAAAATCACTTCAAAATGTTTATGTTGACCAAAAATCTTGAAGTTTGACTGTATGTTGACCATAGTTGACTTTTTGACCAATATAGTTAATTTTCAATCATCTTGTTGCGACTGGATTTTTAATCAGAGTCGCCACTATTAGTTTTTATCCTAGGGAAGGGCATCTAACAAAAAACCCTAATTCGCGGACAGAGATTCTAGGTTTCAGACTCAATTTGACGAAAGGAAAGTGTTAGGCACCTTTCATCTACCTTGTTCACAAGGATATTAGGCTCTAGGTTTAGGTTTGGGGTAAACAAAATTTAAGTTTTAATTAGAAAGAAAAATGTCCTAATATTTTAATAGGGGAAAAGGGTTTTAATTTCTAATAGGGGAAAGGGTTTTAATTTCTAATAGGGGAACTTGCTACGATTTTGGATCGTATGCCTACGTATCCTCTTATGAGGAATCAGAGTCCCAATTCGTAGTTCGTATGGGTTAGTGTTTTTTAGGGATCTGGAAACGTATTTTGAATCACTTTGCACTCGGTCGGGAGTAGAGATTATAGAGATTTTGACTGAGTTTGTAGTAAGCCAAAACTAGTTTGAAACCCTTTTGTAAAAAATACAGTTGATTAGTTTAGTTTATTGTGAAAATAGTTTGATGATTGGTTTGTGTTTTTTAATCGTATTATTTGCGAAGATCTTAATTAATGCATGATTAGAAAAGATTTAATGCAAATAATATATGCAATTGTGATATAAAATGATTTATTTAATAATATAATAGTAATATTTAAATAGTAAATACAATATATTAATAATAACATTTACATAAAAAGGGATTATAAATAATAAATGATAATTATAAATGGTGATAAAAGTTAGATAATTATAACAATATATAATAATAATATTAAAATATAATAATATAAAATCACTATTTGATAATAATAATTATTGTGAATAAAAATATATATGTACATTTATAAAAAAAATAGAAATAATAATTGAATTATAAAAATAATTTGAATTCAATAGGGGGTGTAAATTCTAATTAGCGAGTAAACAAGGAGGTGTCTTTAGGAGGCTGGATACGTGCGTGAGGGTGTATGGGAAATAAGGTAGGACTTGGCCTACGGCCGTCCGATCACGATCACGCGGAGGATAACGAGGGAGTATGATAATTATTGTCAGTCAGCACGCATGGAATTGAGACGGATTACATTTTGTTTTTATTCATTTACATTGTTTTGTTGTTACAGAAAACTTCACTTATTCATATTCCTCTCTCTCGTACACATAAACCCTTTCACTCTCTCTCACTTTAACCCTAATTCCCAAACCACCACCGGCGGCGCCCTACCAAAATCCCAACACGAATCCAACCCCCAAAACCCCATAAATCCCAAAAATAACAACAAATCAACCAAATAAAAACGCTAAGTTCAGTTACCCATTAACGATTTCGCTTGCTCTCTGCCTTTGAATATTCTGGATTTAGTATTGATCTTTGCTCTCCTTCGCTTTTGCAGGTTGCGGTGGAGCTTGAAGGTGGTGCGGCGGCGGATCAACGGAGATTGTGGTTTCAGATAATAAAACCCCAATCGTCCTCCTCTAGGATCTTCAATCAACAACAAGGTTATTTGCTCTTCGGTGTTCTTCATGCAAGCCCTTCTCCGTTCTTTTCTTTTTCGTCTTCTTTGTATCCTCTCCTGTATTAAGCTTTTTTCTCTGTATTTTTTTATTCCTCTTCTTCACTGTAATCTCTTCAGTGTATATAAGTTTTTAGTTTTTAGGGTTTTTAGAATTTGCTGTTAGAATTTGATTATCGCAGATTTAGGAATTAGAGACAATTAAGGATTTAGTTTTATTGTTAATTGATGTGAATTGATTCAATTTGTTGTATAATTCCAGATTTGATTTGTAATGTGAATTCCGGATTTGTTAGATAGAGATTTGATTTTTTTAGTGAATTTTTAGACACTTTTTGATGAAAAATGCATAAAATAAATTAAACATTATTATTAAAAATTTCCTAAAATAGAAAAATGAAAATAATATTTAAATAATAAAAAAAATGATTTTTGGGAAGATTTGAATGTAACTTGAAATTGAAATGAAATTAACAAAAATAAAATAAAATAATCATCAATCCAAATAATTAAAACCCAAAAAAAAATCAAACTTTTCAATTTATAATTATTGTAACCAATTACATTGATTCTCTCCTAAAACTAATATTACTACCTAAAATACAAAAGATAACAAATATTTTTAAATCATTTTATATTTTAGATTTTTTTGGTTATTTTTAGAATAAAAAGTGAAAAAAATAAAAATAACAATTTTTTAAAAATTCATTAATTGAAAATACGAAATTTAACATTTAAATATTTAAAAAATGATTTTTTTAATGATTTTTATAAATGGAAATAAAATTAGTAACAATAAACAAAGAAATATAAAAAGTGTACCAAATGAGATTCGAACCCATGACCTTATGCTTTCAAGCTATGTTTCCTTACCAATTGTGCTATGTTATTTGTTTGAAATAAGAAGCCAATTGAAAGTATATGAAGACGAACAATTATTTGCTATTTTAAAAATACAAATAATTATTATATTTTTAAACAGATTTGAAAGCGAATATTTATTAAAAACCCCAAAATATTAATGCAATTAAACCAAGGGTATTTTACCCTGTAAAACCCAAGTTCAAAAATAACTTTGACGGTAGCACTAAGGCGGGTAAATTTGGGGTACAACAATTGTCCCTATTCAATTATCTTCCAATCGAATAGCATGAGAATACACGAGTCTTGCGCATTTTGATTAGGAGTTTATTGAATACTTGGAATACCCCAAAATTTGTCCGACGAACATAAGGTTACGCTGATATAGCATACCCTTCCGAGTCTTGAAGAAGTAGGCAAAGATGATGATGTATCGCTTACCAAGGTTTGATAACGAGGCAGATGGTTTTGAGAGCGCAAGAGCAATTTTGTATGTCTTGATTTTCTTTTTCTTGTTCGTCCTTTTGGGAGGATGCATACAACAATAATTGATGATGCATGGCTGCTTGAAGACTGAGGCCATGGGTTACGTCCGTGAATCGCTGCATGATGTCTAAGGCGATAGGCTAGAGTTTTGTTTTCTTTCGAGCATCGCTGCATGAAGTCTGAGGCGATGATCAGTGTTTATGAAATTAAGAAACATATTGTTGCATGAAGTCTGATGCAATGGGTTAAAGTTTTGTTTTCTTTCGAGCATCGTTGCATGAAGTCTGAGGCGATGATATGTGTTATGGGATAAATAAACACATTGTTGCATGAAGACTGAGGAAATGGTCTGTGTCACGGAGTAACGAAACACATTACTGCATGAAGTCTGAGGCAATGGGTTAAAGTTTTGTTTTCTTTCTAGCATCGCTGCATGAAGTCTGAGGCGATGATCTGTGTTATGGGATAAAGAAACACACTGCTGCAGAAGACTAAGGAAATGGGTTAGGTTCGTAAATCATTGCGTGAAGTATGATGTTATAATCTAAATTTGGTTTCGAACATCACTGCATGAAGTCTGAGGCGATGGTTCGGAATTTGAAGAAAGAAACACATTGTTGCGTGAAGTCTTAGGAAATGGGTTAGGATTGAAATTTGTTGCATGAAGTCTGAGGCGATAAGCTAGGGTTGTTGTTTCAAACATCGCTACATGAAGTCTGAGGCAATGGTCTGGAGTAAAGAAACACATTGTTGCATGAAGTCTGAGGCAATGGGTTTGGTTCGCCAATCACTGCGTGAAGTCTGATGTGATTAGGTAAATTGGTTGTTTCGAACATCGTTGCATGAAGTCTGAGATGATGGTCTGGGGTATGGAACACATTACTGTATGAAGTCTGAGGCAATGGGTTAGGTTCGCAAATCACTGCGTGAAGTCTGATGTGATAAGCTAAATTTGGTTTTGAACATCGCTGCATGAAGTCTGAGGCAATGATTTGTGTCGCAAAATAAGAAACACATTGTTGCATGAAGTCTGAGGCAATGGGCTTGGTTTGCAAATCGCTGCATGAAGTGTGATGTGATAAGCTAGGTTTTGTAAAAAAACATTGCGGCTTAGAGGCAATGTAATGAGTTTGGAGAATCTATTGTGGCTTAGAGGAAATGTGTTGGCTTGGATAATACATTACGGCTTGGAGGCAATGTGTTGAGTTTGGATAATATTTTGCGGCTTAGAGGTAATGCACCGAGTTTTGAGAATTCATTGCGGCTTAGAGGAAATGTGTTGACTTGGATAATACATTGCGTCTTAGAGGCAATGCAATGGGTCTTGAGAATACATTTCGGCTTAGAGGCAATGCAATGGGTTTTGAGAATGCGTTGCGGCTTAGAGGAAATGCACGGAGTGTTGAGAATTCATTGCGGCTTAGAGGCAATGTGTTAAGTTTGAGGATACATTGCAGCTTAGAGGCAATGTTCTGAATTTTGCAAATACATTGCGGCTTAAAGGCAATGTTCTGAATTTTGCAAATACATTGCGGCTTAGAGGCAATGTAATGAGTTTTGCGGATACATTGCGGCTTAGAGGCAATGTACTGGGTTTGTAAGGAACTCATCACTGCAGGAAGACTTAGGTGATGGGCTGAATGTGTAACGGCATGAAGATTGAGGCGACGGGTTGAATCGTAGGAGAAGTATTGCATTGGTTGACCCTTAGATAGTTGAATCTAGGGTGAGATTATTTGTCGGTTTGCTATGCGATACATGAGTATGCATGCGTATTGAATGTTGTATGTATGCGAAATGTATGATGTTTGATGTGTGGACCCCTGAGTGTATTGAATATTTAAGTGTACAGGGTGTATATGCCTTGGATATGCAAAATGTATGTGTGAAATGTGTGTAAGATGCATATATGCCTTGAAATGTTATGAATACTATTTCCGGCATTCTCTCCTTTAAACCATTGGCTTAGAGTTACCAATTCCTGGAATTGTATGTCGTTTCGTCGTAGCATTGTTGAACTTGAACGCGGTGGGCAATGCTAGCAAAAGTTAAGCATTGATTTTGTATTGTGGGCGTAGACGTAGACGTAGACGTAGACGTAGACGTAGACGTAAGTAATGGGACTTTGTGTAGATTTGTATGTTGTAAGCGCAGGCACAAACATATGTATTGGCATATGTGTGGTTTCTGTAAGCGCAGGCGTAAGCGTAGACGTATGTAGATTTGTATGTTGTAAGCGCAGGCGTAAGGGTAAATTTGAATGTCGTAGGCACAAGCGTAAGCGTAGACGTATGTCGATTCGTATGTCATAGGCGCATGCGAGAGCGTAGATGTGCGTAGACTCGTATGTCGTAGGCACGGGCGTAAGCATATGTTGATTCGTATGTCATAGGCGCGGGCATAAGTGTAGACGTATGTAGAATTGAAAGGAGTACATATGTGCGTGAATGCGTGCGAACGTCGACCTCGTGTTGCAAGTGTAGGCATAGGCGCTGACATGGATGTAGACCTTGCACGGACGCATAGATGTAGGCATAGACTTGGTATTGTTGAGTGCAAGCATAGGCGCAGGTGCGGACATAGTCTTTTTTTTGCATCGTGAGCGTAGACACGAGAATAGACTTTTGTATTGTAGACGTAATAGTAGATATGCATAGATTTTGTATTTGTTGAGTGCAAGCATAGGCGCAGACATGTGTATGGACGTAGACTTTTTGCGTCGTGAGCGTATATATGCATAGATACAGGCGTAGACATGTGTATAGATTTGCAAGACGTAGGAGTAGTCATGTGCGTGGACTTAGACGTGGATTTTCTTTTGATATTTTTCTAACCAAAATGGTTTTTTTATGTTTTGTCAAATGCTTTTATTTTGTTAATCCCCCGAAATGATTTCAAGACAATATTCACAAGTAATAATCGTAGTATTTGGTAAACAAGTCTGAGAAAAATAAAATGCAATTTGAAAGATACAAAGAAAGCAAATGTTTTATTGATATGCCTCTTAATAGGCAAGAGTATAAGATGAAATTCCTAGGAAGAGGTAATTACAGAAAGTTTTAAAACTGTAAATGATAATGAAACATGATAATTGCTATTGTTCTGCCCCAATATCCTTTTAATGATCTTATCTCCTTTGCTTTTGAGTTGAATGATTCAGATCTATCTCTCCCTTCACGGTTCGTAGTTGCAGTTCTTAGATCACAGTCTTTTTGTTCTTTATTTCTTTTTGAATGATCCCTAATTTTTGCTTGGATTGCCCTTTCCGGTTTTCAATCCATCAGGATGATTTTTTTGTCTATATGCCCCTAATTTTTGCTTGGATCGACCTTTAGGGTTTTCGATCCACCGGGGCGCTCCTTTTTTCCTAAGTCGCCTGTTTAAGGTTCGAGCTTAGCGAGCTTCTCATACATAGTGTTTTTACTAGGTCTGAATTTTCCGGGTGCGGTAATTCTTCCCCATCCATTGTTGTGGAGATAAGACCACCACCAAAGAATATTGTTTTGACTACGTATTGACCTTCGTAATTAGGTCTCCATTTACCACGTGAGTGAAGGATAGGTAGAAGAATCTTCTTGAGTACTAGACCATGTCGTGGTCCATCTCGTACAGTATACTGTTACTCAGGAAGAATTTCGAGGCTAATTTTTGTAGAGTTGCTTGTCAAAGCTGGAGGCATTTTATGGATGTTATTATCTTTCGAGGCACTTCTTGATGTTGTAAAACCAAAGCTTGTTATATTGTCATTTTTAATAGCAAGGCGATGTGCGGGCTCTTTGAAGCGTCTGTTTGTAGTGCGCGAATCATGGTTTGACCAAGTTACTTCGAACATAGACGATATAATTTCCAGGGCGTCTGTCATTCGATCCCATTTTCGTGGGACGTGAGTGAAAATGATCTTCGTGAATTCCGTAATCGATTTTAAAATATGATCTTGATAGGGAATCGGTTTTGGATGTTTAGTATCCCGTTCACCATTGAATTGATATATGGCTTGTGAGCATTCTTTGGGGGAGTTAATACTACCCCTATATCGTGCCCAAGTGTATTTGAAGCATTCATCGAACGTGGATACCCAACATGCCCTTGGCTCGGGTTCTTCGTCAGATCTTAGTATTTCGTAGTTGTTTATTTTTACGGCATTGTCTGTATTCAACTTTGGCCTGTTTCCGTGGGTATGCGCAATAACTCGATCAACTTCTTTGTAGCTCGACTCTTAACATTTCCCCTTAGCTTGGATTCTTCCAGGTCTTCCCTTGTACTCAGATTAATGATCTTGATAGCCTCTAGATACGGTTGCATATTGTTAGCCTTTCTTTTTTATCTCCCTCGCCGTTTTCTCAGAGAGTTCAAGATCTTTATCATCTTCCTCTTTAGCTTGGTTGATAGGAGCATCAAATTATATCGGATCACAGCAGCAGCATTATCGGTGGTTTTGGGCATGAATTTGCACCTTTATCATGTTTTGGTGCCGATGAACATTTGAAAATGCATATGCAGAGAAAGTATTGCCATTTTTTTATAATTAAGACATGAATGCAAAAGAAAGACATGGATCTTGATTGAAAATAAAACATCACTTTTATTAATCGTAAATATTTTCTGAAACAAAACGGGGGAACCCTTACAAGAAACCCTTATGCCTCGGGCTTGACATAGGTTGTTTTGAAAACAAGAAAAAATAATTAAGAAAGAAAAAGATCTCAGGAATATCCACGGCCATCCATATTTTTTTCTCCTGGGGCGCATTCTCGGATGAATTCAGTTTCCCCTTTGGCATTGGCCGTGTTGGATATTTTCGCCACATATCCGCCATGCACTACTCCATTGTTGACAGAGGTCTCTTGGATTGGAGGAAAATGTGCTTCGCCCTTCAGAGTAGCTTTATATTTTCCTTCAGGGTATTGTCTGAACTGGACTATCCCCTGGTCTCCTAGCCTTTGTAGAGCTCTTTCAAAAGCTTCATTGTGTCCTAGCGGGCGTCCGCCTTATTGATTGAAATCTGTAGGGCATGAGATGCCCCTTTGTTTGGTGGCGGTAGGACAAACCCTTCATTTTCAGCTTCTTATTAAGTCATGACAGACTTCTGGAGTCCTGCCTCTGACTCTTTCCTTAATTGGTGACCACTTGATGCATCGATAGTCTGTGCTACTTCCTTGAAAGCTACCATGGGAATTTGATCTTGTCTGTCAATAATGTTCTTCAAAGCCATAAGAACTTGACCCAAATCTCCTTTCATTGAACTTACGTCGCCCTTTACTTGGTCGAGATCCTCTTTGAATGCAACTAGAGTTTTTTCGATTTTCTCCATTACTTTTTGTTGATAAGCCCTGGTTTGGTACGGAGGCCAAGGAGGTGGAGACCTTCTTCTACCAATGGTTCAACTGGAGAGATGTTTTTTTTTATAAATAATGATCTTTGACATGATATGCAGATGTCCGTGAATGCATGCGTGTGAATGAATACGTATGAATATGAAATGGTTACTGTCTTATTCACTTGGGTATGTATACGTCTTTTGCTTATTACTTTACTTGATGACTATCTTTAAAATAGATACGCAAACGGTGTGTAGAAACAAAACGCCTTTATTGAAGGTAACGTAATTCAGATATTGAAAAATATTACAATCTTTTAGCCAAAACTTTATTTGCGTGAAATCAGGCAGCAAAGAAATAAGTCTTCTAGGCACCTCGGTAGATATCTGCTTTTGAAACCATCCAATGTTGCTGGGCAAAATTTGAGAAAGTCTTCAGCACGTTACTTCCCTTTTGTGGCCTTGATTTCAGGCATGTTTGGCGTGTTGACACGGGAAAGTTGTTTCCTTCAATATCCATTTTTAAAGACACTCACCGAGATCTTGATTTTATTTTTATCTTTTATACCCCCTGTGAGTAACACAAATGTATGGTGACGAATATATGAAATGTATGAATGCGTAGGTGTAGGGTCGAGTGAAAATATTTTTGTAATAAATACCCCTATAAGGTAGGGATGTATGGTTCAGTGACAGAGTTTTGTTATGAGTACCCTTATAAGGTAGGTACCTTAGTCTTGACCTACAATTAGTCTACCCTCCTTATTACACAAAAATGTATAGTATATTTGGCTTGATTAACATAAATTATGTCTCTATTTTATTTTAATTATGTTGCTTTATATTGGTATTACGCTGGTATTTAACTATATTGCAGGTATTTAATTAAATGAAGCTTTTGTGAGAAAATGAAGAAAAAGGGGGTACAAATGAAGAAAAATAGGAAATATCCAAAAATAAAAAAAGGATACAAAAAGTAAAGAGCCAAAGATAAGGCCAAGCCCAAAAACAAGAAGGGCGTGGCCACGTGAAGCATGACGACCGGCAGGCAAGCATGACGACCGACACATGAAGCATGACGATCGGCACGTGAAGTATGATGACCGGCAGGCAAGCATGATGACTGAAATACATTTGACCAAGTAAGCCCTTGACGAACGACATCTCCTATTATTTTGCCCACTCCCTTAAAGCTTGCAACGAAAGTGTGTTAGTTGTTATATCCACGTTCCACCAAGTCAAATACGAAGAGATTCAACTCCCCTACAAACTCTCCTACAAATACTCACCTGCAGTTATTTAAGAAAGCTTTAAATAAGAGGCTTCATACATTGAGCTGCTGGTCTTTTTTCTCTCTTTGGGGATCCAGGATTCCAACATTTTGTTTTAGTTTTTAGGCAGAAATATTACCATGTAAAAGTGGTAGTTTCTCACATCGAGGAACTACCACGCCAATAGTTTTAGGTGCTATTTTTCTTTCATTTCCATTTTGTATATGATTTTCAAGCATGTTGGCATATCCTAAATTCAAGTTCCAGTTATTATACATAAAGTTTGTTTTCGAAATTAATTCCTGCTTCCATTTTATCTCCAGGTTCCATTTTAATAGTTTGTTCTAATTGTTTATGATTTCATCTTAGTTTAAATTTATTTCTGTTTTAAATCACGTGTTTTCTTATGTTTAATCTTCTTAATAGCATGCTTATGTTTAAAACTATGTCCAGTTAAATATTCTTGAGTCCGGTGTATGAGGACCGTTGTTGTCGACGGACTCGGTAGAAAATAATAGGTGCAAATTTATGATTAGAATTCTGTTTTGGTTTTAATTCCCAAGTCTAATTTAAATAACCTTGTCCCGAGAGTGAAAGATTATTTAACACGATTTTGTCACGAGAGTGAGAAATCAATTAAGGTTAGAGCCGACACTGCGAGAGCATGGGGATCGAACCAGATAGTGGAAATTAGGCAACAAATCTAAATACAGCGAGAGTGCTTTAGATGCGTTTAAGTTATAATTGGCTTTAAAAATATATTTCTTAGTTACCGGGCGAGCGAGAGCAAAATCTTGGGACTAGGAAGTATGGCTTTAGTCAATAACGCAAGAGCGTGAGACGGAGTCTTTAAGTTTGTATATTCTACGGAACTAAGTTATAGTCGTTACTAGTACCTATTTTCTATAAGTCCCTCAGGAACGCGGAAATCATATCCCGGCCTCGTTTTAGTATTATTTTCAACCCTTTAGCATTTAGTACTTTTATTCCCCAAAAATCCAATTATTCATTAGCCTTAGCTTTACAAAGTAGCAATAGATTGCAGTAGGTTGACATTGGTCTTTGTGGTTCGACTATCTTTTATATTACTTCGATATTTCCGTGCACTTGCGGACGCATCAAGTTTTTTCCGCCATTGCCGGGGACCAACAGTCAATATTGTTATTCCGTTGTTGCACCATATAGCTAAGGCACTCTTGTCCCAATTACTATGTATCACCCAAATTTTTTCTACAACTCCCACTCCGAGTATTTCGAGGAATCACAAGAATCCCATAAATCCGACCTCGAAATACTATTGGAGATTTTCAATGCGTCACAAACTCATTCTCACCCGAATTACCTTTCCAACTACCAATCCCAAAAGTTTGAGGAATCGCAAGAATATTATAATTCCAACCAAACTTATCCTCAACCAAATTTCCCCTACAATCACTACACCCAATATTTCGAGGAGACGCAAGAATCCTATAAATCCGACCTCGAAATATTAATGGAAAATGAAATATCTACGATGACAGAGCGCTTTGTGGAAACAAAAAATGTGACTCTAACTCACTTTGAAGAATCGGAAGAATCGCATGATTTCAACTTCGAAACATCAATGGAGGATTCTGATGCGACGCTAATTCACTCTAGGTTAAAATCTATGATGGAGCACTTTGTAGAGACACAAAATGTCCAGAACAAAGATCTTAGAAAACAAAGTCTTCAAAACAATGAAACCCTTAGGCAACTGACCATTGTGGTTGAGTCCCTCGCGACTCACAACATAGCCTTAGAGACTCAAATCTCGCAGCTTGAACAAAACCCTCTAGGACCCTTCCCTGAGGAGAAAATTGATGTTGTAACAACCAGTAGTGAAAAACAAATTTAAAATCCTAAGGAGAGTGATAATGAGGTTGAGGAGAGTGATGATGTGGTTGAGGAGAGTTTTGACGAGAAAAGAGTAAAGATTGAGAAAAATCCTCCAACACCATCTGAAAGGGAGGTTGTAGAAGAGGTAGAGAATGAAGCACCTATTGTTGTTCCTCATCCCTATACCCCATTGTTTACTTTCTCAAAAAGTTTTATGGAAGCTCAGGTAGACTCCCAATCTAACACATATGTGGAGGTATTGGAAAATATCCACACTAATGCACCCTTGTTTGAAGTCTTGCATAAAAAGAGAAAATTAGAGGATCGTGAAACTAGGGATATAATTACTTTTAAGAGGGTAAGGTTAACCTTTGAGGTGGTGGATGAAATCACGAAGCCCAAACTGGAATATATGATGCTTAGGATAGATCGAGAACCACCACCACAAGTTCAAAAGAATGAACCACCCCACAGAAGAAAGAAAAGAAAAGGTGAGGGGTATGTGAGATGGCTTGATAAGTGGCCATGGAAAACGATGATTACTAAAACTTCAACCGAGGAGTCATTCTCGAGAGAACCACCACGAGTGCTTGCACTCCTGAGCCATCAAGATATCGATGTTAAACAAAGCGGTGCGTGGGAGGCAACCCACGAGCTTTTAATTTAATGTTTTGTTTTTATTGTCTGAATTTGTAGAAAATAAAGATATGGATTGCTCCTTACGTCTCAGCCATCTCTAGGCGGAAAATTTATAGATGATCATCTCGAAGATAAGCCGGTGCCCACGAACATTCCTACGAATGTCGCTGCTGGTAGTGACACTGTTGATGAGTACGATAGGAGAAGATACTTCCTCTGGATGCAAAGTGGATTTGGTCGTGATAGCCCATCAATAGCATTCATACAGGTTCTGTCTTTCCTATTTCCACCTTTTATCAAAACATTGAGGACAATGTTTGGTTTAAGTGTGGGGGAGGAACTCTACCGCTTTCCATTTATCTCTTTTTAGCTCGATTGATCGTTTTCTAAGTTTATTTCATTTTTTTCGAATTTTACTTGTTTTCGGTATTTGGTCGAGTCATAGCATATGTTGTCAAGTTTGTATTCCTGTTTTCAGTTGTTATCGAATTTCCCCTTATTTTTAAAATTTTAGCCTCCAACAAAAATTTTCTTTATGATTCATGGCACCTCACTCTAAAAGTTTATAGGCTATCTAGGCTTTGTTAGAGAGACTTAGGAAAGTTTCGATAAAATCGATACCGTTATGACACCCTAAACCCCTCATTATATGATATCAATCTGGGTACCCATTATGTCAAGACCTTAGGCTCAAGTTTTCAAAGTAGTTCTTAAGTAGTTTATATTAGCAGTCAGCACCATCTTAAACATAAACTACGTAGGGAGTCGATGAATATAAGTGAATGATCCTGTTTTTAATAAATAAATAATTTAATTGAAAAATAACCTTCTAAGTTAGGTGACCCTCACCCGGTCATTTATCCCAACGATTGTTAATCCGGTAAGGATTTAATAATAAGCACCCATCATTGGTTGGTCCAGAGGTCACTGGTATTAGACTTGGTAGGGCGAGCTACGGTTCGATCCCCCGCAACCGCAGTTGGAAAAAATGGGTTACACCGCTTATGTACCATAACCTCGAGACAAAGGATCATAGTTGCTAACCGATTTCCCTACTATGTGCGAGTATGGATAACAGGCTTAATGTGATTGCGCTTGAATGAATAGAGTGAAATAAAAATCAAAGATATAGGTTGAGTTATAATGGCATGATTCGAATTGGTTTGCATAAAGTTGGAGTCTTTGAACATTGTGTCATTACAGTATCCTTGGTATTGAATACTTAGTACCTATCAAACTAACATTAGCCTAGCAGCCACGTATGATTAGGAGTCGTGTTGTGCCCTTGTTTCAAAGCTCCCTTATCATTTCTTTTAATGTGTTTCTTGCTTGAGGACAAGCAATGGTTTAAGTGTGGGGGAGTTTGATAACACAAAAATGTATAGTATATTTGGCTTGATTAACATAAATTATGTCTCTATTTTATTTTAGTTATGTTGCTTTATGTTGGTATTACGCTGGTATTTAATTGTATTGCAAGTATTTAATTAAATGAAGCTTTTGTGAGAAAAGGAAGAAAAAGGGGGTACAAATAAAGAAAAATAGGAAATATCCAAAAAGAAAAAAAGGATACAAAAAGTAAAGAGCCAAATATAAGCCCAAGCTAAAAAAGAAGAAGGGCGTGGCCACATGAAGCATGACGATCGGCAAGCAAGCATGACGACCGACACGTGACGCATGACGACCGGCACGTGAAGCATGACGACCGACAGACAAGCCCTTGACGAACAACATCTCTTATTATTTTTCCCATTCCCTTAAAGCTTGCAACTAAAGTGTGTTAGTTGCTATATCCACGTTCCACCAAGTCAAATACGAAGAGATTCAACAGCCTTACAAACTCTCCTACAAATTATCACCTGCAGTTATTCAAGAAAGCTATAAATAGGAGGCTTCAGACATTGAGCTGCTGGTCTTTTTTCTCTCTCTGGGGATCCAGGATTCCAACATTTTGTTTTAGTTTTTAGGCAGAAATATTACCATGTAAAAGTGGTAGTTTCTCACATCGAGGAACTACCACACCATTAGTTTTAGGTGTTGTTTTTCTTTCATTTCCATTTTGTATCTGATTTTCAAGCATGTCGGCATATCCTAAATTCAAGTTCCAGTTATTATACATAAAGTTTGTTTCCAAAATTAATTCCAGCTTCCATTTTATCTCCAGCTTCCATTTTAATTGTTTGTTCTAATTGATTATGATTTCATCTTAGTTTAAATTTATTTCTGTTTTAAATCATGTTTTCTCTTATGTTTAATCTTCTTAATAGCATGCTTATGTTTAAAACTATGTCCAGTTAAATATTCTTGAGTCCGGTGTATGAGGACCGTTGTTACCAACAGACTCGGTAGAAAATAATAGGTGCAAATTTATGATTAGAATTTTGTTTTGGTTTTAATTCCCAAGTCTAATTTAAATAACCTTGTCACGAGAGTGAAAGATTATTTAACACGATTTTCTCACGAGAGTGAAAAATCAATTAAGGTTAGAGCTGACATTGCGAGAGTGTGGGGATCGAACCAGATAGTGGAAATTAGGCAACAAATCTAAATACAGTGTGAGCGCTTTATATGTGTTTAAGATATAATTGCTTTCAAAATATATTTCTTAGTTACCGGGTGAGAGAGAGAAAAATCTTGGGACTAGGAAGTATGGCTTTAGTCAATAACGCGAGAGCGTGAGACGGAGTCTTTAAGTTAGTATATTCTACGGAACTAAGTTATAGTCGTTAGTAGTACCCGTTTTCTATAAGTCCCTCGGGAATGCGGAAATCATATCCCAGCCTCGTTTTTAGTATTATTTTCAAACCTTTAGTATTTAGTACTTTTATTCCCCAAAAATCCAATTATTCATTAGCCTTAGCTTTATAAAGTAGCGATAGATTGCAGTAGGTTGACATTGGTCTCTGTGGTTCGACAATCTTTTATATTACTTCGATATTTTCGTGCACTTGCGGACGTATCACCTCCCCAAATAGTGGTTTCCTTAAAGGTATCATGAATAACACCAGAGGGAAAAGGCACAAGGGCCTCCCTTGGGTGGAGCCTCTTTACGGACTGAGTCTTTCGTCTCCAAGTCGTGAAAGATCTCATCATGAGATTTTTGGGTTAAGGTCGTTACAAAGAGTCACGGGTGATCTTCCAAAGTCCTACTCATCAAGAGGATATCTCTTGATAAGTATCCCTTTTTCGGAAGTTCACCGACTCTAGGCGAAGTCATCGCATAAACTCGCAGGGATGATGTACCCCCTAAGCTAATAGACGAACCTTCTTTCTAAGGGTTATATGGAAAATATTTTTTAGATACAGAAACCCGCCATGCAGTATATATATATGGTAATAAGAGAAATTGACAATAGATGAATAAATGTGATAAAATAGATAAATGCAATAAATAAAGAAAATAAACAATAAGAAACCCCAAAAATACCTAAACCTAGGGTTAAGGAGAGTCCCCAACAGAGTCGCCAGCTGTTGCGACTAGATTTTTAATCAGAGTCACCACTATTAGTTTTTATCCTAGGGAAGAGCATCTAACAGAAAACCCTAATTCGCAGACAGAGATTCTAGGTTTCAGACTCAAGTAGACGAAAGGAAGGTGTTAGGCACCTTTCAACTACCTTGTTCACAAGGATATTAGGCTCTAGGTTTAGGCTTGGGGTAAACAAAATTTAAGTTTTAATTAGAAATAAAAATGTCCTAATTTCTTAATAGGGGAAAGGGTTTTAATTTCTAATAGGGGAAAGGGTTTTAATTTATAATAGGGTAACTCGCTACGATTTTGGATTGTATGCCTACGTATCCTCTTATGAGGAATCAGAATCCCAATTCGTAGTTCGTATGGGTTGGTGTTTTTTAGGGGTCTGCAAACGTATTTTGAATCACTTCGCACTCGGTCGGGAGTAGTGATTGCCGAGATTTTGACTGAGTGCGTAGTAAGCCAAAACTAGTTTGAAACCCTTTTGTAAAAAAGACAATTGATTAGTTTAGTTTATTGTAAAAATAGTTTGATGATTGATTTGTGTTTTTTAATCGTATTATTTGCGAAGATCTTGATAATGCATGATTAGAAAATATTTAATGCAAATAATATAGAAAATAATATATGCAATTGTGATATAAAATGATTTATTTGATAATATAATAGTAATATTTAAATAGTAAATAAAATATATTAATAATAACATTTACATAAAAAGGGATCATAAATAATAAATGATAATTATAAATAATGATAAAAGTTAGATAATTATAACAATATATAATAATAATATCAAAATATAATAATAATATAAAATAACTATTTGATAATAATAATTATTGTAAATAAAATTATATATGTATATTTATAAAAAAATTAGAAATAATAATTGAATTATAAAAATAAATTAAATTCAAGGGGGGTGTAAATTCTAATTAATGAGTAAACAAGGAGGTGTCTTTAAGAGGCTGGGTTACGTGCGCGAGGGTGTATGGAAAATAAGGTAGGACTTGGCCTACGGCCGTCCGATCACTATCACGCGGAGGATAACGAGGGAGTATGATAATTATTATGAGCCAGCGCGCATGGAATTGAAACGAATTACATTTTGTTTTTATTCATTTACATAGTTTTGTTGTTACAGAAAACTTCACTTATTCATCTTCCTCTCTCTCGTACACACAAACCCTTTCACTCTCTCTCACTTTAACCCTAATTCCCAAACCACCACCGGAGGCGCCCTACCAAAACCCCAACACGAATCCAACTCCCAAAACCCCCTAAATCCTAAAAATAACAACAAATCAACCAAATAAAAACGCTAAGTTCAATTACCCTTTAACGATTTCGCTTTCTCTCTACCTTTGAATGTTCTGGATTTAGTATTGATCCCTGCTCTCCTTCGCTTTTGCAGGTTGCGGTGGAGCTTGAAGGTGGTGCGGCGGCGGATCAACGGAGATTATGGTTTCAGATAATGAAACCCCAATCGTCCTTCTCTCGGATCTTCAACCAACAACAAGGTTATTTTCTCTTCGGTGTTCTTCGCGCAAGCCCTTCTTCATTCTTTTCTTTTTCGTCTTCTCTGTATCCTCTCCTGTATTAAGCTTTTTTCTCTGTATTTTTTATTCCTCTTCTTCACTGTAATCTCTTCAGTATATATAAGTTTTTAGTTTTTAGGGTTTTTAGAATTTGCTGTTAGAATTTGATTATCGCAGATTTAGGAATTAACGATAATTAGGGATTTAGTGTTATTTGTTAATTGATGTGAATTGATTAAATTTGTTGTATAATTCCATATTTGATTTGTAATGTGAATTCCGAATTTGATAGATAGAGATTTGATTTTTTTAGTGAATTTTTAGACACTTTTTGACGAAAAATGCATAAAATAAATTAAACATTATTATTAAAAATTGCCTAAAATAGAAAAATGAAAATAATATTTAAATAATAAAAAAATGACTTTTGGAAAGTTTTGAATGTAACTTGAAATTGAAATGAATTTAACAAAAATAGAATAAAATAATCATCAATCCAAATAATTAAAACCCAAAAAAAAATCAAATTTTTAGATTTATAATTATTGTAACCAATTACATTGATTCTCTCCTAAAAAAAATATTACTAACTAAAATACAAAAGATAACAAAATATTTTTAAATCTTTTTGTATTTTAGATTTTTTTGGTTATTTTTAGAACAAAAAGTGAAAAAAATAAAAATAACTATTTTTTAAAAATTCATTAATTGAAAATACGAAATTTAATATTTAAATATTTAAAAAATTATTTTTTTAATGATTTTTATAAATGGAAATAAAATTAGTAACAATAAATAAAGAAGTATAAAAAATGTACCAAGTGAGATTCGAACCCGTGACCTTATGCTTTCAAGCTATGTTTCCTTACCAATTGTGTTATGTTATTTGTTTGAAATAAGAAGCCAATTGAAAGTATATGAAGACGAGCAATTATTTGCTATTTTAAAAATACAAACAATTATTATATTTTTAAACAGACTTGAAAGCGAATATTTATTAAAAACCCCAAAATATTAATGCAATTAAACCAAAGGAATTTTACCCTGTAAAACCCAAGTTCAAAAATAACTTTGACGGTAGCACTAAGGCAGGCAAATTTGGGGTACAACACATCTAAGCCCTTGACTGAGCAAACTTTGATGTAGGGCTTGAAACTTGACATGGACCTTTTTGAGGACGTATGAAGAACCATAGAAGCCACTTGAGACCTTTTCAAACCAAATTTCCTTGAGAAACTCAAAACCCTAATTGTAGACCTTTGGGCTTTGGAGGTGAGTTGACTGGTCAACCCTGGAGTGCCTTGAGTGTATGAGAAGTCTTAAAAGAATTTCTTGAAGAAAAAAGGGAGGGAAAATTTTGGGGTACAATAGCTGCCCATGTTCAATCTTCTTAAACCTGAACAGTTAGATTGGCACGTCCGCCATTCGTGACTTGAAGTTAGATGATGATTGAACACTTAAGTGCACAGAAATTTGCACTTGTCTGTGCAAGAGGCAACGCTGTTGGTTGATTGTATCGGTAATGGGCTTATAGATTCCATTTAGAGAGGTGAAGGAGAGTTGTTGGAGATGGGCTTATAGATTCCATCCAAAATAACTGTTGACTTCAACTGGAAGAAGTATCAGAATAAATCTTTGGTTGATTTAAATTGAACCAGAGAAAGATCTAATGGAAAAGCATCGGGATAAATCATTGGTTGATTTAAACTGAACCAGCAGATGTTTGTGCTTAACTTTAAATGGATAAGAATCAGAATAAATCTTTGAGCGATTTAAACTTAACAAGAGAAAGGTCTTGATTGTCTTTAACTGGATATGAATTAGAATAAATCTTCGGGCGATTTAAATTAAACCAGAGAAAGGTCTACTAGAAAAGCATCAGGATAGATCATTGGTCAATTTAAACTGAACCAACAGATGTCTATAATTGTCTTTAACTGGATAAGAATCATAATAAATCTTTGAGCAATTTAAACTGAACCAGAGAGAGGTCTACTGGAAAAGAATCAGGATAAATCTTTGGTCGATTTAAACTGAACCAATAGATGTCTATAATTTTATTTAACTGGATAAGAATCGGAATAAATCTTTGAGTGATTTAAAAACTGAACCAAAGAAAGGTCTACTGGAAAAGTATTAGGATAAATCATTGGTCGATTTAAACTGAACCAGCTGATTTCTATAATTGTCCTTAATTGGATAAGAATCAGAATGAATCTTTGAGAGATTTAAATTAACCAGAGAAAGGTCTACTGGAAAAGCATCAAGATAAATCATTGCTCAATTTAAAATGAACCAACAAATGTCTATAATTGTCTTTAACTGGATAAGAATCAGAATAAATCTTTGAGCAATTTAAACTGAACCAGAGAGAGGTCTACTGGAAAAGAATCAGGATAAATCTTTGGTCGATTTAAACTGAACCAATAGATGTCTATAATTTTATTTAACTGGATAAGAATCAGAATAAATCTTTGAGCGATTTAAAAACTGAACCAGAGAAAGGTCTACTGGAAATGTATCAGGATAAATCATTGGTCGATTTAAACTGAACCAGCAGATGTCTATAATTATCCTTAATTGGATAAGAATCAGAATGAATCTTTGAGAGATTTAAATTAACCAGAGAAAGGTCTACTGGAAAAGCATCAAGATAAATCATTGCTCAATTTAAAATGAACCAAAAAATGTCTATAATTGTCTTTAACTGGATAAGAATCAGAATAAATCTTTGAGTGATTTAAACTGAACCAGAGAAAGGTCTACGGGAAAAGCATCAGGATAAATCATTGGTCGATTTAAACTGAAGCAGTAGATGTCTATAATTGTCTTTAACTAGATAACAACCAGAATAAATCTTTGAGCGACTTAAACTGAACCAGAGAAAGGTCTACTAGAAAAGCATCAGGATAAACCATTGGTCAATTTAAACTGAACCAACAGATGTCTATAATTGTCCTTAACTAGATAAGAATCAGAATACATCTTTGAGAGATTTTAACTGAACTAGAGAAAGGTCTACTGGAAAAGCATCAGGATAAATCATTGGTCGATTTAAACAGAAACACCAAAGGTCTGTAACTATCTTTAATTGGATAAGAATCAGAATAAATCTTTGGGTGATTTAAACTGAACCAGAGAAAGGTGCCTACTGGAAAAGTATTAGGATAAATCATTGATCGATTTAAACTAAACTAACAGATGTCTCTTTGAGAATAACTGTGATACAGTGGTAAAACCGACTCTTTTTACAGGTTTGCGTTTTGCGTTTTTGTTTGCAAAATGTCGCGGTAAGCAAGAGTCTCCACCGACTTTTATTTCTTCCAATCATGGAAAAGGAAAAAGAATAGAAAAAACCTTTTTTTCAAGATATTCTGAGTACCGGGGGGTATATTATAGAAAGGGAACGTGTTAGCACCCTTTCTATCCATGGTTTTCCATGGGATCTTAGGTACTTGCTCATCTTTTTAAAATTGCTTGTGTGTGTGCTTGTTTTGAAAATGTTTTACTTCGTGATAACCCTTGTATCAGTCCTCAAGGGTGTGACGAAGTTGTTTTTGAAAATTTTTTTGAAAGTTGTTTGTGTAAAAAAATTTGTTGAGCAAGTACTTAAGATTCTACCTACTCGAAAAAAGATTGTGCGCTCTCGTTTCCTTTAGATAGCGATATCCTACTATTAAGGAGTAGGTAGCCCTGTCGTTGGAGTTTGTAAGAGACGTTCGAAAGGGACAAGTACAGTCATTAAAGCAATGGGTTGGAAACTTTATTAGTAACCCTAGAATCTTAAGATCTTTTCGAGGCAACATTTCTGAGGCAACATTTCCGAGGCAACATTCGAATGGGACTTTTGATCTTTTAGACAGGAGGGCAACCACTAAAATCTCCTATGCTTAAATGACTATTTTACCGAAGGCAACCGAAGTGAGGAAAACCATAGGAGTGAATATGTGCATGTGAATTTTTTCCAATTAATTTAGTATTTTCACATTAGGTGATCTACCATTTTAATTCTAAGATATTCTTGCCATACAATCCTATTAACCATGCATCTAACAGTTAAAGATTCCAGAAATTAAAAGTGCGAGAAAATAAACCTAGCTATTACATGGCTTTCGCAGATACATAATTATTTAACTGAAAATAAAATGCGGCAATTAAAACCCTAATTAGAATCTATTACAACCTCAAAAAAATTACATAAATAATAATCGGAACAGAAATTAAAACGCGCGACGAATTAAAAGCGAAGAATTAATTAAGAGACCTAAAATCTAATTAAAAAAATTATTTGGTTATTTTTGGAGAAAAATTAATTATTTACAACCCTAATTTCTAATTAGTTTTAATTATAAAAAGAAATTGGAATTAACCTAATTAATTAATTAAAGAAAATAACATATTTTATAAAAAAAGATTTTATATGTTTTTTGTGGTTTTCATTTGAGAAAAAAAAATTTAATTACAAATTTAAAACCCTAATTTCTAATTAGTTTTATTTACAAAAACAATTAAATTAACCTAGTTTCTAATTAAATTAATTAAAGAAATAAATATTTCATGATAAAAATGATTTTTTGTGTTTTTGTGATTTTTTAATTAAATAAAAAATGATTTTAGATATTATTTGTGAAAAGAAAAGTAATTAAGGAAATAAATAAAATAAATTAAAAAAATAGAGAAAGAGAGGAATTGGGCTTGTGTTGTGCTGAATTGGGGGGTATGGTTCTGAATTTCCCAAGCCCAAAGAGTTGAGCCCAGCTGGCTGTGCTTGATCCAGTGGGATCATCCTCTGAAGGTCTATCATAGGCCTTGCTTGCTAAGCCCTTTAGATCTGGAACAGAGAGAATCTGATGGTGAGGCGCTAAGGTGTATGGTGGGCATGCTTGATGACGTAACACCTGATCCGCAGTTAATTATTTGGAAAAATGCAAAAGCATCGCGCCTGGGATCAAACCCAGGACGCCTGCTTTAAACCCTTCACCTTTAACCATCTGTGCCACTTAACCAATCGTTAATATAATTACAAAAAATAAAGACAAAGCAAAAAAAGAAATATGCCATGTTTCCACGCACGCGCTTCCTAGTGGGTCCCTTTTATTTGAATGGACTAATCCCTCATTTCCATGCCATCATCTTCTTCACTGATCCGTGGTTTTAGGCAAAGACCTATACCCACGGACAAACTTCGATGGCTAGAAACTATACAACTCAAAAACTAATAAAACGCAATATAGATGGAATTGAAGGCCAGGGTTCAACTGGTTATGATGTCATGGTCATCATGGTACCTTGCTTATGGTCTAATTTTACCTGTGGAAAAAAACCCTAAAAATGCAAGGTGAACCCTAGCAATGGCAGATACGCGTGTAGGCTTTAAAAATGCAATTAAACTATTCAGTCAGCTTACAAACATGATAAAGATCACAAATATGTCAATCAAACATGCTAACAATGCAGGAATTGATGTAATCGATTTCAAAAAATAAAGCAAACTATGTGGGTGATAGCGTGTGTTTCTGGGCGCGAGAGGACTTGCAAATGATCCAGTTAGCTTCAGATATGCTCCAGGATGCGATTGGCAATGTTGGAATGGCTTGAATTGGCCTGTAGCTTGAAATCTGATCCACACTTTTCTTTCATATTTTGGAGTTTTGTTCTTGCTTCTTCACGACTGCAAACCTTGTCTTATGCCTTGTACACATTCCATATATATGTTGGAATGAATTAGGGTTATAAAATTGGCTTGAATCTTTTGGAATTAAGAAGATTTGATATGATTTTCATGCCATAGGTAATCTTTCTAAATTGAGCCAAATCATTCCTTTCTTGTACCAATCATCCTTGATTCGCTTTGGTCTTGATATCTCTACATAATTTGATTGCAAACATGTCCAAAAATCATATCAAAACATATCTTTGCTGTTATTCACCAATTATTTGATTTAATTCAATTTTTAATTAATAAAAAATCAAAATAAATTAAAAAATGAAGCAAATAATGTGTGGGTAAATATTTGGGTCGTGGACCATATTATAAGTGAGGTGCAAGCATGAAAAGTTAGGCCCATTTGGCAAAAAATGTAAATTTGAGCCTATTTGACTTTTGGAAATTTTGCAAAAAGTGTCAACTTTGACAAGGCATGTCTCTTCCAATTTTAACCCTAGAGAGGTGTTCTTGGACTTTTTAGAAATCTTAGGATGTCCCCTAGGCAACCCTTTTGGTCTCATCTCAACTTAGTATTCTATGTTCATGTAAGAAGCTTTGACCCAAAAGGTGTTTTTGTTGACTTTTCAAAAGGACCCATAATGTAGAAATTCATATCTTTTTATGAGTGCATATTTTGAACTTGTGGACTGAAGATGAGTTGTAGGGAATTGCATCCTATTCAAAATGAGCCTTGGATGGAAAATTTCTGACAAAGTATGTGGAATTTATGCTTGGTCAAAGTTTGGTTGACTTTTCCTGAGAAACCCTAATTTAGCAACTTTTTGGTTTTGATTAATTTGGGGCATTACTTGAGGAATCATGGTCAACCCTTGATAAAATGATGGATATAACTTCAAAATGTTGATGTTGACCAAAAATCTTGAAGTTTGATTGTATGTGGGCCACAGTTGACTTTTGACCTAATAAAGTCGATTCTCAAGCATCTGAGCAGTTGACTGAGCAAAATTCTTGTGCAAGGCATGAAACTTGACATGTGGGGTATTGAGAACATATTAAGACCATGGAGAGCATATGAGGTCTTTGGAGTCCACCTATCTTGATGAAAAAGGAAACCTTAATTTGAGACATACTGCCTTAGGAGAGAGTTTGTTTGGTCAACTCTTGGGCAAACTTGAGCAAATTAAGGATCTCTAGGAGTATGTATTGAGTAAAATGAGAGGGCAAATTTTGGGGTACAACAGCCGCCCCTGTTCAATATTCTTAAACCTGAGTATGTAGATTGGATCGTTTGCCTTTCGTGATCTGAAGGTGGAAGATGATTGAATACTAGAGTACCCATAAATTTGCACTCGCATGAAGTGACACTTGATTTGTGATATCGGGAATGGGCTTATAGATTCCATTTGGAAGTTTCTAGAGAATTGTCAGAGATGGGCTTAAAGATGCCATCTAAGATGTGGCGGAGTACCGTCGGAGATAGGCTTAAAGATGCCATTTGGAGGATGTTGATTTCCTGAGACCGTCCTTCAATGGGAGTTCCTGTTCCTGTTGTTAATGAGGAATCTGCTGAGGAATGTTGGTATCTGTCTTGGGAGAAATAGAATTTTAGGAGCTTCAGTTGTCTGTTACTCTATTGGGGGAATAACTCCTACTTGAGGAAGCGCAAGTGAACTGCATATCTTGGTCAGGGTATAAGCTGCACCACGACTTACTAGGGAAATGCGAAACCAATCGTGTTTGATCAGGTCCTGGTCTTATAGTGTTGTGAACTGTTGTCTGGAGATAAGAGAGAAGGAACCTTGATAGTAAGGTTTTGAGAAGGAACCTGGATAGTAGGGTTGTTTCGAAATGAAATCCTGGATAGTAGGGTTGTAGAAGGAACCTGGATAGTAGGGATACTTCGATATGAAATCCTGTATAGTAGGGAAGTAAGAAGGAACCTGGATAGTAAAGTTACTTCGATATAAAAGCCTGGATAATAGGGCTGTGAGAAGGAACCTGGATAGTATGGTTACCTCGATATAAAAGTATTGATAGTAGGGCTGTGAGAAGGAACCTGGATAGTAGGGTTACTTCGATATGAAAGCTTGGATAGTAGGGCTGTGAGAAGGAACCTGTATAGTAGGGTTACTTCGACATGAAAATCTGGATAGTAGGGTTGTGAGAAGGAACCTGGATAGTAGGGTTACTTCGATATGAAAGGTTGGATAGTAGGGATGTGAGAAGATACCTGGTTCGTAGGGTTACTTCGATATGAAAGCCTGGATAGTAGGGTTGTGAGAAGAAACCTGGATAGTAGGGTTACTTCGATATGAAAGCCTGGATAGTAGGGCTGTGAGAAGGAACTTGGATATTTGGGTTACTTCAATATGAAAGCCTGGATAGTAGGGCTGTAAGAAGGAACCTGGATAGTAGGGTAACTTCGATATGAAAATCTGGATAATAGGGCTGTGAGAAGGAACCTAGATAGTAGGGTTACTTCAATATGAAAGCCTGGATAGTAGGGCGGTGAGAAGGAACCTGGATAGTAGGGTTACTTCGATATGAAAGCCTGGATAGTAGGGCGGTGAGAAGGAACCAGGGGAGTAGGGTTAATTCGATATGAAAGCTTGGATAGTAGGGTTGTGAGAAGGAACCTGGATAGTAGGGTTACTTCGATATGAAAGCCTGGATAGTGGGGCTGTGAGAAGGAACCTGGATAGTAGGGTTACTTAGATATAAAAGCCTGGATAGTAGGGTTGTGAGAAGAAACCTGGATAATAGGGTTACTTCGATATGAAATCCTGGATAGTAGGGCTGTGAGAAAGAACCTGGATAGTAGGGTTACTTAGATATGAATGTATGGATAGTAGGGCTGTGAGAAGGAACTTGGATAGTAGGGTTACTTTGATATGAAAGCCTGGATAGTAGGGCAGTGAGAAGGAACCTAGATAGTAGGGTAACTTCGATATGAAAACCTGGATAGTAGGGCTGTAAGAAGGAACCTGGATAGTAGGGTTACTTCGATATGAAAGCCTGGATAGTAGGGCGGTGAGAAGGAACCTGGATAGTAGGGTTACTTCGATATGAAATCCTGGATAGTAGGGCGGTGAGAAGGAACCTGGATAGTAGGGTTAATTCGATATGAAAGCTTGGATAGTAGGGCTATGAGAAGGAACCTGGATAGTAGGACTTTGAGAAGGAACCTGGATAGTAGGGTTACTTCGATATGAAAGCCTGGATAGTAGGGCTGTGAGAAGAAACCTGGATAATAGGGTTACTTCGATATGAAATCCTGGATAGTAGGGCTGTGAGAAGGAACCTGGATAGTAGGGTTACTTCGATATGAAAGCATGGATAGTAGGGTTGTGAGAAGGAACCTGGATAGTAGGGTTACATAGATATGAAATACTGGATAGTAGGGTTATGAGAAAGAACCTGGATAGTAGGGTTACTTCGATATGAAAACCTGGATAGTAAGGCTGTGAGAAGGAACCTGGATAGTAGGGTTACTTCAATATGAAAGCCTGGATAGTAGGGCAGTGAGAAGGAACCTGGATAGTAGGGTTACTTCGATATGAAAGCCTGGATAGTAGGGCTGTGAGAAGGAACCTGGATAGTAGGGTTACTTCGATATGAAAGCCTGATAGTAGGGCTGTGAGAAGGAACCTGGATAGTAGAGTTACTTCGATATGAAAGCCTAGATAGTGGGGTTGTGAGAAGGAACCTGAATAGTAGGGTTACTTTGATATGAAAACCTGGATAGTAGGGCTGTGAGAAGGAACCTGGATAGTAGGGTTACTTCAATATGAAATACTGGATAATAGGGCGGTGAGAAGGAACCTAGATAGTAGGGTTACTTCGATATGAAAGCCTGGATAGTAGGGCTGTGAGAAGGAACCTGGATAGTAGGGTTACTTCGATATGGAAGCCTGGATAGTAGGGCTGTGAGAAGGAACTTGGATATTGGGGTTACCTTGATATTAAAGTATGGATAGTAGGGCTGTGAGAAGGAACCTGGATAGTAGGGTTACTTCGATATGAAATTTTGGATAATAGGGCTGGGTGAAGGAACCTGGATAGTAGGGTTACTTCGATATGAAAACCTGGATAGTAGGGCTGTGAGAAGGAACCTGGATAGTAGGGTTACTTCAATATGAAAGCCTGGATAGTAGGGCAGTGAGAAGGAACCTGGATAGTAGGGTTACTTCGATATAAAAGTCTGGATAGTAGGGTTGTGAGAAGGAACCTGGATAGTAGGGTTACTTTGATATGAAAGCCTGGATAGTAGGGCTGTGAGAAGGAACCTGGATAGTAGGGTTACTTCGATATGAAAGCCTAGATGGTAGGGTTGTGAGAAGGAACCTGGATAGTAGGGTTACTTTGATATGAAAACTTGGATAGTAGGGCTGTGATAAGGAACCTGGATAGTAGGATTACTTCAATATGAAAGCCTAGATAGTAGGGCTTGAGAAGGAACCTGGATAGTAGGATTACTTCAATATGAAAGCCTAGATAGTAGGGCTTGAGAAGGAACCTAGATAGTAGAGTTACTTCAATATGAAAGCATGGATAGTAGGGCTGTGAGAAGGAACCTGGATAGTTGGGTTACTTCGATATGAAAGCCTGGATAGTAGGGCTGTGAGAAGGAACCTAGAGAGTAGGGTTACTTCGATATGAAAGCCTGGATAGTAGGGCTGTGAGAAGGAACCTGGATAGTAGGGTTACTTCGATAGGAAATCCTGGAAAGTAGGGTTGTGAGAAGGAACTTGGATAGTAAGGTTACTTCGATATGAAAGCCTGGATAGTAGGGATGTGAGAAGAAACCTAGGTCGTAGGATTACTTCGATATGAAAGTCTGGATAGTAGGGTTGTGAGAAGGAACCTGGATAGTAGGGTTACTTTGATATGAAAGGCTGGATAGTAGGGCTATGAGAAAAAACCTGGATAGTAGGGTTACTTCGATATAAAAGCCTGGATAGTAGGGCTGTGAGAAGGAACCTGGATAATAGGGTTACTTCGATATGAAAACCTGGATAGTAGGGTTGTGAGAAGGAACCTGGATAGTTTGGTTACTTTAATATGAAAGCCTGGATAGTAGGGTTGTGAGAAGGAACCTAGATAGTAGGGTTACTTCGATATGAAAGCCTGGATAGTAGGGCTGCGAGAAGGAACCTGTATAGTAGGGTTACTTCAATATGAAAGCCTGGGTAGTAGGGTTGTGAGAAGGAACCTGGATCATAGGGTTACTTCGATATGAAATCCTGGATATTAGGGCTTGTGGGAAGAAACATGGATAGTAGGGTTACTTCAAAGCAACAGTGTAGATTAGTTGACCTATTTGGTTTCGGGAACTGAGTTTCTGTTAGTTGTCTGCAAATGTGACTTGCGTAACTGCTGAATTTGTTGAAGCTAATCCTCTTTCCCTGAAAAGATATCAAGGTTAGTTATATGAAATGCATGAAATGCAGGATGAGATGATGTTCTCCAAATAAATGAGATTATGCTGCATATGATATGTATGCGTATGTCGTGATGTATGCTCATGAGATGCTATCGGGGTATGCTTGCGTCTGGGAATATAAATCCCTGACTATTGCTGGAGATTTATTAATATTCTGTCAGGAAGAGATTCTTCTTGAAAATAAACTCTGCGGGGAATGAACTTAGAAAGTGTATTCTTGTAGCTGAAGTGATGAACTCTGTCGGGGATTAAGCCTCTGTATCTGGAGAAATAAACATTGCTTGGGGGATGAAATTTACTGACTTTCATGCGATTATGAACCTTCAGTTGGGGTGATTACGTCATGTTTCATCAATGCTTTTGAATATTTTTACTCTATGGGGAGTGTATGTACCAATAATCACGTTCCAAAGCTGACTCTATCCCGATACCTGCTGGGCAGAGTAACTGTAGGGTTTGGCAATTATTTTTTCCTTGTTTCTGGAATTACGAGTAATTGTCTTTTGTTTCTTATGTAAATATTTATGAGCAGGAATCATTTTCAAATGCATACATCAAAAATAAATCATAGGACGTTCTTGCAAAACAAAACAGAAAAAGAAAAAACAGATTGAAGTTTCTTGTGAAAATGATTTGTATTGATTTTTGAAGTTGGCCTGTAATAGGCATTTTTGTACAAAGAGGCTGATGCTCTAGTAAGAGAACACCGCCGAAAGATAGAAATTATACAATTTGTGTAAAAGAAAGAAAAAACACCTATGTGAAATAACCCCATTGGGCTCCAACTCTGCTATTGCCTTTATATCTTCAAGCGTCTCATCACTTTGCTTCTTGGCCGAAGGTTGATCAGATTGGTTGGCATCGTCCGAGCTTGACAGTCGATACCAAAGTCTGGTCGCAAGATGATCCAATGAGACATAGTGATACGCTTCATATCCCTAACTTTTTCATGGACTTCCCTTTCGGGTTTTCAGTCCATCGGGATACCCTTTTTTGCCCAACCTGCCCTTTCGGGTTTTCGACTTGCCGGGTGTACAGATTTTTCATTTTCATCCCTTACTTTTTCTCGAACCCTTTTGGTTCACCGGGAAGCCCTTATTTTTGCCTAGGCCAGTCAACCTAGCGGGTCATTGATTAGGCGTAGTATCTTTTCACTATGTCTGCATTGACAGGGTGAGGAAGGTCGTCACCATCCATGGTGGTTAGAATCAAGGCTCCTCCTGAGAAGATGTTCTTAACCACAAATGGCCCTTCGTACGTGGGGGTCCATTTACCCCTGGGATCACCTCGCAGCAGTATGATTTGTTCGATTACTAGATCCCCGACTTGATATTCTTGACGCCTGACTTTCTTGTTAAAAGCCTTGATCATTCGCTTTTGATATGTCTGACAATGGCAGATAGCAGTAAGTCTCTTTTCATCGACTAGATTCAGTTGATCAAGTTGGGTTTGGATCTAGTCGTCTTCGTTCAAACCCGCATCCTTCATAATCCTAAGAGAAGGTATCTGGACTTCGATGGGTAGGACTGCCTCCATGCCATATACTAGAGAGTAGGGTGTTGCCCCTGTTGATGTCCGTGCTGAGGTACGGTACCCATGAAGAGCAAATGGTAACATCTCATGCCAGTCTTTGTATGTCACCGTCATCTTTTGTACAATCTTCTTGATGTTCTTGTTAGCTACTTCAACAACGCCATTCATCTTCGGCGGGTAGGGGGAGAATTATGATGCTATATCTTGAACTGTTTACAGAGCTCGGTGATCATCATGTTGTTGAGATTCGTACCATTGTCAGTAATAATTCTTTCTGGCACACCATATCGACAGATCATATTATGTCGGATAAACCGCTCCACGACGCTCTTGGTTACTGTAGCAAATGAACCTACCTCAACCCACTTCATGAAGTACTCAATGGCTATAAAGATAAAGCGATGTCCATTCGAAGCAGTGGGCCTGATTTCTCCAATCATGTCGATGCCCCACATTTCAAAGGGCCACGGAGCTGTCAAGAATTTTAAGGGGACCAAAGGCACATGCACCTTATTAGCGTAGATTTGGCACTTATTACAAGTTCGAGAGTGCTGATAACAATCGGCTCTCATAGTGGACCAGTAATATCCTGCCCGTAGGATCTTCTTAGCCATGGTGTGTCCACTGTAATGGGTTCCGAAGGTGCCTTCATTTAGATCTGTCATGATCCTCTCTGCTTCGCTCTTGTCTACACACCGTAGTAGTGTGGAGTCATGGTTGCTTTTATAGAGGATTCCATTACTGAGGAAGAACTTTGCAGCGAACCTTCTCAGAAACTTCTTATCATTGACAGATGCCCCTTCGTGATACTCCTGAGCCTCGAGATACCTTTTGACTTCGTGAAACCAGGGTGTGTCTTCCACTTCTTCGGTATTGATTTCGCAGCAGTGTGCAGGTTCAACCAACCTCTCAATGGTAATCTGGGGAGCATCATTTTCCCACCTAACCTTGAATATAGAAGACATGGTCACTAGCGGGTCTGCTAACTGATTATCCTCTCATGGGAAATGTTCAAAGGTTACCTCCTCAAAGTGTGGGAGCAATGTCAGTACATACTCTTTGTAAGGAATGAGATTCGGGTGCTCTGTATCCCACTCGCCTTTGATCTGACTTATCACCAAAGCAGAATCCCCGAATACACTCAAGAACTTGATCCTTAGGTCAATAGCAGCTCGAAGACCCATGATGCATGCTTCATTCTCCGCCATGTTGTTGGTGCAGTTGAAACATAATCGGGCAGTGAACGGAGTATGACAGTCCTCGGGAGATATGACTACAGCGCCAATTCCGTTACCCATTGCGTTTGAGGCTCCATCAAAATACATAGACCATCTGGATCCCTCCTCAGGTCCTTCATCCGGTCCAGGTTCTTCGTAGTCAGTCACCAACATAATATTCTCATCCGGGAACTCAAAATTCATGGACTGGTAGTCATCCACGACCTGATGAGCCAAATGATCATCCAATACACTCCCCTTTATTGATTTTTGGGTTGTATATTCTATGTCGTACTTAGTTAAGATCATTTTCCACCTTTCTATCCTTTCGAAGAGTGCGGGCTTCTCGAAAATATACTTGATCGGATCAATCTTTGATATCAACAAGGTAGTGTGAGTCAGCATATACTGTCTCAGTCAACGAGAAACCCATGCCAAAGCGCAACAAGTTTTCTCGAGCAATGAGTATCGTGTCTCACAGTCGGTAAACTTTTTTCTAAGGTAGTATATTGCATGCTCTTTTCGACCAGACTCGTCATGCTGCCCCAACACACACCCCATTGAATTGTCTAGCACTGTCAAGTATAATATCAAAGGTCTTCCTTCAACTGGAGGCATCAGAATTGGTGGTTCTTGAAGGTATTCCTTGAATCTTTCAAAAGAGGTCTGGCATTCATCATTCCACTTTACCACTTGATCTTTCTTCAGAAGCTTGAAGATTGGCTCGCAAGTAGTAGTTGGATGTGAAATGAACCTGGCGATATAATTCAGGCGTCCCAAGAAACCTCTAACTTCCTTTTCGGTACGGGGAGCTGGCATTTCTTGTATAGCTTTTACCTTTGTAGGATCTACTTGGATGCCTTTGTCGCTGACAATGAAACCCAAAAGTTTACCAGACCTTACCCCGAAGGTGCACTTGTTCGGATTCAACCTCAACTTATACATATTTAACCTGTCGAACATCTTTTGGAGATGATCCAGGTGCTCTTCCTCAGTCTGAGACATGGCTATCATGTCATTAATATAAACTTTGATCTCATGGTGAATCATATCATGGAACAAAGCGACCATGGCGCGCTGATAAGTTGCTCCAACATTCTTCAATCCAAAAGGCATCACCTTGTAGAAGAAGGTGCCCCACTGTGTAACGAAGGTTGTCTTCTCCATGTCTTCAGGAGCCATCTTAATCTGGTTGTATCCAGAGAAACCATCCATAAAGGAGAAGATTTTATGATGCACGGTGTTGTCGACCAGAACATCAATGTGAGGAAGTGGGAAGTCATCCTTGGGGCTTGCCCTGTTCAGATCTCTGTAATCCACACACATATGTACCTTACCATCCTTCTTAGGTACCAGAACAACGTTAGCAACCCACTGTGGATATAAAGTGACAACTAAGAATCCTGCGTCAAACTGTTTCATGACTTCTGTCTTGATATTTCATGACGCGTATGGAGGACCTTTTGTTTAATCGTAGGACAATCTTCTTTAGTAGGCATGCGATGTACCACAAGCGTCCAAACCAGGCATGTCTTCATAGGACCAGGCGAAGATCTCAACATTGTCGTGCAACATCTGTATCAACCTCTATTTGATGCTAAGCTCCAGATTTGCACCTATTTTAACCTCTTTTCTGTCTTCCTCAGTACTCAAGTTCACTATCACAATCGGCTCTTCATGAGGCTGTATGGCCCTTTCTTCCTGCTATAATAGTCTAGCAAGTTCTCCAGGCACCTCACAATCATCCTCACCTTCGTCCCCGGCTTGGTTGATCGGATTTTTGAAGTCATAACTGGCAATAACATAGCTGTTATTAATGGGATCCAGAGTGGATATGGATCTGCGTTATGATACATGAGTGTGTAAAAGACTAACTGTTTTGATAAAGTGAAAACAGAAAAGAAAAATAGAGAGCGCAAAATTTGTATGCAAGAAACGTCCAATGCTTTATTAATGATATATGAAATGACAAATAATAGCCCTTACAAACAAAACCAATGTGCCTTGGGCAAGGCACAAGGCCGTAGAGTTTTAAATTTTTTATTACAAAAAACAAGTAAGTCAATTACTACGGAATAAAAGAAACTGGTATAAAGTCCCTAGCCGTCCAGTTACTCGGTCCACCTTTGGTAGTCGGGTAGATCCAGCTGTCGATGTATGAGTCTTCCTCGCTGTCTTCAATGGAATTAACCCCACGATTGCTGATGCGTAGGGGAGGTCCTCTAGCCCGAGCGCGTCGATCAACCCTTTGAGCCCCTATAGTAAAGCCCAAACCAAATTTGTCAGTTTTGTGAGTGAAATCAAGGAGCTGACCCCAATTGGCACACCCACCTTTTTCAACCACAACCCTCGCGTCCTTGAGGGAAGCCATCTTTAGAGGGGGTTTGCTGCTGGTAGTAGTTTTAGTCGATACCAGGATCTAAGGGACCTCTTCGAAGTTCTGACAAGGAGTTTCTATAAATTCCCCATCCATCTCTACGTAGCGGAAGAAATTGAGGTGGCTCACCATATACTCCTCTTCACCCCGCACAGTTACAATTTTGCATTTTACCGGATACTTTAGCAATTGGTGGAGTGTGGAAGTAACTGCCCCAGCCTCGTGGATCCAAGGACGAACTAGAAAACAAGAATACGACGTCCTGATGTCCATCACATAGAAGGTGGACCCAAAAGTTTGAGAACCCACTTTGACAGGGATGTCCACCTCCCCGTGCACCATTCTCTTCAATCCGTCAAAATCCCTTACCACAATGTTACTAGGCTTTAGAGTCAAACCCTCGCAATCCAACTGATCCAACGCCTTCTTCGGAAGAACATTCAGCGAAGACACAGTATCTACCAACACATGAGCCATAGTGGTGCCCCTGCATTCAACCGAGACATGCAGAGCATCATTATGCTTCCTTCCCTTTGGTGTTAAGTCTGCATCTGAAAAACCCAGCCCATTATCATCCGTCAGGATGGCCACACAATCTTTGAACTAATCAACTGAAGTTTCCTGTGGCACATGCGTAGTCTTGAGGAATGCAATCAAAGCCTTCACATGGGCTTCAGAACACAACAACAAAGATAACATGGATATCTTTGATGGGGTCTGCCCCAGCTGCTCGACCACATTGTAGTCGCTCTTCTTAATTATTTTTAGTATTTCCTCCATTTCTTGCTTAAAGGCTTCCACAACAATTTTCTTAGGCGCCTCCGTCCGGGTAGGCTCACCTATAATTTATTTTCCGCGGGTATCAGATGATTTTCCGACAGGGGTAATAACTGGAGTAAGAACAGAAGCAGTAGTTGATGTACTTGCAGGAACAATAAATGGAATGACAATAGGCTTGTTGACATTTTTAGGGGAAATCTCGGGACAGAAGACCCTTCCACTTCGGGTGACTTTGCTGGTTCCAACAATATTACCAATATCAGGATCAACCTCTTCATCTTTCAAATCTTGTTTGATGCCATGATAGTACACATTGACACCATAATTCCAGGGGACAGCTTTGTCCGAGACATATGGGACAGGACCAGGAACAGTGATTATCAGCGAAGCAACTCTTGGAGTAGATGTAATTCTAACAGGTCTTCTCGAGGAGACCTTGGAAGGATTTGAGGAAATGGTTATAATGGCAATGTCTTCATATGGAACAACGGGAACCAAAGTTTTCTCAAACAAAATTTATTTGCTGTCCATCAGGCGTTGAACACCTAACTTCAGCAAACGACAACCAGAAGGTAAAAACGAACACATGTGGAAACCTTCACCACAACCCAAAAATAAACGGGCCAATAGCAAATTCTTCTTCACATTCATGAGAGGAGTACATACTTCATCCACCAAGGTCACAAACAAGTCGATATCAACAGCATTAATTCCACGACCGTGCTTAGGCATGGGAGCAGTTATGACATTGGGCTTCTCCGGAGCATCGAACTCAATTTCCTTGGCTTCAATCAAATCTTGTACTTTGTTCCTCAAAGCCCAACAGTCATTTGTATCGTGGCCAGGACTCTGAGAATGATAGGCACACCGAGCATTTGGATTATATCGGGGAGATGTAGTATTTGGATTCTTGGGAGCCTCTTTCAAGGTTGCCAAGTTGGATCTCAACAGATGAGGTAGAACTTCAGCTAGTGTTATGTTGATTCGGGTAAACTTCCGTTGTGATATTTCCACCCTTTGTTGATTGTTGCATTGTGGGGCAAATGCAGGCCTAGGTATCATTACAACACTTACTGTCTGACGACATTCAAACCTGTTTTTGCCCCTCGGGCTATAGATGGCACTGACTTCCTTCTTACCAGCAAAAGGCTTCTTTACCGAACTCAAAGAGGCATCCTTCTGTATTTTTCCACTCTGAATCTCAGCTTCTACTCTTTCTCCAGTTAGAATCAGCTCGGTGAAACCAAATGACGAGCTACCGACAAATGATTGAAAAATGGACTAGATAGTGTCCCCAGAAACATATCAACCAACTCCCTATTTGACAATGGGGGTTGAACTCTTCCAACCAAGTCTCTCTGTTTCTGCGCATATTCCTTAAAGCCTTAACTTGCACCCATGGACATACTCTGGAGTTGAGTACAAGTAGGAGTAAGGCCGACATTGTACTGATACTGCTTGTAGAAAGCAGCAGCCAGATCTTCCCAATTTCGGACATTGGCTCCTTCCAGTTGGTAGAACCATTCAAGCTGAGTCCCTGATAGACTATCTTGAAAGAAATAAACCCACATATATCTATCAGCAGTGTGGGGATGGATTTTTCTGACATAAGAACAGAGATGGAGTTTTGGGCAGGACACCCCATCATACTTAGAAAAAATTGGAGCTTTGAACTTCTGTGGGATGACCGCTCCCCACACTAATCCCAATTCTTCGAAATCTAGTCCAGGTATCCTCTGATCTTCCATGGCACTCAGGCGATCTTCCAATTGTTTGTATTTATCCTCAGCAGGAGGATTTTGCTCATCATTGTAGTCGGTATCATTTTCAGAAACTGCAGGACTGGGATCCTTCTCTTCTTCTTAATTCTCCCCTTCCTTGGATGAAGAGGTCAGATCGACTTGTCGCTTCAACCGCTCTCCAAACCTTCTGCCCATATTCAGAATACTGGCAGCCTTCTTCTTTTTCTTTTTCTCTTTCAGGATGAGGGCTTTAAGATCCTCCTGCCCTTTTTCCATACTTATGAACATTTGTTGGAACTGGGCGTTATGTGCTTGAAGGTCCTTGATGGTTTTCTCGGAAGACATTTATGCTGAAATAAACAGTGAAGAAGATGAGAAACTTGTAATGGTACATGTACATGTAATTCTATGAATGGGATGCACATGCAATGATTTCAAAGACTTTGGGAAATTTAAATTTGCAAACCAAAATAAAACAAAGATTTTATTAGCTGAATTCAAAGTTCAAATTCCTTTTAGGCATTACAATTAAACATAAATCTAAAACCAGAAAAGAAATCATAATTCCCATGGATGCTTCCTCTTGGTGCCGAGATAGTCATTAAGTCCTCTTTCCTCATGGAGCTGCTTTGTGAGTTCTAAAACCTTCCTCTCCTAAGCATGGAACTGATCCCTGTAAGTATTCCACTCCTTCATCAATTGAATCTAAGACCTCTGTAACTCTCCAAGATCAGTGGGCATGTAAGGATAGAGAACCGTGTAAGGAATACCCCCTTCAGTAGTGGGTTCCACAATCACTGGTAAAACTGACACATAGGGCATCACAAGCTTCTGGGCGCGAGCTCGTACCCATTGGAGGTAAGTTTCCATAGGAAGGGAAGCCTTTGGCCCCAAAGCCTGGGTGTCAGATCTGTTTACCATGCCCCAAGGTCGTATGAACCTCCGGCGATACTCTTTAACATCATCCTCATAGTTGAATATGATGCCCTCGATAAGTAACTCATGAGGACCATCTCTTCGAGCGTAACCAAATTGTCGCAGAGCTAAACAAGGATTGTAGGTTATACCCCCTCTGATACCAAGTAATGGGACATTAGGGTACTCCCCACAGCGGTCAATAATAGCAGTGTTTTCCATAGCTCGGGAACACCAGATAATATCCATGTGAGCGAGTGACATTATCCTTTGTGACCAACCTAAACCTTCTTCATTCTTCAGTACAGACTTAGGGAGGTGAGAAATAAACCACCTCGACAGCAATGGCATGTAACACATAAGAACCCCTCCTTTCTTCATGGTAAGAGTATGGAGAGTGTGCAAAATATCTCCGAGCAATGTAGGCACAGGGTTGAGGGAGAGGAAGATCTTGATAGCATTCACGTCTATGAATGAGTCTAGATTAGGGAATAGGACTAACCCATAGATTAGAAGAGCCAAAATCTCCTCAAAAGCCTGAAAATTCATATCATCCCAAAACAACTGGGCCTTGTCTATCAGAAACTTGGCTAGAAATCCCATGACTCCGCTTCTTGTTTCCCAATTGGATACCACGTCGGCCCATTTCAGATGCAAAGCTGAGGCAATGACTTCTGGCTTAGGAACTTCTTCTAGACCTGTGAAGGGAAACTGCTCAAGGGTGGGTATATCCAACAGTTGAGATAATTCTTCCAAGGTAAATACCAACTGATAGTCTGGAAAGGTGAAGCAGTGGTGCATGGGATCGAAGAACTGAAAGAGTACACTCATCATATTTTCATCAAAGTTTAAAGTAACCAGGTTGAGAAGTCGACCATGTCTCTTAGTGAACGCAAAAGTTTCAGAAACCCTTGATGCTAGCTCTTTGAGTTAGGAAGGTATCTTCACAAAGCTGATTTGGATAGTGTTTCTACGAACGGAAGCCATGATCTGCAAAACAGAACAAAGATAAATTCCCTTGGTCTTTGAAATGGTTAGTGCAAGAAGAATGGATGATATGTTATGATGCATGATGTTATGAGAAACCACAAGTATAGCAAACACAGGTATAGCAAACATAGTCAAATCACACAAAGTCCTTAGGTTTAAGGCATGCATGAGGTTAAAGTTAGTACCCTCTTAAAGTTTAGTTAGTTTCAAACTTGTCTTAAAAAGTAACCGGGTTCTAGAGGATCTCAATATCACTGACCATCCTTTATCGGGCATTGTCTCAGCTTAAGCAATCTTTTCTTGCGGCCGAAATATCCCAAAAGTCTGATCTCAATGAGTGTAGCATCGAGTATCAACCAATCCTCAGCTCTACACTGAGGCCGGCTATCTCACTACTTTCTAATGGCCAAGTTTGTTCAACTAAGTTTCTAAGGTCCATTAGTGCTTCACGACACCATGCGGCGACCCCGTCTTCTCCTCGTTTACCCACGAAGGATACCGGTACCAACCAAAGTGCCACACCAACACAGCCATCGCTTAAACCATATCGGTCTACGCCGTACAGTCTCCACGATCTATTGTTGTTTACGTAAAAAGTGCCCCCAGATCCGGGTGTAGGATCTATAGTAACCCAAGCAATAACCCTTTAAGAATAAAGAAAACAAGAAAGCAATTTGAAATGACCTAGATCCTAAGGTTTACACCACTTTATTTTATGTCCCCAGCAGAGTCGCCAGTTCTGTGATACGGTGGCAGAACCAACTGTTTTTACTGGTTTGCGTTTTGGGTTTTTGTTTGCAAAATGTTGCGGTAAGCAAGAGTCGCCACCGACTTTTATTTCATCCAATCATGGAAAAGGAAAAAGAACAGAAAAAACATTTTTTTCGAGATATTCTGAGTACGGGGGGTAGATTATAGAAAGGGAAGGTGTTAGCACCCTTTTTATCCATGGTTTTCCATGGGCTCTTAGGTACTTGGTCACATTTTTAAAATTTCTTGTGTGTGTGCTTGTTTTGAAAATGTTTTACTTCGTGATAACCCTTTTATCAGTCCTCAAGGGTATGACGAAGTTGTTTTTGAAAAATGTTTTGAAAGGTGTTTGTGTAAAAAGTTTTGTTGAGCAAGTACTTAAGATTCTACCTACTCGAAAAAAGATTGGTCGTTCTCGTTTCCTTTAGACAGCGCTATCCTACTATTAAGGAGTAGGTAGCTCTGTCGTTGGAGTTTGTAAGGGACGTTTGAAAGGGACAAGTACAGTCACTAAAGCAATGGGTTGGAAACTTTAGTAGTAACCCTAGAGTCTTAAGATCTTTTCGAGGCAACATTTTCGAGGAAACATTTCTGAGGCAACACTCGAATGGGACATTTGATCTTTTGGACAGGAAGGCAACCACTAAAATCTCCTATGCTTAAATGATTGTTTTACCAAAGGCAACCGAAGTGAGGCAAACCCTAGGAGTGAATATGTGCATGTGAATTTTTCCAGTTAATTTAGTCTTTGCACATTAGGTGATCTACCGTTTTAATTCTAAGATATTCTTGCCATACAATCCTATTAACCATGCATCTAACAGTTAAAAATTGCAGAAATTAAAAGTGCGAGAAAATAAACCTAGCTATTACATGGCTTTCGCAGATACATAATTATTTAACTGAAAATAAAATGTGGCAATTAAAACCCGAATTAAAATCTATTACAACCTCGAAACAGTTACATAAATAATAATCGGAACGGTAATTAAAATGCGCGACGAATTAAATGCAAAGAATTAATTAAGAGACCTAAAATCTAATTAAAAAAATTATTTGGTTATTTTTGGAGAAAAATTAATTATTTACAACCCTAATTTCTAATTAGTTTTAATTATAAAAAGAAATTAAAATTAACCTAATTAATTAATTAAAGAAAATAACATATTTTATAAAAAAGATTTTATATGTTTTTTGTGGTTTTTATTTGAGAAAAAAACAATTTAATTACAAATTTAAAACCCTAATTTCTAATTAGTTTTATTTACAAAAAGAATTAAATTAACCTAGTTTCTAATTAAATTAATTAAAGAAATAAATATTTCATGAGAAAAATAATTTTTTGTATTTTCGTGATTTTTTTATTAAATAAAAAATTATTTTAGATATTATTTGTGAAACGAAAAGTAATTAAGGAAGTAAATGAAATAAATTTAAAAAAATAGAGAAAGAGAGGAATTGGGCCTGTGTTGTGCTGAATGAGAGGGGAGGGGTATGATTCTGAATTTCCCAGGCCCAAAGAGGTGAGCCCAGCTGGCTGCGCTTGATCCAGTGGGATCATCCTCTGAAGGTCTATCATAGCCCTTGCTTGCTAAGCCCTTTAGATCTGGAACGAAAGAATCTGATGGTGAGGCGCTAAGGTGTATGGTGGGCATGCTTGATGACGTAACACCTGATCTGCAGTTAATTATTTGGAAAAATGCAAAAGCAACATTCCTGGGATCGAACCCAGGACGCCTGCTTTAAACCCTTCGCCTTTAACCATCTGTGCCACTTAACTAATCGTTAATATAATTACAAAAAATAAAGATAAAGTAAACAAATAAATATGCCCCGTTTCCACGCGCGCGCTTCCTAGTGGGTCCCTTTTATTTGAATGGAAAATTCCCTCACCTCCACGCCATCATCTTCTTCACTGATCCGTGGTTTTAGGCAAAGACTTATACCCATGGACAAACTTCCATGGCTAGAAACTTGTACAACTCATAAAATGCAATATAAATGGAATTGAAGGCGAGGGTTCAACTGGTTATGATGTCACCGTCATCATGGTACCTTGTTTATGGTCTAATTTTACCTGTGGAAAAAAACCCTAAAAATGCAAGGTGAACCCTAGCAATGGCAGATACGCATATAGGCTTCAAAAATGCAATAAACTATTCAGTCAGCTTGCAAACATGATAAAGATCACAAATATGTCAATCAAATATGCTAACAATGTAGGAATTGATGTAATCGATTTTAAAAAATAAAGCAAACCGTGTGGGTGATAGCGTGCGTTTCTGGGCGCGAGAGGACTTGCAAATGATCCAGTTAGCTTCAGAGATGCTCCAGGATGCGATTGGAAATGTCGGAATGGCTTGAATTGGCATGTAGCTTGAAATCTGATCCACACTTTTCTTTGAAATTTTGGAGTTTTGTTCTTGCTTCTTCACGACTGCAAACCTTGTCTTATGCCTTGTACACGTTCCATATATATGTTGGAATGAATTAGGGTTATAAAATTGGCTTGAATCTTTTGGAATTAAGAAGATTTGATATGATTTTCATGCCATAGGTAATCTTTCTAAATTGATCCAAACCATTCCTTTCTTGTACCAATCATCCTTGATTTGCTTTGGTCTTGATATCTCTGCAAAATTTGATTGCAAACCTGTCCAAAAATCAAATCAAAACATATCTTTGCTATTATTCACCAATTATTTGATTTAATTCAATTTTTAATTAATAAAAAATAAAAATAAATTTAAAAATGAAGCAAATAATATGTGGGTGAATATTTTTGTCGTGGACCATATTATAAGTGAGGTGCAAGCATAAAAAGTTAGGCCCATTTGGCAAAAAATGCAATTTGAGCCCATTTGACTTTTGGCAATTTTGCAAAAAGGGTCAACTTTGACAAGGCATATCTCTTCCAATTTTAACCCTACAGAGGTGTTCTTGGAATTTTTAGAAAGCTTAGGATTTCCCCTAAGCAACCCTTTTTGTATCATTTCAATTTAGTCTTCCATGTTCATGTAAGAAACTTTGACCCAAAAGGTGTTTTTGTTGACTTTTCAAAAGGACGCATAATGTAGAAATTCATATCTTTTTATGAGTGCATATTTTGAACTTATGTACTGAAGATGAGTTGTAGGGAATTTCATCCTCTTAAAAATGAGCCTTGGATGGAAAATGTCTGACAAAATATGTGAAAGTTATGCTTGGTCAAAGTTTGATTGACTTTTCCTAAGAAACCCTAATTTAGCAACTTTTGGGTTTTGATGAATTTGGGGCATTCCTTGAGGAATCATGATCAACCCTTGATCAAATGATGGATATCACTTCAAAATGTTTATGTTGAACAAAAATCTTGAAGTTTGACTGTATGTGGGCCACATTTGACTTTTGACTTAATATAGTCGATTCTCAAGCATCTGAGCAGTTGACTGAGCAAACTTCTTGTGCAAGGCATGAAACTTGACATGTGGGGTCTTGAGAACATATTAAGACCATGGAGAGCATATGAGGTCTTTGGAGTCCACCTATCTTGATGAAAAAGGAAACCCTAATTTGAGACATACTGCCTTAGGAGAGAGTTTGTTTGGTTAACTCTTGGGTAAACTTGAGAAAATTGAGGATCTCTAGGAGTATGTATTTAGTAAAATGAGAGGGAAAATTTTGGGGTACAACAATGACCTTCTGAGGAAAATGCTGAAATAGCCATTCGTCAGATGTAGCCTTTGAGAAGACTGTCAGGTCATATAAGTAGTTGATGATGTTTGTTGATTTTTCTTTCCTAAAAGGGTAAAGAGTTAATTGTATGCAATGTCATGACGTATGAAATGCATTGCGTAACAATGTTCTCAAAATAAATGAGACTATGCTATATGCATTTCGTATGCATATGCTATGATATTTGCTAAATGATGTATGAATGTGACATGTTATTGAAATGTATTTATAAATGTTAGCATCATCTTTGTCTGGGGAAAATAAATCCCTGATTGTCGCTGGGGATGAAGAGTATGTGTATCTTCAATTTTCTGAGGATTGTTTCCACTGGGGACTCCTGCTTTCTTATTTGAGGAAAATTCGATGGGGAACATTTATTTCTACTTTTTGCTTGAGGAAACTCTGCTGGAGAATGTTAATTACTGCTTGGAGAGAAGAGTTTAAGAATGTTGGTTATCCGTTTCTCTATTGGGGAGTTTATACCCTAATTGGGGATAGAAGAGATGGATAACCTTCTGGCTCGTCCGAGGAGGATAAAGTTGACTGACATCTGATCCGGTTTTAGATTCAGTAGCAACTCTCTGGGGATAGTGACGACTTCACTGGAGAGAGGAATTTTGTTGGTGATTTATGGTAGAAGCAACACTCAAGCTGGGGAGTGTCAGAATGAATCTGTGCCTTGATTGTATATGAAGATGTACTGAATGAGTATCAGAATGGATCTATATCTAGATCATATCTGAACTGTATCTAAAAGAGAATATAGAATGAGTTCCAGAATGAATCTATATTTAGATTGTATCTAAATTATATCTGAAAGATGCATTTGAATGAGTATCATAATGACATCCGTATCTGGATCATATCTGAACCGTAACTACAAGAGAACCTGGAATGAGTGTCAAAATGAATCTATATCTAGATTGTATTTGACCAGTATCTAGAAGATGCATTTCAATGGCTATCAGAATGACATCCATATCTGGATTGTATCTGAATCGTATCAACAAGAGAATATGGAATGAGTGTGAGAATGAATCTATATCTAGATCGTATCTGAACTGTATCTGAAGCGAATCTAGAATGAGTGCCAGAATGAATCTATATTTAGACTATATTTGAACTGTATCTAAAATTTTTTGGCAATCTCTATCTGTTTGGGAACTGGCATGATGTGTGTAATGTATTGGTGCGTTTGTCGGGAGAAGATCAATACTCATTTGTCCTCTAGAGTGATCTATTAGAGATATTGTAGGGATAATCTATGGAAGTGATTCTGTGGGGATTTGTGGACAGCTTGAACTTTGTCCTAATAGATAGGTGACGAGATAACGGGACATAGTCTTACACTTTAATCCCTAACTTTTGCCTGGACTGTCCTTTCAGATTTTTAGTCCACCGTGTGATACGGTGGCCAGAACCGGGACTTGTTTTTTTTAGGAATGCTGGTTTGCGTATTGTGTTTGTGTTTGCAAAATTTTGCGGTAAGCAAGAGTCTCCACCGACTTTTATTTTATCCAACAAGGAAAGGAAAAAAGCACAGAAAAATTACTTTTTCAAGATATTTCTGAGTACGGGGGTAGATTTTAGAAATGGAAGGTATTAGCACCCTTTCTATCCGTAGTTATCTACGGGCTCTTAGGTACTTGCTCATCATTTTCAAATTGCTTCTTTGTGTGTTTGTGTGATTTGAAAAGTTTTTGTTTTGACTTCGATTTAACTCTTGCTTCTGTCTTCAAGAGTGTAATGAAGTGTTTTTTAAAACTTTGTTTGAAAAGGAGTGTAAGTGTGAAAAATGTTGTTTCGATTGAGCAAGTACTTAAGAACTAATCTACCTAGTCGAAAAAAGAATCGTTATGTGTTCATTTCCTTTAGACATCGCTATCCCACTATTAGTGAGTAGGTAGCACTGTCGTTGGAGTTTGAGGGTCAATTCGAATGGGACGTACGGTCACTAAAGCAATAATAGGACGTCTTAGTAGTAACCCTAATGTCTTTGATCAATTATCCGAGGCAACAACATCCGAGGAAACCTTTCCGAGGAAACTTTGATCTTTGGACAAAAGGATGACCACTAAAGTATCCTATACTCAATGACCGTTTACCGAAGGCAACCAAGTGGGAGTGTACCCTAAGAGTGCGCATGTGCGAGTGATTCAATTTAAAATTATTATCTTTGCACATTTAGGGTTATCTAACCGTTTTAAAGTTTTACATACATTCTTGTCATGCATCCTAATATCATACATCTAACAATTTAGTATTTTGCGGAATTTTAAAGTGCGGAAATTAAACTAAGCTATTACAAGGCTTCGGGTATTTACATAGCCAAAAACAAACCCTTCAAAAATAAAGCGATAAATGGAAATAAAAGTCCTAATTAACTATTACAAACTTGTAGGCAGTTACATCAATATGGTAAATAATAAAACAATAAAGCGCGCACGATGAAATTAAGATCGGGAAGAAATTAGGGTTTTGACCCTTCTAGCCTAATCAAAAAGAAAAATGGTTTTTTGTTGTTTTTAATTATTTTTTAAGAAAAGAATTAGGTCCTAAAATTAATTACATAATTAATTAGTTAATTAAATTAATTAATAAAAATAATTACATGGCCTATTTTTGTTTTTGGTTATTTTTAGGAAAAGAAAATAAAATTAAGTTAGAAATAAAAACCTAATTATTCTAATTAGTTTTAATTATTTACAAAAAAGAATTAAAGTTTACCTAAGATTTAAAATCTAATTTAATTAAATAATTTTTTGATAAAAAATAAAATTTAAACCTAATTTGTGAAAAGTATTATTTTTTATGATTTTTTTGATAAAAAAGAAAATAATTAATTGGTTAGTAAAATAAATAAATAAATTAAATGGAATAAAATATAAAAAGAAAAAGATGAAGAAATTGGGCCTGAAAGGATTTTTGGGGGTGCAGATAGTGATTCTGGGCCCAAGAAGGGTGAGGTCCACGTTGACTCTCCAGATCTGATGCTACGCGTTGACTGCAGCCCATGATGGTCCCTTACTGATGGCCCTTGGATATGGCCATCTGGCCACTTGGCAGGTTAGATGATGAGGGTGTATGGTGGATCTTGGACTTGTAAGCGCGCTGGATTCTGAAAAGAAAAATAATATGAAGAAATTGGGGGACTTGGGATTCGAACCGAGGTCCTGAGGCACGTTCCAGTGACTGGCTACCAGCTGAGCTAGTTGTTCTTTTTGTATATCAAATATCAATAATAAATAGTATGCAAGATAAAAGAAGTTAATGGAGAACCAAGAAAACGCGCGCCAGAATTCAAATATGCCAATGGAAAGGTGACACACAGGTCATCCCTGACCTCGTTCCGTTGGTAAAAGTCCCAGACTTTTACCTACGGACGTTTGTCCGTCACTATATCCCTGCAATTTCTTAAAATCAAGCATGAGTATGATAAATGAAAACTAAGGCCACCAATCAATTCGTCTGGACCTCCTGAGTATAATGGTGGCCCTTTCATGGCCTAATTTTGCCTGTAAACGAAGATCCCAATTTGAAGCAACAAACCCTAATAATGGTGAAATCCAATATAGGCCATGAAAACACAATTGAATAATACAGAAAGCTTGCGAATATGATGGTGAATAATAATATACAATTATTTTATGCTACAAGTACAAGAATGATGTTATTCGATTTCAAAAAAGAAGCCATGTCGTGGATGACTTACAGCGCGATATAAGGCCTGAAAATGCTTGAGTTTGATTGCTTTTGCTTGCTGATGACCTCAGGAAACGATTGGGATAGTCCAAGGGTCTTGAATTTGCCTCTAAGTACGAATTCGATTCACCATTTTTTCTTGTTTTTTCAAGTTTTGCTTCTGGTTCATACGCCTCTTTTTCCAACCTATTTTGGTCTACATTCCTTCTATATGTATTGAGGAATAGATTAGGGTTGAAAACCTGGCCTCAATCTTCCTCCACCAATGTGTTGATTCTTGATTTGATTCACTTTGAATATCATTCCAAAAATAGCCTAATTCAATATTTTTGTCCACACCATGCCTTTACACGAATTTGATTTGATGCTAGCTGGATATTAAGACCTGAATCATGTAAAAAATCTTGAGTTTTCAATATTTTGGATTTTATATGATTTGTGTTGATTTAAAATGATTTAATTAAAATAAAAATCAAAATAAATAATATAAATAAGATAATGACAAGTGGAAAAGGCTAGGGCTCGTGGACCATGTTGCCAACTCAAAACAAGTGCAAAAGATTGGGCCCATTTGGCAAAATTTGAAGTTTTAGGCATAGTTGACTTTTGGCAATTTTGCAAAAAAGGTCAACTTCACCAATACATAACTTCCTCAATTTTGACCCTTTGGAGGTGTTCTGGGACTTTTTAGAAATCTTGAGATGTCCTCTAAGAAACCCTTTTGGTCTCATCTCAATTTCATATTCCATGCTCATGTATAAGGCTTTGACAAAAAAGGTGTTTTTGTTGACTTTTCAAAATGACCTATAATGTCCAAATTCATAACTTCTTGTGAGTGCATATTTTGAACTTGGGAGATGAAGATGGATTGTATAGCATGGCATCCTATTAAAAATAATCTTTTGATGGGTAATTTTCATAAAGTATGAGAAAGTTATGCTTGGTCAAAGTTGAGTTGACTTTTCCTACAAAACCCTAATTTAGCAACTTTTGATTCTTGATGAATTATGAGCAATCCTTGATGAATCATGATCAAACCTTGATCAAATGATGAAATATACTTCAAAATTAGGATGTTGACTAAAATTTTTGAAGTTTGACTATATGTGGGCCACAGTTGTCTTTTGCCCTAGCATAATCGATTTTCAAGCATTTGAGCAATTAACTGAGCAAATTTTCTCTGCAAGGCTTGAAACTTGACATGGATGATCTTGAGAACATATTAGGACAATGGTGAGCATTTGGGATCCCTTGGACTCAAGTATCTTGATGCAACATGAAACCCTAATTTTAGGTAGACTGCCTTAGGAGGGAGCTTGTCTGGTCAACCCTTGGACTACCTTGAGCAACTTGAGGATCTTTCTTGAGATGTTTTGAGAAATATGGGAGGGAAAATTTTGGGGTACAACACACCAGAATACCCCTTTTTTCCCAAGCCGCCTTTTCAAGTTTTCGACTTTCCGGGTGTACAATTTTATTTATATATCCCTAATTATTTCCCGAACTTTTTTGTTTCATCGGGATGCCCTTATTTTTCCTAGGCCAGTCAACCTAGCGAGTCTTTTTTTCATGCATAGTGTTTTTCGACTATGTCCGTGTTCACAGGGTGTGGAGAATTGTCACTGTTCATAGTAGTAAGTGTTGCATCACTGCCAGAAAATGTTTGCTTGATCGTACATGGCCCTTTGCTGGAACTCATGTTCAATGCCCCAAGTGATTCAGGTGGAGGCTTGCCCCTGGCTATTCAGAACTTTTGAGAGTTTCCTTGAATCTTAACTCGACTTCCCCCAGATTAGTAAGACACCATGTCATGCCCCTTGATTAAAAGGCATGTTACTTGAAATGTCTTTCCATATGAGGTGATTCTATTCATTGAGAGGATTTTCGTTCATTGAATATCCATCGTGAAAATTTCTCTGTTGTCGAACAATTAGTCATATGCAAACAATGACATTTAAAAATGCAAAGCTTATGTCTATCTTGAAGTTTTAAAAATTCATTTTTCGTAAACAAACAAAATTTTGTAAGCATATGAATTCAACTCAGGATTTATAGTAAACCTTACAGGAGTCAGGATACCTTTTGTAACAGTATGCTTTCGAACTAACCCATGCTTCAGCTAGGACATTTAAGGGTTGTAGCGTGGCCTGGTTCACGGTTTAAGAAACAAAGGATAAAGGCTCGAAATTTACTTGTACCCACCTGTTCTTCGTAATGTTCTTTTGTCCTATACTCAGTTAATTATGCGGTTACATTCCAATTGATTCTGGAATCTTTTCCCTGATATTTCGGTGATGGTTCGGATACTGAAAGTTTATTTGAGAAGGCAGTCGTTATTTTTTTTGTAATATTTTTTTTGTTGAGGATTTTTGGCGACCTTTTTTCTATATTTTATTATCCCTACCTTTTTCCTGAACTGTTTCTTTTGTAATTACAGTCAGTGGGATGCCCCAGTTTTTTCTTAAGTCTCCTTCATAAGTTTTGACTTAACGGGCTTTTCTTTTGAGAGATGATGACTGCCTGCTTTACGGGGAACCATCACCTTATTTTGATTTGGAAGGATGTTTTTGATACTATGAAGTGAAATCTTGCGAATGAATATGCTTTTGAATCAACTGAGAAACTACCTTGCCCCAGGTTATGATTAAAGGGTTCAATTTGTGTGAAAAAGAAAACTTCTACTTCTTAGGCTCAAAGGGGTTGACTAGGGATTATCTTCCTTATAACTCCACTGTTTAGGATTTGAAACAACGCATGTACATCATCAGCAAGGTCTATTCAAAAGCACACTGTATGAGATTGTGGTATCATTTTTGTCATCCTCCCTCTAAATGCTTTTAGCTTTTAACGAGAGTTGAATATCATAAAAAGGAAGTAAAAAAAGCACAGTTTAATTATAGTGAAAAAAAAATGGATTAATTCAAGACAAACATGTTCAATGCATTAATGGAAACAAAGTTTGACATAAAGATAAGTGTTCAAATCAAAATAAATTACAACTGTAATTCAAATGAAATGGACATTCTCTAACTTAGCCATAATTTGGCATGGGAGCAGTGATCACATCAGGAGTCTTAGGAGGGTCAAATTTAGTATCCTTAGCATCAATCATATCTTGAATCTTGTTCTTCAATTCCCAACAATCATTCGTATCATGGCCAGGGCTATTGGAATGGTATGCACACCTTGCACTGGGATGATAGCTAGGAGCGAAAGTATCGGGATTCCGAAGAGGATCCTTCAACATAATCAACTCCATCTTCAACATGTTTTTTAATGCTTGAGCCAAAGACATGTTGATTTTGGTAAATTGTCTTTTGGGTGCATCCTGCTTACGTTGATTTCCCTGTCGTCGTTGTTGTACTGGTGCTGAATTAAAGACAAGTACTGCCCCTACAGATTGGTGGTAGTTTCTCTTATTACGACCCTTCTGGCCATACACAACATTGGCTTCTTTCTTACTACAAAATGGCTTATTCTAAGAATTAGAAGATGTAGCCATTAGAATCTTACCACTCTTGATATCACTTTCAATTCTCTCTCCAGTCAGAATCATCTCCCTAAAACCAGACAACGAGCTTCCAATCAGCAAATTAAAGAATGGGCTTGTCAAAGTACCCATGAACATGTCCACCATTTCTCGGTCACTCAAAGGAGGTTACACTCTTCCAGCTAGATCTCTCCATTTCTAGGCATATTCTTTCAAACCTTCATTTAAGCTCATGGACATGTTTTGCAACTATACATGAGTTGGTGCCAGATCAGCATTATATTGGTACTACTTGTAGAAAGCCGCAGCCAAGTCTTTCCACGTATGCATGTTGGTTCCTTCTAGTTGGTAGAACCATTCAAGTTGAGTGCCGGACAATCCCTCTTGAATGAAATGGACCCACAAATTTCGGTCGGCCGTATGAGGTTAGATCTTTCTAACATATGACCTCAGATGAAGTTTGGGGAAAGAGGCCCCAAACTATTTAGCAAAAGCAAGGACCTTGAATTTGTTAGGGATAACCAACCCTAGTTCACCGAAATCCAATCCTGGTATCTTCTAGAACTCCATAGCTTTGAGCCTATCTTCCAACTATTTGTACATGTCATCAGCGGGAGGGTACTGTTTGTCATATTAGTCTTTGTCCTGATCGTTTCTACCTTCAGGCCTAGAATTTCTAACATCCTCTTCTTGGTCATCATCTACTTTTGAGGAAACATCATCCATTTGAACGGGTTGAGTAGGACCCTTGAACTTTCTCCCCAAATTAAGGATAGCAACCGGCTTCATAGTCTTCTTCTTTTTCTTAGCAAGGAGTTTCATCATCTCTTGTTGCCCCTTTGCCAGATTCAGAAGAGTCTCTTGGAATTGTGCATGCTGAACCTGGAGATCCTTCACAGTTTGTTCGAGGGTCATTTTTCTACTGAAATAAACAGCGAGAAAATGAGAAACTTGTACTGGAAAACTTGTTATGAAACGATGATTGATATGTAGATGTAATGTTTTCAAGGACCTCGCAGGGTAAACATAAGAAAATGTTAGAGACTGAATCTGACTGCAACTTTGATTGAAGAACTTCGTATCGTTGAACATCCTTCTATGAGAATCAAGCTCACCATGTCGAGTGGGTCCTAGACTTTGACTCAAGATATCGTGCTTTGGTATTTAACGACATTGGTTAGAGGAAAATAAATCCCCTTTCCCCTTGCTAACCGTCTAGTTCATCATATGTGTAATGATGTCATGATGTTATGTTCAAACAATTAATCATACACAAGAAAAACACACAAAGCCTTAGGTTTAAGCTTGCGTGGAGTTTATAGGTAAGTACACTCTTGAAGTTTAGTTGGTTCAACCTGTCCTAAAAGAAGTAACTGGGTTCTAAGGAATCTCAATATCATTGATATTTCTTTATCGGGCATTGTTTCAGCTCAAGCGAACTTTTCTCGTGGCCAAAATATCCCGAAAGTCCAATCTTCTTGAGTGTAGTATCGAGTATCAACCAATCTTAAGTTTTTCACCAAAGCCGGCTATCTAACTACTTTATAATGGCGAAGTTGTTTCAACTAAGATTCTACGGTCAGTTAGTGCTTCATGACACCACTCAGCGGCCCCTTATTCTCCTTGATTCAACTCAAGGGACACCAATACCTACAAACGTGTCACACTAATGTAGCTATCGCTTCAACCATATCGGTCTATGACGTACAATTTCCATAATCTATTGCTACTTACCTAAAATGCCCCAGATCCGGGTATAGGATCTTTACAAGAATACCCAAACAACCCTTACAGAATAAATCATGCCAGTCAAACAAGGAAAGAATTTAAAATATGAACTAACCCCACTTTTAGATTCTCCCTAGCAAAGTATCCAGTTCTATAATCCGGTGCGAGAACTGACTTTATTGGTTTTGCATTTTATTGCAAATGTTATGGTTAGCAAGAGTCACCACCGACTTTTAATTTATCCAACAAAATAAAGGGTGAAAAGAACAGGAAAGACCTTTTTAAAGATTTTGAGTTTGGGGGGTAGGTTATGGAAAGGGCTCTTAGTTGCTAGCTCACTTTGAAAATGCTTTTTGGTGTACTTGAAAATATTTTTGAAAATATGCCTTAGTGCGGCGAACTTTGTAATGATTTTTGTATCGTTGAGAATGCATACAAAGTGTTTTTGTTTTTGAAAATATTTAGAAAAGAAAGTGTATGCGTGAGAAATTGTTTTGTTTTATAAGAAAACAACTACGAGCTGTCTACCTACTTAAATAGTCTTTGTTCTTTTCCTATTTTCCTTTAGATAGTGCTATCCCACCATTAGTTGGTGGGTAGCCCCATCATTGGATGTTTGAGGGACAAGTGCGGGTCATCGTACATTCATAAAGGTAACTCGTAGGGAACTTTATCAATTTTATCATAAGGGACTAGATCATTTACTGAAGGCAGCATCGAAGGGTCATCGAAGGAGTACGATCTTTTTAACCGAGGGTCTTTGCTAAAGTATCCCACGTTCGAGGGACATGACTGTTTTTTTTCCGAAGGCAACAAGTTGAGGTACCTTAGAGGTGCTCGTGTGCAAAGTGTGTTGTGTTTCAGTTGTTTGTCTTGGGTGTTAGGTTTTATACCGTTTGCTTTTAGATCTTTTCATGCAAACCTATTAGTATACATCTAACAGTTAAATATATATAGAAGGCATAAAAGTGCGAGAATTAAACTACGCTATTACATCGCTTCGGGATGGGGGAGTACAAACCAAATTGGGGGAAGAAATGTAAAGGTCCTATTTAACTATTACAAACTGTAGACAATTACATAAATTATGAAAAATAATAATGCGAAAATATAAATAACGCGTGGAGAATGAAAAAGAGGTAATATCTAAAAAAACCTAAAACAATCTAAGTATAAGAAAATATATGTGGTGTTTTTATTTAGAAAAATAATTGAGTGATAATTAAAGTCTAATTCTAATTATATTTTAATTAATAAAATAAACTTAAAAAGTGAATAAATTAATTAATTTTTATTGTGAAAATAAAGTTAATTAATTAAAATCTATATCTAATCTTTTTTAATTTTTATGATTTTTATTAAAAAAGGGTTATTAAATGAAAATAATTAAATTAAATTAAAAAAAATTAAAACAAAGCATTATGTATACCATGCTTACATGCAAAATGTTAGAAAATTGCAGAAAATGCATATGAATGAAACAAACATGTTTTAAAGGATTTAAACTGTGAAAATCTTGAGAACACATAACTTACCCACTTACCAATCAAAATTTGATGTAGGGGGGCTTCTAGGGTTGATTCACGAAGAATAATGGTTGGTTCTGACTCCTGGAAATGTTAGGAGGACAATGGAAGGCTTGGATCAGTTTGAAAACTGTTGGAGATGTGATATATAATTTTCACAATTTCTTTGAATTTGGAGAATTTTTTGAGAGCTTTTGTGCCAATAATTTTCATGTCTTTTAAGTTGCTATGCTTTCCTTTATATAGAAGGATAAAGTGAGCTGACAAATATGGCAAGAATCAAACCCATGATGCCATGATAAAACAAGAATCAAACAACTTTAAAACTTGCCAAACTTGAGATTTTTCTTGCCATCTTGGTCTTGAACGAGTTTAGCAAGGTTGTAATGAGTTGTCATGAGTTTTCTTGGGCCTTTAGATGATTGAAACAAAAAGTCCAAGCCTTTATACCATTGTTTCATATTTGATTTTATTTTATTTGCATTTAAATGAATAAAAATTCAATTAAAAGAAATAAAAATAATAAAAAATATGTGAATGGATTTAGAGGTCCTCTAACACCTTGTGAACATGTTTAAACATCAAAAGTTAGGCCCACTAGTTCAAAACATCAAGTTTGCTCACTTTGCATTTCATGAATTTCTTTAAAATTTCCCAACTTGTGCAACTCATAACTTGCTCAATTTTCATATTTTGAAGATGATCTTGGACTTGTTAGAAATATAAAGATGTCATATTCAATCTCTATGTTGATAATTTTTGCTTTTGAAGACTTTATCTTGATGTAAGTTGCCTTGACAAAAAGTGTCTTTTGTTGACTTTTGAAAATGACCTATAATGTTTTAGCTCATATCTTTCAAATGAAGCGTTTTTTGGACTTGAGCATAAAAATATAGTTGTAGGGAATTGAATTTTCTTCAAAATGGGTTTTGGTTGGGGAAACATTGATGAAGCATGTGAAAGTTATGCCTGGACAAAGTTCAGTTGACTTCTCCTAAGAAAACCCTAATTTGACAAATCTTGACTTTTGATGATTTGAGAGCTTTCCTTGGGGAATCATGATCAACCCTTGATTAAATGATGAATATCACTTTAAAATATTGATGTTGACCAAAAATATTGAAGTTTGACTGTATGTTTATCATAGTTGACTTTTTGACCAATATAGTTGATTTTCAATCATTTGAGTCGTTGACTGAGCAAACTTTTGATGTAGGGTTTGAAACTTGACATGAACCTTTTTGAGGACCTATGTAGAACCATGGAAGCCACTTGAGACATTTACAAACCAAATTTCCTTGAGAAACTCAAAACCCTAATTATAGACCTTTGGGCTTAGGAGGTGAGTTGACTGGTCAACCCTGGAGTGCCTTGAGTGTCTGAGAAGTCTTGAAAGAATGTCTTGAAGAAAAAAGGGAGGGAAAATTTTGGGGTACAACAGCCAACAAAAAGTAGGTTCCAGATTAACTCCTAAAGTAGAACATGGAAACTATCTATACAACCGAGCAAAGATTAACTCCCGAAACAGAATGAGGAAACTATCTTTCTTTATTTATGCTCAGATGAAGATCAATTTCTGAAACAGGACGAGGAGGCTATCCTTATCACCAAGTGGTATGAAATCCTGAAACAGTACGGGTTTACCAAAAAAACAGATTGTAGATCAGTTTCCGAAATAGGACGGGGCGACTATCTACATGACGAACACTTCGTTCAAAGACATTTTCTGGATTAGATTAAATAAAGCAAAGATTTATTCTGATACTTCTTCCAATAGACTTTTTCTGGCTCATATTAAATCAATCAGATATTTATTCTGATACTTCTTCCATTTAAAGACAGACAAAGACATCTTCTGGATCATATTAAATCAAGCGCAAATTTATTCTGATGCTTCTTCCAGTAGACTTTCTCTGGATCAGATTAAATCAACCATAAATTTATTCTAATACTTCTCCCAGTTAAAGACGGATGCAAACATCTTCTGGATCAGATTAAATCAAGCTTATATTTATTTTGATACTTCTTCCAGTTGACTTTTTTCTAGCTCAAATTAAATCGACCATAAATTTATTTTGATACTTCTCCCAGTTAAAGACAGAAAAAGACATCTTCTGGCTCAAATTAAATCAACCATAGATTTATTCTGATACTTCTTCCAGTTAAAAACAGACGCATACATGCTCTGGCTCAGTCTAAATCGAGAGTAGATTTATTCTGATACTTTTCTAGTTGAAGTCGAGCGCATACTTAGTCTAAATTCCACCCATAGTTACTTTGGATGGCATCTATAATCCCATCTCCGACAACTCTCTATCACCTCTCCAAATGGCATCTTTAAGCCCATTCCTAGTATTACATCAACCAACAACGTCACTTCGGGTACATGCGAGTGCAAATTTTTATGCACTTATGTGTTCAATTATCTTCCACCTTCTAGTCACGAATGGCAGACATGTCAATATAACTCTTCAGGTTTAAGAAGATTGAACAAGGTAAGCTTTTGTACCCCAAAATTTTCCCTCCCACTTTCTCCAAGACATTCTTCTAAAGATTCTCAAAATACTCAAGGGTTCTCAAGATTTGATTACAAATCTCACCTCTTAAGCATTGGCCTATAATTAGGATTTTGGTTTTCTCAAGGGAAATTGGACTTCTAATGCCTCAATTTACTTTCATGGCTCATCATAGGCCCCCAACAATGCTCATGTCAAGTTTCAAGCCTTGCATCTCAAACTTGCCCAATCAATTGCTCAGATGATTGAAAATCAATTATATTGGGTAAAAAGTCAATTATGGTCAAACATGCAGTCAAAATGTCAACATCAATATTTTGAGGTGATATTCATCATTTGATCAAGGGTTGGCCATGATTCCTCAAGGAAAGCCCTCAAATCATCAATGATCAAAAATTGCCAAAAATTAAGGTTTTGACTGAAGATGGCTGATCATTGACTTTTGGCCTAGTGCATGACCTAATGGCTTGAAGCATGATCTCAAGGATTCAAAAACAACATCTTGACCTAATTACTTGTCTCAAGACATTTCCAAAGATGCAATTGATTGATAGTTGAAAATTTGAATCAACTGATGAAAAGTCAACAGTCACTCAAAAGTCAAACTTTGACTTTTTGGTCAATATTGGAATTCAAAGTCAATAATCATCAAGATATTCAAAACAATCAAACTTGATCATCAGGAAATCAAAAAAGTTAACAAAAGTTAAATTTGGAAAATTTTCTAACACTTAGAAAAATTCTAAGTGTTTTTGTTCTTAACAAAAATCCTAACTTCATAGCCGTTTTTCACTAAGATCCAAGTTGATTCAGATAAAACTTTCAACATGAAAGTTGTAGAGATTTATGAGTTCTACAACTTTGTCAATGTGGGATAAACCTAAAAAAGTTCTTGGATTAAGAGATATAGGCACATGAAGTTCTGATTATTTTTATCCAACACTTAGAAAAAATTTCAACAAGTTTTGGTCAATTTTTCATCCCAACTTCTTGACAAATTTCCACCAAGTTCCCATTTGATTTAGCCAAAACTCACAAATTAAAGTTGTAGATAATGTTTCAATATTTCTAAAATGTCAAAGAACACAATTTTATCATGCTTGATCTAGAAGTTTCGAAGACATGAAGTTGGCCATCCATTCTTGAAATATAAGTCATCCTTGTGAAAACCTAATGATTAAATCTCTTAGTCATGTTGCATAATCTTGCTTTACTGGCCTTAAACCTCCATATTTATCCATAATCAGAAGATTACACAAGATTTTGAGCTATGATCCAAGTGATTAAAACTTTGTCCAATCCATTTTGCCATTAAGGGAAGAAAGTTCACACTTACATTCTTGTAAAGTCACTTTATACACAAAGTCAACTTCTTGAGCCTCTAACTTGTTTCTTCTGATCACACTCAACCTACAAAGTCATAAGCAACATGTTTAAAGTGTTCAACCACTCTAGAAGGCATGGTACAAGACATCAGAACCATGCTCTTCAAAGTTGCTTCATAACTAAGTAACCTAGCCATAACATGTGATCTTGTAAACCAAGCCCTCTCATCCTCTAAAACCTTTTATCTATAAATAGAGATGTCATTTTCAAGACAACGCACGAATTCATAGCCCTCAAAACACCTTCATACTCTCTCAAACAAGAATTGGCATCAAAACTCCATTTGTTGCAATTTTTAACCTCAAAACACCAAGCACTCAATCCACTCGTACATTTTCATTCTAAATCATTCACAAAGCTTCTATAACTCATATAGAACCCATCCAAAGACATGTTTCATCATTGTAACACCATCTCCATCATCCACCATTTTCACTTGACAACTCTGCGACTTGACTTGTCTAGAAGAATTGAGGCACTCTCAATCCAAGGTAAGCATTGCAAAAGCTTCCTTGAAGTTCAGTGAAGCTACCCAGATCATCTCAACACCTCCAGGAGTGCTCTAACTCCAAAATCGATTCTCACTTCAGAGGTAAGTTTTTCTAACTTTGAAATCCTTATTCAAGCATCATTTGTACTTGCTTTGTAATGAAAAAATGTAGATATCATGCCCCTGAAACTAACCATGTCCTTAGTTTTCATTCATGTTGACTGTGTGATGTGAATTTTGGATTTGAAAATTTTGAGAAATTAGGGTTCAGTTTGGTACCAAGCAAAATTAGTCCTAACCATTGATATATAGATTTTTATAGTTATACGGTTGAATTCGTGAAGAAATTCTGAGCAAGTTTCATGTTTATACTTTCGTGTTTGGTTGAGAAATGAAGCTTTTACAAAGTTCCAAAATGTTGTTGTTGTTGTTGCTGGTGCGAGGAAGAAGAAGAAGTGGGAATTCAAAAATTTGAAAATGAATTTATAATATATTTAGTTCAAGTGGTATTATGACCGAATGTAACCGTCACCCTAGTGGCAAGCGTGTGTGTGTAGAGCGTTAGTGTACCAGGGCAGGGGTTCGATCCCTGCCTCTGGCATTTTATTTTTTAATGTTTTCTTTGTTAATCAGGTACATGCAAGTCACAAGCTCACATGATACACTCCCTCATCAACACAATTAGATCTCATCAAGCCTGATCTAGATGTTTCAAATGTGCCTTTCCACCATGAACCACCTTCCACCATGAACCATCAAGGATTGGCCACACCAGATCCAAACAGCGCCTGGGCTCTCTATCTTAGGCCTGGAATTTTTTTGCTACTTCTCACCCCCCATTTGCTTTTACAGTTCAGGCCCATTAAATTCTTTTTTAATTTTGTTTTTTTTAATTAACTATTTTTCTTCTCTTTAAATAATTTTATTTAAAATCAGATAAAATCATAAAAAATTATAAAAAAAATTAGATTTAGGTTTTTAATTAGTTAATTTAATTTTTGACAAATAAAAAATAATTTCATTTAATCACTTTACTTTATTTTATTAATTAGTTTGTAAAAAAAATAGAATTAGGTTTTGTTATTTTATACTATCAAATATTTTTCTAAATAAAAACACCAAAAATATTTTCTAATACTTAGAATTCTTTAGATTTTAATTAATTAATTTTTGATAATAAAGATTATTTAATCTAATCACACTTTAATTTGTCTTAAACAATTAAATTGTAAATTAATTAGAATTAGGTCTAACTTTTTATTTTATATTGCAATTATTTTCTAAAAAAACAAAAAAACAATAGATTATTTTCTTAACACTTAGAAATATTTTTAGGGTTTCTTAAAATATTTTTCCCCTTTTCACCACATTCACACACATTATTTTCACATTAGTATTTTCCAATATTGTAATTGTTCAAGGTTTGTAATAGATAATTAGGGATTATCGCTTTCCTCCCCTATTCATAAACTTGTACCCTCATCCCCGAAGCATTGTAATAGCGTATGACATTTAATTTCTGCAACTTACCGCTTTCCTTATTACTGTTAGTAATTAAGGTTTGTATGGAAAGATTAAAAAAACATTAGAAAACCTAATCTCAAGACAAATACTTAAAATCAAAACACTTTGTACAAACGCACCTCTAGGGTAATCTCACATGTTGCCTCAGATTTAAACTGTCATATCCCTCGAACGCGAGATGCTTTAGCAAAGACCTTCGGTTAAAAGATCGTAGTCCCTCGATGACCCTTTGATTTTTCCTTCGGGAAACGATATTAGTCCCTTATAAAAATTGCTAAAGTATCTTACAAGTTGCCTTTTATGATTGTACGATGACCCACGCCTGTCCCTCACATCCAATAATATGGCTTCCTACTAACTAATGGAAGGATAGAACTATCTAAAGGAGGAGGAAAGGAACAAAGACTTTTTGAGTAGGTAGATGGCTCGTAATAGCTTGCTCACAAACTAAAACAAATTCCACACTTCACACTTTAAAAAAAACTACTTTCAAAATGCTTTATAAACACTCTTGAAGACTGATACAAGGGTTATTATAAAGCAAACTGCTTTACATTGGCATTTTCAAAAATCTTTCCAAAACAAACACTTTCATCCAATAAATATTTTCAAAACAAACATTTTGTATACATTCTCAAGATACGAGAATAATTACAAAATTGCCGCACTTAGGCGTTTTTAAATGTTTTCAAAAATACACAAACACGAAGCATTATTTTCAAAGTAAGCTAGCAATTAAGAGCCTGTAGATAATTACGGATGAAAAGGGTGCTAACACCTTCCCGTTTCATAAACTACCCCCCGAACTCAAGAAAATTCTCAAAGGTATTTCCTATTCTTTTCACCCTTTCCTTTATTGGATAAAAGAAAATTCTATGGCGACTCTTGCTATCCATAACATTTGCGATAAAATGCAAAACTCAATTCAGTTCTCCCACCGTATTACACTAACTCTTTAAGCTGCGGAGGCACCCTTACAAAGTTGATCCGGATAGCGTTTCTGCGAGCGGAGGCCATAGCCTGCAAAATAGAACAAAGATAAATCTCTTGGTCCTTGAAATGATTAGTGAAAATTATATGGTATGATGTCATGATGTTATGATGTCTTGTTTGAACAATTAATCATACACAAACAAAACACACAAGGCCTTACGTTTAAGCTTGTATGGAATTTGTAGGTAAGTACCCTCTTGAAGTTTTAGTTGGCTCAACCTATCTTAAAAGAAGTAATTGAGTTCTAGGAGCCTTAATATCATTGATCTTTCTCCCAGACATTGTTTCAGCAGAAGCATCTGATTTGCGACGGAAATATCTCGAGAGTCCGATCTCAATAAGTGTAGCATCGAGTATAAACCAACTTCAGTATGCACCAAAGCCGTCTATCTCACTACTTTCTAATGGCTAAGTTGTGTCAACTAAGGTTCTACGGTCAGTTAATACTTTATTACACCACATGGAAGCCCAACATTCTCCTTGACTGACTCAAGGGACACCGACACCAACCAATGTGTCGCACTAATGTAGCCATCACTTCAACCGTATCGGTATATGCCATACAGTTTTCACAATCTATTACTACTTACCTAAAATGCCCCCAGATCTGGGTATAGGATCTATACAAGAAATAAACCCAAGCATATCCCGAAGTGTAAAGCAAGCAAAACAAACAATGAAAGAATTAAATGTGATCTATCTCTAAGGTAATCCCACTTTTAGTTTTCCTCAGTAGAGTCGCTAGCTCTGTTATATGGTGGGAGAATTGACTTTTAGTTTTGTGTTTTATCGCAAATGTTGTGGATAGAAAGAATCGTCATCGACTTTTCTTTTATCCAGAAAGGAAAGGGTGAAAATAACATGAAATACCTTTGAGATTTATCTGAGTTTGGGGGGTAGATTATGAAAAGGGAAGGTGTTAGCACCCTTTTCATCTGTATTTATCTACGGCTCTTAATCGCTAGCTCACTTTTGAAAAATTCTTTGTGAATGTGTGTTTGAAAATATTTTTGAAAATGCCTAAGTTCGGAAAACTTTGTAATGATTCTCGTATCATTGAGAACGCATACAAAGTGTTTGTTTTGAAAATATTTTAGAAAAGTGTTTGTGTGAAAAGATGTTTTGTTTTTGTATGATCAAGCGATTACGAGCTATCTACCTACTCAAAAGTCTTTGTTCTTTTATTCCTCCTTTAGATAGTACTATCCTAGCATTAGTTAGTAGGAAGCTCTATCATTGGATGTGAGGGACAGGAGCGGGTCATCGTACAGTCATAAAGCTAACTCGTAGGGCGCTTTAGCAATTTATCATAAGGGACTAAGATCGTTTACTGAAGGCAGCATCGAAGGGTCACCGAGGGACTACGATCTTTTAATCGAGGGTCTTTGCTAAAGCATCCCACATTTGAGGGACATGATTGTTTTATCTGAAGGTAACAAGCGAGGTCACCCTAGAGATGCGCATGTGCAAAGTGTTTTAATTTGGGTTAATTTATCTTGGATTTATGGTTATCTAGCAGTCGGTTTTATGTCTTTCCATACACGCGTAATTACAATACAGCTATATATACATACATGCATAGTTATAGGTGCGGAAGGTAAAGTGCGGGAAATAAAATTTACGCTATTACAATGCTTCGAGAATGGGGGTAAAAATTTAAGAATGTGGATGACGAAGTAAAAAACCTAGTTAAACTATTACAAATCGTAAATAGTTACAATAATCGGAAAATGCAAAAATAATAAATTATACGAAAATAAAAAGAAAAGGGAAATTGTTTTACGATTTCATTAAGTAAGGAAATTAAATCAAATAAAATCTATGTACGAAGTTTCAAGAATTCTAAATAATATTTTTTGTATTTTTGTTTTGTTAGTGACTTAGTAAAGTATGTACAATGTATTGTGAGTTATTTACGAGATAGCGAGGTTGCATCGAAGAGAATTAGAGTATGTACAAAGTTAGTGATTAGTGATTACCCTAACTAACTTAATTATATTACTAAATGAATTATTTACTAAAACTAATAAAATTAAGTACCCTAATATAATTTGGTTATTTTAATAAAAATAATGTAACAATTTTTTTGTATTTTTATATTTTATTGTTTTTTTTGTGAAAAGAAATTAAAAGTTAAAAGGAAATTAAATCCTAATTCTAATCTACTATAATATTTTGTGATTTGTTTACGTAAAGAAATAGTAAATATTAATAGAAAATTAAAGAAAAATTATAAAATTATTATTTTATCATGCTATGGAATATTAAAACAAAATAAAAAAATAGAAATCAAAATAAAAAAAGAAATTTAAATGAAGAACCTAAGGGGTGTCGATCTAGAAGAGGGTGCGGGTTAGGAAATAATGGGGCGCTGAGGCCCATTTATTTGTCCAACAAGAATACAAAAAGAATGGGGGGGGGGGGGGGGGGGTTAATGAGAAAACAAAAAAATGAATAAAAAAATGTCCCAGGAGGTCTCGAACCCGAGACCTCATGCACATCATACACACACGCTCTAACCTCTACGTCATCTATCCTTTTGTGTATTATGGCTCTTCCATTAATACAAAACTGAAGTTTGAAAATTGGACCGGGCTAAACAAAACATGCCCAACCCGGATCCAACTAGAGAGAATAGAGAGGGTTTGTTATGAAACCCTAATTGCAAGGAATGAGGCACCCATGGGTGTTTATTGGTAAGAGCGGAAGAATTTGTCTTTAATTTTAAATTAATCTTGTTTTAATTCTCACAGAAAAATACTCAATTAAGATAAAAACAAAAAAACTCTCTCTCTCTCTCTCTCAAAAGAGAACGATCATTCTCTTCTTCTCTCTATCCCATAAAAAATTCCTTTGTCCTTTTTTTTTTCTCAATCGATCTCTCTTTCCATCTATTCCCTCACTCTTTCAATCGTATTCTCTCTTTCTCTTTCGGTTCCGAACAATTTCAGTCTCTCAAAAAATATAGCAATTCAGCAAAACCCCCTTGTTTTCTCTATTTTCTCGGTTTCAAGCTCATGTTCATAGGTAAAAAATCAACAACAATCTCAGCATTACGATATCACCAAGAAGAAGAAATCTCATGTAACAATTAACTCAGAACAAGAAAGCACGGAGATACGAAAATGGAGGAGAAGAGATACTTGTAGGAATCTACAAATTGTTGCTGAATGTATTATGTTGAATTACTGTTTGAATCGGTTTTGCAAGTGTTGAATGAAATTGATGCGTTTTTGCAGGTTTGGTGAATGAAGAGGCTGAAGGAGGCCGAGTGTGATGGTGATGAACCAATTTAACGATGAAGAACAGGTGGATTTTTTTTCAATTTTGTAATTTTTTTCCGGGTGCCTCTAATGTGTTTTATGCAATTTGAAGTTGTTATATTGATATTCTTGTGGTTTTTGAAACAAGTAGATGAAGATATTGTGGAAGAAGATTGAAGCAGTTTTTTCAGAGAGAGAGAGAATGCTGAGTTTTGGTGAGTTTTTCGTGTATTCTACTTTACAGAATTTGTCCTCCCCATCGTGTAATCTCTCTCTCTCTCTCTCTCTCTCTCTCTCTTTTTAATAGACCAAATTTCTCAAAAATTTAGGAGGGAACATTGATAAGTTTGAACACTTTGTTGTTCTATTTTTTTTAAACTTTAAGGATGCAGGAATTGCCTTGCCATCTTAGTGCAATCCTTGGCATTTTGAAGCAGGCTGTTTTGATAGTTTTGTGCAGGTTGGACAGAAGGTGCAGGTTTTGAAGCAATTTGTAGCAGAGAAGAATTTTGGAATGATGCAGGAGGTTTGTGGACTGGTTTATAGTGGTGCAGAGTATGTTTGGACAAGTCTTGGCATGGTGGATGAAAGCTTAAGACCAATGAAGGAACATAGGTTTAGGATAAAAAAAAATTTGTGTAATTTTCTTTGTAACTTTTAGTTTTGCAAGAGAAACATGAATGGAATTTTTTTGAATTATGAATGGTGTTGATTTAATTGTTTCCCTTAAAGTGATGGCTAATCGAGAATGAGTAGAACCATACTGTTGTTGAATAGCAGTTGTATGGTTCAAAATTCCATTCTGAAATGTGCCGTCAATTTTCTCAAACATAGCTTTGTAAGACTTCTCAAAAGCAGGAACTAATGTAGCTTCAACACTAGTCCTAAGTGCTTCCTGAAGAGCCTGCTTTCCAATAGTTTGAAATTGTACTTGTATCTGTCTAGCCACTGTAGCTTCAAGTTTTGAACTAACTAACTTTTCTATTTGATTAATTGATTTGTCTATATTTTGACTGAGTGAACGAGTAATGGTTGTTTCAATTGAATATATTTCCTTCTTGATAATTTTCTCCAATAGAGATGGCATATCCTTGTTTATGTAATTGGAGATCATATTAGTTATTTTCTACACATGGTCACACTCTAGTTTCTCTTGCTTTGCATTTTATTCTTGTATGCATGCACACAAAGCATCGGCGTTAGCCTTGACTACCTTCTCCAAGATTCTACCCAATGAACCTTCCAATCTTAAATCAAATTCTTGAACAAATTAACTGCCTTAAGAACTTTAATAAAAAATCCAATCCAATAATCATTAACGCTCAAACATAAGTGACTTGAACTTTGAGTAACAAACGATTAATGAATCTTCAAACTAAACTTGTTGCCTCATGAATTATCAAGTTTATTGGGAAAATGCTTATGACATGAATTCAAATTAGAAGTTAAGAACATTCTAAATCAAGCAAATGACCTATGATGATTCGATAACTTTCAAGGTCTTCTAAACACAATTTTCCTTCGATCCTTGAAGATAACTTGTAGATGACATTGCTTATGACAACATGCAAAAAGAATCGTCCCAAAATGCTCAATATTATAGAATTTACGATCCTTGGAAGTCAGGCAACAAAAAAAACTTGAAATTAGGTCAAAGCCCATAAAGCGGCCTCTAAAGCATTCGAATTTTTGATGATCTTTCACACATAATCAACTCTTGACTTGTAAAGAGAAGTTAGAAATGACATCAAGGAGAGTCATAAGCAAAGATAACCCCTCAAAAATATTGAATAATGAAGAAGTTATGATCGTTTGAACTTGATCTTGAAAATGTTGACTTTTTACCCAATATAGTTGATTTTTGGTCATCCGAGCAATTGACTGAGCGAACTTGTGATGCAAGGCATGAAATTTGATATGACAATTCTTGAATACATATGAAGCACCATGAAAGCCACTTGAGACCTTGGAAACTCAATCTTTCTTGAGAAATACCAAACTCTAGTTGTGGAATCAATGCTTAGGAGGAGAATTTGTCTGATCAATCCTTGAGCCACCTTGAGCATTTGAGAAACCCTAGGAGAATATCTTGAATGAAAAATGGGAGGGAAAATTTTGGGGTACAACAGCACATCTACCACAACCTAGAGGATAAATGATTGAAAATTTTGTGTGTTTATCACGACCTAGAGGATAAACGACACGAGAGTAGCCTTACAAATTTATCACGACCTAGAGGATAAATTATGTAGTCCCGAGAAATCACATATATAACACAAGCTAGAGGGTAGATATTTGAAGAGTGTTTTTGTAATCAAATCTTAGGTAGCTAGACTAATGATAAGATCGGAGTCTACCAATTGTGTATGTTCTTAACCAAGGTATTCGTTTATTTTGGTGGGCCAAATAATCCAATGATGAGCCCCAAGAAAGATCGTAGTTTTAACCAAAGATGTGTTCGAAAAATGAAATGTACGATGTATATGCATAATGCCTTAGATTGATATGGAACCCAAAATGTATATGCACCGAGTATTTGTATATGCCCCAAATGTTCGTGTATGCACCAAATGTTTGCGTATGCCCCAAATGTTTATATATATGCACCAAATGCTTGATGTGAACTTTTTAATGTTATCTCATTTTAAACCATTGGTTTCGTGTCACCGAATCCCCCAACATTGTATGTTGTGTTGTCGTGGTGTTTTCGAGTCGATTTGAATATGATGAACAAGGGTCAGCAAGATTTTGATATCCGTATCGCAGACGGAGGTTTGGACGTAGCTGTGGACGTAGGCATAGACCTGGAAGTAGGCATGGATATGGCTATGATCGCAGGCATGGATGTTGGTATGGACGTAGGCATGGATTTTCTTTCAATTTTTTTCTAACAAAAATTCTTTTTGATGTTATATCTAATGCTTTTATTTGTTAAATCCCTCAAAATGATTTCAATGCATTATTTACATGAAATAATCGTAGTATTTTGAAAACCAGTAAAAAAGAAAAACACAATCGAAAGTTTGAGAAATTAATTGTTTATTGATAAATATGCCTCTGAATAGGCGTGAGTACAAGATGCAATTCCTAAAAGAGGTAATAATATAAAGTTTTAATAAAACTGAAAATGACAATGAAAATGATAATTGCTATTGGTCGCTCGTTTAAGGTTCAAACTTAGTGAGATTTTTATACATAGTATTTTTTGATTGCGTATGAATTTTTTGGATGTGGAAGTTCTTCCCCATCCATTGTTGTGAGGATAAGACCACCACCCAAGAATTCTATTTTTACCACATACAGACTTTTGCAGTTGGGTGTCCATTTACCACAGGAACCAAGGCGAGGTAATAGAATCTTCTTGACCACTAAATCTCCTTCTTTGAACACTAGAGGAAGAACCTTCTTGTCAAATGCTTTCTTCATCCATTTTTTGTACAACTGACTGTGGCACAAAGTTGTCAAGCATTTTTCTTCAATGAGGCTAAGTTGATCATATCGCGTGTGAACCCACTCTTCTTCTTCAAGCTTTGTTTCCGTTAGAACTCGAAGTGATGGAATCTGTACTTCAACCGGGAGTACCACCTCCATGCCATATACTAGAGAAAAAGGAGTTGCACATGTTGATGTACGTACAAAAGTATGATAGCCTTGTAGAGCGAAAGGGAGCATCTCATGCCAATGTTTGTATGTCTTTACCATTTTCTGAATGATTTTCTTGATATTCTTATTGGTAGCTTCAAAATCCCCGTTCATCTTGGGTCGATAAGGTGAGGAATTATGATGCTCGATCTTGAAATCATTGCATAACTCCTTCATCATTTTGTTGTTTAAATTGGACCCGTTGTCTGTAATGATTCTGCTGGGAACCCCATATCTGCATATAAGGTTCTGCTTGATGAACCAAGTAACCAATTATCTTGTCATATTTGCATAGGACGCAACTTCTACCCACTTGGTGAAGTAATCAATGGCAACTAGTATGAACTTGTGTCCGTTAGAGGCTTTTGGTTTGATCATTCCTATTGTATCAATTCCCCACATTGAAAATGGCCAAGGAGAACTCAAGAAATTTAAAGGAGTTGGTGGCACGTGCATTTTGTTGGCTTAGATTTGGCATTTGTGACATGTCTTCGTATAATGGAAGAAATCAGCTTCCATCGTCAGTAATAAATAACCTGCTCGCAGGATCTTTCTAGCCATGGCATGTCCATTTGTATGAGTTCTAAAATTACCTTCATGGATTTCTCTCATAAGTGTATCTGCTTCATGTTTCTTCATGCACCTGAGTAACACCATATTAAAGTTTCTTTTGTACAATACATTTCCATTCAAAAAGAACTTTGAAGGTAGCTTCCGCAGAGTTCGTTTGTCAATTATATAGGCATTTTCTGGATATTCTTGTTTCTCGAGATACCTTTTGATTTCATAGAACCAAGGCAATGTGCAAGTTGTTCAAAATGTCTTATTGTAATACGTGGTTCGTGGTTTGGTCAGGTTACCTTGAACATGGTTGATAAAGTTGTCAAGGCATCTTCCATCTGGTTTTTTTCTCGCGGAATATGACTGAATGCAATCTTTGTAAATTCTGTAGCTAGCTTCAAAACATGATCCTGATATGGAATCAATCTAGGATTTTTAGTGTCCTATTCATTGTTGACTTGGTATATTACTAACGTTGAGTCTCCAAACACTTTGAGATGTTTAATTCTTAGACTTCTAAACCCAAGATACAAGATTCGTATTCCACAATATTTTTGGTGCAATCAAAACATAACCTTGCAGTATACGGCCTGACATTCATCGTTCCAACGTACTACTTGATCTTTCTTCAGTAGCTTGAAGATTGGTTCGCAGGTAGCAGTTAGGTGCGAGATGAATCGGGCAATGTAGTTCAACCATCCTATAAAGCCTCTGACTTCTTTCTCCGTCTTGGGAGCTGGCATCTCTTGTATTGCTTTCACTTTGGCAGGGTCCACTTGAATACCTTTGCCGCTTACGACGAAACCTAGTAGTTTTCCACATCTCACCCCGAAGGTGCACTTGTTCGGGTTTAATCTCAGCTTGTACAACTTCAACCGGTCAAATAGCTTCCGTAGATGGTCAAGGTGTTCCTCCTCCGTTTGGGACCTTGCAATCATATCGTCGACGTATACTTCAATCTCATGATGGATCATATCATGAAACAGAGCAACCATGGCACGCTGATACGTTGCCCCAGCATTTTTCAACCCAAAAGGCATGACCTTGTAGCAAAAGGTACCCCACTGAGTAACAAAAATGGTCTTCTCCATGTCTTCGGGAGCCATCTTTATCTGATTATAACCGGAGAAACCGTCCATGAAGGAGAATACCTTATGCTGAGCAGTGTTGTCAACCAGAACGTCGATGTGAGGCAGAGGGAAGTCATCCTTAGGGCTCGCCCTGTTCAAATCCCTGTAGTTAACACACATTCGGACCTTACCATCTTTCTTCGGTACCGGAACCACATTGGCAACCCACCGAGGGTAAGAAGTCACTGCTAGAAAACCGGCGTCAAATTGTTTCATAACCTCAACCTTGATTTTCTCGGACATCTCTGGGCGCATACGGCGAACCTTCTGTTTTACGGGAGGGAAGTCTTCCTTGGTAGGCAGGCGATGAATCACGATGTCAGTATCCAACCCAGGCATGTCTTCGTAGGACCAGGCAAAGATTTCCACGTAGTCATGCAGCATCTGAATCAACCGTTGTTTCACACTAAGCTCCAGATTTGCACCGATCTTGACTTCCTTTTTGTCTGTCTCAGTACCCAGATTCACTGTTTCCACCGACTCTTCATGTGGCGGAATGGCCCTCTCTTCCTGAAGTAGCAGTCTTGCAAGCTCACCAGGAACTTCGCAATCATCTTCACCTTCGTCTTCGGCTAAGTTGATCGGATTTTCAAAGTCATAACTGGCAGTAGCAGTGTCGTTACCAGTGAGATCCAGAGTGGATTGGGACCTGTATATGTGAGTGTGTGTAAATAGCTGCTTTGCAATATATAATAAAGAAAGACAAGGAGCGCAAGATTTGAAGGGAAAAAAACGTCCAATGCTTTTATTAATGATATATGAAAATGGCACACAAAAGCCCTCACAAATGAAGCCACGGTGCCCCGGGTAAGACAACGGGCCATAAAGTTTCACAATATTGTCTGTTACAAATTCAAAACAAAAGAGTTCATTACTGAGTAACAAAAGTAATAGGGACGAAGTCCTTTGCTGTCCAGTTGTTTGGTCCACCGTTGGTCGTAGGGTAGATCCAGCTGTCGAATTCAGATTCCTCCACGTCATCTTCGATGGCATTTACTCCCGAGTTGCTGATGAACACAGGAGGTCTTCCAATCCTTGTGCTATGAACAACCCTTTGAGCTTCTGCAGTGAAACCCAAACAAAACTTGTCAGTCTTTTGAGTGAAATCAGGAAGTCGGCCCCAGTTTGCATACTCACCCTTCTCGATAACAGCCCATGCATCTTTTAAGGAAGCCATCTTCAAAGGAGAATCTTCAACCACAATCTCAGCTGATGCCAGTGTCTGAGGAACCTCTTCAAAGTGTTGGAATGGGGTCTCAATGAAATCCCCATCCGTCACTATGTACCGGAACGAGTTGAGGTGGCTGACCATGTACTCTTCCTCCCCATGTACTGTCACAATCTTCCCTCTGACCGGGTACTTCAGCTTCTGATGGAGTGTGGAGGTCACAGCTCCAGCTTTATGGATCCATGGACGACCCAGCAAACAAGAATAGGACGGTCTAATGTCCATCACGTAGAATGTAGAATCGAAGACCTGAGAACCAACTCTAATTGGAATATCGACTTTACCATGCACCATCCTTTTAGACCCATCAAAGGCCCGAACAACAATGTTACTTGGATTTAGCTCCAACCCTTCGCAATCCAACCTGTCTAGAGCTTTCTTGGGCAAGACGTTCAATGAGGAACCAGTGTCAACCAACACATGTGCAAGAGTAGTGCCCCTGCATTAAATGGAGACATGCAGGGCATCGTTATGGTTCTTCCCTTTAGCAGTCAGATCAACATCGGAGAAACCCAAACCATTATCAGCAATTAAATTAGCCACACAATCGGTAAACTGATCAGCTGATGTCTCTTGTGGCACGTGGGCCGTTTTCAAGAAGGTAATCAGAGCCTTGGCATGGGCCTCTGAACATAACAACAGTGATAACATAGAAATCTTGGATGGGGTTTGCCCAGTTGCTCAACTACATTATAATCACTCTTCTTAATAATCTTCAGAATCTCTTCCATCTCCTGTTTGGAAGCTTCAACAGTGGTTGTCTTTGGCGCCTCCGTCTGGGCAGGCATATCAGTGGCGATCCCTTTGCCCCGAGCGTCAGATGATTCGGCGATAGGGGTAGAAATAAGAACTTGATCAGGAATGGCATTAGGCACACTTGCAGGTGTGATGACAATAGGTCTTCGGACAGTTGGTGGCGCAATATCGGGTGAGAAAAGTCTACCACTGCGGGTGACTTTAGCAGGCCCGGTAATGTTGCTGACGCCGATATTAGTATCAAACTCTTGCTTAACTCTAAGAACATAAACATCTGCCCCATAGTGCCAAGGGATAGATTTGTCAGAGGTGTAGGGAATAGGCCCCGGAACAGTGATGATTATGGGTGCAATCTTCGGAACAGGCGTAATTCTGACAGGCTTCCTCGAGGGAGCCTTGGGAGAATTGTTGAAAATGGTAATAATGGAAACTTCTTCAGTAGGGGTGGCAGGAACAACAATCTTCTCAAACAGGATCTCCTTGTTATCCATCAGATTTTGGATGCCTGACTTCAAAGATGGGCAACCAATAGGTGAAACAGAACACAAATGGCAACCTTCACTATATCCCGGAAATAAACCGGCTAGCAACAGGTTCCTCTTGACGGTCATCAGCGGGGTAACAATATCATCCACAGAGGCTACAAACAAGTCTTCCTCTATAACATTTACTCCATGTTTAGGCATGGGAGCAGTCACAACATTAGGCCTCTCGGGCGCCTCGAACTCAATCTCCTTTGCATCGATTAGGTGCTGAACCTTTTTCTTCAAAGCCCAACAATCATCCGTATTATGCCCCGGGCTGTCAGAGTGATAAGAACAGTGGGCGTTAGGATTGTACTTTGGGGATGTTGTGTTTGAAATCTTCAGAGCTTCTTTTAGAGTCACCAGATTGGTCGTCAGTAACTGCGGCAATATCTGGGACAAGGTCATGCTGAGACGAGTGAACTGCCTTCTAGGTCTCTCGCCCCTTTGTTGGTTGTGATGCTGAGGAGCACTAGCAGGTTTTGAAATAACAACCGTGTTGACAGCTTGGCGGTGTTCAGACCTATTCTGTCTCCTTGGACCGTAGACAGCGCTGGATTCTTTCTTGAACGACTTCTTCTCAGTGCTCGATGAGGCACCCTTCTGTATCTTCCCTGCCTTGATACCAGCTTCAATCCTTTCACCAGTCAAGATAAGGTCTGTGAACCCGGCTGAAGATTTTCCAATCAAATGGTTAAAGAATGGACCAGACAGGGTCCCTAAAAACATATCAATAAGTTCACGATCAGTTAAAGGTGGCTGCACCCTTCCGGCAAGGTCTCTCCATTTTTGAGCATACTCTTTAAATCCTTCACCCGTCCCTATTGACATACCCTGGAGTTGGGTACGCGTAAGAGCGAGGTCAGAATTATATTGATACTGCCTATAGAACGCAGTAGCCAAATCTTCCCAGTTACGGATACTGGCTCCATCCAGCTGATAGAACCACTCAAGCTGAGTCCCTGAAAGACTGTCCTGAAAGAAATGGATCCACAAATTCTTATCAGCTGTCTAAGGCTGGATCTTCCTTACATATGACCGGAGGTGCAGCTTTGGACAGGAAGCTCCATCATACTTGGCAAAGGCAGGTGCCTTGAATTTATGGGGAATCACCACCCCAGAGGATAGACCTAGGTCTCCGAAGTCCAGCCCGGGCATGTTCTGTATCTCCATAGCGCTCAAGCGGTCCTCCAACTGTTTGTACCTATCCTCAGCAGAAGGATACTGTTCTTCATCATAATCCGTCTCATTGTCGGAGACTATGGGGCTAGGAACCCTTCTCTCTTGTGGACTGTCTTTCCCTACATATGAAGTGGTCAGATCAACCTCATTCTGCAGTCCATTTCCAAACCTGCATCCAGTGTTGAACAGGACAGTCCTCTTCTTCTTCTTCTTCCTCTCTTTCAGAATCAGGGTCTTCAAATCCTGTTGACCCTTGGCTAGGCTCATAACCAACTCTTGGAACTGGGCATTCTGGGCCTGGAGGGCCTTGATAGCTTGCTCAGTGGAAGGTTCAGTAGACATGATGATTGCTGAAATAAACAGCAAAGAAGATAAGCGGCCTGTAAAAAGGGTACCTGTTTATGCAGTGCGTGAGATGAAATGCGTATGATTTATGTTTTCAAACACAATCGGGATTCAAATTTGTAGACAAGAAAGGAAACACAATTTATTAGATTTATCTTCAGAATTTAAACTGTTCAACAAATTGCCCTTAGGCGTTACAAGAATGGAAATACTGAAAAGTAAATAAAACTGTAAAAGAAATTATCAAAGGTTCATCAATGCTCCCATGGCCTCTTCTTCTCAGTGCGGATATAATCATTCAGGATCCGTTCTTTCTCCAATTGCTTAGTCAGCTTCTGGATCTTCTGTTCTTGTTCATTGAACCTTTCCCGATAAGAATCCCGTTCTTCCTGCAGTTGCGCCCAATACCTCTTCAGTGTGCCAACATCAGTGGGCGTATGAGGATGGAGAAGAGTTGGAGGAACCCCGTCTTTATCAGCAACTTCAAGAGTAATAGGCCTGACAGCTTCGTATGGCATACCTAACTTCTGGGCACGGATGCGGACCCATCTGAAATATGACTCTATTGGCAGAGAAGTTTTTGGTCCCAACTCATGTGGGTCAGATTTGTGAACTCTATCCCAAGCCCTGATGAATCTACGACACAGCTCGTCGCTATCTCCCTGAAAATCAAAGATGATATGAGGTATCAACATCTCATGAGGCCCTTCTTTTCTGGCTCTTCCAAACTGACGGAGAGCTAAACATGGGTTATAAGAGATTCCTCCATGGGTTCCGATCAATGGAACATTAGGATACTCTCCACAACGATCAATGACGACCACCTCATCTAAGCCTCTGAGAGTCCAAATAATGTTGTTATTAGTAAGAGACATTATCCTATGAGCCCAGCCCCTTCCTTCTTTTTTCTTCAGTACGGACTTAGGGAGGTGCGAAATAAACCACCTCGACAATAAAGGAGCACAACACATCAAAGTTCCCCGCTTTCGGGCGGTACGAGCATAAAGCTGATGAAGGATATCACCCAAGAGAGTGGGTACAGGGTTCCGAGAGATGAAGATCTGAATGGAATTAACATCAACAAAGGTGTCAGGATTTGGAAACAATACCAGACCATAGATTAAGAGAGCCAGAATGTCCTCGTACGCTTTGAAGTCTAAGTCATTCCAAAAACAATTAGCTTTGCCAACCAGAAACTTAGCCAAAAAACCCTTAACTCCACTTCTAGTCTCCCAGTTAGCCATTACCTCCTCTTTGGTTAAGTGAAGGGCTGCAACAATCTCTTCAGGCCTGAGGGTCTTTTCCTAACCAGTAAATGGAGTCTGCTCCAAAACAGAGATACCAAGCAACTCAGAGAATTCTTCCAGGGTAGGGACCAGCTGGAAGTCTTGAAAGGTAAGGCAATGGTATAGCGGATCATAAAACTGGACCAGGACACTTATCAGTTGTTGGTCCCACTTTGAGGTGACTAAACCGAGAAGAGAACCATGCCTCCTGATGAAGGAAGTAGTGTCTGGAATCCTGACAACCAACTCTTTAAGAAAAATAGGTGGTTGAACAAAGTTGATCCGAATAGTATTCCTACGCATGGGCATCATGATGTCCTACAAAACAGAGCAAAGATGAAACCTTCTTGTCTTTGAAATGGGTTAGTCCTTATGCAGGATGTATGCAATGTTATGATGTTATGATGTCATAGTAAAGGCACACCACAAGTATTCCTAAAAGGCAAACATGGTAAAGGCACACAAGTCACACAAAAGAGCCCTTAGATTTCAGGCTGGCATGAAGTTTAGGAACTACCCTCTTTCAGTTTTAGTTGGTTAAGACCTGTCCTAAAAATAGTAACCGGGTTCTAGAGGATCTCAATATCACTGACTACCCTCAATCGGTCATAATTCCAGTTTAGCAACCTTTTCTTGCGGTCGGAACCATCGCGAGAGTTTAGTCTCAATGAGTGTAGCATACTGCTACTGTTCTATGGCCAAGTTGGTCAATTTAAGGTTCTAAGGTCAGTTGGTGCTTAATGACTCCTCAGAAGACCCATATTCTCCTCGTTCCAACACAAGGGATATCGGTACAGACCAAGGTGTCACACCAACGTAGCTACTGCTTCATCCGTGTCGGTCTACGCCGGACAGATCCCTCACAGTTTATTGCTACTTACCTAAAAAAGGGTACCCCCAGATCCGGGTTAGGATCTATAAAACTCTGATACAAGCCCACAAAATTTAAAGCATACAAAGCATACAATTTAAAACACAAGTGATCTAATCCTAAGGTACACCTCACTTATAAGATTCCCCAGCAGAGTCGCCAGTTCTGTGATCGGTGGAAATAGAACTGACTGTTTTGGAATGCTGGTTCGCGTTTGTGTTTGTTTGCGCAAAATGTCGCGGTAAGCAAGAGTCGCCACCGTCTTTTATTTTATCCAACAAGGAAAGGACAAAAGCACAGAAAAACTCCTTTTTGAGATGTTTCTCAGATTCGGGAGGTAGATTATAGAAAGGGAAGGTGTTAGCACCATTTCTATCCGTGGTTATCCACGGGCTCTTAGGTACTTGCTCACTGTGTTTTCAAAAGGTTTTGCCTTTTTGTGTTTGTGGGTTTTGAAAAGAGTTTTGTTTGAAAACTTCGATTTAACTCTTATTTCTGTCCTCAAGAGTGTATGAAGTGTTGTTTGAAAACTTTGTTTGAAAAGTGTAAGTGCGAAAAGTTTGTTTTGTTTTGAAAAAGTAAGTACCTGAGAACCTCTACCTACTCAAAAGGAATTAAACTGTGTAAATGTCCTTTAGACGGTGCTATCCCACTATTGAGGAGTAGGTAGCACCGTCGTTGGAGTTTTCGGGTCAATTCGATTAAGGGACATGTGGTCACTAAAGCAACATTAGGACGCCTTAGCGGCAACCCTAATGTCTTAGATCATTTTTTATCGAGGCAACCGTTTCGAGGCAACTTTGATCTTTAGACAGGAGGGCGACCTCTAAAAGTTCCTATACTCAATGACCACGTTCGAGGCAACCAAGTGAGGCGTACCCTAGGAGTGGCATGTGCAAATGTGTCAATTTTTAGTTATGTTATCTTTGTACATGTTATGGTGAGCTACGATTGATTTTTAAGTTAAGATAGATCTTGTCATGCATAGCCTATTATTCATACATCTAGCAGTTAATGGTTGCGGAAAATAAAACTAAGCTATTACAAGGCGTCGGGTATTTACATCGCCAAAAACAAACCCTTGAAAAAAGTAAATGCGGAAAAGTAAATGAAAGCGGTAAAAAGTCCTAAATTAAAGCTATTACATCCTCGAAGCAAATATAATTATATGGATCAAAATATGAATAAAAAAAATCACGCGCGCGAGAAAAATTGAATCGGAGAGTTTTTAGGGTTTTGACCCTTTTTAGGAAAGAAAGAGTTTTTTTTTTGTTATTTCTTGCATTTAATTAAATCAAACCTAAACTAATTAATTAATTAAATAAAAAGAGAAATATTTTTGGGTTTTTGAATGTTTAAGGAAATAAAAAATAAAATGATTAAATATATTAAAAACCTAATTCTACATCAATTTTAATTTATTGCAAAAATATTAATATTATGCCTAATTAAGACTAAACAAATTATATTAACATTTATTTACAAAATAAACTAATTAAATTTAATAAATAAAAATATTTTATTTTTTACGTTTTCTGAATTTTTTCATAAAAGGGGTTAATTTGTTAATTGGTTAATTAAAATAATAATAATAAAAATAATTAAATGAAAGAAAAAAAATAAAAAAAGGAAAAGAAAAGAAATAAACTCATAAAGGGGGTGTTGGGCCCAATTTTGTGGTGTATTTTGCAATTCCCAAGCCCATTAGCGCCCAGCCTGTTTGACCCTTGTGATTCCCTGCATGCTCATTGACCAGGGCATATGGTGGATGCTCCAATCTGGCCTTTAGATCTTGGCCTGAAGCCACTTGGCGTATTGAGATTTGAAGCGTATGGTGGACTTCCTTTTGAAAACTGCACCTGAATACCTGAGGAAGAAAAATAACAAGGTTTTGGGGGACCTGGGATTCGAACCCAGGTCCCAATGGCTTTTTCATCCACCTGCTTGCAAACTCAACTAGCGCGTGTCTTTGTTGTTAGAATAAATAATGGATATTATATGTAAAAACAACTAATATGCTGTAAACACAAAAAATAAAGCGCGTAATTCAAATGCACGAACCAGATGACAACACGTCATCATCTTCAACCTTGGTTCTGCATAAAATAGAATCAAATAGCGGGGGTTTTTAACCTCCACTACCTCCTGCACGAAAAATAGCGAATAGACACAAAGCAAAAAGAAATATATCGCGGGGTATGTGTTGGAATCGTCTTGGTCTCACGAATTCAACCATGTATCCCATTGGTTCCAATTTTTCCTGGTTTAGAAAGCCCTATTTGAAAGCTTTAAAACCCTAGAAATTCAATCATGGCATCTCTCGGTTCAGGGCACTATGGTTCAATTAATTCATTCCATTAGCTTTGTATGATCTCTAGCAACACAAATCAATCACAAAAACATGTCAAATGCGTATGAATTAAGAGATATAATTTTGAATTATAAGTGCAAACCGTGAGATGGTATTTCGTGATTCCTTGAGCTTTGGGGCTTGAATTTGATTGCAAATCACTCCTGGTACCTCCTGCAATGTGTTTGGATGGACAAGGCACCTTGAATTGGCCTAGATTGCAAGAACAAGTTTTGAGTTTTCTTGAAATTTCTTGAAATTGGTATGGCCGTTCTGCAGTCTTTCAGTCGTGTCTTAGGTTATGCTTGGCTTGCTTGCATATAAGGGAATCAGTTTAGGTCAAAATTTGGACCCATACCCATGTGCATTGAAGATTGAATCCTTGATTGACAAATCAAATATTCTTGATTTTTCATGATTGAACAAGTTGCCAAAATTGTATATTTTTGTATCTTTTAGCTTGTGCACGAATTGGTCAGCATATTTGGATCATATTTGGTTCACAAATAGGTTTAAGAATCAAATCTTTTATTTTCTTATAATTTAAATTAATTAAATGAATTAATATGTATTAAAAATCCATTTAATCAATAAATTTAAGAAAATAAATCCAATTTAACTTGGTGGGTCGTGCATAGGTCATGGGTGAAGTTTCAAAAAGAGATTTGAGGCCCATTAGCAAAAAGAAGGTGTTTTGAGCAAAGTTGACTTTTGCAAATTCATGAAAATTGCCCAACTTCTCCAATGCATAACTTGCTCAATTTTGATCATATGACCATGTTCTTGGACATTTTGGAAAGCCCTTAAAGTCCTATAACCAATGCTTTTGGTCCCATGTCATTTGGATTTACAAATCTCAAGTTATGGCCTTTGACTCAAAGTGTACTTTTGTTGACTTTTAAAATTGACCTATAATGTAAAAATTTGTAACTTTTTGTGAGAGCCTTTCCTGATCTTGGGGTGTGAAGATGGATTGTAGGAAATTGCATCCTCTTCAAAATGAGCTTTGGATTGGATTTTTCTGATAAACCATGAAAACGTTATGCCCTGGTCAAAGTACAATTGACTTTTCTACTGTCCAAAAATAGTAACTTTTGCACCTTGATGATTTTTGAGCTATTCTTGTGGGATCATGATCAAGACTTGATCAAATGATGTTTGTGAACTCAAAGTAAGATGTTGACCAAGAATTCTGACTTTTGACTGCAAAATGACCATTTTGCCCTTGTAGTTGACTGTAGATCAATTGGGGATTTTGACTGTGCAAACTGGCACTGTGAGTCTTTGAAACTTGGCATGTAGATGCTAGAGAATGTATATAGGCCTATGAGACTTGATTGAACCATTGAAAACCCCAAATTCCTTGAAAGAACCAAAACCCTAATTTTGAATTGACTGCCTTAGGAGGTGATTTGACTGTACAACCCTTGAGCAATCTTGAGCAATTTGAAGATCATTCTTGACAAATCTTGAGGAATATGGGAGGGCAAATTTTGGGGTACAACAGTTATCCTACTTTGATTCTCAATATCATTGTTAAGTGTGATGTTTTGTCATCTATTTTATCGATGTTTCGCCATCTTTTGCCATGATATCTTGTTATCTTGAAGTCGATGTTTCGCCATCGCACATGTTTGTTATCCTACTTTGATTCTTAATATCATTGTTAGGTGTGATGTTTTTCCATCTATTTTATCGATGTTTCGTCATATTTTGCCATGATATCTTTGTTTACCTTGAAGTCGATGTTTCGCCATCGCACATGTTTGTTATCCTACTTTGATTCGCAATATCATTGTTAGGTGTGATTGTTTTATCGTTTGTTTCATTTGATGTTTCACCATCTTTGACATGTTATTTTGTTATCATTTAGCCGATGCTTTACCATCTCATTTTTTGTTTTTTTATTTGATGTTTTGCCATCTTGACTATCTTCGTTCGTCTTAACTAAAAAACACAAACCAACCAAAACACTTAAGCCGAACTACGACTCCTCTGATTCCTTAAAAGGGATACGTAGGCATTAGGTTAGGGCCCAACCGAGCACAACTTTTATTTTCCCTACATTATTTTCTTTTTCCTTTTGCAGGCATTCCCTTTTCAGTGTTAATCCATAGACATAGGATTTGACCACACCCATTTAGATTAGATAACAAGAGTGGATACCGTAGAGTACTACGGGTGTGTGGGGTGCTAACACCTTCCCCTCATGTAACAGACTCCCTTACCCGGTCTCTCGGTCGAAAGACCATGATTTCTCCCTTTCCAGGTTTTCTCGATGTTTACCTTTCCCTCTCGACGGGATAAAATACGTTCGATGGCGACTTCATTGTTCGATGATTTTCAGCCGGTCGTTTCAGCTGGCGACTTCACTGGGGATAGATTCACCTTTTGCTGGTCCATCCCGGAGTCGATCTTAGGTCTTGTTTGTTTTTTCTTTGGGTGTTTATTTACCGCTTTGCATATTTATCTGTTTGCATTGCAACCTATGTGCGCTTTATTTTCTGCATACTGGTTTTGGCTGGACTGTTTGGTTTCTGGATTTTCTTGGTGGGTGGGTTGTTCCATGAGGTAAAAGGCCTCATACCCAGGCTATGAGTGAATTCCATAGGAGCTAGGAATAGAGTGGCCATGGCAGCTATGAAGCGGATGCTTTGTAGACCTGACCATGAGATCCATGACTTCAGAGGTAGTTCGGATATGTGTTATCGGATGATAACACCGACATTCGAGCTCTCGTACTCTGATTTGGCTTTTAACCTTACCTTGACCTAGACTACACCCGTGAGAGGGGCGGGAAAACTTTTCATTACAGGTACAGGTACTGTTGGTGACTTTGTGTTATGAAGATGATTCAGGTTCCCATGTTAGTTTTGAAGCCTCAAGATTCTCCTTTGATCTTGATGGGTGTTGTTCTGTAATGGTCCAACCACGATCCAGTGTGAACTTTGATCCTGTCATACTACATCATAGCATATTTATTTCTGAAAAAAATAATGTAAAAAATATATATAACTAGCATACGCATGTCATTTTCCAGGGACATTCAAGAGTTTTCTTTCCGACAGAATGGTTGATTTCCCTACAGTTGAGTCCGCTTCAGTTCAGATTAGAGAGCTTACCAGGCATACTTTCTCTTATCAGATTCCTACTTTTGATGTGGCCGAGTTGAAGAGGTTGAGTTCTTATCTGAAGGGTGATGTTCTGAGCAACTTCAACAAAAATTATGGCAACCTGTTACTGGTCCTTAACACTCTAGTTGACCCGATGGCTTTGATCACTCTCTTCCAGTTCTATGATAAAGAATTAAGGTGCTTTACTTTCCAAGATTACCAACTAGTTCCCACCCTAGAAGAGTATGTGTACTTTCTTAATATCAGATTGACCGATGAATTTCCTTTTGTCCAAGTGCTGGAAAAGCCAAATTTTGAAGTTGTCGCTGAGATTCTTCGTTTGAGCTTGAAAGAGGTGAAAGACAATTGGAAGTCCAGTGAGGGTATTGCAGGATTTTATTTGGGTTTCTTAGTGAAGAAAGCTGAAGATTGGGCAAAGAAAGGCAATTGGAGTGACTTCAGCTCTTTGTTCGCTCTCATGATATACGAGATTGTCCTCTTCCCTCACAAGAGAAATTTTGTTGATTTGACGGCTATCTGTGTTTCCAGAAACAAGAACCCGATACCGACACTCCTGGCAGACACTCTTTACACCATTCATTCCCGACACGAAAAAGGTGGTAATGTAAGTTTATGCCATTCGATGCTGAATCAATGGCTTAAGTTGCATCTACCAGTGAGAGGCCCTTTCGTGGATACCAGGCTTTCTCTTCGATGGTCATCAAGGCTTGTTAACCTTACTTATTTTGATATCCGGTGGAATTATGATATGGGGGAAGTGCGAAGTGTTGTCACTAGTTGCGGAGATTTCCCTAATGTCCCCCTCATAGGAACTAAGGGGTGCATCAACTATAATCCGGTGCTTTCTTATCGTCAATTGGGATATGCAATGTATGGACCGCCAAAGGTTAAGGAGGTGTTTGAATCAGTATATTTCGCTAGGGGAAGTGATCCTGAGATGTTGAGAAAAGTGACAAGTGCTTGGAAAGGAATTCACAGGAAGGATAGAACTACTTTGGGCAAGAAGGTTCTTGTTGCTAGAATTTCTTACTTGGAGTGGGTTAAAGCCAGGGTTAAGGTCTTGCAGTTACCATTTGCAAGGTCGGCTCCTCTATACGAGCAAACTCCTGTTGTTCTAAGTAGCACGGTGCCTACTGAGATGTTTACCCAGATTCATGTTGAGAATATTCAGCTTCGTGCAAAAGACCGTGAGGCGGGGATGAAACTTTATTGGGCAGATCAAGAAAGGGTCGACTTAGCTCGTAAACTCAAGGAAGCTCAAAGGGAAACTTCTGATGCAACCGGTTCTAGGAAGAGGTCTCATGTTGAAATGGAAGAAGAATTGAGCAAGATTCAGCGAGAGTGTCGGAAGCTTCAGGCCTCAGAAAATAGCTACAAGAAGAAGATTCAGAACTTGGAAAAACAGCTCAAGGACAAAGACACGGAAGAGCAGTTCCAAGAAGGTAAAATAGTTGTATCTCAACTCTTGAAGGAGAAAGCCAGACTGGAAGAGTACTGTCAACACCTTGAAGCGCACTTAGTTCCGGAGATTTAGTTCCGTTAGTTACTTTTGGTGTATTTGGTCACCCCCAGAATTGTTGGAAGGGGCCAAGTGATTGTTGTTATTATTCAGTTCTTTTTGCTTTATTGTTAAGACATGTATTTAGTTGTTTGTCATTTTAATCTTAATTGTTCGAAGACATTTAGACGTCGTTTCTTTGTTTGTAAATAATTGAAGTGTTCATCTTTTTATCCTTTCTATTTTTCTTTGATTGTATGGTTGCACGTCGTGACTGATGAAAAAAAGGACTCTTGGATACTTGGAAATGACAAACATATCATGCACATCATGCATTTCATAACATTACATGTTATCTCAAGACGGTTTTCTTATTCTGCTGCTTTTCTTATCCGTTTGAATTCAAGACGACTACTCATCGATATTCCACCAGAACCAACTTTCCAAGACAGATGGAACAGGTTCAAGTTGAACTCGCTGAAATGAGGGCTCAGATGGCTACTCAGATGACTCAGTTCATGGAGGTCATCACCAATGTGAATCACCAACAGGAAGAGCTCGCTGCTATTGTCAACAACCAACGCCGCCATCCAGGGGATGTTGAAAATCAAGGGCTTTATCAGGATATCTTTGTAGGAATGGGGGACGTACAAGATCAGGCAGCTGCAAATTTTCACGGGATGTCGGGAAATCCTTTTGTCCGCAATGTAGGGCAGTTTCCTCCATCTCCTGGACCCCTTCTTGTGGGGAACAGGAGAGCTACTCAGTGTGGTGTAAGGAATTATCAAGATCAGGATTTTGACTTTGACCAGGATGAAGATCAGTTTTCTGTGCGGCATTCAGAGCCGGGGATTTAGATTGAGGATATGAAGTATCGTTTGTTGGAAGAGCGCCTGAAGGTTGTGGAAGGGCAAGGAAACCTTGGTATGGATTCTAATGATCTCGGGTTGGTGTCTGGGGTGAAGGTTCCTCCGAAATTCAAGCCTCCTACTTTTGAAAAGTACAACGGAGCATCATGTCCTATTACCCATGCAACTGCTTATTTCCGGAAGATGTCAGTACATACTGAGGATCAAGGGCTTTTGATTCACTTTTTCCAGGATAGCCTGTCTGGGGCATCCTTGGAATGGTACATAAAGCTGGAAAAAGCTCATGTTCGCTGTTGGAATGATCTTGCTCGGGCTTTAGTCAAACATTATCAATACAATGTGGATATGGCACCTAATCACACTCAGTTACAAAATATGTCGCAAGGACCAAAATAATCTTTCAAGGAATACGCTCAGATGTGGCGTGAGTTGGTTGCGAGAGTTCAACCTCCACTCATGGAGAGAGAACTCATTGATATGTTTATGAGTACCCTGCAAGGGCCTTTCTATGAGCACATGATAGGAAACACTTCGGCAGGATTTGCATACTTAGTCACGGCTGGTGAAAGAATTGAAGTGGGCTTGAAACTGGGAAGGATTCAGGTTGGAGGTTCTAGCAGCTCGTCAGGGGGCAGTAAGAAACCATTCAATAATTACCCTAAGAAAAGGGAAGGCGACACAAGCGCGGTTTACTCCCATAGAGGACGAAGAGAGGACCGTCAGCATCAACAAATCAATGTTGTTTCTATTCCTGTTAATACTCCTCTGCAACAGAGACTAAATGCAGTGCCTCAACAAGGAAGGCAACAAGATGCTCCTTGTCAGTATAATAACCAGCAACAGAGACAACCCAGAAAATTTGACCCCTTACCGGTGACTCTTACTGAAGCGCTCCACCATCTGCTTGATTTGAAGTTGATAGGTTTGAGAAATATGCCACCGCCACCTGCGAGACTCCCTGTTAATTATGATGCTAATGCAAGATGCGAATTCCATTCAGGCGGAGTTGGTCATTCTACTGACAATTGTTTTGCGTTGAAGTGTAAAGTACAATATTTGTTGGATGCAAAGGCGATTGAGTTTACTCCAGTGACCGGTCCAAATGTTACTCAAAACCCAATGCCAAGGCATGGAGGGGGTGTTGTTAACATGATTGATGATAATGGTGAAATGTTAAATTTAATCATGGATGTGGAACAAGTAACTACTCCGTTGAAATGTGTTAAGAGGTATTTGCTTGACTATTCTGTTTCCCCGGGTTGTACTTCTGAGTGTGTCAAGTGTAAAAAGCAACCGAAGGACTGTGATGATTTGAAAGCAGGTATCCAGTTGTTGATAAGTGAGGGCTCCCTGCAATTTGATAGAAGACCGAGCTACCGCAAGATTATTGAAGAAGATGTTGCTGTGATATCTATTCCTTACACCCCTGCCAGCATTCCTGCCCCTTCGAGGGCACCCCCTCTGATGATTACAGTGCCTGGTCCTATGTCGTATACTAGTGAGAAGGCTGTCCCGTGGCATTACGGTGCCGATGTTTATTACCATGGGGTAATGCAGGAGGTTAATGCTCGTTTGTCTGAGAAAGAATATGTTGAAGGTGATGAAGAGGAAGTCCATAACTTTTCTGGTGTGGGTCGAATGACTAGAAGCGGGAGAGTATTTGGTCCTTCCAATGTGCAAGATGCCGCAGATGCTTCTGCAAGAGAAAAAGGGAAACAACAGGTAATGATTGGCAATCCAAGGGTTATGCCAGCCAATGTGACTCAACCAAATCCAATACCAGAAGCTTCTTCAGTTCCCGACGAGGTTGAAGAGCTGATGCAAATTATCATAAAGAGTGATTATAGCATAATTGATCATTTGAGCCATACTTCGTCCAAGATGTCTATCTTATCCCTGTTGATTTATTCAGAACCTCACAGAAATTCTTTGATGAAGTTGTTGAAGAATGCGTTCGTACCACATGAGATAACAGTCAATCAGTTTGAAAATGTTTGTGCCAATATATCTGTCAGGAATGGTTTGGGCTTCAACGATTTTGATTTTACTCCAGAGGGACCAGACCATAATAAAGCGTTACATATTTCGATGGAGTGCAGAGGCACTACTTTATCTCGGGTTTTGGTAGACACAGGATCGTCTTTAAATGTATTGCCCAAGTCAACATTGATGAAGATTGATTATTCTGGGCTGGAGTTGCGCCCAAGCGACTTGATGGTGAAGGCGTTTGATGGGTCTCGAAGATCAGTGTTTGAGGAAGTGGAGTTACCAATTAAGGTTTGTCCTCGTACCTTCACGACCACGTTTTTTGTGATGGATATACAGCCAGCATACTGTTGCTTGTTGGGAAGGCCGTGGATTCATAGAGCAAGAGCAGTTAATTCTACTCTTTATCAAAAACTCAAGTATCCTGCAGAGGGAAAGGTGATAACCGTATGCGGCGAAGAAGAGTACATCGTGAGTCATTTGACATCGTTCCGCTATGTTGAAGTTGAAGGCGAAATTCATGAAATTCCGTTTCAGGCATTTGAGACAGTTCATGTTGTCAATATTCCTCCTCCAGAGCAGAAAAAGAAATCGGAAACTGTTATGTCATCCCTCAAAGATGCGAAGGCTGTAGTGAAAGGTGGTAACCCCGAGGGTTGGGGTCAGGTGCTGGACCTTACTCCGAAGCTTGATAGATTTGGTCTTGGTTTTAGCCTAGGTCAGCAAAGTGCAGCTTCCAGAGCATCTGGTTTATCTACTTCTGTGAAGTTTTCCCGTCCTTGTGCTACTCAAGAAGGACACGCCAATGCAGTTGGCGATGATAGGGTTGATGGCTACAATGTTGAATATTGGATTCGTCCGAGTATTCTAGGCCAGACACTCAACAATTGGACTTTTGTGGATGTTATCCAAGTTTCAAACGCAATATGCACTGCGCAAGGGGCATGTTTGTTTCTCTGTTTGATGGACTTCTCTTTCACTTTACTGGCGGGTGCCATGCCGTTTTGTTTCACAATTCCTTGTTGTCGGTAAAGGTCATGAGTCAGGGTAAATATCAAGGTCGGCAGGACTGGTGAACCGGGCTGGAGAGACTGCTTCCCCATAATGGCTTTTATTACGTTTCTTTGCTGCACTTTCATGTGTCATCTTGATTGATTGTTTTCGCATTGTCTGCATATAGGATTTTGTTTATAGCAGAATGTCAGCCTTGTTGCATTGAATGTTTTTTCCTTGAAAGAATTTTTCATACAAAATCACTTTTCAATTGTTTTTCGGGCATTTTGATACCAGCTGTGTCAATTCTTTTGCTTAGCCAAAAGTTTGGAGGAAGGAGTTTAGCTAAAAAACAATGACTGTAGTGGGATGCTTTTGAGTAGAACCCTGTTAGCGATTTACAGGCATTGTTTCAATCCCCAAACACCAGAGATATAAGGGAGTTAGACCCTCGTTAACCCCTCTGAGCCTTCGAAGTAGGAGTTTCTTTTTCGTTCAAAAAATAATAAAACAAAACCTTTTAACCAGGGGCGGGTAGATGTTCAGTTGATTTTCCCAAGCATTCAAATTTCAGAAGGAATGTATCATCTAAGGATCACTACATTTTATCTTTCACATCATGAGATAAAAAAAAGACATGTGTGTCTGAACCACGATGTTCATCTCCTCACAAAATCCTAAGGTCGAGATCGAACTGATACAATAATGGATATCCCTCGCCGACCAAGGAATGAGGCATCTGTTTTCGAAAAAATTCCAAAAGTCATGCTGACTTGTTTAAGGTGAAAAGCATGAATAAAAAAAAGAAGGAAACAAAAATCCCCACTAATTCAAAACTTGAAAACAAGTCGCTTAGGCAAAAGTTAGGGCATCCTGCTGGACTCCCAAAAATGGAAATTCAAGAGATTTTTGTCCAGGAAAAAATTAGGGAAAAGATCCTAAAAGGCCAAAAGATTATCCAATAAAATTTTCATCAAAAGAAGAGGAACAATAATATCCAAAACAAAAGCAGCAAAAGTTAAGCGACAATCATGTTGGAGAATTTGTCGTGACCATTCAACCGTTACAAAACCTTTTGAAAGATGAATGCTTGTTGTGATACGGTGGGAGAACTGACTAGGGTTTTGCGTTTGTTTTCGCAAATGTTTCGGTTGAGCAAGAGTCGCCACCGACTTTTTATTTTATCCTAAGGAAAGGTTTAAAAAGAACAGCAAAAACCTTTGAGATTTTTCTTGGGTTCGGGCAGTAGATTATAGAAGGGGAAGGTATTAGCACCCCTTCTATCCATGGTTATCCATGGGCTCTTGGATACTTGCTTAGATCAACTTGCCTTGCTTTTCAATTGTTTGAAATGGTGCTTTGTGTATGGTTTTGAAAATGTTTTTGAAAATATGCCTTATATAGGCTACCCTTGTAACAATTCTTTACTCGAATGTTTTACAAAAGGTGTTTGGTCTTTTAAAAAGATGTTTCAAGGTTTTTGAAAGTTTGTTTTGAAAGTGTTTGTGAAGTGGGTTTTGAAATAAGGCAAGTGTTTTCTTGGAAAGTTTGACAAGTACTTAAGAGCTCATCTACCCTAAAAGTTTCTCAAAGATTTTTATTTATGTTTCAAACCTTTTGACAATTTTGTTCCACCATTGCATTTGGTGGACAATCTTGTTTTAGGAGTTTAAAGGGACGGGCGCGGGTCATCGTTTAGACCATAGTTGCAATTGTGTTAAATGTCTTTGGGAAATTTTCTTTAAAAGGGACTTGATCATTCATTTAAGCAACATTTTGAGGGACTATGATCATTTGATTGTTTGTTTTACCCAAAGAAGTTCGACATGCAACATGGCCCAATTATTTGAAGGCAACAAAGTGGAATACCCTAGGGGTGCAAGTGTGAAATGTGTTGTCCATTTTTCATGCTCATTTATCTTGTATTAGGTCCAATTATTTTGTTCATTTTTATTCGCATACAAAACCCTAATTCTAGCATAGTATGTTTAGAAAGCGATAAAGTGCGAAATTTAAATTCCTACGCTATTACAACACAATAATATGGGGAGGGGGGTACAATGTTTCAAATGGGGTATATTTAGACAAAAAATTAAACCTAAACTATTACATCATTTTCTATGAATATTTACAAGATAAATAAATGTATAATTTAAATGGTAAATAAAACAAATATGCAAGAATGCAAAAGGAATTTTTATGTGTATGAAAAAGGTATTATTTATGTAAAACAAGAAAAGAAAATAATAAAAAAAAGTATTATTTTTTGAGGTTTTTTCAAATTTAGGGTAAAACCCTAATTTTTAGATCAAAGGGGACATTAATGAATTAATTCAAATAATATTTATGATTTACATACACAAACAATAAAATAAAGTATATTTGGAAAAAAATGCATTTTTATATTAAATACTAATTATAAAAATACAAGGGTATATATTTTGTATTTATCCTAAATATATTAATAAATATATATATATATATATATATATATATATATATATATATATATATATATATATATATATATATATATATATATATATATATATATATATATATATATATATATATATATATATATATATATATATATATATATTATTTTAAACATGTATTATATATATAAATAATAATAATTTTTAATATTAACAACAAAAAAAAAAGTGTTTTTTATGTAAAATATTTACAGGGGGTATAATAAAATAAAAAATGAAAATAAAAATATTTCTACCTATTTCTCAATATTTTAATAAAATGTATATATTTATTTATTTAAGTATTAATCAAAAGAAAATCATATAAATACCTAATAAATAAAAAATGGTGAGAAAAAATATTTTTATATTTTTTATGTCATGAGAAAAAATAAACAAAGTCAATCAAAAAAGAAAAAAGTCAAAAAGTTAAATAAATAAGCAAAAGGGCCTTGGAGGTGCAAAAGCAATTACGTGGTATGAACAGAAAATACAGCACAAGCCCAGCCCAATCCACTTCTTCTTCAACCTCTGAACCAAAAAACGCGCGCCTGCAAGCTTTGTTTGAAATCCTGATTCTTTGATTTTTTGAACAAACTTCCAACACAAAAGATGTTAAGCATGAAATCACGATTCTTACCATATGCATAACTTGATCTAACTCTCTAAGATGAGGGAGAATTTCTCCTCCCCCAAATCTTAACCTAGTTTTTCTGCCATTTTCAAACTTTAAATTCTCTCTACTCAGGCAAAAGAAATGAAAAGTAAAAGAATGTACATGTTCAGTGGCATGAGTAGAATCTTGTTTCTTCACAAACTTAAAGCTAATGATGCCTAATAAGAGAGATACGAATTCAAAATTTTACCTATTCAGTTGAACTTCTATCTGGAGATGTAGGAACTTTCAGTGCAAGGTGATGATTGGAGAAGCTTCCTTGAGGTCCAGGGATGCTATTCCAATGTTTACTTTGTCTTGAAAGCTTCTGAATCAAGCTAGAGAACTTCACCTGCAAGTCAGAAATGTGAAAATGGTGGAAGTGGTTAGAGCAATTACAGGTCGTGCCTTAGCTTTTGGATAGCTTGCATAGGTGGTAAGGAAGGTATATGAACTAGTTTTGGCAAGAATGCTTGAGAGAAATAGAAGTTGGCACTCAAACTGCAGAGGCAACTCTGTTTTTGCAGTTTGATGGTGTTTTTTGGTTTGATGATGTTTTGGAGGTAAATGGCTCGTGCAAAGGCTTGGTTATGATGTGTGTAGTGTGTTTGATAACTTAGTTCTTGTGTGTCTATGCTGAGATGGAAGTTGTGTTATGTTATGGCACTTTTCTTCACTCTTAAGCAACAAAATGCAACTTGATGTTTTAGGTCAGTAGGGGACCTCTAATCCTGCTGCAAAGCTTCTCTTGATCAGAGTAACTTGTCCATAATCTTGTGCCAAAGATATTTAGTTTGTACTTGCTTGATGTTCAATTTGACATAAAGTGAACTTTTGCAAAAATGGATAGTTTACTTTTTCCAAATTGGGATTAATCCTCTAGACAAAGCTTGAATTCAAAGAACTTGGTCTTGGCACAAAGAATATGCATTAAATTTATGAGTGTAACTTGGTTTAAGGACCTGTAATCTAATCTAAAGCATGCTGAGTTCAAATTGCAAGGTTATGAACATGTAACTTGGTCATGAACAAAGTGGTTTTTTGCTATATTGTGAAATTCGATTCACCCTAACCATGAGGTTGTTTGAGAAGTTCTTGGACATTTTGGAAAGCTTGGAATGTGTAATACAATCCATCTTTGAAATGCAATTTGAAATTCCAAGTGGAAGTGTATGGAAAATGGCCTTGAAGTGGGGTAGAAAAACTTGTCAAAATAGGTCAAAAATTCACTAAGTTAAGAATGGTTTAGTGCCCTTATTCAAAAATTTGTAACTTGAGATACAAGCTTCAAATGAGAAAACTTTGTGAATCAAAGTTGTAGATTATGCAACAAGCTACAACTTTCATGTTTTGACTTTTGTTTGAATCCAAATGGATCTTGGTGAAAAAGTGGGGCAAAGTTGGGAAAAAATTAGGGTTTTCCATAACTTAGAAAAATTCTAATTTTTAACCCTAATTTGCATTTTGATTTCTTGGTGAACAAGTTTCATTAATTGGCATGTTTTGATGAAAAATGAATCTTGACTCTTGATTTTGACCAAAAAGTCAAAGTTTGACTTTTCAGTATACAGTCAAAATTGATCAATTGACTGGGAAATTCAACTGTCAATCCTGTGTACTTGGGATCTTTTGAGTTTGTTGATCATGCCAAGATAATTCCATGGGATCCTTGAGTCCATGTGTGAGCTTGGTTTGCCATTGGCTAGGTCAAACAGTCAAAAATTGCCTTTGTGCAGTCAAAACCCTAAAAAATGACCATTTTGCCCTTTTGGTGATCTGATCAAATTTCTTGGGGAATTGTGATCCAAACTTGATCAAATGATTCATATGAGTTCATAATGTGGATGTGGGTCAAATTTCATGAGGTTTGACTGTCAGTTGGCCACAGTTGACTTTTTCCCCAATACAGTTGATTTCTAGGTCAACTGTCCAATTGACTGGGCAAATCTTGGAATCGAGACTTGAAACTTGATATGGGTGAACTTGGGAGTCCAATATGAAGCATTAAAGTCATCTTGGGCATTTTAGGTCAAAGCATCTTTGTGCAAACACAAACCATAATTTGAGTCAACAGCAAAAGGGGGGGTCTTGAGCAGATGAAACCCTAACTGGATCTTGAGCTTTAAAGGCTTTGTGGTGAGAAATTAATGAGAAATGGGAGGGCAAATTTTGGGGTACAACAGTTGCCCCTGTTCAATATTCTTGAATCCGAAGAGTTAGATTGGCAAGCTTGCCTTTCGTGACTCGAGGGTAAAAGGAGATTGGACACTAGAGTGCCCGAAAATTTGCACTCGTCAAAGCAATGGATGCGGGAATGGGCTTAGAGATGCCATTTGGAGATGGGCTTAACGATGCCATCTGGGAGAGTGACAGAAATCTTGTCGGGGATGGGCTTAGAGATGCCATCTGGAAGGGAATACTAGGGAGGTGTCCAAGCTTTGGACCATCTCTGAACTGGGAGTCTGAACAAGCAATAGATTGACATCCGTTGTTGGGAGGAATCTGTAAACTGTTTTCAGTGGTTTGGAAAAGAAACTGAACAAGCGATAGGTTAACATCCGTTACTTGGAGAACCCGCGAACTGTTTTCAGAAATCTTGAAGTTGAATAAGCAATAGAGCAGCATCCGTTGTTGGGAAGCGTCCGTAAACTGTTTTCAAAAGTTGCACCTGAACAAGTCGATAGATTAACATCCGTTGTTGGGAAGAATCCATAAACTATTTTCAGAAGTCTTGAAGAAGAATCCGAACAAGTGACAGGTTAACATCCGTTTACTTGGAGAACCCATGAACTGTTTTCAGAAATCTTGAAGTTGAATAAGCAATAGAGCAGCATCCGTTGTTGGGAAGCGTCCGTAAACTGTTTTCAAAAGTTGCACCTGAACAAGTCGATAGATTAACATCCGTTGTTGGGAAGAATCCATAAACTGTTTTCAGAAGTCTTGAAGAAGAATCTGAACAAGTGACAGGTTAACATCCGTTTACTTGGAGAACCCGTGAACTGTTTTCAGAAATCTTGAAGTTGAATGATTTTAGTCTGTCGACTGATCTTTCCTGAAAAGGTAAAGAGTTAGTTGTATACAATGTTATGATGCATGATGCAATATACGTGACATCAATGTTTATGACATGAATGTGATGAATGCGCATGTAAGCTGACGAGCTATCTTGCTGAGGATAAATGAATCCGAGGTGGCTGAAGATAAAAGCATCTTGACTGCTGCCGGGGAAAATAAATCCTTGGCTGCTGCTGTGGAAGAGAATTCCTGATGACCTCTACTGGGGAGTATCAATCTAGTAGACTCATGCTGGGAAGAAGGCTCATTAGTCTGGCTCCGCTGGGGATTGACAATTCGAAGTTTTAGCTCGGCTGGGGATACTTAAATTCTAAGGGGAAGTGAGTTCTGGAGGATCCTCTGACTGGGGATAACAAGAATAAGCTCCTCTGGGGATCATATTGATAAGTTGTGTTGGGAAACTTTTGATGAACTCCGCCGGGGATAGGAAGAATTCTGGCGAGTGCGATCTTCTGTGGCTGTTAGCTGAGGATAACCCAGTTATAAGCCTTTGTGGGGAATAACTTTGAATAAAACTCGGGAGAGACGTTCGTGCTCTGCGGGGAAATACCTTCCAGAACCTTACTGGGGATAAGCTTCGGGAGTCTGCTAGAGATAAGCCTCAGGGTTTGCTAGGGATGTGGATTCCAAATCTCTTGGGGGGTTTCCTTCGAAAGGGTGTCAAGATATCCATCTGTACCTTCATCCTATCAGTAATCCTTTTTCTTAGGTTCATTTAGGAAGTGATTATGTTTCAAATGCATATGCCTATTTAACAAGACATTGGACGTTTCTCAAAATAAAACAAATAGTGCAAGAGAAAAAGAAAAGGGAAATGACACAAATTTTTGGGAAGAGTATTTGTATTGATTTTCTTTGAGTATATTTGTACAAAGGAGACAATCATCCTAGTAGGAGGATTTCGTCGTAAATATTAAAAGATTTTATACAAAATAAAGGATGGCTATGTGACATAATTCCATGGGATCCCAATCTGCTATAGCCTTCACAACTCTGAATATCTGTCCATTCAATGCTTCGTTTGACGATGACTGGATTGATCAGAAGCCTGGAACTGGTTGATGAAGAGATTGTCTTTGAAGTGATCCGACGAGACATAGTCATACGCTTTAATTCCCTAACTTTTGCCTGAATCGCCCTTTCGGGTTTTCGATCCACCGGGAAACCCTTTTTTGCCCAAGCCGCCCTTTCGGGTTTTCGACTTGCCGGGTGTACAGATTTTTTTTTGTTTTATCCCTAATTTTTGCCTGAATCGCCCTTTCGGGTTTTCGGTTCACCGGGATGCCCATTTTTGCCCAAGCCGCCCTTTCGGGTTTTCGACTTGTCGGGTTATTTTATGCGTAGTATCTTTTGACTATGTCTGCGTTCGCAGGGTGCGGAAAATCGTCGCCGTCCATGGTGGTCAGAATCATTGCACCACCAGAAAATATGCTCTTGATCACAAATGGTCCTTCATATGTAGGAGTCCATTTGCCCCTGGGATCACTTTGCGGCAAGATAATCCGCTTGATTACGAGATCCCCGACTCGATACACTTGACGTCTGACTTTCTTATTGAAGGCCTTGATCAGCCGCTTTTGATACGTCTGACCATGGCATATAGCAGCAAGTCGCTTCTCGTCGATCAGATTGAGTTGATCAAGTCGGGTCTGCATCCAATCATCTTCATTCAAACCTGCATCCTTCATAATCCTTAGAGAAGGGATCTGGACTTCCATAGGCAAAACAGCTTCCATGCCATAAACCAAAGAAAATGGGGTTGCCCCAGTTGAAGTACGTGTCGTCGTACGGTATCCATGCAGAGCAAACGGTAACATCTCATGCCAGTCTTTGTAAGTGACTGTCATTTTCTGAATGATCTTCTTAATGTTTTTGTTCGCAGCTTCAACAGCACCGTTCATCTTCGGCCGATAGGGAGATGAATTGTGATGATAAATCTTGAACTGTTCGCACAATGCAGTGATCATCGTATTATTCAGATTTGTACCGTTGTCCGTGATGATCCTGTCTGGAACACCATACCGACATATGAGATTTTGCTTGATAAAGCGGGCAACCACATTTTTGGTGACAGAAGCGAAGGAAGCTGCTTCGACCCATTTAGTGAAGTAGTCAATGGCAACCAGGATGAAGCGATGTCCATTGGAAGCCGTGGGCTTGATCTCTCCAATCATATCAATGCCCCACATTGCAAAGGGCCACGGAGCAGTCAGGACGTTGAGAGGAACCGGAGGGATATGAACTTTGTCAGCATAGACTTGACACTTGTGGCAAGTACGGGAATGTTGATGGCAGTCAGCCTCCATGGTAGACCAATAATAGCCTGCCCTTAGGATCTTCTTAGCCATTGTATGCCCGCTCAAGTGAGTGCCAAATGTGCCGCTGTGTATATCAGTTATGATCAACTCCGCTTCAGCTTTATCCACACATCAGAGTAATACACAATCATGGCTTCGTTTGTAAAGGATGTCGTTGCTCAGGAAGAACTTAGCAGCGAATTTCCTTAAGAACTTCTTGTCATTTACGGAAGCTCCTTCAGGATAATCTCTAGTCTCGAGATACCTTTTGATTTCATGGAACCAAGGTTGTTCCACTACTTCTTCGGTATTAATCTCGTGGCAATGTGCCGGTTCATCCATTCGCTTGATGGTGATTTGGGGAGCCTCGTTATCCCAGTTGAGTTTAAACATGGAGGACATTGTGGCTAGAGCATCGGCTAGCTGATTCTCTTCTCGCGGGAAATGCTCGAAGGTAATTTGCTCGAAATGAGGCAACAATGTCAGGACATGTTCTTTGTATGGAATAAGATTAGGATGCTTGGTATCCCAGTCTCCTTTGATTTGGCTGATGACCAAAGCCGAGTCCCCAAATACGACCAAAGATTTGATCCCCAAGTCTATAGCAGCCTCGAGACCAAAGATGCAAGCTTCATACTCAGCCATGTTGTTTGTGCAGCTGAAACAAAGTCGGGCCGTGAAAGGAGTGTGACAACCTTCCGGAGAAATGAGTACTGCGCCAATACCGTTTCCAAGTGCATTTGAAGCACCATCAAAGTACAGGGTCCATCGGGATCCCTTTTCGGGTCCGTCATACGGTCCGTTACCTTCAATGTTGTCCAAATTCATGATGTCCTCGTCTGGGAAGTCAAATCTCATGGGTTGATAGTCTTCGATAGCTTGATGAGCCAGATGGTCAGCTAGTACACTCCCTTTTATAGCTTTTTGGGTGGTGTACTGGATGTCATACTCGGTTAAGATCATTTGCCATCTAGCTATCCTTCCAGATAAAGCGGGCTTTTCGAAGATATACTTGATAGGATCCATCTTGGAAATCAACAAGGTAGTATGAGTCAACATATACTGTCTTAGTCGGCGAGCAGCCCATACCAAAGCGCAGCAAGTTTTCTCGAGCAGTGAGTAGCGAGTCTCACAGTCGGTAAACTTTTTGCTAAGGTAATAAATAGCATGCTCTTTTCGACCAGACTCGTCATGCTGGCCCAAAACACACCCCATTGAGTTATCCAAGACGGTCAAATACATGATCAATGGTCTTCCTTCGACGGGTGGCATCAGAATAGGAGGTTCTAGCAAATACTCCTTGATTCTATCAAAAGCAGCCTGACAATTGTCGTTCCATTCCACTACTTGATCTTTTTTCAAGAGTTTGAAAATCGGCTCACAGGTAGAAGTCAGATGTGAGATGAATCTGGCAATATAGTTTATGCGCCCCATGAATCCTCTAACCTCCTTTTCAGTACGGGGAGCAGGCATCTCTTGTGTTGCTTTCACTTTTGCCGGATCGACTTCAATGCCTTTGTTGCTTACAATGAATCCCAGGAGTTTACCAGACCTAACTCCAAAAGTGCATTTGCTTGGATTCAGCCTGAGCTTGTATTCTTTTAACCTGGCAAACAGCTTCTCCATATGCTCAAGGTGCTTTTCCTCCGTTTGCGACCGAGCTATCATATCGTCTACGTAGACTTCAATCTCATGATGTATCATGTCATGGAATAAAGCTACCATGGCGCGTTGATAAGTTGCCCCTGCGTTCTTCAGCCCGAACGACATCACTTTGTAACAAAAAGTGCCCCATTGCGTGACAAAAGTTGTTTTCTCCATATCCTCGGGAGCCATTTTGATTTGATTGTAGCCCGAGAATCCGTCCATGAAGGAAAACACCTTATGCTGAGCTGTATTGTCGATCAAGATGTCAATATGAGGTAGCGGGAAATCATCTTTAGGGCTGGCCCTATTCAAATCCCGATAGTCCACACACATTCTGACTTTGCCATCTTTCTTCGGTACTGGCACAATGTTAGCGACCCATTGAGGATAGGACGTAACAGCCAGGAAGCCAGCATCGAATTGCTTCATTACTTCTGCTTTGATCTTTTCGGACATGTCGGGCCTCATTCGGCAAACTTTTTGTTTGATTGGTGGACAGTCTTCTCTTGTGGGGAGACGATGGACCATGATGTCTGCTCTAGACCCGGCATGTCTTCATAAGACCAAGCAAAGATTTCAACATACTCATTCAGTAACTGTACCAAGCGCTCCTTGACTTTTGGTTCCAGGTTGGCACCCACTTGCACCTCCTTCCGATCCTCCTCGGTTCCCAAGTTAACAGCTTCCAATGGCTCTTCATGCGGTAAGATGGCCCTTTCCTCTTGTTGCAGAAGTCTGGCTAGTTCCCCGGGTACTTCACAACCTTCGTCATCTTCATACTCGGCTAGATTGACCAGATCTTCAGAGTTATTGAAAGATACAGCAGAATAGTCACCCATGGAATCCAGAGTGGATGGGTACCTGCATTGGTGAGTGTGGGTGTGTGTAAGGGATAGACATCCTTAAACAAAAAATGCAAAAGGAAAGAAAATGAACATAAGCAGTTTATCAAATGAAAAATGTCCAATGAATCATTAAACATGGCATATGAATATGAAAAATAGTCAAAACCCTTACAAGTGGACCTACATGCCCTGGGCAAGGCAGGAGGTGAAAACATAGTGTACGGATTGTTTGAAAGTAAAATATTACAGACCAAATAAGAAATGTTTAACAGATAAATTACTGATGAATAAAAGTGATGGGGACAAAGTCTTTAGCCTCCCAATTGCTCAATCCTCCTCTGACAGTTGGATAGATCCACTCCTCAATGTTACTTTCCTTGTCTTCATCTTCCAGGGCGTTGATTCTGTAAGGAGAAATTTTGACTGGCGCTCTTTCAATCTTTGACTGGCGCATAGCTTTCTGGCCAGCGGCCGTGAACCCTAATCCAAACTTGTCAGTCTTATGCGGAAAGTCGGGTAACTGCCCCCATGCTGAATTCTTCCCTTCTTTCATTGCGGCTCTTGCATCCTCCAGAGATGCCATCCTGGCCATCTGTCTTGGTGCCTCAGCTGCCAACTTTGCCACTGCTACTTCAGGAAGGACTTCTTCGAAATGTTGAAACGGCGTCTCAATGAACTCTCCTTCAACCTACACATACCGGAAAGAATTTAAGTGGCTAATCATGTACTCTTCTTCGCCGTGGACAGTGATGATCTTTCCTTTGACAGGATACTTCAGCATCTGATGCAAGGAGGAGGTGACTGCCCCAGCATGGTGTATCCAAGGTCTACCCAGCAGGCAGGAGTATGATGGACGGATGTCCATTACATAGAAAGTGGATTTAAACACCTCCGTACCTATCTTGACGGGAATTTCAACTTCTCCATGGACCATTCTTTTCGACCCATCGAAAGCTCTGACGACAATATCACTCGGCTTCAATTCTAACCCTTCGCAATCTAGCCGGTCCAAGGCCTTCTTTGGCAAAACATTCAGCGATGAACCGGTATCAACCAAAACATGTGCAAGGGTGGTTCCGCGACACTCGATTGAAATATGCAAAGCATCATTGTGGTTTCGGCCTTTAGGGGTTAGGTCGGCATCAGAAAAACCTAGTCCATTGTCCGCAGTCAGGCTAGCCACGCAATGTTGAAATTGATCTGCAGAGGTTTCCTGGGGCACATGGGCTGCCTTCAGAAACTTAATCAAAGCTTGAGCGTGCGCTTCTGAGCAAAGCAATAGTGCCAGCATGGAGATTTTGGAGGGGGTTTGCCCCAACTGTTCCACCACATCGTAATCGCTTCTCTTGATTATCCTCAAAATCTCGTTCATTTCTCTCTTGGAGGCCTCCGGGATTACCAAGGGTTGAGCCCTCGTCCTGACGGGCTCATCTTGTATTCCCTTTCCTTTATCAGCAATGGTAGGAGAGACAGCACTAGGAACAACAACTTCTTCAATCAAAGGAGTTCTAGCAGAGAGCTTTACTGGTGCAGGGATGACTTCTTTAGCTGATGAGGGTCCAAAGACTGCTCTTGGAGGGGCAATCTCTGGAGAAAATAATCTCCCGCTCCTGGTGATTTTGCTGGTGCCCGCAATGTTACTAATGCTGGTTCCTTCATCATCCGAACTTTCTTCAATTACTTCGACTTGCTTGATACCATGGTAGTAGATGTCACCACCATAGTTCCAAGGTATCGACTTCTCAGAAACATAGGGAACAGGCCCCGGCATTGTTATCTTCAAAGGTACAGATTTTGCAGCTGGTGTAATCTTAACAGGTTTTTTGACGGCCTTGGAAATATTGGCGTGAATGGTTATGATTGAGACATTTTCAACATGAACTGGAACAGCAGAAACTTTTTCGAACAAAATTTGTCGGCTATCCATGAGGCCCTGGATGCCTTTCTTTAATAGCGGACAATCAAACGGCAGAGAGTGGCAACAGTAGCAGTCTTCTTTACATCCCGGGAAGATCCCGACCCTTAACAAATTCAACTTAATGGTTAGCAATGGAGTAGTCAGATCACTGACGTCAGCAACATACAAATCCTCTTCGATGGCATTGATATTTTGGCCGTGCTTCGGCATAGGTGCAGATATCACATTAGGCTTCTCTGGAGCATCAAACTCTACCTCCTTAGCCTCTATCAGGTCTTGGATTTTATGCTTGAGTGCCCAACAATCATTGGTGTCGTGTCCAACACTGTCTGAATGGTAGGCGCATTTAGCATTGGCATGATAATGCGGGGAGGACGTATTTACATTCTTTGGCGCCTCCTTGATGGTGGCAAGATTCAACTTCAATAGATGGGGAAGAACTTGCGCTGGAGTCATATTAATACGGGTGAACTGCCGTTGTGGCCTTTCCACCCATTGCTGATTTGGTCTGGACTGGTTATAGCGAGGCTGCTCACTCGGAGTGTTTTGAATCATTACGGCCCCCACAGTTGGCCGACGCTCCATCTTCCCTGCTCTTCTCTGAGAATATACCATAGTTGTCTCCTTCTTAAAAGGCTTCTTCTCAACACTTGTAGCAACACCCTTCTGAATCTTTCCTGACTTGATGCCAGCTTCTATTCTTTCGCCGGTTAAGATCAAATCGGTAAACCCTGCGGAAGAGTTACCAATTAGATGATTGAAAAATGGTCCAGATAGGGTTCCAAGAAACATATCAACGAGCTCACGATCGGTTAAAGGAGGCTGCACCCTGCCAGCCAAATCTCTCTATTTTTGTGCATATTCTTTGAATCCCTCACTTGTTCCTAGCGACATACCCTGAAGTTGGGTACGAGTAGGAGCAAGATCAGAATTATACTGGTATTGTTTGTAGAAAGCGGTGGCCAAATCTTCCCAATTTCTGACACTGGTTCCTTCTAGCTGATAAAACCACTCCAACTGAGCTCCCGATAGGCTGTCTTGAAAGAAATGAATCCAGAGATTTTTATCTGCCGTATAGGGTTGAATTTTTCTCACGTAGGACCTGAGATGCATTTTGGGACAGGACAGCCCATCATACCTCACAAACACTGGCACTTTGAATTTTGGGGGAATCACAATTCCGGCAACCAAGCCCATGTCTTCAAAATCCAAACCCGGTACCCTTTGCAATTCCATGGCAGCCAATCTGTCTTCTAAACCCTTATACTTATCATCAGCTGGAGGGTATTGCTGGTCAGAATAATCTTCATCCTCTTCAACTTCTTCCTCCTCCGCATCAGACTCGGAAGGCACCACAACTCGATCTCTTTTACTAGTCCCTTCATCAGAAGTAGGAGGAAATTTAAGCACCCTCCGAGCTTCTCTGTCAAATCTTCTCCCCAAAGTAGCCACTCCGACCCTCTTCTTCTTCTTCACTGGGTCCTTGTTCTCCAAATGAGCCTTGATATCCTCCTGACTTTTAACCAAAGTCATCAAGAGTTGCTGGAACTGTGCATTCTGGGCTTGTAGGTCTTTGACTGTTTGCTCGAGATCCATCCTACTGAAATAAACAGCAGATAGATAAGGAAACCTGGAATGAGACCTGCTTATGAACATGATGAATGGTATGCTGATGTATGCAATGCATTCAAGGATTTAGGACATTCAAAATTGTTTCAGACAAAGAAGAACGCACGTCATATTAATAAGAAGAAATTTGTTAGTACATAAATGCCCCATGGGCCAAATGTTACAAAATAAACTTCTCAAGGCAGAAAGACATTGCGCATCCTCTTTGGTGCGATGTAGGTGTTGAGGGCCTCTTGCTCGTGGAGTCGGCGGGTAAGTTCTAGAACCTTCTTTTCACTGGCGTAGTAGCTAGCTTCAAAAGTGTTCCGTTCCACCTTGAGCTGAATCCAACTTTTCTGCATTTCCTCCCATGATGTAGGCATGTCTGGATGTAGGATGGTGTAGGGAACCTCTCCTTCATTGACGGGCTCTTTAATCACTGGGAGTACATGAGGATAAGGCATCATTAGACTTTGGGCTCGGGCTCGTACCCACCTGAGATAGGGCTCAAGAGGGATGGAGTTCTTGTGTCCCAGAGTCTTGCTATCAACCTTGTTGAGTTTTCCCCAAGCTCTGATGAATCTTTGGCGAAGTCCTTGCGCATCGTTGTCGAAGTCAAAAACTAGGCTAGGAATCAACATATCATGAGGGCCATCCCTCCGTGCATATCCAAATTGCCTCAAAGCTAGGCAAGGGTTGTAGGTGATACCTCCCCTAATTCCAAGTAAAGGAACATTAGGAAATTCTCCGCAACGATCGACGATGATGACATTTTCTCTAGAACGAGAACACCAATGCACATCAGAATGAGTAAGAGTCATAAATCGTTGGGACCACCTTGTACCTTGGTCATTCTTCAAGACAGATAGTGGAAGGTGCAAAATAAACCACGTTGCGAGGATAGGAGTACAACACATGAGAACACCCCTCTTTCTCATTGTTCGTGTGTAAAATGAGTGAAGGATGTCCCCAAGCAATGTTGGTATTGGATTTCTGGACAAGAAGATTTTGACAGCATTGACATCTACCAATTGGTCAGGATTTGGGAACAAGACCAACCCATAGATGAGGAGTGCCACAATCTCTTCAAAGGCTTGTAGGTCCAATGAATTCCAACATTCTTGTGCCTTCTCAAACAAGAATTTTGCTAAGAATCCTTTGATGCCGCTTCTGGTTTCCCAATGCCCCTTGATGTCGGATGGTTGTAGATGTAATGCTCGAGCAACATCTTCCGGCTTTGGTTCCTTTTCCGTACCGTTGAAGGGTAGTTGATTAAGGATAGGGATTCTTAGGAGTTGAGAAAACTCCTCCAAAGTGGGTACCAACTGATAATCTGGGAAAGTGAAGCAGTGGTGAAGAGGGTCAAAGAACTGGAATAGCACTTTCATCATGTCTTCTTCAATGTTGGTGTTGACTAGGTTGAGCAGTCTACCTTGTCTTTCACTGAAGGATGAATTTTCCGGAATTCTTGAGGTGATCTCCTTGAGTTGAGGAGAGATTCTCACAAGGTTGACTTGAATGGTGTTTCTGCGAGGAATTTCCATGACCTACAAAACAAGAACAAAGATGAAGATCCAAACCCTTGAAATGGTTAGTGAATGCATATGATGCTTTATGATGTTTATGATGTATGCACAAAACATATGTACAAGCAAATCACACCAAACCCTAGTTTCAGGCTTGCATGGGGTTTCATATGTAAGTACCCTCTTGAGTGTAGTTGGCTTAAAAACCTGTCCTATAAATAGTAACCGGGTTCTAAAGAGCTCAATATCACTGGACTGTTTTTAATGTTCATTGTTTTGGTTTAGCCACTTAACTAGCGACCAAAATATTCCAAGAAAACAACCCTCAATGAGTGTAGTCTCGAGTATCTACCAACTTCGGACTGCACCAAAGCCGGTCATCTCACTACCCCTAATAAAAGGCCAAGATGGTCAAGTAAGGTTCTAGGTCATTAGTGCTTCGTGACATCACTCAGCGGCCCCGTACTCTCCTTGATTGAACTCAAGGGTTACCGGTACTCACAAATATGTCGCACTAATATAGCTATTGCTTAGACCGTGTCGGTATACCCCGCACAGTTTCCACAACGTATTGCTATCTATGAATGTTTCCCAAAATCCGGGTGGAGGACTGTAAACCCAAACAATAGAGCCAAAGTATAAAGCAAGCAAATCAAACAATTAGTCATGCAAGAGGGTGATCTAAGCCCTAAGGTTACTCCACTTTAAAAATTATCCCCAGCAGAGTCGCCAGTTCTGTGATACGGTAGGAGAACTGACTAGGGTTTTGCGTTTGTTTTCGCAAATGTTTCGGTTGAGCAAGAGTCGCCACCGACTTTTTATTTTATCCTAAGGAAAGGTTTAAAAAGCACAGCAAAAACCTTTGAGATTTTTCTTGGGTTCGGGGAGTAGATTATAGAAGGGGAAGGTATTAGCACCCCTTCTATCCATGGTTATCCATGGGCTCTTGGATACTTGCTTAGATCAACTTGCCTTGGTTTTCAATTGTTTGAAATGGTGCTTTGTGTATGGTTTTGAAAATGTTTTTGAAAAGATGCCTTATATAGGCTACCCTTGTAACAATTCTTTACTCGAATGTTTTACAAAAGGTGTTTGGTCTTTTAAAAATATGTTTCAAGGTTTTTGAAAGTTTGTTTTGAAAGTGTTTGTGAAGTGGGTTTTGAAATAAGGCAAGTGTTTTCTTGGAAAGTTTGACAAGTACTTAAGAGCTCATCTACCCTAAAAGTTTCTCAAAGATTTTTATTTATGTTTCATACCTTTTGACAATTTTGTTCCACCATTGCATTTGGTGGACAATCTTGTTTTAGGAGTTTAAAGGGACGGGCGCGGGTCATCGTTTAGACCATAGTTGCAATTGTGTTAAATGTCTTTGGGCAATTTTCTTTAAAAGGGACTTGATCATTCATTTAAGCAACATTTTGAGGGACTATGATCATTTGATTGTTTGTTTTACCCAAAGAAGTTCAACATGCAACATGGCCCAATTATTTGAAGGCAACAAAGTGGAATACCCTAGGGGTTCAAGTGTGAAATGTGTTGTCCATTTTTCATGCTCATTTATCTTGCATTAGGTCCAATTATTTTGTTCATTTTTATTCGCATACAAAACCCTAATTCTAGCATAGTATGTTTAGAAAGCGATAAAGTGCGAAATTTAAATTCCTACGCTATTACAACACAATAATATGGGGATGGGGGTACAATGTTTCAAATGGGGTATATTTAGACAAAAAATTAAACCTAAACTATTACATCATTTTCTATGAATATTTACAAGATAAATAAATGTATAATTTAAATGGTAAATAAAATAAATATGCAAGAATGCAAAAGGAATTTTTATGTGTATGAAAAAGGTATTATTTATGTAAAACAAGAAAAGAAAATAATAAAAAAAAAGTATTATTTTTTGAGGTTTTTTCAAATTTAGGGTAAAACCCTAATTTTTAGATCAAAGGGGACATTAATGAATTAATTCAAATAATATTTATGATTTACATACACAAACAATAAAATAAAGTATATTTGGAAAAAAATGCATTTTGATATTAAATACTAATTATAAAAATACAAGGGTATATATTTTGTATTTATCCTAAATATATTAATAAATATATATATATATATATATATATATATATATATATATATATATATATATATATATATATATATATATATATATATATATATATATATATATATATATATATATATATATATATATATATATATATATATATATATATATATATATATATATATATATATATATATATATATATATATATATATATATATATATATATATATATATATTTTAAACATGTATTATATATATAAATAATAATAATTTTTAATATTAACAACAACAAAAAAAGTGTTTTTTATGTAAAATATTTACAGGGGGTATAATAAAATAAAAAATGAAAATAAAAATATTTCTACCTATTTCTCAATATTTTAATAAAATGTATATATTTATTTATTTAAGTATTAATCAAAAGAAAATCATATAAATACCTAATAAATAAAAAATGGTGAGAAAAAATATTTTTATATTTTTTATGTCATGAGAAAAAATAAACAAAGTCAATCAAAAAAGAAAAAAGTCAAAAAGTTAAATAAATAAGCAAAAGGGCCTTGGAGGTGCAAAAGCAATTACGTGGTATGAACAGAAAATACAGCACAAGCCCAGCCCAATCCACTTCTTCTTCAACCTCTGAACCAAAAAACGCGCGCCTGCAAGCTTTGTTTGAAATCCTGATTCTTTGATTTTTTGAACAAACTTCCAACACAAAAGATGTTAAGCATGAAATCACGATTCTAACCATATGCATAACTTGATCTAACTCTCTAAGATGAGGGAGAATTTCTCCTCCCCCAAATCTTAACCTAGTTTTTCTGCCATTTTCAAACTTTAAATTCTCTCTACTCAGGCAAAAGAAATGAAAAGTAAAAGAATGTACATGTTCAGTGGCATGAGTAGAATCTTGTTTCTTCACAAACTTAAAGCTAATGATGCCTAATAAGAGAGATACGAATTCAAAATTTTACCTATTCAGTTGAACTTTTATCTGGAGATGTAGGAACTTTCAGTGCAAGGTGATGATTGGAGAAGCTTCCTTGAGGTCCAGGGATGCTATTCCAATGTTTACTTTGTCTTAAAAGCTTCTGAATCAAGCTAGAGAACTTCACCTGCAAGTCAGAAATGTGAAAATGGTGGAAGTGGTTAGAGCAATTACAGGTCGTGCCTTAGCTTTTGGATAGCTTGCATAGGTGGTAAGGAAGGTATATGAACTGGTTTTGGCAAGAATGCTTGAGAGAAATAGAAGTTGGCACTCAAACTGCAGAGGCAACTCTGTTTTTGCAGTTTGATGGTGTTTTTTGGTTTGATGATGTTTTGGAGGTAAATGGCTCGTGCAAAGGCTTGGTTATGATGTGTGTAGTGTGTTTGATAACTTAGTTCTTGTGTGTCTATGCTGAGATGGAAGTTGTGTTATGTTATGGCACTTTTCTTCACTCTTAAGCAACAAAATACAACTTGATGTTTTAGGTCAGTAGGGGACCTCTAATCCTGCTGCAAAGCTTCTATTGATCAGAGTAACTTGTCCATAATCTTGTGCCAAAGAGATTTAGTTTGTACTTGCTTGATGTTCAATTTGACATAAAGTGAACTTTTGCAAAAATGGATAGTTTACTTTTTCCAAATTTGGATTAATCCTCTAGACAAAGCTTGAACTCAAAGAACTTGGTCTTGGCACAAAGAATATGCATTAAATTTATGAGTGTAACTTGGTTTAAGGACCTGTAATCTAATCTAAAGCATGCTGAGTTCAAATTGCAAGGTTATGAACATGTAACTTGGTCATGAACAAAGTGTTTTTTTGCTATATTGTGAAATTCGAATCTCCCTAACCATGAGGTTGTTTGAGAAGTTCTTGGACATTTTGGAAAGCTTGGAATGTGTACTACAATCCATATTTGAAATGCAATTTGAAATTCCAAGTGGAAGTGTATGGAAAATGGCTTTGAAGTGGGGTAGAAAAACTTGTCAAAATAGGTCAAAAATTCACTAAGTTAAGAATGGTTTAGTGCCCTTATTCAAAAATTTGTAACTTGCGATAAAAGCTTCAAATGAGAAAACTTTGTGAATCAAAGTTGTATATTATGCAACAAGCTACAAATTTCATGTTTTGACTTTTGTTTGAATCCAAATGGATCTTGGTGAAAAAGTGGGGCAAAGTTGGGAAAAAATTAGGGTTTTCCATAACTTAGAAAAATTCTAAGTTATGAAAAATTCTAATTTTTAACCCTAATTTGCATTTTGATTTCTTGGTGAACAAGTTTCATTAATTGGCATGTTTTGATGAAAAATGAATCTTGACTCTTGATTTTGACCAAAAAGTCAAAGTTTGACTTTTCAGTATACAGTCAAAATTGATCAATTGACTGGGAAATTCAACTGTCAATCCTGTGTACTTGGGATCTTTTGAGTTTGTTGATCATGCCAAGATAATTCCATGGGGTCCTTGAGTCCATGTGTGAGCTTGGTTTGCCATTGGCTAGGTCAAACAGTCAAAAATTGCCTTTGTGCAGTCAAAACCCTAAAAAATGACCATTTTGCCCTTTTGGTGATCTGATCAAATTTCTTGGGGAATTGTGATCCAAACTTGATCAAATGATTCATATGAGTTCATAATGTGGATGTGGGTCAAATTTCATGAGGTTTGACTGTCAGTTGGCCACAGTTGACTTTTTCCCCAATACAGTTGATTTCTAGGTCAACTGTCCAATTGACTGGGCAAAACTTGGAATCAAGACTTGAAACTTGATATGGGTGAACTTGGGAGTCCAATATGAAGCATGAAAGTCATCTTGGGCATTTTAGGTCAAAGCATCTTTGTGCAAACACAAACCCTAATTTGAGTCAACAGCAAAAGGGGGGGTCTTGAGCAGATGAAACCCTAACTGGATCTTGAGCTTTAAAGGCTTTGTGGTGCGAAATTAATGAGAAATGGGAGGGCAAATTTTGGGGTACAACACTTGTGATAAGTCAGCTGAACTTAGGACAGGAGAATATCACGAAGGGGGTGGGCACCAAATAACTTGAGCCATGAAAACTTTTTTTCAAAAGAACCTTGAACCAGGCCACATTACAACCTTTGAAAGTCCTAACTGAAACGAGGGTTTAACTCGAAAGCATACTGCAACGGGATAGTATTTCCTAAACTCTCCGAATATGTGTTGCATGGATGTGTTGGTATCTTGTCACTCGTATCTTGACTTGTTTTTCAAAAGAAGAAGAAAAGTTTTAAAACCTTTTTGCACTCTAGCCAGTGATTCGTTCACAGCGGAGATGCGACATTTTTGTTAAAATTTTCAACTTCAAGGCTTAAATAATCACCGCATCAGGTCTGTCGTTCTCAAAATAAACATCTTCCTGCATGCAAAACATTTATTTGACATTAAAAGAAAGTTTACACATTGAACACCTGTAAAGAACTTAATGATTGTCAAGAAGGGAAATTCGATTTTTTTCTCTGCTAGACAGGACCTATGTATGTTCAGGATTTTTCTTATCCCTAGTGGAGTTTCGTATTCCCAGTGGATTTTCTTATCCCCAGGGAAGTTTCTTATCCCCAGTGGAGTTTCGTAATCCCAACGAAGTTTCATTTCCCCAGTTAAATTTCCTATCCCCGGTGAAGTTTCGTTTCTACAGCAAATTTTGTTACCCCAGGAATCTTCTTTTAAAAGCCTTGCTCCAAGACTTCAAGTTTGGATGTGTCGCCTATGCTCAATGGAGTCGTTAAGCCGGGAGCCCTCGCTTCGACCTCTCATTTCCCAGCCGATCTGTTGACCGTGGCATCCTTTGTTAAGGGTCTGCTTTTATTCCCCAGTATGGTCTTGTTACCATGTGACTATGTGCAGGATTCGTCCTTTGGTTGCATCCCAAGAGAATATCTCTCCAGCAAGATAATCTTCAACGAGGTTTTATCTCTCCGGTGAAGTTCCACCTCTTCAACAGGGTTCTGTATCCCTGATGAAGTCCCGTATACTAGGTAGAACTTTGTTCCCCCAGCAAAGCTTTTCACCTCTCACGTCGGGTTTGTTGTCTTGGTGTCGTCGTCAACACAGTCGCGCGCCGTCTTTTCCAGAGATTACAGTCTTGCCCTGATTTTCTCCCTCAATGTATAATCTTCTCCAGAAGCTACAGTGTCGACCTGATTTTCACCAGAGTTTGCAATTTATTTTTGCAGCTCCCCTCAATGTTTGTGGCCTATTTCTGTTGGTTGCTCGTTTGTTATTCCCCGTGAAGCTTCATCTCTTCAAGGTTCCCTCTCTAGTGGTTCCCCATATTTTCTCCTCTCCTTTGGATTTTGCAATTTATTTTTGCAAGTCATGTCAGATCCTGACTTCTTGGTTATTGACTTCTCAATTGGCCATTCCCCAGTGGAACTTTTAAACATGCATCATTACATTTGCATCTACCAAAATGCGCAGCATTTCCATTATATGGAGCATTGCGCTATAAAAAAAGAATTCAAACATGCATCAGAACATAAGCCATTTTTATTTCCGTCATCACCAGTGATTCTGCTAATACTTCGGATTAAATCCCCAGCGAAGTATTTGACCTCATTATCTCAGTTTCCTCCCCATACCAGTATCCTTTTGATGTCATTCTTTTGTTTGTTTGAGTGTCTACTCTTGACCGTAGTTCAGTTTCTCCCTGACACGATCTTTCTCGGGTTTAGTCTTCACTACCCTCTCTGGTTCATTCCAATGTCTATTGATGCACCTTTCGAATACCAGTTTCATCCTGATATTCGCTTTCAGCAGGTTTTTAGGTGTACGCCCTAATCTCCTTGCTTTGGGTTGAGCTCAGAGTTTCGTCTCCTCACCCTGCACATGAAATCCAGTTTCGTCCTGGTACTCATCTAGTTTAGTTTCGCCTAACTAGTTATTGAGTCGAGTTTCGTCTCGTTTTTTCTTTCATTCCTTGGACCCTTTGACGGTGTTCGTTTATCGAGTGCATTGTTCGTACTACGTCCCTGGTTTGAAATCAGTCTCTTTTGTTCCTTGGATTCTTCTATTAGTTTTCGTCACTGTTTATCCATTGATCTGAGACAAGCAGGTGCTCTGAGAAACATGCGCTCTCATCACTCTCGCTTTGGGTCGACTTTCGCCTCGTCGCCTGTGCATGAAATCCAGTTTCGTCCTGGTACTCATCTAGTTTAGTTTCGCCTAACTAGTTATTGAGTCGAGTTTCGTCTCGTTTTTTGCTTTCATACCTTGGACCCTTTGACGGTGTTCGTTTACCGAGTGCAGTGTTCGTATTGTGTCCCTGGTTTGAAATTAGTCTCTTTTGTTCCTTGGATTCTTCTATCAGATTTCGTCACTGTTTATCCATCAATCTGAGACTAGCAGGTGCTCTGAGAAACATGCACTCTCATCACTTTGATATGGGTCGAGTTTTGCCTCGTTACCCATGCGTGAAATCTTGTTTCGTCCTGGTACTCGTCTGGTTTAGTTTCGTCTAACTAGTTATTGAGTCGAGTTTTGTCTAACTAGTATGAACTTGTGTCCGTTAGAGGCTTTTGGTTTGAAAATTCCTATTGTATCAATTCCCCACATTGAAAATGGCCAAGGAGAACTCAAGAAATTTAAAGGGGTTGGTGGCACATGCATTTTGTTGGCGTAGATTTGGCATTTGTGACATGTCTTCGTATAATGGAAGAAATGAACATCCATCGTCAGTAATAAATAACCTGCTCGCAGGATCTTTCTAGCCATGGCATGTCCATTTGTATGAGTTCTAAAATTACCTTCATGGATTTCTCTCATAAGTGTATCTGCTTCATGTTTCTCCATGCACCTGAGTAACACCATATTAAACTTTCTTTTGTACAATACGTTTCCTTTCAAAAAGAACTTTGAGCTAGCTTCCGCAGAGTTCGTTTGTCAATTATATAGGCATTTTCTGGATATTCTTGTTTCTCGAGATACCTTTTGATTTCATAGAACCAAGGCAATGTGCAAGTTGTTCAAAATGTCTTATTGTCATACGTGGTTCGTGGTTTGGTCAGGTTACCTTGAACATGGTTGATAAAGTTGCCAAGGCATCTTCCATCTGGTTTTCTTCTCGCGGAATATGACTGAATGCAATCTCGGTAAACTCTGTAGCTAGCTTCAAAACATGATCCTGATATGGAATCAATCTAGGATTTTTAGTGTCCTATTCATTGTTGACTTGGTATATTACTAACATTGAGTCTCCAAACACTTCGAGATGTTTAATTCTTAGACTTCTAAACCCAAGATACAAGATTCGTATTCCACAATATTGTTGGTGCAATCAAAATGTAACCTTGCAGTATATGGTTTGTGAAATTTCTGTGCGAAAGTCAAAATTGTTCAAATACCATTCCCTGGTGCATTTAAAGCCCCGTCAAACATGAGTTTCCAACGTGCCCCTGGTTCAAGTCCTTCGTCGGGCCCTGGTATTTCGTAGTCACCTATAACCATGACATCCTCATCTAGAAAGTTAAACTTTATTGGTTGATATTATGGCAATGGCCGATGATCTAGATGGTCATCTAACACACTGCCTTTGATGGCCTTCTCAGTAACATATTGGATGTCGTACTCTGATAGTAACATCTTCCATCAGGCAATCCTTCCTGTAAGAGTTGTTTTTTTGAACACATACTTTAAAGGATCCATATTATTTCTATTAACCACATGGTGTGAGTTAAATATACTGCCTCAATCTTTTAGTAGCCCAAGGCAATGCACAACAAGTTTTCTCGAGAAGTGAGTACCTGGTTTTGCAGTCGGTGAATTTATTACTGAGGTAGTAGATTGCATGCTCTTTTATACCAGTTTTGTCATGTTGTCCTAATACACATCCCATTGACCCTTCAAGCATTGTTATATACATGATGAGCGGTCTTCTGGAGAGTGGTGGCATCAATATTTATGGATCTTGTAAATATTGCTTTATTGTCTCGAAGGTTGTCTCACAATCATCATTCCACACTGTTGCACCCCAAAATTTACCCTCTTGATTTTGGCTTATGTTTCATCATGAATATCATATTGCATTGCATTCATACATTGTGATGGGATCAAAGCACTTTGGTTCTTAAGTCTTCCTTAAGCTTTGAAGGTTGGTTGCTTTGACAAGTTGCTCAAGTGGAACCTTTTCATTTGAACCTATGGATCTTTCAAGCTCAGAACTAATTGCATATCTCAAGATGTTTCATCCATCTCTTTGGATCTTCAAAGGATTGGAGTTTGTGTTAGATTATAAGAGGGAATCACTCCTTGATTCACCAGTCAAATTAGGGTTTTGAAGCTTGATCAGTTATTTCCAAGCACTTTAGTTGTGTATTTTGTATATTTGTTGTTGACTAACTTCTAATCAAAATACAAAAAAATATTTGTCTTTGTCTTTGCATATTTGTGTTTTGTAGGTACCAAGTCGAAGCATCTGACAAATAAAGATTCCTGGTATTATTTTCCTAAAATCTCTATTTGCAAAGAAAAAGAATTAAAAATTTTCATTTTTTTCCATTGATGCAATCGATTGCTCTTAGAGTGCAATCGATTGCACATAGTGCATTTTGCGCCATTTTTGAAGAAAAAAACATTGTGCAATCGATTTGCACTGTAGTGCAATCGATTGCACAACGTGAAAATCTGGGGAAAAATCAGCATTTTAAACTTGTCAAATTTTGGCTCCAATTTTCCTTCATTTTTGAAATATGTATCATTAATTCAAATTTTAGTGCCAATATTTCATTTTTAAAAAGAATTAACATTAATTCAAATTTTGGCTCTAATATTTGAAAGAGTTATCATTAATTCAAATTTTGGCTCCAAGAATCAATTAGCAAATTACCACTAATCCCAATCCTAAAACTCTATAAATAGAGCCCTCATTTCACTCAAATTTCAAGCTTTTGATAGCCAAATCCACCTTGCTAAAAAATCTCTCAATTCTCTCCATCTACCAAATTCACTCAAAGCTCCATTTTAAAAAAGTTAGTAAGCTTTGCATTGAAGCTTACTAATCTTTGAGCTAAACCTTCATCCAAACACTTTTTCTTCATAAATTCTCTACATCCAAGCTTGGTCAATTGATTCTTATGGTTGAATTGAACAAAATTCTTGAAGTTGTTTTGATAATTCTCTAAATCTACCTTTGCTTGCTTGAAGTTCTCTGGGTTTCTTTTTATTCTTGCTCGGTTGCTACGGATAGTTATCCGTTTGGTATTGCACTATCTGCCTTCTTTCATTTTCATTTTGCATAGTTCTCTAATTGCATGATGGGACCTCCGTTGCTGATATATGTCAGGAGGCCCTCTGTTTTTTTTGGTTTAATACCTATGTTGTGTTGATCGATGAGTCACTCAATTTAGACATTGAGATCATGACTTCGCTCTCATTGCATGCTCCCTATAGGATGTTTATTGCTTTTCTTCTTTTGTTGTTGATCGATGAGTCACTCAATTTAGACATTGAGATCACGACTTCGCTCTCATTGCATGCTCCCTATAGGATGTTTATTGCTTTTCTTATTTAATTATTTATCGCTGAGTCACTCAATTTAGATATTGAGATCACGACTTCGCTCTCATTGCATGTTCCCTATAGGATAGTTTTGTTAAGCTTCCTTTAGCATGATAATTAAGGTAGGATTCTCCTTTATCCTCAACCTTAGGATCAACCATTGTATTATAACACTAGGGATAGTGCTAGGCTAGTTCCCCTTAGTTGTTTTTTCCTTTCTTTGCATTTTTCATCTTAAAACAAAAGCTTGTTTTCTTGGCAAATCATAAGACACCTCTAATGAACCCAAACCCTTCTTCAAAGTAAAAGATACAAACCAATCTTTTCCATGAAATCTTGTTTTCTTGAAGCCGATGTTTCGCCATCGCACATGTTTGTTATCCTACTTTGATTCTTAATATCATTGTTAGGTGTGATGTTTTGTCATCTATTTTATTGATGTTTCGCCATCTTTTGCCATAATATCTTGTTATCTTGAAGCCGATGTTTCGCCAGCGCACATGTTTGTTATCCTACTTTGATTCTCAATATCATTGTTAGGTGTGATGTTTTGTCATCTATTTTATCGATGTTTCGCCATCTTTTGCCACGAAATCTTGTTATCTTGAAGCCGATGTTTCGCCATCGCACATGTTTGTTATCCTACTTTGATTCTCAATATCATTGTTAGGTGTGATGTTTTGTCATCTATTTTATCGATGTTTCGCCAACTTTTGCCATGAAATCTTGTTATCTTGAAGCCGATGTTTCGCCATCGCACATATTTGTTATCCTACTTTGATTCTCAATATCATTGTTAGGTGTGATGTTTTGTCATCCGATTTATTGATGTTTCGCCATCTTTTGCCATGAAATCTTGTTATCTTGAAGTCGATGTTTCGCCACCGCACATGTTTGTTATCCTACTTTGATTCTCAATATCATTGTTAAGTGTGACATTTTGCCATATATTTTATCGATGTTTCGTCATCTTTTGCCATGATATCTTTGTTTACCTTGAAGCCGATGTTTCGCCATCGCACATGTTTGTTATCCTACTTTGATTCTCAATATCATTGTTAGGTGTGATGTTTTTCCATATATTTTATCGATGTTTCGTCATCTTTTGCTATGATATCTTGTTATCTTGAAGCCGATGTTTCGCCATCGCACATGTTTGTTATCCTACTTTGATTCTCAATATCATTGTTAGGTGTGATGTTTTGTCATCTATTTTATCGATGTTTCGCCATCTTTTGCCATGATATCTTGTTATCTTAAAGCCGATGTTTCGTAATCGCACATGTTTGTTATCCTACTTTGATTTTTAATATCATTGTTAGGTGTGATGTTTTGCCATCTATTTTATCGATGTTTCGTCATCTTTTTCCATGATATCTTAGTTTACCTTGAAGCCGATGTTTCGCCATCGCACATGTTTGTTATCCTACTTTGATTCACAATATCATTGTTAGGTGTGATTGTTTTGTCGTTTGTTTCATTTGATGTTTCGCCATCTTTGACATGTTATCTTGTTATCATTTAGCAGATGCTTTACCATCTCATTTGTTTGTTGTTTTATTTGATGTTTTGCCATCTTGACTATCTTTGTTCCTCTTAACTAAAAAACACAAACAAACCAAAACACTTAAGCTGAACTACGGCTGCTCTGATTCCTTAAAAGGGATACGTAGGCATTGGGGTAGGGCCCAACCGAGCATAACTTTTATTTTCCCTACATTATTTTCTTTTTCCTTTTACAGGCATTCCCTTTTCAGTGTTAATCCATAGACATAGGATTTGACCACACCTATTTAGATTAGATAACAAGAGTGGACATCATAGAGTACTACGGGTGTGTGGGGTGCTAACACCTTCCCCTCGCGTAACAGACTCCCTTACCCGATCTCTCGGTCGAAAGACCGTGATTTCTCCCTTTCCAGGTTTTCTCGATGTTTACCTTTCCCTCTCGACGGGATAAAAGACGTTCGATGGCGACTTCATTGTTCGATGATTTTCAGCCGGTCGTTTCATACACCATTGCTGATCTTTTCAAAGTAATTTGAATATAGGCCCGCACGTAGCAGTTAGCTGCGATATGAACCTTGAAATGTAATTCAATTGTCCTAAGAAACCACGAACCTTTTTTTCTGCCCTTGGAGCTAGCATCCCTTATATGGATTTCACCTTGTCGGGATCCACCTCAATACCACGTTGAATTACGATGAAACCCACTAATTTTCCTGACTTGACACCAAATGTGCATTTGTTTGGATTCAACCTTAGCTTGGATTTTTGCATACGTTCGAATAATTTCTGTAAGTGAGTGATGTGGTCCTCCTCCATATGGGATTTGGAAATCCTATAATCCACATATACCTCAACCTCCTTATAAATCATATCATGGAATAGTGTGACCATATCTCGTTGATAGGTTGCCTTTGCATTCTTTAGACCGAAAGGCATCACCTTATAGAAGAAAGTTCCCCAAAGGAGTCATGAAAGTAGTCTTTTCCATATCCTCAGGTGCCATTTTGATATGATTATAGCTTGAGAAACCATCCATGAATGAGGACACTGAAGCTTGAGTTGTATTATCTACCAGAACAACTACGTCAGGTAACGGGAAATCATCTTTTGGACTTGTTTTGTTCAGATCTTGATAATCTACACACATCTATACTTTGCCATCCTTTTTGGGTACTATTACGATGTTAGCTATACAAGGTGGAAAATCTACCACCACTAAGAACCCCATATCAAATTGTTTAAAGATATCTTCTTGAATCTTGCTAGACATGTATAGACGGGTTCTTTTTAGCTTCTGTCTAGATGGAGAACAACCTTCCTTGAGAGGTAGTCCATGCACCACAGTATCTGTATCCAATCCTGGAATATCTCTATAAGACCAGGCAAATATATTGACATATTCGTGTAACAACTTGATCAGTCTTTCTTTGACACTTTCCTGCAATGTTGCCCCTAGCTTGATCTCTTTGGGATCCTCCTATGTGCCAAGGTTAATGGTCTCAATTGATTCTTGGTATGGTTGTATATTGTCAGCTTTTTGCTTTACCTCCCTTGCCAATTCTTCATAGAGTTCAAGATCTTCATCCTCTTCCTCTTCCGCTTGGTTGATGGGTGCATCAAGGTTATATCAGATAGTAGCAGTGATGTTACCAGTGTGTAATACGGTGGTAGAAACAACTGTTATACTAGTTTTGCGTTTGTATTCTCAAATGTTGCGGTAAGCAAGAGTCGCCACCGACTTTGATTTTATCCAACAAAGGAAAGGGTGAAAAGAATAGAAAAAGACCTTTCCAGATTATTTATGAGTAAGGGAGGTAGATTATGGAAAGGGACAGTGTTAGCACCCTTTTCATCCGTATTTATCTATGGGCTCTTATATGCTTAACTCATTTTGAAATACCTTGTGCTTTGTGTGTTTTGAAAATTATTTTTGAAAGAGCCTTAGTACAGCGAACTTTGTAATGTTTCTCGGAATGGTAGAGAACGTATACAAAGTGTTTGAAATTTTTTTTGAAAGAAGTTTTGTGTAAGTGTAAAAATTGTTTGAGCAAGCATCTGACAACTATCTACTTTACTCAAAAGGTTGTTATTTTCCTCTTTTCCTTTAGACAATGTTATCCTACTATTAGTGAGTATGTAGCCCTAGTCGTTGGATATTTGAGGGACATTCGAAGGGACGTTTATACAGTCACAAAGTCAACTGGGCAAGAAACTTTAGCAATTACCCTAGGGTTTTTAAGATCATACCGAGGCAACATCGAGAGGGTCATCGAGGGACTTATGATCTTTAAACCAGAGGGTAGCCACTAAAATCTCTCACGTTTCGAGAGATGTGACTGTTTTTCCGAAGGCAACCAAAGTGGGATATCCTAGAGATGTATATGTGCAATTGTTTTTGTCTTTGCATTAGGTTTGCTAGTGTTTTGTTTTTTATTCTTTCCATACAATCATATTATTCAAGCATCTAAACAATTAATAGTTTGCAGTAATTAAAAGTGCAGAAATATAAATCTAACTATTACAAGGCTTCCGGGAGGGGGATTATTACAAGTCCAAAACTTGGCGGAAAATAAAGAAAGTAATAAAGTAAAAATTCCTAATTATAGTCTATTACATCCCATAAGCAAATACATTAGTATGAAAAAATGCGAAAGTAAATAACGCGTACGAAATGGAAAAGACGTCTAAAAAACCTAAGATAATTCTAGGTGAATAAAGAAATATTTTTGTTTGTTTTGATTTAATAAAATGGTTAAGTTAAAATTAGACTAATTAATTAATTGAAAGAAAAGAACATTATTAATTAAAGATTAATTCTAAACTAAACCTTTTTTTTTTGCATTTTTATTAATAAAAGAAATTAAAATCTAAGTCTACTTAACTTTAATTTTAATGAAGTGTTAAATTAATTAATTAATTAATTAACAAAATTAATTTTAATAAAAAAACTAAAACCTAATTTTTGTGATTTTTTTATGATAGAAAATAAAAATGGTTTTTGAAAAGAAAATGAATATAAAATTAAAAAAACTAAAAAAAGTAAGAATTAAAAAAAGACATGGGTCTGGGAATCACCCCTGGATCTTGAGATTCGAATGAAACTACAAATTATGCTCTAGCAATGGCATGATCTCATTCTGGTCCTTAAGCTTACATATTGCACGTTAAACCTATATTATGAACAACCATGAACACAAATCAAACAATGAAACGCGTTAATAGGACATGAAAATGCAATTTTGATTTTAAGAAAACCTTATCAACTGGTGATGCGTGGATCCGGTGATCTAGGATGTTGAAAGCCTTGGAAATGGGTGGAATAAATTCATAGGAATCTCAAGAATACGATTGAGCAGTTGGTATGGATGGATGATGGCTGAAAAACTCAATTTCGCATTTCACAACTTTTATGATTTTTTGCAATTTTGTGGAGCTTTAGAAAGGCAATATATTTTTGTCCCCTTTTGCTCATGCCTTGGTCTTGTATTTATAGAGGAAGAAGAGGGCTAGGAAAGATGATAAGAATCCACCCATAACGATCCTCTTTCAAACCAAAATCAAACACATTAAAAAAGTTATAAAAATGAAAATTCTTGCCCATTTTGAGGTGCAATGCACCTGACCTCTTTTGCACGAAATTTGGGGCCAAAAAACAATTCAAACCATCATCCCATATTGCCATAACCAATATTTACTATTTTATGCAATTTTATTTAGTTTTTATTTGAATAAAACAAAATAAATATGGATAAAATAGGTAGAAATGGCAAGGCAATGTAGAAATGATTTTAGAGGTCTCTCATAAGGTTAGGAAGATGTTTGAACTCCAAGAAGTTAGGCCATTTACCTAAAAGTTCAAGTTTTCCCAATGCACAATTCTTGAAATTTCCCAAATTTTCCCAACTTGGACAAACCATAATTTGCTCAATTATTATCCATTGATGATGATCTTAGACTTTTTGGAAAGCCCAAGATGTCTAATTCAATCCCTCTTTGAAAAAATTTTGAATTTGAAGAATTTATCTTGATGTAAATGGTCTTGGAAAAAAGTGTCTTTTGTTGACTTTCTAAAAATGACATGTAATGTGTGAGCTTGTATCTTTCAAATGGTGAATTTATTGAACTTGAGGATAAAAGAGAAGTTGTAGGGAATTGGATTCTCTTAAAAATGAGTTTTGGTTGGAGAAAAATGGATGAAGTATGTGAACGTTATGTCTGGTCAAAGTTTAGTTAACTTCTCCTATAGAAACCCTAATTTAGCAATTCTTAACTTTTGATAAATTAAGAGCATTCCTTGAGGAATCATGATAAAACCTTGATTAAATGATGTATATCACTTTAAAATGTTGATTTTGACCAAAAATCTTAAAGTTTGACTGTTTATTGGCCACAATTGACTTTTGACCTAGTATAGTTGACTTTCAAACATTTGAGCAATTGACTGAGCAAACTTGTAGTGTAAGGCATGAAATTCGGCATGAACATTCATGAGGACATATTAGGGACCATAGAAATCGCTTGGAGCCTTTGAAACCCAAAAAATTAAAACCCTAATTGGAGGTTCATTGTTTAGGAGGATAATTTATCTGATCAACTCTTTGGTTAACCTTGAGCAATTGAGGACCTCAATGAGCATGTCTTGACTAAAAATGGGAGGGCAAATTTTGGGGTACAACACAGTGATTTTAGGAATGGATTTGCATATCTATCATGTTTTGGTGCAGTTTTAGCATGTGAATTTGAAAATTCATATGAAGAAAAGTGTTGCAACTTTTTAAAACATAGGAAATAAATGTAAGAGAAAGACAAGTATATTAATTGAATGTGAAATATAACTCTTATCAATTGTGAATACTGTTTGAAAAAAATTACGGGACCCTTACAAGCTACCCTTATGCCTTGGGCTTGAAATATGTTCTTTCAAAAACAAGAAAACTTACTTTGGAAAGAAAAATACCTATGGAATCTCCACGGTTGTCCAATTCTTGAGTTCTTCGCCTGGAGCATATTCACGGATGAAGTCAGATGCTCTTTTGATGTTGCTCTTGTTAGATATCATAGCCACTTGTCCACCATGCTTTGTTCCTTTGTTGATCAAAGTTTCCCATGTAGGAGGAAACCATGCCTTGCCTTTTAGGGTAGCCTTTGATGATTCGTATCCCAAACCAAAATGATTCTTCTTTTCAGGTATCTCATCAAGTTCACCCCAACCTTTTGAGGTACCCTCTTCCACAGTTGTTTGTATATCTCTCCACGAAGTCACAGTAGTTTTCTTAAATGTCTCCACTGGTAGTGTTACCATTGAAGACACCTCTAAGACTTGAAATGGTGTTTCTATATAGTCTTCATCAGCACTGATATACTTGTAGGACTCTATATGACTTGCAAATATGTCCTCTTCACTGTCGATTATAACCAATCTTCCTTCAATGAAGAACTTCAATTTCTGATGTAAAGTTGAAGTAACTGCCTCTGCTGCATGAATCCAAGGTCGTCCAAGTAATCATGTATATGCGGGTTCTATATCCATGACTTGAAAAGTGATATAAAGCATACGCGGGCCAATCTTGACAGGAAGATCCACTTCTCTAAACACTGTGCTTTGAGAATCGTCAAATTTTTTAACTATCATTGAACTAGGCCTTATTACAACACCATCCAATATTAACTTCATCAAGGTGGATTTTGGTAACACATTAAGAGTGGAACCAGTATCGGCGATGTAATACCCCAAACCTATCCTACCATTTACTTTTATCTAGCTTGTGCATTTTTGCACTTTTCTCATGTACATAACTCCATTAGGTCATCTAACACATCATTCATTCATTAATCAATAAAACGTGGCATGTGATCAAAGATATTGAAGAGTCAGGGTTTCTCTGTACTTTTAAGCCCTCATCTTCATTTAGGGAGAATCAACTGGTTTCTTCAACAATCAAAGGTTTACGGTTTTTTTTTCAAACAAACAATGGTTTGAAGCTAGGGTTGTGTATTCATGGTCATTATGGACTTCTGTCTTCATCAAATTTCCATCCTGAGACAAGTGTATTAAGTTTTCATTTGTGGCGCTTAATTACTGCATCAAGATTCCAATTGAACCTCTTTCCTTTGATGTTTATAAAGCTTAGTTTTCATCTGAGGGTTTCCTAGAGAAGCGAGTCATGTTGAACCCTCTTATGATTGATCAAGATTAATGTCAAGAGGCTTGCTATTAGCTGGATATAATTCATTTATTCATCAAGCCAAGGTTTTCGGAATATTCTCTAATCAGTTGAGGCTCGAATTGTAAGGGATGGTGGAATTGCATTCTATGATTCTATCTTTTACTAATTCAGTCCAAGTTTTTGGGTTAGAAGGCAAGAATTACAGTTTGTGCGAAGAGTGAATTCAATTGCCTTTTGATACAATAAAAGTCAAGGAGTTGTGGGTATAAAGTACAAGTCAACAAGAATTTAAGCATTGAGTTAGGGATTACTTTAAAAAAAGGGATGTGTTAAAAGAGACTCTATGAATTCAAGTTGTCAAAAAATGGATCGAAGTGGGAAAAATGTTTACATGGATTTCATACAAGAGAAGAGATAGATTCATTTATTCATCACTTAATCAATTAAGTTTTGTGTATGGTTCCAAGATATGTTTGACTTGGAATGACAAATCGAAACATGAAATTTGTTGGTAAGAATAACCAGGTTATTCACTTATTCATTGGTTGCGTTCATCAGAGTTCATCAAGATTCAAAGATTCGTGATCATTTTTACGATATCTAAACATCAAGAAAAATTAAACAAAGTTCTATCCAACTTCAGATATTCATGTTTTTTCAAAGTCATAATCGTGCAAATTTACAAGCCATGTTGATGTTATACAAAAACAAGTTACAATTCACAAAGAAAATTACAAGAGGTGACAATATTCTCTAAGTTACATAAGTCTTTTCAATTTTCTATAAGAATATCTTCAGTCATCTCGACGCGACATTCCCAAAAGCAATCCCAAATCTATTTAAAATTGGCACTGCACTAAGTTCAAGGAAGGAAATCAAGGAAAATTTAAAATAGTTTAAAACACATTCATAAAACCTTTGCCAATTTTCATTTGAAACCTGCACATATTCCAATCGTAACAATTCAAGTAAGCATAATGCAATACCTGATACTCCACCCTATTCACCCTTTAACACCTAACTGCATTCACTAACCTTAGTACTAATTCATAAACCTGCATAATATCTGATTGGAGCCGATACTAAACCTGTTCAGTTAAAATCCAGCACACCAAATGAATTTCAAACTCCTAAACTGCCCTGCATTCCCAATCCCACTTCCAATAAACTTTTCGTAACAAGATATAACAGAAAAATAAAATGAAGTGGAAAATTTCCAGCAAAAATAACCATAACAGAATTCCAAAAACATAACTAACTTTCTAACCCTTGACAGTTTCTAAAATAATAACTAACAAACTTTGAAGCAGATTAAACTAATCTGCTAACTAACAAATCAAAAACAACTTCTCATTCTCCTACCTGCCAGCTCATTTAAATAGAATTTATAACTAACTTGAAACTGAATTGTCATACTCCCTAACTGTCCAGCAACTTCAAGCGGAATCATCGCATCACCTTAAATATTTGCGTCTTCAAGCGGAATCAACAACTTCATCATTCGTCATCTTCATCAAAGTTCTCCGTGCAGCAGCAACAACAACTTCTCAATAATAGTCCACACCTTTGTACCTTCAACATCCTTATCTCCTCAATGAATCAACAAATCGGGAAAGACAGAAAGAAAAGTTCTCAGATCGCATCATAAAAAACAGAAATTGAAAGTAGAAGGATTAAAGGAGAATTTACCTTTGAATTCATCATTCGATGTTACAGTTGAAGAGTTACCGGAACTCTCTAGTAGGTAAGTCTTGAAATCTTCCGCGCCTTTCACATATATGTTTGATCCGAACCTCGTGAAGCCATAGCAAGCACAAGGTGGTTCAGTTCGCATGGTTCTCCATTTTTGGTTCTTATTTGTGTTAAGACGAAAGAAACAATGGCGAACCAGATGAAGAGGAAAATGGCAGCGCTATGTTGTTTTCGTCGGCAATGATGAAAGATCGGAATTAAATAAAGAAGTCAAAGACAGTGAGGCCTTGGTATAGCATGATGGTGATGATCAGTAGATGGCATCGAGGCAAAACAAAGACGGTGTTAACGGAAGCAGAGAGAGACGACAGAGAGTTTGAGAACAAAGTGATGAAACTAGAGACAGTGAGAGGTTTAGGTACAATATGAAGGGTGATTTATGGTGGTGGCGATGATGTTATCTAAGCAAAGAAGGAAGAGAAGGTTGGGGTTAGCGGCACCGCGATGAAGAGGAGAATAATCTGGTTCGAAGAAGTTCAGAGGACTCGGTTTAACCCTAACTCTTTTTCCATCAATACGGCACCGTTCAAGTTTCAATTTGGCATTTAATTTGTTTCAAGTTTTTTCATTCTATTGTTAATTGTTTTATAACTTGCTGCATATAATTATACAAATAATGCTGAAAGTTGGAATGGGTTAGATTTGTGCCAATTTTCTGTATGGGCTTAGTGTCATTGTTGTTGTACCAAACACCCCGGCCCAGAATTTACACCCCCTTAACATAAAATGATAATTATTTCCTATTAGTTTCTCTTCACATGATTTTTGATAGATTTTATTGATAAAGAGGTTTTAATAAAAGTAGTAGGAAATATTGGGAATTTATAGAAATTTAAATATATTTCTTTAATAATTAATTATTGTGCTAATCTTGGGATCTTTGCTTGAGATACCTTGATGTCACACGTGTACGATGGTAGTGCTCGATCTATGATATGTGTTGGCGCAATTGCGGGGTGATTTTTTTTAGAGTTTCAAGAGGTTTCGAAGCTAGTGAAGAGCATAATTTTCATCAAGAAAATTCATGGAAGCTTTGGTAGAGTTTTCTTATCGCTTGCATAGTTTTGATGAGGCAACGAACCTTCTCCATTCGGTATCATCGTGACCTTATTTTATTCCTCATTTTCCCACTTTATTGCATTTCTTTACCGCTTTTCTAGATACCATGAGAAGTAGGAAATAAAGAGCGTGTTCTCGAAGTCGCTGTTTAAAGACCTATAACAAGAATTCCGCACTTCATTTGCTATATGTGTTGTGCTTGTGTTTGTTTCTTTGGTTGTTGATCGATGAGTCACTTAATTTAGGAATTGAGATCACGACTTCGCTTTCAGTGCATGCACCCTATAGGATTTTATCACTTTCCTTTATTTCTTGTTGATCGATGAGTCACTAAATTTAGAAATTGAGATCACGACTTCGCTCTCATTGCATGTTCCATATAGGATAGTTTTTTTAGACCTACTTTGGCATTATAACCTAGATAGGATCTCTCTAGATGTGCTCTCTTGAGCTTATTAGCTTGTTTGATTTATCCTTGTACATACCATGTTCCCTTAGGACGTGCTTGCTCCCTTCGGACGTAAGTTAGATCTTAGTTTGTAAGCAATGCATGCTAACATTAGGTAGACGTTTCCCTTTTGTTAATCCAAATCTTAGGACCACCATTGTATGATAACATTAGGTTAGAAATAGGGTAGTCTCCCTTAGACTCTTTTCTTCCCTTTTTGCATCCTTGCATTTAAAACTAAAACATTTTCTTTAGTAAATCATAATACATGCTAATCTCACTTAAATCCTTTTTCAAGGTAACAAAAATACAAACCAATTCAAACCTTTTTATGCATCCAAGAACCTTTTCTCTAATACCCTTTTCAGGTAAGGACACGATTAGTTTACTTCTGTGCCAACGCATAAGTCTCCAAAGGTCGAGTTGCGGCAGAAGGCAGAATTAACATTGTTCATAAAAAACACAAAACAAACAAAAACATTTGAGCCAAACTACGGTAGCTCTGATTCCTCAAAAAGGATACATAGGCATTGGGGTAGGG